>OY720643.1:54575967-55775967 GCA_963169105.1 Ceriagrion tenellum | reverse complement strand
GGTCAGGTGGTAACACCAGTAAACAAACAAAAAGGTCAATTTCGTATGCATGGGTAATGTAGGTATAAACTTCTGGTGGTTTACTCAATCTCACAGAAGCCAATTTCTCTTTCACATTTAAAAATATATTCATTTTATTTCCATTGTAGTAATTGATTGAAAGGGAATCATTTAAATTTTGCTATAGCCTATGGATTTGAATAACATATTTAATTAAAGTGCTTGAACATGCACAATATATGATATCCCTGTGGAATAGCGCAGCCGTTGCAAGTGAACAATCGGCCTCCCAGATATGATCAATTTCCCTGTGATTTGCCAAAACTGAAATCGCTTTAATTAATAGTGCTTCTATTAACTTTTTTCTTACTACAGAAATGCAAAATATTTAATAAAATGTGTGTTTTTGCACATTTTTGGTGAATGAATTCCCTATTAAAATTCCCATCAACTCGAAATTCATTTCCTAAATTGAAATATTTAAAATTCCCTCTTAGTCATCTCTAGAAGACATTATTTCACTGTTAATATCTTTATTTAAAAATTTTCAGTCCTTCACTCGAAGTGAAATAAATCGCAGTACCTAAACTGTTATGGCAAACCATATGTCAGGGATTTCTCGAGACTTCTCAACGATTCCAGTTTCTCAGTGTTCATCTATAAAATCTTCGTATTTTATAACGAATGTTTTGTAGTATTATATCCCTCCAGTTATATTTTAATTAGAAGTGTAATTAGAAAATGATTGCCTTTTACCCAAGAAAGTTATAAATTGATTATTGATTTTCACATCTTGAAATTCACAGTGCTTAATTCTTATTCAAATGCCCGTGTTTCCTCTTTAATACTACTACCTAAAAGAGGATTATGGTTAGAAACAATCACCTACTTTTAGCAAAATAAGTAGATTTTTTAAATTTACAGTGATTAATTTTTATTCTACTGGGTCCTAATTCCATCACGCTTGGAGGTTTACTGTCAAAAGAAGGAACATGGTGAAACTAAGAATGTGGAGAGAGAGGAAGAAATGGTAATTATAATAGTAACACCATACTTGTCGACGGCTGTGCAAAATAATCCATCATTGTCAGTGGTCATAAAATTAAAATAAGATTGTCATGAAGGGAGAAAGAAAGAAAAGAAAAGAAAAGAAAAAAGGAAGAGTAGAAAAGAAGAAGAGAATTAATTCATGAGATTGGTTTGCTCGACTAGTTATCATCCAATAGATGTTCACCCAAAGTCATAATATATAATAAAAATATACAAAAAAATATAAGTCAACGTTCAATGAATAGACCTTAATGGTATGTTATGGTTAATCGAGAGTTACTTCAATTGATTTCCCCTTCGATCTAATTTTAGCTCTCAAATTCTATCGGAATTAATTGATAGTTGCACATTTCTATGTCCATTCGCCGACCTCTGTTTGCAGAAATTAAACAGTCATGAATGAGAAAATAATTTGCTCACCCATGGTATGATTTCTATAAAGCTAAGTTTATGTAAGGAGAACACCCCTGAAGAATAATACTAAAGCAATGATCCTTCTCACCACAGCATACATTTCTGACTCATACTGCTTGAAAATGCGTAAAATGGGCTTTTATAAATGTTAAACACTCAGTATGATTGACACACTAAGGCATGAGCCCGCAAATTTGGAAGGAAAGAATGAAGTAGGGCATATTATACGGACCCCTCTAAAGTGCATTCGTTACATTTCTATTTCCTGAATTCAGCCGCGACGTTGTTTTTCCGACAACGTTTTTCCTTCTATCCTGAAGGAGTCCTCAAGGTGCGAGAGCTTCTTTTGGCCGGGTTTATAGAGTGAAACAGAACCTTAAATGCGTTCTGAATTCATTCACATGGTAGGGAAGGGTACTGTTGCTATGACCGAGAGTGTGTTATGAAGTAGTCAAAGCCGATTGACTTCCTAAGGATTGACTCGTTCAACGCGATCGGAGGCACAGGGATGAAAGCAGTTCCTCATAACTCAAACCTGTGAATCTACAGTGAAGGCTTATTGGGCTCTCTTCCATGTATTTCCACTTTCTTAGACGACAGTTCATCTACATCTACATCTCCATAATACCCAGTGAACAGCCATTTTTTAAATTTACAGTGATTAATTTTTATTCTACTGGGTCCTAATTCCATCACGCTTGTAGGTTTACTGTCAAAAGAAGGAACATGGTGAAACTAAGAGTGTGGAGAGATAGGAAGAAATAGTAATTATAATAGTAACACTATACTTGTCAACGGCTGTGCAAAAAAATCCATCATTGTCAGTTGTCATAAAATTAAAATAAGATTGTCATGAAGGGAGAAAGAAAGAAAGGAAAAGAAAAGAAAAGAAAAAAGGAAGAGTAGAAAAGAAGAAGAGAATAAAGTCATGAGATTGGTTGGCTCGAACTCTCTACACACTCTCCTTTTAGCGAACCGTAACAATCTAAACAAGTCTCCACTTTTATCTCCCTCAAAAACTTTCCCACCCCATCCTGAGTTTTCCACAGAAACACATTTATTTCTCTTTCCAATATATAATTCTTTGACTGTGTAACCACATAATGTGCCCAATGACTATTTCTTATCATTACATCGAAGTTTTCAATGCACATCCTCTACATCTAATCTACGAAATACCGTGCAAACCACCACTAGGGTGTGTGGTACGGGGAGATTCCACACCAGCCATGAAGCCCTCATCCTAGTTAAAATCAGAACCGCACACGTTCCCCGGAATGCCAGGCGCAGGCCAAAAGCAAGTCAGGACAATAGTGCGTGGTCAGACCAGAAACAAGGAGAGTGCTACATGGATAAACATGCTAATTTGCCGTTAACTACTTAAGATACGACTTCTGGTTGTAATTACTGCAACAGATAAATAGTTCTGTAAGGTAATAAAAGATACAATAGCTCTGCCATGCCGGAAATTGCATTGGAGGTGAGTAGCTACTAATGATATTAACATATTTAGCACAGGTGTAAAATCCTATTTTACCTCGTCAGGGTCAAATTATCCTAGTACTGATCAATGATAACTATTAACCGTGGCAGAATATCCGAGTCTGTTTGGTGTGAGAATGCTTGAGCGTGACGCGGTGGTGACATAGAGGGAGTGCCAAAGTCCACCCACCAAGACTGCGGAGTATCTTGCTATGTTCTTTGACTTAAGATAAATGGAAGAATGGTTTGAGCTGCCGCCTTCTATTAAATGTAAGGCCCGCTTTGTAAGGAGAAAGTTTGCTCAAATCAACCGATTGCTGCATAGCCTCCTTTGCCTCCGCGAAGCACTCATTGCTGGCCACAGCTCGTTTCCCGTCAAATCTAAGCATTACATCTCCATCGGTGATACTGTCTACCCATTGGGTATCACTCGTTCGTCAAAATCTCCGCGTAGCCATTTCTTTTTATATCTTTCACCTGGTAGCTGTTCTTGTACCGGCTTCATGGCCCTACAGCCTTACACTCCAAGCTACATATATTTTTAAGTTAGCTCGAGTAACAATACCACACTGTTGCTTTTACCCCCAGTTATATACTTCAATTTCATTTGTTAATTTGAGTGGAAGGAAGAAAACACAAAAACGGACCTGGAGCTCATAAAAAATGACACATCAGCTCATCACTCTCTGGGGATGAGTCATTCATAGCCAACGGCTTTTTTGTTAAGCTTACTCAGAAGAAAAAGAAATATTAGCCTCGCAATGACAGTTCGTTAGAGGCAGAGTTTCATGTCGTAATTATAGTCACCGGCATAAGTTGCTATTCTTCGGTCCCTGAGTAAGAGTATGAAAGAATATGACGTACATAAAAGTAGACGGGGATCTTAAAAATTTAAATCGTCGTAAATCCTGTTGTCATGCTTTCTTAAAACAGTATGAATCCGCCCTGTTGTAGTTGAGGATTTCATTCCGGGGAAGGACGCAGTTTCCCTGTATTCATCTTATTTGCGGGAACGAGATGGAGTTATTCCGTCAGTCTTGCCGAATAATGCAAAAACATTTCATCATGTCTCATTCCATCTCACGTGGAGGAATCACTTTCCTCTCCCAACCCGCTGAGCCAACTTGGGCTTGGACGTCAGTGCGTCAGCTAACTAACTCTTTCGCCTGGCGGAAGAAATAATGAAAAAAACTGAATTTTATTCTCGCGAAAGCATTTCATTTCATTTCAGCTTGTCTCGGTTGTTGATTAACCAGGCAAAAAGGTACTCTCAAATGAAGGAAGAGGCCGTGAAGAAATAAATTAGAGATTTCTCCTAGTTCCTACAAAAATGTGCAATTCTCTCTGACTAGAGCATTTGCCCTCTTGTTATCATCATTTCCAGGGATTTTATTTGACGAAATATCTGATGAAATGACGAAGGAGGGGTAAATTACTAGATCAACACTGACACAATTCCTGCAAAGCATGAGGAGGTAATGTGGCTTGGGATGGACATAATAATGATATGGAAAAGACCATACATTGTGAGTCGATAATTGCCTACATTGCGTTTAATTTGGTGAACACACAAATTCAGGATTGAAAGTTGGTACGCTACCTATCCGATTTGAGAGTCTACCTGGTAAAAATCAATATTTATTATGTCGTAGTACGTTGAAATTGAGGAATGCGGGAATGAAAACAGAAGTCCGATTCTTGTCAATTTTATTAGTGGATGACGGAGAACATATATTCAGCGACCAAAAATATCCTTACTGTTGGCTCAACCTTTTCAGAAGTAGGTCATTTCATATAATCTCACTGAGTCACCTTTTATAAACCAAATTCTCAATGTTTCATGCTCATACAGATTGGTGAGGTATGCACTAATAAATGCTAAAATAATTTAGTATCGTACACATATTGCGCAGAAATAAAAGCAAGGATAGCAATGGCAAAAGATGTGTTCAGCCAGAAGAAAAACTTGCTATGCAATAAAACCCTGGATCTGGAGCTGAGAAAGAGACTAGCTAAATGTTATTCATGGAGCGTTTTCATGTATGGATGTGAAGCGTGGACATTAGGTAAGAGGGAAAGGAATAGAATAGAAGCTTATGAAATTTGGGTGTGGAGAAGGATGGAAAAAGTAAGATGGATAGATAAGATGAGAAATGAAGAAGTTTTGAGCAAAGTAAAAGAAGGAAGATCGCTCCTAAAGGAAATTAGGAAAAGAAAAGGAAACTGGTTGGGCCATGTGATGAGAGGGAAAAGTATTATAACTGTGGCACTTGAAGGTTCAATTGAAGGAAAGAAAAAGAGAGGAAGGAGAATAATTAACTTGGTGGATCAGGTGAAGAACATCAGCTATGATGAAGCGAAGAAGGAAGCTCGGGACAGAAGCGGATGGAGACAGCAGTGGTGTACGGGACCTGTCAGCAGACAGAACACCAGATGATGATGACGACACATATTGATGATATTATTGAAGATCATTTGGTCAGAAGTAAGCTGTTTTCGACCCCAAAACATTCTCCGAAAAACGGAACGCTTTACTCATTCACTAAAGGTTTGCCGTAGGTTAGTTGGTAACTCTTTGTTACATGGGGTATTTTCTGGAGCTTTGGAGGAATTTTGGGTGCTAAAGTGGTCAGGTGTGGTATACAAACTACATGTCAGTAAGACTGGGACTCAGATTTAGGAAGAAACTGGCTGAGCATACCATGAGTTATATTTTAGTCTCAGGAGTTCTATGGATCTGTTATGATAAACTGTGGTATCGTGATAAAAAGTGGCGAGGTATAAAAATGGCATTTGTCGATTGGCTTTGAGGGTACGCAATAAGCAAAAACTTTAGCAGGAACGTCATAGAGGTTCTCGGACGATTTGAAAATGATATTCCAACGGGTATTTGAGAGTTTTTAAAGGGAATTAAAAACTTTCAGGACAATTGAATGCATGATATGAAGTATGACATAGTATGCTGGAGATATCAGCATTAGCGGGAATTTTTAATTTCTAGTCGATCCAAATTTAACAAATTCCCCACTTTGAAAAAACCAGCTGGAAGTATGCAGAGTTTAAATGGAGAATACATTTAAGTTTGCCGCTTTCTTGTTTAAGTAAGACGATAATAATTATTATTCTCTTCAATCGGCATAGGCTATCCAAAACGGCGTTATGTCATAAATTGTAGTCCGTCACCATCCCATGTATTTTCAGATCGAGTGAGGTGTATAACATGTTCTATCTATGGCTTGCTGGTTTTTTGATTTTGAACTCCTACTCCGACGCTTAAGCTGTGTAAACACGACGGTTTAGATGAACCTGTTGAAGGGCCAACGGAGGCGTATCGGAACCTCACCAACACCTGTAGCCTAAGGTGACCAGAGAAATTTGTAAGGACAGGATTTTCAAAGTTGATTATTAGGTCCGGGTATTCTTAGGGTTTTAAGCAAAGAGTTTTTGCTGGCTACGGGGTTGCGTCCGTTTCTATGTTGAACGATTCAAATAACACACATGTTATTGGGTAGTTAAGTGAAATTATCCTACCGTATGTTAAAGATTATTATGTTTATAATACAAACGATAACGCCTGAAAGATATTTTCGTGACTTCCAATATCATAACGACGACTTAAGGGTGGTGGCGAACCTAGGAGAGAATTTGAGGAAGAAAAGTTTTACTGGTGAAGTCAACGAGACAATATTTTTTTAAATTTGACAAATGGCCAGTTGCGAGAACATTTAGTTATACAATCGATAGTTATGAAATCCATGAAGTTATGTACTTCATATAAATATTCGCGTAGCAGAAACACATCAACCAGGTTCACAACTAAACTACTATAGCGTCGGACTAAGTCTACTCTACAAAACAACACGTTTTCCAATTTTTATTTTCCAATCTTCAACCTTTTGCAGAGCAGCTCCTTTCAGCTTCCCGTCTATCTCATTCTCCAAATCAAACAATCTTTTTTCCCTCTTTTTTATAAACAAACCTCTTCACAACCCAAAATATTTCAACGATTAAGCATACATTTCCATACTTGAATAAATTAAATCATTTTTTAAAATTACTGCAAATCGTAACAAAATAAAAAAATAAATAATAATAAAAAAATAATGAGACGTTACACTACCAATAGTAAATTGCTTCATATATTTGATCTAATATTCTACTGCCGGATAAAATGCATGGAGGTTCATCCATTATAATTTCGAATGCACATAATTATTTATCAGTAAGAGTAAGCCAACTTATATCCGTCTCAAAATAGGCCTTTTAAAGTAATGTAGACTCTCAAGCAGTTCATCGCGCATCCGCCGCCTTGGAAACTTATGGGCCTCGTTACTCCATGGCATAAGTCATGAAACCAATTCATTAATCGAATGTTTCTGAAACAGTTATTGATCGGTTGCCAAGGCTTTTGGGTCCCATGACTTTATTGAATACATGTGTTCGTTCCTGCATCTGGCCATAAAACAGTTTAATTGGTATCAAGTTACAAGTAAAGCACTGTATTATGTGGGTATTGGGGAAACTCTATGCCTCTACTGACGGAGAAGCTTGGATAACGAGGTTGTGTGTATGTTATGGCGATGCTTTTGAGCTTCGTCTCCGACGGAAGCTGCCGCTGTCTGTTGCCTTGTGGATTACCCACGGGATAATGGTTATGGTAGTGGAAAATGAAGAGAAAGAAGTGTTGGAGATAAAATGCGGAATGGGAGTGAGAAAGAGAGAGAGAGAGAGAGGAAGGAAGGAAGAAGACGCGAGTAAACGCGGGAGGAATGTTAAGGAGTAGTGGTTTGTCCCGTGCTGTCCTTTTTCCAGTGGGAGGAAAATCCCGAGTATGCAGCGGGAAGGCTTTTTAATCGCTGTTGTCGGCACCTACGCGGAATTCACAATGACGTGTTTTACGTGTATTCGGAGCGAAATGGCAGCGAAGCAAGAGAGAGATATATACGTTAAGTGGCACCTGTGACACAGTGCTTCCCTCTCTCTCACTCTAACCATCTCCCTCTTTGGAGTTTTACAACCAGTGCATTACGCCCAGCGTCGTCCCAAATTAGATTCAAATCGTCATAACATGTACAGCCGGATTTCCATGGGTCTTTAGTTGATTTTTTTCCCGGCCCGGGGACGCTCAAATCGGCCGGCATCATCCACGTGCCCGTGACGAAAATGACCGCAGCGCTTAAAAAGCTATCAACCACCTGATACCATTAAGTCTAAGGAAAAAGAATGCTTAATTAAACGTATATTGGGATGTAATGACTGCGGTGAATCTTTGTTGAGGTCAAAACCTAAAAAAAATACATAATTCTGTTTAAAATTCAGGGGTTGTGAAATTTTTCGCCTGGCACTGAGGTGATGATTAAAGTAATTACGGCTCAGGCTAAATATGTCTGGATATCTAACAAAAAAAAGTTTCATGAGCCCAAGATCTCAAGCTTCTTGTGATAGTTTGGAAACATGTGCCTATAGATTCAAGCACCAAGATATGGCGAGCGTTGATTTCTGCTGCGCACGTATTTTAAGGTCGGGAGAAATGAGGCATAAGATAGAAGAACCTTTCACTCCTGAACAACGTGGTGGGAAGGTTCAACAAGAACTTTTATGTACTACTGCTGCTCTAGTTAGGCAAAAACTTCAATTCGCTCCGTTTATTTGGATGTCAACGTAGGGAATTTCAACTTTTTGTCTACTCCAAATGTGTATTGCCTTAGAAATCGCTCAGTTCTAACTGAGAATGTGAAATGGCTAATTGAGGCATTAGAATGGTACGTAATAGAAAAAAGAGAATTAGATGATAGGATTTAGTGGCAGGAAACGTAAAAATTACATGGTTTTGAGATTCACAATGAAAAATTCACCTTAATGATTCACATTGCTTTACTTTATTTTACTCTTTGATCAGAATACGATAGTAAGTTAGCAGTAGAGGACAAAAAAAAGATATCCGTGAAAATAGAAGTCACCTACATCGCGTCGACTTAAGAAAGAAGTTAGAAGTGAAGGAAGTGGTATCAAAATATCATGCATCATTTTCCCTTGCTCTTCTTTCACTAATCAGTCCGCCGATTGGATTGTGGTTGCAAAAAGCTTTATCCTCTCTGGCTGCCTACATGTATTTTCATATAATACAAATAAATGAAAACCGCTGTCGGCGGGGGATGTTCGGTTTTTCCCCCATGCCTCGATCTCTGACGTAATTTTGTAAAGTTAAATTATTTCAATTATCCATTACGTACTGTTATAATTTATACACCATCACCATATAGTCATTCAGTCCAAAGACTGGTTGTTTGTCTCTCAGTCCTACTGTACCCCCTCGCATCAGCTTTATTTTCTAGTAGATATTCTCTTTTTCTCATTGTTTTAGTTGGCTAAATCTGTTCAACTGTATGCCACGTGGAGCCTTTCCTTCAAATTTCTCTTCCGTTATGCTTTCCTCGAACTACTTGTGCCTCAAAATGTGACCTATCCGTCTGGACCTCATTTTCTAGTGGTCCTTTTGATTTACACCTCTTCTTCTGTTCCCTTAGATTGGATTGGATTTTTGGGGATGCGACTGACAGCTAAGGTCATTTGTGCCTTAAGGAACAGGTAAGGGAGGAAGGGTGGATAGAAACTCAGCGTCGTTATTGGCCTGCTCTTAACGAAAAGCGCCAAGGGGACCACGATTTAACGTCTCATCCAACAGACGGAGTACTGTGCTTGAAGTGCCCTCCCCATGGCACTCAAGTATGGATCGAGTTTTTTTCTGAAAAACATCCTCCTCTGCAGGGATTCGAACCCTGGCCGTCCGTATGGCTAACCATTACTCTAACCACCACACCAACCTTCTGTCCGCTTCCTCGTTTTTATAAACATTTGTCCATTTGATCTCTAGGTTCCCTCCTCCAGCTGCAAGTTTCTAAAATCTTTCTTCTGAGAAGTTTGTCTCCAGCTAAGAAGTATTGTGTCCGTTTCAGATGGAGTGATATAACATCCGAATGTTTTCTAGCGTTTCTTCCTCTATGGCAGTCTCATTTTCTTTGAACAGAGCAGTCAGTACTTTTTTCATAAGCAGCATTCTTGGTTTTTCTTTGGTATATTACTGCTGTACTTATTCAATCCGATTTCAAACAGCTGTTGAGTCTGGTGAAGAATAGAAACAAATCTATGTGTATATTCTTGGTTTAGATAAACTTGAATATATCTTTAACCCATCACTGTAATCGAGGTGACTTGCTTACTCTAGCGTAGGTGAATTATTCTCCTGTCACTGTATCCAATATCAGTTGCTATCGTATATATCAATGTAACTTATATTCTATTCCATACTGCCAGAAGTACTTCTTCAAATACATTGATGGCTTATAGTTGACTTTTGATAATGGGCTGTCTTTTATTTGAGAATTCGTAAAAATAGCATACATTTTCTGGCTCTCTGGTTCTTTCTGAATTGAATATATTGGTCCGAGATTTTTCTTTATTGTTTACAAGCGTCTTTTGGTCGACAATTTGTCTGAGGTTTGTATTTTTCTCTTAATACAAGGGGCATAGTTAATACATGACAGTTAAAGCAAGGAGAGAAGATCAATCTGTGACTAATGTTAACTGCCGATCGATTCTTGGGTGGTTCAACGTCTGCTAAAAGCCGTTATATTGAATTGCGATCTGAAATCAGCATAATTAGCGCAGTTAATCAACGCTCTCTATATTTAAATATGGTGTTACTTCCATAACCCAAAATACAGATTATTTCCTGGAGTAAATAAGGCAATGCAGCCTAATTCCAACCTAGAAACCGACTCTTCTTCGCTCAGACTATTCTTGAAGGACGACATCCTCAGTGAAATCGTATTTGTAAAGTGTTGAAGATTATTTATGCTTTTAGCATAATGTCACTTGGCAACCTTTCAACATCTTATTTAATAATATGATTTTTACTTCATATTTAGTTATGAGACAAACGTCAAATTTGGTAACTTCTTCGGAGACTTTGCGTTGCGAAGTATAGGGGGTAGCTCGACATGGAGCCACCATCTCTTGAAGGGAGTCGCATCAGGGAGAGTAAAATTATACAAAAGAGTTGGAGCGAAGGGACCAAGGATCTCTCCTTAATTTCCATTACAGTTCCACGGTTCCCACAAGATCCACTATCACGGAAAACAAGAGCAGACAGTCTGCTAGACAAGTTATTATATTTTGCGACTCGTAAACAGCGAGTATCGCGTGTAATTTTTCGGCCTGACTGCCTCTTTGTAGCTACACCGTCAAAGTCATTGCCGCTTAACTGAGGTTCTTTAATATGTGAAGAATTCGTCCGTAACAAACTTTCCAATGCAAATTAGACATAGATGAAACATAAGTAGGCCATGAAAAACGGCTCTATGGCCAATATATACTTTATGTCTCTATC
Source organism: Ceriagrion tenellum (assembly GCA_963169105.1). Taxonomy (NCBI): domain Eukaryota; kingdom Metazoa; phylum Arthropoda; class Insecta; order Odonata; family Coenagrionidae; genus Ceriagrion; species Ceriagrion tenellum. Next base: position 55,764,632 of record OY720643.1, on the reverse strand, counting down.
AATCTCTCGGTAAATGCCGAGTTATAGAAGTCCAATTACAAACTAATTAATTGCAGAATGGTATGCATTCATTTATTAAAAATTATATTTGTTGGAAAATTATTATTTTTCAGTATCTCATCAACAAAGAGAATGGCTACCATAAACATTTTTTTTTCGCGCGAGGTGCATCATGCAAGAATTCATTCTTTATAATTTGAATAATTGTCTTGACAGGTAAGCCACTGCTAGCATATATAAATAAATAAACTTTCACTACGACCTTGAAAAATATGATAAATTTTGCGGCGAATTTTCATTTCAATATTCAGCATCTTGCATATAGTTCACAGAAAAATATTGCTGATGAATTGTTGTCTTTGTAGAACACTTTGTAGTTGTGCCCATTTTGTGAAGTGTTTTATTCATCGTAAATATGGACCACTTTCTCTAGATAAAGCCTGAAACAGTTACACTGCCGATGAATGTTGATGTCGCGCGCATATTAAACTTTCCCCGGTAGACACAATAATATTATTATTAAGCACAGCGCTGCTCGGGAGTATCAACGGCTTTTTTCGTATTCGCTACGATGAAATTGAAAAGGACTTGGATGGAACACTTTCGGATATTGAGGAAGAGTTATGTGATGTGCCTCTCATCAGGTCTTTTTTATTTCGAGTGTATTTGAGTGGTGGATGGGGGGGGGGAGGAGGTGTGTTATAGCAGCGGGAGTGTAAGAGGGGGGGAGAAGGGTGGGTGAGGCGTGAATTCCAGCCCGGGGGAAGTGAAATGTGAGAGCAAAGAGAGGGAGAAAGAAACGTGGAGAAATGGGAGATGGTTAGGGAGGAGGAGCGTACATATATGTTGGCGGACGTGTCAGTCTCAGCTCAGAGGAGCGCGCTGAAGTGAGAAATAATGAATGAGGAAATGAATTTCCAGGAATGGAATGGGGGAGAGGTTTTGGCACGGTGTGCGCCATAGAGGGAATGAGAGGGAGCAGGGGGGGGGAGGGTGGGGGAGCGGGTCGTGTTAGTTTGTTTGTTATTCGTTTTCAAATTGCGACGAGGAGAGGTGGGAAATTCTCATTGTATCACCTCCCGTTATTGAGCCTCAATAGTTTATCACGGGGGGGAGGGGGGGAGGAGGGAGGAGGGAAAGGGAAACAAACGCCTTTTGTTTTTTCTTAATCGAGAGGAATAAAACCCCTACGCCGTTCGCATTTCATTTGTTACGCGCTGCCTCGGAGATTTTATTTATGTGATTCGTCGCCGGAGTGACGTCCGTTTGCCCGGCCAGTTCTTGACCGTGAGGACGAATTTAGGCCCCTGCTTCATTTATGCACGTGCTGTTCCCCAGCGTTGCGCTCCTCTTGGAAGTGAAAGTGTGCTAGCTTCAAAAATGTGTGGTTGGTTCGGGTATAAGTGGATTGCTTAGCTAATGAATGAGAGAGCGCCTTTCGGAATTGATTGGTTATAAGTTTATGTGGAAGTTTTCGTGGAATTGGACGACTAAATTGAGTGTAACGGATGTTAATTCATTCTAAAATTTTCAGTCTAATACTCCCTACATTGGTAGGGTTGCTATTTCCAATTTCATTTGAAGGGTTACACCTCTACACTGGATGAAATTAGGCTGGTATAAAATTGTTGGCTCAAAAAGAGCTTGGAGCACTTATAACAGCTTCATTTTTAGTAACTTAAACATAAACTTAGAAGTCTAAATCATATTTTTTCAATATTTATTATAGCAGAACAATTTATTTTAATTTAAGTAGTCACTTTGCCTTGCAATTTGGTCATGATGCAATAAATCTGTCCACATTAAATACTAGTTATCATCCAATAGATGTTCACCCAAAGTCATAATATATAATAAAAATATATAATAAAAAAATAATAAAAAATATAAGTCAACGTTCATTGAATTAACCTTAATGGTATGTCATGGTTAATCGAGAGTTACTTCAATTGATTTCCCCTTCGAACTGATTTTAGCTCTCAAATTCTATCGGAATTAATTGATAGTTGCACATTTCTATGTCCATTCGCCGACCTCTGTTTGCAGAAATTAAACAGTCAGGAATGAGAAAATAATTTGCTCACCCATGGTATGATTTCTATAACGCTAAGTTTATATGAGGAGAACACCCCTGAAGAATAATACTGAAGTAATAATCCTTCTCACTACAGCATACATTTCTGATTCATTTACTGCTTGAAAATGCGAAACTTGGGCTTTTATTAATGTTGTAAACTCAGTATGATTGTCACACTCAGGCATGAGCCCGCAAATTTGGAAGGAAAGGGTGAAGTAGGGCATATTATACGGACCCCTCAAAAGTGCATTCGTTACATTTGTATTTCCTGAATTCGGCCGCGACGTTGTTTTTCCGACAACGTTTTTCCTTCTATCCTGAAGGAGTCCTCAAGGTGCGAGAGCTTCTTTTGACCGGGTTTATAGAGTGAAACAGAACCTCAAATGCGTTATGAATTCATTCACATGGTAGGGAATAGTACTGTTGCTATGCCCGAGACGGTATTGTGAAGTAGTCAAAGCCGATTGACTTCCTAAGGATTGACTCGTTCAATGCGATCGGAGGCACAAGGATGAAAGCAGTTCCTCATAGCTCAAACCTGTGAATCTACAGTGAATGCTTATCGGGCTCTCTTCCAAGTATTTCCCATTTCGTACACGACAGTTCATCTACATCTGCTTCTCCATAATTCCCTGTGATCCGCCACATGGGTGTGTAGCAGGGCAGCGGGTGTTAGGACACCAGCAGTGTAGAGGTGTAAATGATAAGATTTTGGGGGTGAAATCGTGACGCGTATTAAGGCAGTGTATTTAGAGGAGCTCAGTTTTTAATGTGGTCGCTTATTGTGCGCGGAAATAATTAATTTTTCTCCCGGTCTGTTCGGCAATGTGTCTCTCTTATTTTATCGCTTCTGTCACCTTAGAGATGTAGTGAGGCGTCATTATAATATCCTCTGTGTCGCTCTGAAACACACCGGTTCCAAAATTTCTCGAGTGAGTTAAACCAAGAGGGAGGCCTCAGAGTCTCTAAGGGCTCCCACGTTAATCCCTCAAAGAGTTGTGATACCCTATATGTTTGCTAGAAGATACAGTTTTGATAGCATTGCTGCTATCTTCTTCGGGACAGAAATCAAGAGGAAGATAGCTGCAATTCTATCGCAACTGTTGTCTACAATAATGGAAATACGCGAAAGAGAGGCCAAAAAGCCTTCAATGCCATCTCATTGTCTCGGCGAAAGCCTTCGAGGCCAAAACTGTGAATACGTCGAAGTCACTACTTTCACCTGAGTAGTCAATACTTTCTCAGAATGATCAGGTCTTTAGAACCGGTGGAGCGTCCTCTTGCCGTCATTTATTTAAGCATAAGACGACATGAATAAACGATACATATTTTGCACACCACTTAAACAAATGTGAGGAGCCCTATGTGAGACTCGGAATTGCCGTAGAACGATACTCCAGACTTGAAATTTTTAAACCTTTATAGTCCTGTTTAAATAAAATCGCATCCTCAACAACTGTTCACCCTGAAATAGCACAATTGGCATTTCGTATCTTCAGTTATTCCAACAAATTTTTATCATTGTCGAAAACTCTCAAAACATTAAGGGCTTTTTGAATGTGATCTAGATCTTCTCTTTATCCCTTCAATCGTCATCAGCCTCCGCTACTCGTCGTTTCCATGGCAAATGCAGTATAAACTGGGCACAATTTTTGCGTTACCATTGTTATATAAATAAGAATTTGATAGTCCTTAGTCCAATGGACAAAAAATATAAGAAAATACATCTCCTATTAACTTCAGAAGTAACACATATTCCTCGTGAATTACACTATATCTGTATCAGTTGTGTAAAGGATGTAAAAATCCAAAATGAACTAAAGTTAGTTATCACCTTTGGAACATCAGAAAAATGAAAGCTACTGGATGGTACAGAGAACTCTTCACCATCCAGTACCTTTCATTTTTGCGAGGTGCAAGTGACTTCGTATCGCATCATGTGAAGATGCAACAATTGGGAAAATAGGCGTTATTATTTCATTTCTTGAGATTTAGGTCCAAAATTAATTTTTACTCATTTTTCTTACATGACTCAAATAATAACTTATTTTTGCTTATTTTGAACTAAAAACCCTATAAGCTGCTTACACAGATGCAGGAGGAGTGGTAGATGATTTTTAGGAGGTAAATTTGAAAGGTTTTTGCATAAAGCGATATTATTTCTTTTCTGGTGATTTAGATCCAAAATTAATTTTTACGTCATTTTTCTTACATGACTCAAATAATAGCTTATTTTTGCTTATTTTGAACTAAAAACCCTATAAGCTGCTTACACAGATGCAGGAGGAGTGGTAGATGATTTTTAGGAGGTAAATTCGAAAGATTTTTGCATAAAGCGATATTATTTCTTTTCTGGTGATTTAGATCCTAAATTATTTTTTACGTCATTTTTCTTACATGACTCAAATGGTATCTAATTTTTGCCCATTTTGAACTAAAAACCCTATACACTGTTAATACAGATAATTATTGTACATGACCACATCGTAATGTCTAAAAAAAAAGTTTCTACGAAGTTGTAACGATTGAAACATGCATCAAACCAATGATATCTGTGAATTTGAAATTAGGTTGGAATAAAAAAGACACCAGAAGGAGTTGTACATCATTTTTAGTAGGTAAATCCAAAGGATTTTTGCATAAAACGTCCCTCCCACGGACATACAAACGTATGACGTCCCAGGCTACCGGTGGGAAGCTGTGTAAAGGCCGAGTGTTGTTTCGGGGCGTGTTTGTGTGATGGGTGAGAGTAAATAAGGATGGAGTGAAATGGAGAGTGAGATGAGAAGGGAGTGGGGGTGGGAGGGAGGTAGGGAGGGGTGGGAGAATGGTGGGGAGGTAAGGGGAGGGAGGGGGAGGGAGAGAACATCTCGGAATGGAATGTGTCGACATTAATGAAGACACGGCCATGCTTAAAGGGAAGGCAGACGAATGCAAATCCACCGTGGCTCGCGAGATGGGAGAAAGAGGGAGCGCGAAATGTGAAGCGGAATATTAGACGAGCAGAGAGCATCAGCGGCGTTGGAGTCGACGGTCTGGGGTGGAGAAAAAAAAAGGCACTGGTGGAGAAATGGCGTGTTTATTTTTTGATAAAAGAGATCAAGGTTTTCGGTCAAGGAAGAGGGGTTGGGGGGAGAATTAGGGTGAATTTGGGGGGGAAGGGGCAGGGGATGAAGGGGTGGGCATTGCATAATAGATGGCTCGGGGGGTGCAATGAGGGCAAGATTTCCAGAAACCTTGAGGAAGTGAGGGGGGTGGACATTATCCTACTTGGAAGGTGAAAGTGAAGGGGTGGTGATCTTTTTCGGGTATGTGCAAAATAAAGCCCTTGCCGCATACTCTTGGATTGGATTGGATATTTGGGGAGGCGACCGAAGGTTATGGTCATTTGCGCCATAAGGGATAGGTAAGGAAGGAAGGGTGGATAGAAACCCGGCGTCGGAATCAGCCTGCTTTTAACGAAAGGCGCCAAGGGAACCAAGATGTAACGTCTCATCCGACAGACTGCACTTGAAGCGCCCTCCATAAGATACATAAGTAGGGATTAGGTTTCCGCATACTCTTAAAAAGAGTCATATTTACATTATGGATACTCTTAAACTAGACTCATAGTTACATTATGGATTATTTCAGTAGTCTCTGTAGCATTTTTACTATACCGAAAGTGTGGTGCTTGTTGGTGAAAGTAAATTTTTTCACTGTAGTTCATGTTGGTGATTAGTCACCCCCTCCAAGGCATCCTTGTGGTGATGAAAGATCTTAGGTTTTCCCGGCGTATCTATTGGATAAACGTTTCTTGGGTGTCCCATCGAATAAGTATGTCCATAAGTCCCGACGTTTCGGAGAACAACTTGCTCTTCATCTTTAGGGGTTCTGAAGATAGTGAGAATATAGTTCTCCGAAACGTCGGGACTTATGGACATACTTACCCGGTGGAACACCTGAGAAACATTTATCGATTCTTGTGGTGGCATTCAGGGTAATAAGTTGATGTAGATGTAGACATAGAGAAACGTTATCTCATTCCGTCTGCTTGAAACAGAAAATAAAGTATTTGTCCCAACCAAATTTGTCCAAATACAATATGATTACACTAAGGGTTGAATTTGTTCATGAAATGAATATTTCACTTGACTGGGATGCAAACCTGGTTCTCTCAATTGCCGGTCAGGTGCGTCAGCCGGTTACACAGCCTCGGTGCTTGGGACTTGGTGTTGTAACTAGCTAACACACTCGATCAGAAAGTTGGAGATCTAGGTTCGAATCTCGGTAAAGTCAGAAATTTCATGGCGAATAACATTCCCTTTGTTTATATGCAACCGTGCGAGTGACTTCTTACCATATAATGTGTATGTGTACTGATTGGAAAATAAAGAATGTGTTTTTTTTCTGAAGATTTAGGTCCAAAAATTGTCATAGACTTCATTCCAATTTTGCTCTTTTTCGCATATTGAATAATGCTTCTTCAAGACTACATTAAAGCAAGCTGTTTTGCATTTATTTGAACAATTAAGCATTTTAAAGTGAATTTTTCCGCAAATACGTTAAAAAGTGTAGGTACATAAACTCAAACTACGAGGGAAAGTCAATAAATAAGTCGCAAACGTCATCATATCATCATCAGCATCAGACGTAAACATTTCATCCACCGTACAGTCCCGACTTTGCCCCCAGTGAATTTCATCTGTTTGGCCCCTAAAAAATCATTTGGGTGGCCGGCGTTTTGAAAATAATGATGCCGTAGTCCAAGAGGTTACTAGCTGGCTGCGAAAGCAAACAAAGGACTTCTTTGCTGCCAGCTATCACGGACTTGTATAGGGGTGGAGTGTCTGAATGCACGTGGTAAATTCGTAAAAAATGTGAAATAAATTTAAGGAATTTACTTTGATTATTATTGCCTCAATCCAGTTTTGCAAGTTATTTATTGACTCACCCTCGTAAAATGTAAATCTGGTTTAAGTCTTCAATAAAATGCTGACATAATGTTTAATGAATTTTCAAACTCCGTAAAAAAATATGCCAAAAGAAGACTAAAGATGAATGAAGGAAATAATTAATTTTAGGTATATGCCTCGCGAAAAATGCTAATATTGTTAGCAGTGTGGATGTGACAAGGAATCATCTGGGTATTCAAATTGAACCAATAAATTTAAATTGCAAATGTTCATTCAATTCAAATATTACAAAAAGTATCAAAGATAATTTTTTGTGAGTTCAGCACAACGCCTCAGCAGTCAGGCTGTTAATTACTTCAAACAGCTATTCCGGAACATATTATTTGTAAAAATCCAGAATAATCAACATTGAAAGTGGATAAAGTGTAGCTTTCGTCGAAACCAGCTGAAAAATAGTTTCGATAATTCGAGGAATATGATCGAAACGCCTTGCCAACTGGGGAAATTTCATGTTAAAGACGATAAGTGTCTAGGTTGGAGGCGTTTAACCTTCAAGAGGCGCGTGGGCCACAGGGGTGGCCCACAGTATTTCATTTGTGTACCGTTTCTCATAGGATGGCATAATATACACGCAAGTTTCAGTAGCTGCGCATTGTCTTGTCCTCAAAAGCCTCACATGGTCGTTTGTTACACATTGTTGCAGGGTTAGTATTCAATAGCGCGCGAAAGGAAGCCAGCGTGACTGGGCCACAAATGTGACCTATTCTAGCTGTGTAAGTTTTTTCTGTCGGCAACACTAATAGTCGTGCAGGAAATTTTTGCCAGATGTTTGTCTACTTTGACGAGCAAACACTGTTCGAGACGTTAATGTTATATTTTTTCGGCTCCTTGGCAAGAGCCCTCCATTGCCACAGTGGATGTTCGATGCTCAAAGTATTTCACGGTTTTTCAGTAACATTGGGTTTTGTTCCACGAATATGTGTGTGCACAATATGCATTGATTGGAAAATAAGGAATATTTTTTCTGGAGATTTAGGTCCAAAATTAGTCATAGACTTAATTGCAATTTCGCTCTTATTTCGCATCTTGAATAATGCTTCTTCAAGACTACGTTAAAGGAAGCAGTTTTGAATTTAATTGGACGGATTTATTTGGACGTTCCACGAATATGTGTAATACACAAATAAATGTGTCCCATATTGTCAAATATCTAAGTAAACAATAGGTATTAGTCTAAATTTATTGCCAGTAAAAATTTATTACAAAAAAATTGAAAATTTTAGGCAATTAAAAAAATGGAATTTGGGCCACCAGTGTGGCCCGCACGCCCAATTTTGTCACAAAATTTCACGCTTCCACTGAAGGGTTAATGTAGAGACGCTCGATTGATGCCCCGAATTGGGGGCAGAACACGAAACTATGTCATAGCGGACAGAAAAAAACGCGCTTCTCTGGTTTGAATGCTTTCTATTCCTAGTGCATGTGTGTTTAATAGTGTATAATAAAAATATATGTGTATGCCAGCTTGTGCTGGATTCAATGCTTTTTACTGTATAAATGCGCCGAAAACGCCCTTATAATTCTGACTTCTACCGCAGCCTTGAAGATATCTTCGCCATCCCCTCTATTTCACGTTTGAACCACAGTGCCATTGATACCAAAGTGTGAAACGCGTTGTAAGGGTTCACGAGAATGCAGCAAAGAAAGTACGTAATTTTCAACAATTTGTTGATTCTTACTTAAAATAAGTGCATAGATTTTGAAAAATATACGTCCGACAAATTCACGTTTCTTCCGCAGTTGAAATAGTTATGTGAACAAAAAAAATAAAAAATTTACTGCATTTATTTTAAACATAAATCCTTATTTTTGAGCCATACGTAACAGATCAGAGTCATAAAATAACAGTGCGTTGGCGTGTACATAAGCGTTTTCGGCAAAGGTATGCAGCTTCCTTTAGCAGGTTATATTTTGTCTGACCAGAAGCTTCATTTTGTAGGATATAGTGCAGAATGGAAATATTTTAAAAAACATCAAAGATTAAAGAGAGGCAGTTATATTTTATTTATTCTTCTTTACCTAGATTGGTTGGATAGGATATTTGGGGAGGCGACCGACGGCTAAGGTCATTTGTGCCATAGGGAATATGTAAGGGAGAAAGAGTGGATAGAAACCCGGCGTCGGCATTAGCCTGCTCTTAAGGCGCCTAGGGGACCACGGTTTAACGTCTCATCCGACAGACGGAGTACTGTACTTGAAGTGCCCTCCACAAACCTAGATTGAAATAAATACTCTTTCGAGCTTTCGTATAAATGTAAGATATTGACGTAGACTTGCCGATAACCAACAGGAGGCAAATAATTGTTGACTTCTCTCAGCATCATTCACTAAGTTTACCAATCGAACTCAGATCGATATGAACTCGGACCGATCTGAACATTCTAAGCCAGCCGACTCGGATCACCTGGTTTACCAATGCAAAATTGATTGAAATATCGATTTGAATCGGTTTATATCGATTTGAAATCTCAGACTGGCAGAGAAAGCGGGCCGAGTTAGCCCGCTTTTCACATCGTTCCCACTAGCTTGTTACGTTTACCAAACCGAGCTGAACCACCCAAATCGATCTGATTTTTAATTAGTAAACGTAGTGATTGTGATATAGACTTTCTTAATCTTAAGGTTACTCGGGTTTCTCACTGGGTTAAACTCTCCATCTCAGCCAACGTTTCCATGTGGGATTCGTCTATCGTCATCAGGGCATCATCACAATATGCCGGTAAAGCCTTCCTTTCTTTCTGAATCTGCTACAACGATACATAATATGTAGATAAAGTCACCATTTAATCATCGGTTCATGCTCGGTTTTGGGCTTTAACATCGCAGAAAAGTTGATATAGGTAATGAAGTATTGAATTGAGTTTCTAACTTTGGACAATGATCGTTGGAGGCAATGAAATCAATCGGGCATCAATAATAAATTACCGTGCAATTTTTCTCAGTAGTCCTCTTTCTCGTTATAAGCAAGGTCCACAAATAAAGTCTCCTGCCATAAATTCTTTGTCAATAAGTGTTTATTTAGTGATTGATGACCAAAGTCTAATCTTAGGTCTAACCGCAAAAGTTTTTTCACTCACCTTTTTTGTGCACTTTAATGCTGGATACCATGGATGGAATTGGAAAATATATTGCAATTTTTGTTTCCGAATACTCCTTTTATGATATTTTCCTCTCCATTTATTTCACCTTTTTGGAAATTCCAATTTCTTGGTCTCCCTTCTTGAGCAAACAAACGGAGGTAAGTATATGAATCGCCAGCTTATTTACAGAACCCTCGGCAAATTTTAAAGGAAAGATCCGCCTCTCACCAACCGCCTTCCTTGTTAATTGTATTGCATGTCCCAACTAATACAACAAACAGCAGTAATCTTACCTTGTTCCTTTTATTTGTTTTTTATTGAACTTAATAATTTTCACTTCCATTTATAAATTGAAAAATTTCTCTATTTATAAATGGATTTCCCCGAAGTCAGCATTTTCTGGTTATATATGAATATCATTCTGTCTATCATATAATTATTTGGGTTGTCTATCCCTAAACTAAATATATCATTTCCATCTCCCATGTGGAGCAGAGGGGGACAGACTTATTTCAAGTAGCTATTGCCTCTAATCTAGGAATTCAGACCCAATATTTGTAATATATCTATTACTTGATCATTTGAATCAGTGGAATGATGTAGGACACAGTTCTACTCTTGACGTTAGTTCGATCCGGAATAAGATTCGTAAATTTGAGCGAGTGTTAAATGTTACTTCGTTATGGTTATTTACGTCACTCATGACACCTTGATTGATTGATGTGTCTGCAACCAATCACGTGCACGGTAATTCTGCAAATGCGTTGTCTAGTCATTAACTTACATATTTATCACTCATCGTAAAGAAACACGTATCTCTGGAACTAGTTTGTGCTCTATTTACTCTAACTAGAAGTAATTAATGCATCATCAGCCGACTCATTATTCTCTTAGCCAGCGAAAAGCTTAATTTGAAGGAAACTAAGTCTCCGGTATGTTCCGTCGGTATTCACCAATGCTTGCCTGGCCAACTCAATTTGTGTTAAACACTGTTAGTCTCTAATTTATGAAATTATTATAGAAGATGCAAGCAAATCCACTTAGATTCATTTCAAGAACGATCGCTTTTGTGATAAAGGTCCAACTTCCGTTTTTACACAAACTTCAGAGTTTGCAATTTCCAGAACTCTTTGAGTTGCAATATTTCCATAGGGCACATGAGGGCAAGTCAGGATTAGAAAGAAGAGAGAGGACAAGAGGGGGATGATATAGGTGGAAGAGCGGAAGACAGAAAAGAAAGAAAAGAAAGGTAGGAAATTCTCTTTTTCGTGGTTCGTCTCCTCCCAAACCGCGTAACCTGGGTTCCGACTTCGGGCCGGTAATTGAAACGACGTCCGGAGCTGGGCCCTGCTGGGAAATCACCTTTACTCGATTAGCGCCGGCCACCGGGTGCGGTTGGGCGCGGGAGGGCAAGGGAGGTGCGGCAGGGGGTTCAAGGATGTGGTGCCAGAGTAAGGGAAGACTGCTTCAACCTGGATACGGGTTCAGGAAAGATAGGTCTTTGCATTTTCGTCTTAGTTTTCCGGCGATGTTAATGCAATACAGCAGTACGTTATGGATGAGGCAGACAGTGCAGTGAATCGTGGTTCAAATGAAGTGAGACGTGCTATATGATTTAATACAATTTGGAGGTATTGTTCTACATACCTATTATCGTGTGGGCCGCCTCAGATGTGTAAGTGGTGGGGTGGTTAGGTTACCAGTCGTGAAACAGGGTTCGTATGATAAAGAACAATGTAAAAACAGTAGGAAGAATAGTGAGAAGGAAGAAAGAAATGAAAAGAGCATGGAAAAATCATTTTTTAACAATGATAATGTTAGTGAAACACCATGTTTGTCACTATTATTAATGATGGTGTACCCCGGTGGCGGTGGAGTGAAGTCCTCGCCTTCTAGTCCCAGGATCACGGGTTCTAATCCGGGTGGCCGGAAAATTCGCTGCACTGGACTTAGGTTTTTGTGCAAATTGGGTTGGGTGAAGACGGGACGGTATGGTCTCATCTGGCCCAGTATAAATAAAGAAACGCAAAATTAATGTTGCTTGGAAAGTAGACATTTTTGACCTATTGCCATGGCGGTATATCTATCTAATTTGATCGCTTATATTAATTATTATGACATAGTGTGGGGTCAAAATAATTTCCTCCATCATACTCATGATCATCGAATATGAATTTTCCAAGCACTGTCAGCCTACCGTGTGGCCTTTGAGTCTCAAACGGCTCTCAAACTAGTCATTCCATCAGCTTTTAACACTAGGACGCCCGTAATTTTCAGCATCATTCAACGCCCTAAGCGGGTCATTTTGACCCATCGTAATTAATGAAGTAATTCCTCAATTTGCACGATAAAGTTTCCATTTTAACAGTTTTTCTACAAACTACAACTCTTTTTATTTCCATATATTGATATTTTTACATTAGAACACTTATAATTTTGACAATATTGATAATTTATTGATATATCTACTTACTGCTTTAGTATCAGTTAATAATTTTTTTCAATTTTTTTAAATTTCCTTTCATGAAATGGCATAGTTCAATAAACTACGAAAACCTTTCACATTATTTTATACTTATCTATAACTTTTCAAAGTTTGGTTGCAATTAATAAGCAAAGTGCACTACAGTGCAAGCATATGCCTGGATCAAAACGATCCGTATGGGCGTTCAAGGTAAATTCTAAAAAAAAATAATTAATGGATTATTCCAGGGAGGTGAAAATTTGTGAACATAAAAGCATGTTGAAATGAATAAAAGTCACGGAAGGAAATCCAGCTCTCATTTAAAATGGAATAAAGAAATGAATTTAAATTCATGTTTGGGTCAAAATGACCCACAGTGGGCGTTCTAGTGTTAAATACTTTTATTCACGCTTAAAAATTTTTAACGATGAGTGCAGCTTTACTTCGTATTTGTTTACTTAACGAATCTAACTTTCCTTTCAAATTCCTGCGCCATATTCAAGATGTGGTATAGCCCGAGAAATGAACCATTTTTCACTTTTTCATCGGAGAATTTGCCTACTTTCACTTGATAACTTTAAGTTTAATTGATTTAAAGAGGCAAACGTTTCATATGAGTTTTGTTCACGCTCCAATTACCTCTGTTAGTGAATAACAGGATAGAGTGGAACAACAGAGCATTTTCAAATTTATGGATTTGTTATCAAAATCATGCGTGCATGTAACTGAATGAGAAGTGAAATGTAAATGTACACTATGCCGATGTGTCTTAATAACAGGTTTTATGCTCAAATATATGTACAACTGTTAAGTACACATGATACCGTAATTGTTTTTAATTACTGTAGCGTATAAGTAAGGAAAAATAAAATGGGGAACTTGGGTGATAGAAGGTGTGAAATGCCTAGAGCGAGGAAGGATAAAGGGATATAGCAGGTACTTGACTCGATCGTGCTCGCGTATAAATTGCCCAAAAAACAAATGAGCCAGGACAGCGAATTTAACCATGAGCCTTTGGCTTGCCGTGCAAATGCGCGGACCATCACACAATCAAATAATTCTCGTGGAAATTTTTGAGGATTCAAAGGAAATAGATGTTAAGACCTTGAAGGTTTATGAAAGAAGGCACTATTAAAGAAAATAAAATCTAGTTCCCATGTATCCTCCAAAATTGTCACATAAATTAGAAATTTTGAGTAGCGTGGTGGTCTTCTGACTGTCCTGTCTCCTAGGCTAAAGGTGTGGGGTTCGATTCCTGGAAAAGGTCGATTCTTGGACATTTCTACATATTTTATATATTTGTGACATGTATGAATATCTTCATCGATCAGACTCATTAGAAATTACCCTATTCACTTTAAAGTAATGGCATCGGTGTTATTCTCCCTCTGAAATTAAACCATTCTATTGGCTCTATATACTGAATACATTTTAAATGATTTAAGATTTTCCCGGTGTATTATATTTAAATATCTTTCTCGGGCTTCGCACCGGGTAATGTTTTCATAATCCGCCGACGTTTCGGAAAACGACTTGTTTTCCATTTTCAAGGCAAGTGTTATTTCCGCCGTGACCACTATAACACATGCCTTGAAAAAGGAAAACAAGTCGTTTTCCGAAACGTCGGCGGATTATGAAAACATTACCCGGTGCGAAGCCCGAGAAAGATATTTGAATACATTTTCCTTAATTTGGCTACATTTTTATGTTACAGCTTGCCAAGAACTTTCTTTTCATTGGTGACTCACACTATATTGCTGATTTCGTAGGCTGAAATTAAAACTATGTCTTGAAGTATTTATCCTTCTAACTAAAACCTTGAAAATACCTGCTCTGCTAGAATAGTCTACCTTCCACTATATATTTTAAGGATATCTGGTACTCTTGTCCTTTACTTAATCAGATAGTTTTCAGGCTTTTGCGTAGCAAACGTTGCTCACCTGAAGATCAAATAAGTTCACACAATGGTGGAAACTGTAGTTTTCTGGGAAAAATAATCTCTTGGTGAAGTTAGAACGGGACCCTATGATAAAATCCCGAAAAAAATTTAAACATTTTTTCTTATGTGATAAACATGGTGTATTTCGATTTGAGGAACTAACCTTGCGCTTCCGTAATCCGTTAGATGTTCTTTTTCCATACAAATATTTATTTTGGATGGGCTCATTCCTTTGAGCCAAGGATATACGGTGTTTTATTAGCCTAGAATGCTCTAATTATCGTATGTTAACAGATTTCCTACGGCTGACTACTTAGACGGCATGCTAGCTGGGTAACTTTCTAATGGCCCAGTTTGATCGCTTTTAGTGATAACACGGTTCGGAAATAGCAAAGAGAATGTTCAGCTTGAGCACGGTCCACTTACTAAAGCAAAACGAAAATCTGTCTATGCATGGGAAAAATCTCCACCCTGTGAGAGTATGAGCAAGGCATTCACATTGGGTTAGCCTATTTTTATGCCATAGGCATCATGAGAAAAGCTGGATGCCCAGGTATGCTAAGAAGTCTATAAGGGAAGAATTTTCCTTTTCTTCACTCTCAATGGGTGTATGGCTGAGTTGCTCTTCATCCCTGTTTTGATATTGACGTGGGATAAGACGGGGGTGGGGACGTTCCAGCTGGGCATAGTGCGAGAAAGGGAGGTAAGCCTTATATGCAATCCGCCTTCTTTCCTTCATATCACTGAGTGTGATTCGGATGCCGAAGGAAGCAGCGGCCCGTGAGCCGAAAAATCCTCTGTCCATTCAATATCCTTTTTTTTGGACGTTCCAGAGCCTTTCCACGCTTCGGTTAGCATTGAGATTCATCTGTACAGACGGGTTGCATAAACCCAGCGATACGAAACGCCTCTCTGTCAGTAAAGATATATATATATCATAGGAAATGATAAGTTAAATTATTTTGGGTTCGGTGACGAATGTATTGATGATTATTTAGCAGTTAGTATTTAAAGGTTAAACTCGAAGCTTTTGTGTATTTTTGCTCGACCAATAGTTTCCACAAATTATGCTACTTATGCCCATTTCTGTAACACGCATTTGAAATAACTAGGGAGACTACAATTTCTTTCCAGAAAAACAACAATTACAAACATATTTGATATTTATAAATGTAATGTTTTTAATAGTGATAAGTTATAATCATATGAAATTATATTGTACAGGTATTTAAAAGAAAAATATCCAGTTAAAAACCTCAAAATTCCTTGTATGCAAATTATAACTCCAGTAATGTCAAAAGCGCCAATATTTGTTAATATGCTATGAGGAAGTTGACATTCAATGTCCTTCATATCTTACATAAAATGTCTCAATATTTATGTTAATTAAAGGGTACAGAATTCTTGTAACTCAAATCAAATAATTCACTACGTTTCATGAAGTTACTGTACTCATTTATTACCTGATTTCATGTAGTGGTACACAGGTTGTGCCTCCTTCTGTTGTCTTATGAGAGCAATCACCAAGAATTATTGGGAGAAAGATATTATTTCAAGTAACGATTATCGGAACCATCGGCAAAAATAATAGATAATATATAGACAAAAACGCTACTAGATAGTCATAAAAAATTGTACGGTACCACACCCTCTGTTAAAGGCGCACCGCATCTATATAGGCTCCCCTACTTCTGAACTGTTTCGTTGAAGGCCCGATGGCTTTTGCCTAAAAGAAAGTGAGAGTTGCATTCTACAAGAGACACATGCCAAGGAACCAGCTTTTATGCCGCAAGGATTAGTCCAGTATACCGGAACAGAACGAGGCATAAGAACCTCTCTGCT
This sequence comes from Ceriagrion tenellum, assembly GCA_963169105.1. Lineage (NCBI taxonomy): Eukaryota > Metazoa > Arthropoda > Insecta > Odonata > Coenagrionidae > Ceriagrion > Ceriagrion tenellum. The sequence goes on along the minus strand of OY720643.1, from coordinate 55,748,275 downwards.
ACAACTGTGGAGCTCTGTATCTTGGCTGAAGCGGTTGAAAATTTGACGTCAGTCCTAGGACGACGAAACAAAATTGGCGCGTCTTTGCCTGACTGGATCCAATTCTGGGACCCTCACTTTTTATATTAATTAATTACAGCTTTGCAATTAATTTTATTGTTAGTTATGGCAAAAACAAACAGTCAGTCAAACAATGTGACAATAACAAAAACGTTCATACCAGCAGAAATGTATCTAGGCCATATCATCTGAAAAGGACAGTTGTCTTGAATATTGAAGAGGAGAGGGAAACATCAAATTATTATAAAAAGGGGGTAACTATGGCTATAGTGCATTTAACATTTTTACTCACCATTGACGGAATTGCTCACCACCTTTTAAGGACTGTAAAACTTGGGGGTCATATTCTGCTCTTAATTCTAAAAGCACTCCACAGTAAAACAATATATGTAAAATGTAGCGGAGCAGTTCGACCACTCCCCCCGAAGAGCAACAACTGAGACAAAATGTGTAGAAGACGTTCAGCCTTCCAAAGAGAGGTACAAAAATGCCAACAAAAGAAGGGTAATGTATGCATTTCATTCGTAAAGGATCAGATTTCACTCGCCAAACGTTCGTATAATAAAGGTAAGTAATTACTGTGTCAGCCCAATACGACCGAAATGTGAAGTTGTAAAAGCATCGAGGAGAAATTATTCGGAAATGTAGTAATGCACATAAAATGATAAAATCGTATCGTATATGGATTATTCATTGCATTTAACAATTAACTGAAAATAAATCCCACAAAACAAAATAGCATTCTTGTTGAAATTAAAGTCTCATTAGATACACAAAATTCACGGCTGGGTCCAGTTAGAATACTAAGAAATTTTTTGCAATGAGAAGAAAACTATAAAGCCAATATTAGTGAGTTATGGATATTTTACCAGAGACAGACAGGAAAAGTTGGAAATTTTCAACAGATTTCGCGCGTGACAACCAGAATCATGAACTCTCAAAACAAATATCCGGGTCCATTGGACCCAATCTGTCGTTTAGGGTCAGAGGAGGTGAACTTATAGACTAATATTTTCACAATAGTCACCTCTTCAAACGTCAAAGTTTTCTATACACGTTGCAAAATTTAAACGTCTCTATTTACGCTTAAAATCACGGATTTGCGAGGGAAAAGATACTCGCAACCTTTCCTAACTGGGCCGCGACCAGACATAACGCAACCGGCCCGAGTACCGACGTATCAATGATTTCACGCCAAGGATATTACATATTCAAGGGAAAAGACCAAAGCTTGATGCCTTGGAAGAACTTGAAATTTTATCCTGAGTTGATTCAAACTAATGTCTACTTCTCGAACTGTCGAATTAACCCTGGTTCCCGCATCAGCATTTCCCAACTTCTATTCCAAATATAGCCTATCCTCCACCTGTACTCAACCTTTCCCCTACCTTTCCATAACCAACCCCTTAAATCCATCCCACGGCACCCTATCTCACAGTTCGCGCGGCAAACCCGGATTATCTCCTTGACCCTCTCTCTCTTCTCCCCCTTCTCGAAAAACCTGTCATGTTCACCTGAAATGCTACTCTGCGGCGAAACCGGTCGTGCAAAATAAAAACTCAGGGGGAATTATAGTGTTATTTCTCAAACCCTTCATGAGATGAGAACGTTCCACCTTTAAGGACCGAATTTTCCCAGCTGAATCGTTTTTGCGCCATATTTCTTAGACTTTTCTTATACTCTTGATGCATACAAGTGACTTCAGTTTAACTACATAATGAAAATAGAAGAATCTGACTTACTTTGATATGTTAATTACTTTGTTCGGTTTTTGATTTGCTTTTATTAATCAGGAATCTTATTGATGACAAATCAACTGGTGCGGTCAGTCCTTTTACATTAGCTGGCATATTAATGAAGTTCCTGAAACACAAACGTTATCTCAATCTTTTGTTTAAGAATACTGGTTTGAACTGAATAGCTTGAGATATCATTATTCAATCAATGACCTTTCAGAGCCGCTTTTTCAAGAAATTACCATTTTACGATTTGCCTCGAGAGAAAAGATCCGTTCCATTGTTGCTCGTTATCCTCGCATTTGAGAGATTATATTCTTTGAAACATCTCTCGGTTCATTAAATTCATCATGCTATTACCATATTTTTCATCGGGCATGCTGCCTGTATTGTGGATTTTCTGTTCTTTGGTTATGTTATGGTCTGATAGCTGAGTGTTTTTTGTCGTATTCCCATCGTTCCAGTTAGATGGACGTTCGTTGAGCGTTGGAAGTTCCACTTACGCCGCTCGCTAGTTATGACGCCCTCCACCCTGACAGGTCATTAATCAAAATTGAATGTTGACCAGCTCTAGCCACAGGTTACGATTTTTTTCCTTGTCGAAACACGACAGAGGTGCATCGATTGAGGTGACTTGACTTTGGACGTGAATGCATGATGATTATAGATAATTATTTAGCAGAGCGATGCTAGATTAGTGGGAACAATTTTTTTCCCCTTGGGTACCAAGATAGGAGAATGGCGAAGATTGAATAGATAGCTATATTCACTGATGACAATGTTGTAACAAAGACACATTTGTGGCCTTCATAGACTTAGAAAAGGCGTTTGACAAGGTTCGTTGGGCACCAATGTTCCAAATGCTGAAAAAAGCAGGAATTAAATACAAGGACAGCAGAGTAATCTGGAACCTATATGAAGAGGAAAAGGCAGTGGTGCGCTGTGGAGACCATGTGCAGGAAGCAACTATAAGGCTAGGGGTAAGACAAGGATGCTCCCTATCACCGATTCTCTTCAATTACTACATACAGAGAGCTCTAGATGAGATGAGAGAAAAGGTAGGGGAGCTAGGTGGTGTCAAGATCCATGGAGAAAAACTGGATATGATGAGGTTCGCTGATGATATTGCATTACTGGCTGAGAGCGAAAAGGATCTGAGTGAGGTACTTGAGGCAATGGAGGACATCCTAACAGCAGGATATAATATGAACATTAATGTAGATAAGACCAAAGTACTTAAGGTTAGCAAGTATGGGGGACAAGCTAAAGTGTATTTAAGGGACAGGCGATTAGAGAACGTAGAGGAGTTTACCTACCTGGGAAGCAAAATAACAGCCGATGGAAGGAGCAACAGAGACTTATTAAGTAGAATTCACCAGGCAAAGAAGGCGTTTTATCAAAAAGGGAAACTCCTAACATCCAGAAATATCTGCCTAGACCTAAGAAAACGCCTTCTTCAAACTTATGTGTGGAGCATCTTTTTATATGGCAGTGAGACCTGGACGTTGGGCAAGGCAGAAGAGAGGAGGGTGGAAGCATTCCAGATGTGGTGTTTCAGAAGGATGTTAAAGATTCCCTGGGTGGACAAAATCAGTAACGAGGAGGTTCTCAAACGTGTGGGGGAGTCTCCTTGTCTGCTGAAACTACTGAAAAAGAGAAGAAATATCTGGATCGGGCACCAACTAAGGCACGAAACATTGCTGGCCACCATCTTAGAAGGCACTGTAGAGGGAGCCAACTGCCGGGGCAGGCCTAGGTTGGAGTTTATGGGCCAAATAATGAAGGAGTTAGGCTGCTCCACTTATGTGCAGTTGAAAAGAATGGCACAGGACCGAAGAGTATGGAGAACTGCCGCCAACCAACCTTTGGGTTGATGACTTAAGAATAAGAATGCTGTACATAGAGCTTTAGAAAAATTCACGCTTTATGAGGTCTTTTCATGGTAGTAGATTTATATTGACCATATTCCTGAATAAATCATCATTGAATGTTCATTGATTGACTGACTAAGATTGGTTGACTGCAGCCCTCGATCCTTCCCTATCTAATGCAAATTCATTAACCTCATAGTATCTCGTCTTATGTACTCTCCTCTTTATTTAGCTCATGAGCTTATTCCCGAGTCTTCCTCTGGGGACTATTTCCTCTATTTTGCCTCAATTATGTTCTTAAAAATCCCATTGTGTCTCAGGTGTGTCCAATGCATCTGTTTATTCTACTCTGTATGGTGCTCCATATGATCCTTTCCTCTTCTACTCTTCTGTACATTTTACCATTTCGTATTTTGTCCGTCCATTTCGTCTTCGGCATCCTACTCCAGCACTAAGTTTCGAAGGCTTCTAGTCTTTTCTGGATAAATAAGATTAAAAAATTAGTATAAAAAATGTCGGATGGTTGGAATTCCTAGATTAACGATGAAACGCAACAAGAAAATTCGAAGCTTGCGAAAAAGGTAAGGAGAGGGAAGCTGATGTCAACCCATCATTGGATTCATAATTATTGATATTAATTACGTAATATGACGCATGAAATTATTCAATCCCTTCGAATAGTGATTTTACGTCTTTAATTCTACCATTCAAATAAGATGTCCAAGTTATATTGTTATATTATAAAATATTCTTCCATTTCTCACTATCTTTAAAACGTCACAAAGATCCAAGAGGATCCCGTTTCAGTAGCCGTATGCCATAAATAAAGGGAAGAATACAATGCTACTGTAAAAAGTTATGCATCATCAATCACCCACCGCCGTGCTTACTTTCTATATCATTCCATAAAAACTTTCTAAAACTATTTTTAATTTATTCTTCCTCTTCTTCTGAATAACAACATCCTATGGTCTTTTCACTTCACCTTTTAAGGCTTATTTTCTTCACCTTTTAAGGCTTCACCTTTTAAGGCTTTTTAAGGGGATTTTTACGTATTCTGCTGTGTTTATTTTTTATCTTTTAGTTATTTCTCTCTTTATACTGTTATGCCATATCAGTTATTGAACTTTAAGTAAATTTTGGAGTAAAATAAAAATATTATTTTAGAGCCATCGTCCAAATCCTCTTTTCAAATATCTCCCTATTTCCTGCATGTTTTATCCCGTCAGTGTTTGCTTGATGTGTTTACTTCAGTCAACCCTTAACTATTTAATTATCTGTCTATCACACACGCTATTACAGTATTTTGCTTTAACAAAGCTAATTAATAAATGTAGGCTCTAGATAATTATTCAGACTTCAAGTTTTAACTTATTCTTAACCACTTTATAGAGTTGAATATTTTAATTTGGATATATTCGTTTATTTTAACGCATTCATGAGATGATTGGCTTTGTATGTGGTTAAGCGACGCTTATACTTGGATGTAGATTTGTTTTCATTTGAATTTGATAGGATAATCATAAGCTACCAAGCTAATATTACGTTTCTACAATATTAGTAATAGATGCTTCTGCGACTGGGATCCATGATAAAACTACATCCTATAAGCAAATGAAAATGTCACTATTGTCACTGGTGACAAAATTTCTCCGATAAATGCTCTTTAAAAAACGTTTCGACAGAGTTTCACTGGAAGATCAAAAGCATTAAATTTCCTGTTTAAGAGACGGCCCAAAAATCTATAATTTTAATCTCCTATAATAGGTCTTAAATTTTCCCCTGGATATACTCAATTTGCATTTTAAGAGCTCATATATTCTAAATTTTATTTTTCGAGGTTGTCATAGTCGAGATGACTTTTTTCAAATATTTCTCATGATATGCAATTGATTGAGGCCCTATATTCTTTCTACTTATCAGTGGTAAGCATTATTTAATATTCACGAAGTTTTAAAGAAATATCAGTTCAGAAAATTAAGACAATACGAATTGTTTTAAAAATTAAATTTAACTTCTAACAGACGTTTTTAGAGTATGATGTCATTTGAAGAAAACAATCTTGAGTGACACATCTTTCACTATATCTGGTCACCGTGAATCTGCCTCTACGGAGTAGGGTTTTAAAGTCATCTAGATGGAAAATACGGCATAAATTCTTTTTTAGAGCGAGTGCACGACTGAGCCTTGTCGGGTCTTCGCGCTGTTATTCTTCGAGTTATTTTCTTGCGGTGCTATACTATCGGTGGTAAGTATTATTAGATATTAATGATGTTTCAGAAAAAATATCACTTTATAAGACCAAGAATATGAATTTTATTAAAATTGAACTGCTAAAGGACGTTTTCAGAGGATGAAATTATTATAAAATAATATTGAGTGAAAAAAATTGCACTGCATTTTGCCACAGTGAATTTCCCTCTACGGAGTAGCGTTTGAAAATCATTGAGCTGGAAAATGCGGCTTTAAGTCATTTTTAGAGTGAGTGCGCGACTGATCCTTGTCCGGTCTTAGCGGTGTTATTCTTCGAGTGATTCTCTTGGTGTACTATACTATCGGTGGTAAATATTAGTAGATATTCACGATGTTTCAGAAAAAATATCACTTTATAAGATCAAGAATATGAATTTTATTAACCCTCTTAGTGCGGCGGGCGGATACATCGGCTTTGGAATCTCGGGCGAAAAGTGCGGCTGGCCGATATATCGGCTCATAGGCAAAAAATTGTTTAGCTTTAGCACACAAATATAATTTCTATTATTTTTTATATAATGTATAAGTCTTTTTTTACATAATTCAATGTATACACAATAAGATAAACCGCTTATGGATATTTTAAACAATAACTTTATAATATTTATTTTCCTAGAGGGAATACATTTCATTAAGTTACCCTCTGCGTTTCTCGCTAGAACCGCTGGCAGGAGTCAGCACTAAGAGGGTTAAAATTTAACTGCTAAAGGACGTTTTCAGAGGATGAAATTATTTTAAAATAATATTGAGTGGAAAAAATTTCACTACATTTTGCCACAGTGAATTTGTCTCTACGGAGTAGGGTTTGAAAATCAACGAGCTGGAAAATGCGGCTGTAAGTCATTTTTAGTGCGAGTGCACAACTGATCCTTGTCGGATCTTAACGGTTCTATTCTCGGAATATTTCTTGGAAGAGAAGTCACCTCGCTAGTTGGGCAAACAAGATTCGCACGTTCGCTTCTTTGCGTGACCTCGGCGACCTCAGCAGATTCCGACCCGGCATGGACCCGTCTCGACCAGTCTCCTCAGCGACGGCACCTCCCTCTCTCGGGCGGGGACCACAAACGACGCACTCACTACACTCGAACCACCAAAAGATGCATGGAAGCTCATGTCTTTTTGAAAGCATTGGCCAGAATAAGGCAGCATAAGGCAATAAAATCATTCGTTCATTCAATCAGACAGCTCAGTGGCATATTCATGTATAAATATTCAAACAGAAAGGTAGAAAGAAAGTGGATAAGAACACACAAAGTATACCCTTTGGGTCCGGGTCCGATTCCCGGTCCAGTTGAATTTTTTCTATTTGGAATCGGCCATCTTTACACCGTCACACCACCATTGTGTTCGTATATTTTTTGTGTTCATATCCACTTTATTTGAACATACACAAACACACTAGCTTAGGCTGCCACATTCGGTGGCAGTTAGGTCCACGTTTGTATTTTACTCACAAATAAAGGTTCGCTTTCTTAGGCCTTTTCATTACATCTTCACTTTTCAAAAATCTGATTGCAAGCTGCCTAAAACTCACCTGACCTGTATTCAACTTTACTCCGCACTCACAATCTCGCAAGGATTGGACTAAACACTCGGAAACACGTGCAAAAATATTTAAAATGAATCGGCAACAAAACTAGAAGAGAAACGCGAATTTCTCATTCAAATTTTAAAACATTGCATTTGCTCTTTTTAAAACAAAATGCAAGTCAACACAAAGTATTCAAACCGCTAATCTCCATTCGTTGAGTAAATAGTTTTGAAAAAGTCAAATTTCCTCGTTTTAACGCCTAAAAGTCGAACACGTTAAGACTTCATATTCTACTCACAATGCATTTTCTTTCGTTTGAAATACCAAAAACAGGCTAAACCCATATCCTAAACCTTGAAAGTTAAAAGGAATCGAGCGGGGATCGAACTCTCGATGCACATGCTCCAGCGCAAGCAAACTAACCACTCCCCACTTCACTCTTGCGTAAATCAGGTTCTGCTAGATCTCGGTCACCTACGACTTTGTTTGTGAAATTCCAACAATCGTCGTCCACCCTACGGCTCAAAACTAACACACCCTTCAAATAAAATTGCTATAAACACTGACTCATTCGCTACATCTCAAATCAGCGCACAGCCAACGCCCAAATACTATTATGTAAATATGACTACGCGAGCCGCCTCAGGCGTTTTATTGTAGGGGCAGTCGGGACATCAGCCACGAAGAGGAAGGATTTAGGGAGAAATTGGCGTGCGGCCATGCAAGGGATACAGCCTTGGGTTTCAGGTGAATGAGTATGCGTTAGTTCGTAAAATTCAGCGGATTTGGTCATTGCTTGATGCGGAGATAGTTAGAATTCTACTGATTTATAGCTTATTTTATCCTCCGTTGTATTTTATCCATTATTTTGCATTTTCTCAAGGGTTTTTGGTGCATGTGAGCTGAAATTTGAAAGCTAACTCAAAATCTTCTTCTTCCTTGAGAGCAACAACCTTCCATACATCTTGGCCTCTTCAACAGCTCCAGACCATCTTCTCTTTATCTGGCTAGTTCTCTCCTCTCAACTCTATTCTTCGTAGAGATTGGGTGACATCATCTCTACACCTTTTCCTGAGTCTTCCTTTTGGTCCTTTTCTATCTGATGTCTATTCTAAAATTCTCTTGATCGTTTTAACCTCGGCAAGCATCGGATTCTTTATGCTTTTATAAATCGCAATATAGTCTTTGTTTTTATAAGCTCATTTAGTTCTGCATGTCTTTTGATTCTACGGTTACGTCCAAACTGTTTTTGTACACAAATTCTTCTCAGTACTTCCTTTGCAAACACTAAAAAAAAACGAGTCTTTTCATGCTTTGTCTATTCATCGTCCAAGCTTCACATCTCTTTGTTATGACTGTTCTTACTGCTTGCTTATAAATATTTAATGCTGATTGCTCATGTAGACCACGGGAACATAGACTTGACATCACACATATATTTGAAGCAAGAACAGGTACGCTGGTATGTTTGATGCATGGAACGGGAATGTAAGGGGCATATAATGGTATGGAAAGTTATGTCTACCGGGTAAAACTCTTCTCTGCCGACCGCAACGCGGTGTTTTTATGTCAGAGTTTGACTCCTTGCCTATATACCTTAAAATGACGATTTATGACTCGTATATTTAAACCTCGGCAGAGGTAGTGGGTATGATCTGGTAGAGAACCCAAACACACTTTACTAACGCTTTTGTGTGACACTTTTTTCTCATTTTGCGTACAAAATCTTTTTTTTATAAATGAGACTAATTTACCTTTTTCACGGTGCAAAAGTGAATGATTAAGCACATTGAAATCATGAGGTACCAAGGCTGATTAAAAAATAACGGGAATTTTTGTTAAAAAGGATATCGGAGTACTTATAACTCATTTTTCCTTATATTCTTATGAGTATGCTCATTATCTATAGATACACTTCTTTTAGGGGAGATACCACTTCGGCATACAGTCCTGGAGTGCCTCTCTGGGTATCACCTCCCTTCCCCGTGCCGAATTCTCTTTGATGTCGTCAATGGCGTCAAAACAACGTCTTTTACGCACTGAATTAAATTTAAAAATTTAAAAAAGTCACATGAGGTAGGCCAGGTGAGCAGGGAGGCGGAAATAGGGCAGCTATTCTATTTACTTATCTCACGAAGTTACAATATTATTATTAGGTATTAGTGGCGGTCTAGTCGAAGTAGGATTATGTCAAGTTATTGGTGACGGTCACATTTTTTCGTGGTCAAGGTAGGCTATTCTACTCGGCTGCTAGCATACAAGGAATTTACTTTGCTGCAACCCGATATATGTTCAATTCTTAGGTCAAAATGTCATAATTTGCGCCAATCAAGATTTTCTAATTTTCCAGGAAGTTCATTGACAGTCTGACGATGGCTGGCACGCAGCACATCCTCGATATTCTTAGTGATCCTACTATCAGTTGACAGCTTAGACCTTCCTGATTGCAGACTATATGGAACTGACCAACGACCAATTTTGAATTACCGCATAAACGCGTGTAAGAGGCTCACCCCTCTATTTAAGCGTCGAAGTTGAAGAAAAAATTTTGGGGCTTTTTTCCTCCTATCGCGAGGTTTTGAGGACCTAACTTCGAACTTTTGGCCATTATCAAAGCCTTCCGGACAGTCACAACTTTTTTTAATGCCGTTTTCCCCCACCGATTTCCTAATGCACAAGTCGTAGTCGCTGTGAGTATGGGTCTTTTAAACTGTATTTAACTTTTACATATTATATTTTTCTGTAAGCGATTACGAGCGGGAATTCGAGTAAGAGGCGCACCCTCATTTTTGGCTGCGATTTCAGGGAAATAAGGTGCGCCTCTTTAACGAGTTTATACGGTAGGTAGGCCATTTATAACAGTTTGTACAACTAAGAGCAATGTCTTTGTAAGCCTTCTTCAAAATATCGAAGGTTTCCATAAAAGATTTCCTAGGGGACACGCAAAATATCACGTCCCGACGTTGAACCCCGAAACTCGGGCATTGAAAAAATCATCACGGCGACTGAAACAGCTTCCACATATACAGGTGTATGACAGAAACTAAACAGGGTGTTAACGAATGGAAACGAAACGAACTAAGGCTACTCGCGAAGTAGTGAAAAATCAGCGCTGCCAATCGGATGTACTTAGAACTAACCGTTATTGCCCGATAAAAAACTTTTTTAACAGCCCTCAAATAGCCCTCGTAGTAATTTTAATCCGTGCATAAATTGCAGCCTGTTGCATAGGATCCTCATCCGTTAACTCTAGATCTTGCTCGCATTGAAGTTGTAGTGTCCCATCGATCGCACAAAATGTTTGACCATTTACATTAGACACTTCCAATTGTGTCACGTTGATGAAATTCGCCATAATACTAGAAAAAGGTTTTATGTTTACCTAAATGTATTAGCTATGCTAGAAATATATCCTTTTTACCCAGGACCGGGAGTTAAGAGCCAAATCAAAAACTTTACATCACGGATTACTTTTACATTTGCTGTCAATGTTAAAAATGTCGAAATTTTTTTGCCAAAATTTATATATGAGGGTTTTTTGGCACGAGTAACACGTCCGTTTTTGCAAATCCATCCATGAACCCTGAAAGGTCTGTTAAAGGCTATAGAGGTGACATAAGGTAAATCAGGGCATCAAACATGTCGAATCATGGATTTGGAAGGTTGCCCAAGTCAATGGTAAATTCAATGGTTCCCTCCTGTTATTCTGTAACCTCCAAGGTTACAGGGTGATCAAAGATCACGGGGTATACCCGATCAAAGAAGATGACGTATGTTGCAATGGAGTTATTGGAGACGAAGTTATATCGTTGGAAGGGATCTCTCTGAGCACAATACGTCATCTATTCTGAGCTTGAACCTAATTTTTACTACGGGCACGTGTTAAATTGAAATCAGTATTTTGATTCACTCTCGTTGCTCTCCATAACCTTGCCCAGAAAGTAAGAACTCCTTTCGGTTCATAGGTGAGTTTCTCTCCTTATGTTGCTTCAGAGAGAGATGCAATCCCCGTAGTAATCGGAAGTCCGTGAGATGTAGAGTCGTCCAATAACCTTTCCCCAGAGTATAACTGGGACTATTGGCGCTCATTAACTCTATGAAAGCTTTATGACAGTCATTTTAAAACTCTCTCTCTGATCAAAAGGTCAAAGTGCTAGGACGCTCCTTAGGTAGTAACAGCAAGCATTCGAGCTCTACTGCAGCACTAAACGAGTTAGACATTTGCACCAAGTAATAACTTTTGAAGCAGCGTGTGATGACTAAAAACATAGATATTTTTTTTGAACAGCTGTCACGAAATGAAGATAAAATGTGATATATATCAGCATCGGCTATCCACCTATCACCGTACATTCAAACCAATGGTAATATTTATATTTAATCACTTAAACTTTTTCAATTCTATCTGCCATGACTTATATAAGCATTTCACTTAAAATTTGCCTTAAGAAGATAATATTTTGCAAAAACACATGCCAATTCTCGTTTAATATCTTTCGATTAAAACAATATAGTACTTCTACATTAAATATGAAATTTTGATAGTTAAATTTTGAATATTAATGAGTACATGACGGTTTCCTTAAGCTTATCTTTGTAAAATCTCGAAGACGCAAATGTCTTTAATGCGTTGACCTTAGTCTCGCTTTCTTGAAATTATAACTCTGTGTTACTGATATGGCTTATATTATAGAGACAAGTCGACCATGGATTCAATGAACTATTGTCAACCCCTACCCCAAGAACTCCCACAAGATTAATTAAACAGCCGAAAGGTTTCATTTATCTTGTGGAAGTTTATTGTTGCATTAATCAGGTTTATTGCAGGAATCTTGACAATGTTTCTAATCCAACAGAAATAATTTCATAATAGCTGTATTTAACGTAGGGGAAAGTTCTGAGAATTTACTAACCCATTTTCTCCTGTAGGTACCGTATGGAACCGGCTTGAAGCTAATTGAAAAAGTGCGTGGTATTCATCATTCACGTGCACGGTGCTTGCGTTTATCAGCCGCCATCGAGTAGAGTCGCAAGCCTTATTCGTTGGCAGCAGTGGTGACGTCTTAATCTCGTTTTTTACGTTACTGTTTCGTCCAAAAAGAGGAATGTTTTTACGGCCAAAGAAAAGGTAACACGTCCATGGGATGTATAGTTTTATGTAATGCCTTTTGTATCCTTTTGCCTGTTCTTTCTTTATTTCTCATAGTAAATGATCTAATGAAGTGCTTGTGTAGTAGGTAAACGGTACGAGTTAGTTTAGTGCCTGAGAATTGGAAGAATATATTCATGGTACCACAAGGATGTTGCATGGTCAAACCGTGACTGTAGGCTGTATCGTACGGAGAACGCATTTAGAGCATCCAAAATGCAGGAATTCACTCCAAGTAATTTTTATACATAAGTATTTTAACATTCAATGCAAACATTTGTGTGAAGCGTGGTAATCACCGGAAGCATGGACCTTTGGAAAAGCTGATCAGAAATGGCTAGTATTCTTCGAAATCTGGTGCTGCAGGAAAATGCTGAAAATGAAATGGACGAACGAAATAAGTAATTATGAGGAGTAAAGAAGAGTAGAAGAGGAAAGGATCATAATGAATGCCACAATGATTAGAAGAACCAGATGGATATGACACATCCTGAGACAAAATGGGTTTATGAAGAGCGCAGTTGAATAAAAAATAGAGGAAAAAGTCTCTAGAATAAGTTGATGGACCAAATAAAGAGGAAAGTACATACTTAGAGCCATCAGCTGGTTTGAGAACTAGCAGTATGTGGGAAAGTATGGAGATCTGCAGTGTACCAATCATAGGACTGAACAAACACTGATTACATAAGTAAGTGATGATCGCTAAAAAGCATTTTTTTTCTAAAACGTACTGAAATGAAAACTTTCTATGACAATTTATGTACTTTTTGCGAAATTAAAATTAAAATGCATATAGTATTGGCTTTTTAAGGGAAAAACCGTAGAAATAGCCAGCAAAAGCTTCTATTTTTTTCTGTAAATTTTTACAGTAAAACATGGCTCCGCGGTCGCCTCCATTCAGTGTTCACCTCCCAAAGCGGCTATCATCACATTAGTTCTGATAAGTTTGTTTAAAACAGGTTTCACTGTATACGGAGTTGAGATTATCTTATTGGTAAATTTTTAGTTAATTCTCATGATAAACTTTCACAAGGCTATTCATATGTTGAGTCTTCATTTTCAAATTTTCAATTTAATAAGTGGTAAAGTTTGTCCTAGCCGTTGCAGTTCAATTTATTTCTACAAATTTTTAATTTCTCTATCATACATAAATTACACTCAATACCGGAAAAATCTTCGGATTTTATATATCAAAAGACATCCGGGTGCTACAAAAACATGCAAAACGTAAAGAACTCCCATCAATCAAGTCACAGCACAGCAGTACCCACATAACTTATTTACAGTGGTGCCAACACAAAAACAGCAGATATAAATCAGATTACTACAACATAAAGTAAGGATCAGAAGTGAAATGTTTGCGTATCCATGGTCGCAATGCAAATTTATTGAACTCTGTTTCCATTGTGCAGCGAATAACACATGACCAGGAAGATTATCAAGATTATTGCCTCCTCCATACTTGGTGTGAAGTAAACTGAAAGATAGCTAAGAAATTTTCAAAATATTTGCACTTACCATCGACATGAAATTATTCATCGTATTTCAGGAAAGTTAAGTCAAGATGAACATTTTATGGGTAAATATTCTATAGCCAGTCATGCACTACTCTTCGAGTATATGTTCAGACGAAATAGTCGTAAAGTCAATGACTGTGCCTAAACAAGTTTCAAAGCCCATAGCAGAGTTATGCTGGTGAATGTAGCTGATAAACAAAGGGCAACACCAATTGCATTGTGATTGCGTATAGGTGAGACTTATGCGTAAGTAGGATAAGAGGCATGAGTTATTATACACTCTCAAGAGGTCATACAGACTCATGGCATAAATCCTTGGTTTTTATTAGGAAATTAAATTCAATAGGATTTGACTCGTCATTCAACAAAATGGAATAAAAAGGAAGAGCATATTGTCACTCAATGGGGAAAGATATGAATAAAATAGTCGCGTTGAACAAGATTCATTAAAGCTGGAGAGAAACGGCAGAGTAGTTTATGACGGAAATAACTATGCTGCGATGTAAAAAGAAAATCGAATTAGATGAGTATGGCTTCGTTCCAGGAATGACATGAGAATGAAAAGTAATTCTAGAAATGAAGGTCTACAAGTTGATTTGAGTGGATCATATTCACGTATCATTTCTGGAGATTTTTTGGAATTTTTAGAAAGGTAAGAATTGCTTTTAAGGTCTCATTCGCAGAATTTATGAGTAATGAATTTAGCAATAGGACAGTTCCGGCTCTGCTTAAGCCTGGTCTAAAAAGAAAGCAGAATTACTTTAGAATTATTGAACGTATATAACTGAGATTAGGGCAGAAACCATTCAAATAACATTGAGAAAATTTGAATAAGGAAAAATAGCAGCTTTGGAAGAAGTACCCTGAATGACTGTAACCAGGAAGCCAGATGTTTCAAATATGTTTGCTGATGACCAAATACTGCGTATGAAGTCAACAAAAATGATGCTTCAAGCAATGCACAAGCAACACCTGCAAGAGTAGAATGGCTCAGGAAGTAGATCAATAAAATTGATATATTATGTAAAACGCTGAAATACAATGCCCTGGATGTAAGTTTTACATTCCATATCTATAAAAACTTTGAAATCTGTAAAAAGACAAACCCTTCATTAATTTTATGCCAGTAGCCTTGTGAAAAAAGTGATATATGATATTGAATCTTTAACAAATTTTATACATTCTTGCTACATAATATCTATATCTCTAGTCGAACAGTGCAAATCAGAATCCCATTACATTACAAATCATTACCAATATAGTCGTTCATGGAAGGCTAAACCGGTCCTCGTTACAATCTCAACTGCTAATTTCTTATAGCGCCACTCTTACGTGTACTCAAGTAAATCGCTTTAGTGTTATCATTGATAAGGTAAATACTATTTGTTCCACGGCTCCGAGAAAGATACCTTATTTATCCCTGCACCGAGCGAGTTCTCAGAAATATGAAAAAACGAATTTGCGCTAATACTGGTCTTGTCATGTTTTATTTGCTGCACAGTGGAAACACAGTTAAATAAGTTCGCATTCCGACCATGAACACGCAAACATTTCCCTTCTGATCGTGGCTTTATATTGTAGTAATTTGGTTTCTTTCGGCTGTTATTGTGTTGGCACCATTGTAAATGACTTATGTGGGCACTGCTGTGCTGTGACTTGCTTGATGGGAGATTTTTACGTCGTTTTTCATGTTTTTGTAGTACCCGGATTCTTTTGATGCATAAAATCCGAAGATTTTTCCGACATTGAGCGTAATTTATTCATTTTACATAAATAAAAAATTTGCAGAAATAAATTTAACTACAACCTAGATTTTGATGTTTTTACAGCATCAACAGGATGATGTAAAATATTAGGACGATGTAAAAACCTGATGATGATGTAAAAACGTCAGTACCTAGATTGCAGTAAAATATATTTCTGTGGATAATTGTAAATTTTTATTTTTACATCTTATGAAATACATTGCAATGGAAGCCATATGTTCTGTCGGATATCGTCATTTTTTCCAACCACAAACCTTGAGATCAAATGCAATTGTTTTCGATTTCTTGGCATTATCCGGTAATCCTTTCTCACTTCCGATAAACCGTGTTTTTGTTTCAGCTCCGCTACTGTGCTAGCAGCATTAACCTTTCTTTTTTTCAGTGAGCCGAGGAGGGAAACGATGATTGGCATTGGAATGGCTGAAATGCAGTAGAGGGCGCGACGCGTCTAACATTCCTCTGCTCGTAGCGGCTAAAAAGGGAATCACATAAAAGCCCCAGCTTAAAAGCCAGAGATTGAAAGTGAGAACCCAAGGTTAAGATATAACTTTAGTGAAGAGCTACCTTTATTGGAGAACAGGTCTGGTGACATGCTATCAAATTATAGTGTAGTAATAACCTGAGACTTGAAGAATTCGATGCGATTTTTGCCTTTTAAATATAAATTATTATTCTTTAAAATCCAATGAATTAAATATCCACAAGTTTTTTTAATTAAAGTGATTTAGAAGGCTTTCTGAGTGGTAGCATTCCAAAAAACTGGTACATCATATTTTTTCTTGTCAATTTCTATTTTATGATTTGGCATGAAGTTATAAATATGACTTAAAGAAATAGACGGACAAAAACTACTGATGAAATTTGCTAAAGAAGGAAAATTGACAATTCCAAATTTTTCTCCAATAAAATCAGTTAAAAATAACGTTAATTGATCTTTGCAGCGGACAAAGAAAAATTTCTTTCCCTTCGATGTCCTTTTATAAGGAGATTACTCTCTCTTCAAGATCATTAACACTCAGTTTATAAGCAACCCTCAGCAAAGTTTTTATTTTCGTAATAATTAAAATTCACTCAGTTGACTTGAGCAATATTGATAGGGACCTATAAATAGAGCATATTCTATTTTTGGAGAGCGCTGTCAACAATTTTAATTTTTATATATGATTTTTATGCAGAAGAGTATCACAATCCAATCAGTGTAATTGCATTTGTTTTGCCCAAGCTTTAATTTTACCTGTCCAGCATCCTGGAAAGGGGTCATATTAGTTTCGAGTGTGTGATGTTAACATCTTGAGACAGATTTTCATTAAGCTAGTTCAGAATTCAACCCAGAAGTTTTCACAGAATCTTATCACGTAATAGCTCCAAGCAGAAAGTTCCGCGTCGTACGTGCGGGGTGACCTCCCAGTAACAATTTCACAATAGTAATCTCCGGGTCTCAGACGGCTCCGAGGAAGATACCTTATTTATCCCTGCACCGAGCGAGTTCTCAGAAATATTAAAAAAAAAACAAATTGTGTGTTAACCCTGGCCCTGTCATGTTTTATTCGCTGCACAGTGGAAACACAGTTAAATAAGTTCGCATTGCGACCATGGATACGCAAACATTTCACTTCTGATCGTGACGCTGCAGAAATTAATTTGACCGCACGTGTGCAGACGTATTTATATTTATAAAGGTATTTCCTCGTTTTTTTTTTTGGTGCAAAAAATACTAAAATATCTAGGATCAATATTTTTGCATTCAAATCTGCGTTTTTTTATGGCCAGTATATAAAATCACGATCCATTTGTGATTTGATGATACCTCATTCCAAGCGGAAGGTAAGTCGTGATTTGTGACATTCATTCCATTAAAATATCCAAAAAATTTAGTTTATAAAGTAAAGCTACTTGTTCTCAAGTTCTCTATCCTCGGTAAGAGAAACGCAAGTTTTCATTCCTGACATAGAGGCAAGTCCACTTTCTTAAATCAATTGGCGGAAATGTTCACACTATATTTCCTTTACGTATGTGAAATAGATTTAAAAATAGCATCAGAAATAGAGATAAGCAGATGGTAAATGTTAGACCATGATTTTTAGCAACCTCAGTACAATCTGTCTATGAAGATGTTTTTATATTTTCGATAAAACTTTAGGCGTTTTGTAAGTCGAAATAAAACAAGATTTGGAAAACAGCTGTTCATTTCATAAGTGAGAGATCAGCATTTTCCTTAATCCAGGGAATGGTGTCATTTTATTCGTAAAACTTATTCAATAAATCACCAAATACTCTTAATATATTCTTTGAAAAATGCCTGGAAATTCAGAAAGCCTCTCTGAGAGTAGTCTAACTAATCGAGGTGTATCGAAACCATGAATATTCTAACCCAAAGCAAGTTTTGTCTTTAAAAACAAGGAAATTTGATGATAGTACAATAGCAATCTATATAATTTCTTTACAACAAAGTAATACAATAAAATAAGTATATTTTCTATTCATACACGGTTTTTGTCTCTCACTGGCACCTTTAGTGTTTTCCATAAAATATAAATCGCCACAATATCGCTGACAACTATGGCTTATGCCATTCGATACTACTTGCATCCATAATGTTAAATTTCCTCTCCCAGTTATAGGAATAAGGGCCGTATTACAGAGCGTCTCTCAACGCGAGTGGGTACTCACTCTCTGTGGAGTAAGCACTCACACTCATATTGGGTGTGAATGTTGATTCGTATCACAGAAACGCACTCACACTCGGCTCATTTGAGTGATAGTAACGAATCTAGAAACTAGTATGTATTAACATTACTCCAGTTCCATTGACGTATTTACATGAAGCAAATGACGAACGATTTCATTTAGCCGCACAAGTAAATAATAATTTGTTGTGAAAACGTGATTACTAAGTGAATTCATTAGGAAAAAATTTCCACATTTTATAATTTATTCAATGAAAATTATAGTCATACATATAATCACTCATTGAACACTAAATTTTCCAAAACAGAAACTAGAATTGAAAGTGGAAAGATATAAAGAGCGGCGAATTGTAATGCTTTTTTGACGCGGGCATCGTGAAAACTTCTAATTGACTATCATTTATCTGGTACTGCTTAACCTCAAACTCGAATTAATCTAAATTATCTACTCTACGTTTTTAAATGGCACATATTCACCGTAGTCAAGCCAAATTACGGCATATTCAGAATTAAAATATCTTTTGAAACTTATGAATCACTCACAAGAATGCTATCTTATCTTGTAAAACCGTATTCACAATTCGGTAAAATAATAACATTGAAGAGACCGCATTTAAAATGAAAGATTTAACTTAGTATTTCCTTTATTTTACTGAATCTATAAGAGAAATAGTGGCATACCTCTCCTATTAAGTAAAATATAACACATTTGTTCATAGGCAGGTTGCAGTATTGTGGCCTTATTTTTAATTATATGCATTTTTAAAGATTTTTTTCTTTATCGCCCTATTCATTTATTAACAGCATCGCCTCTGGTCACAATCCCGACCATTGCACACAACTATGAGGTATTCTTATCAGGATAATTCTGCACATAATGGCTAAGCATGTGACCCCCGCTGTAAAGTCTTTTCTTTTGGAATTTAGTTTTGAGAGACGTCCTCCAGAAAAATACTTTTCAGAGTACAAGCTGCTATTAGCCTCTGTTGAGATAAAGTTGCTAACATTTGTTAAACCCCGCCAGTTTCATTTTTATTGTAAGGTTGGCAATGTTTTAAGAATTATGTTTTGCTTTTGGTTCAGTCGTCACATAGTAATAAAGTGAGCTCCTTTGTGTTATTGCAATGAATGGTGTCATCATTTACTCGATTAAACCTTTGCAGTTAGTGACTAAGACCAGAGATCTCCCATAATTTCTAACAACCTCAAACGTATTATCACACCACTGTTCTCATTTATTCTTATCCATAAAAAATCCTCAGAGGCTTTTATAGCTTTCTCATTATCCTTAAGTTCATAATTTTTCTCAGCTTAAGTTCATATCTTCATAAGCATATTTATAAGCATAAGTTCAAAGTAACTGATACAAGACAAGTCTATGGTAAGAGGCGGATACCTGGGTCAGCAGCTGCCTGTGCTAGATGTAAGATTAGGAATTAGGTTCTGTAGAAAAGAATGAGATGTATATTGATCACTGAGTGGTATATTGAGATGAGTGGTATAT
This sequence comes from Ceriagrion tenellum, assembly GCA_963169105.1. Classification (NCBI taxonomy): domain Eukaryota; kingdom Metazoa; phylum Arthropoda; class Insecta; order Odonata; family Coenagrionidae; genus Ceriagrion; species Ceriagrion tenellum. The sequence continues at coordinate 55,728,201 of OY720643.1, read as the reverse complement.
TGAGTTAATGAGTGGTATATTGAGACAATGAGTGGTATATTGAGATATTATAGAAACAAACTCATGATACATTTCTAGACTAGTGAAATTTTGCACAAATACAGCTTTCATGTTCTCTTTATCAGTAAATTTTGCTCAGACCAGAGTGAGTTATGACTATCGATACATGGAAATTTCGCTATAAGACACTTTGTTATAATGAGATTCTGCTGTAATATGAAGTTTGACCTTCAGATGATATGAATGTATTCATATATCTAATGGATATATTGATATAGATTCCCTTGCCATTTGATATGCTAATGACAGGAGTTCTAATAGCGTCCATGGTACATAAATAATTCATCCTACCGATTGGTTGCCATCAGCCTTAAGTTTCTATTCTATATACCCCTTGCAGTATCCCTCAATCTACAATTGTAGATGGGTATTGTAGCAAAATTAGCAAGAAGGATAAATTAAGGGCAAAAAAAACTGCATAATAATGTTTTTTGAAAATATGAATTCAGTTGCATATTTTTTACTGATAAAACAACTTTGACAAGTTAATCTGTCACTCTAGGATATTCATCAATCATGGATAATTAATTAATCAAAATCGCACAAAAATCCTCATAAATCCCTTTTATTCAACATATATGACCATAAATACACTAAGCAGGCCTTATTATTGTAATAGGTATCAATTTAAGTGGAGGGGTAATGGTCTCTATTTGTACTTTAATGATACTGTAGCAACATGGTAGCCATGTTTGTAATAAAATTAATAAATGTAGTAATGCTGTAAAAGCAGAATGTAGAATACACTTTCATCACGGGTAGACAAAATATCTTAAATATATCCTGAAATATTGTAGCACAAATTATCCTAGGAGTGATAGAGGATGACTGTCTCTTGAAGTTTTTTTTCAACAAATATCTCTGGTGTTCAAATGAATTCAGATGAATGACTTTTGGAATTAGAATGAGGTCATAAAGCATAAGAAATTAGAATATCAAGAAATACTTTTCAGGCACATCTTCATTTGTGCATGTACTATATATTTGAAGGGGATGGTGGAAGAGTAAGAAAAAGGAGTGAGTAAAAACATTAGTATGAAATGGGAACTTGAAAGGCGTCTAGTAGACAAACCTTCAAATGAATACAAACAAAATATGGGAGAGGGTATACTGACGGAGGAAAGTTTTCATTTGAATTTCAATGAGTTATCACAAAAAATAAGGCTTCAAAAAATAATCAGCCAATGGTTTAAGGACATCATACCTAGAATATGATATCATACATTACAAAAAGTAAATATTTATCATGGCATGAAATATGGGAGGGATACATCAGTCAAAGAAGACTCCAGGGAGAGTCTTTAGTTTTAACATAATAACATTCAAGAAGTGCTCCATAAATGGGATAAATTCTATATATTGGCAGTCCACTCCAATGGTTACTACAGTCTCACGGAATTGATATGAAATCATGAATCAGAGACAGGTCCGTGTGATAAGTTGAAGTGGTCTAGACAAATTAATTAACAGTTTAGGACAACATTTTAATATAAACGTACCCAACTGTGGTATTTTATCTTTCATGTTGATGTTATGATTTTCATTTCTCATTAGCTTTGAAATATGGTAAAAAGTTTCTTAATATTGACAATATTGAGTAATATCACCGAAGTGAAATGCATATTTGGAACTTAATTCAGTCTAATATGGAACTTAACATTCATCTATGGCCTTGCTAGAGTTGTGGCTTTAAATGTTTGAACTTCACTGGAGCAAATCATTCAATAACTTTATCCCATATAATTAGAAAGTGAAATGGATCCAATGAAGTTATCAATATAAGAATTTTCTCTGTAAAAGTTTTCAGTAATTAAGGTCATAAGTGAAGTTTGATCACAATTCCTACCATTAACATTCACCACTAATAATAATAAAACAATAAACTTAAGTTGTCAACTTTATTCTAGTCTCATTCCTTAAATACATACTGTATTTTCTAATAAAAAATAATGAGGCAAGATCTGTAGAAGTCATACAATACTGTTCACCACATCAGTTTCAATTGTACCTCATTCAAGACCATATATTGTGAGAGGTAAAAATATTCAAATTATAAACTCTCTGATAGGCCCACTATTTCCAGTCCTTCGTTGCATCAATGAATTAACCGAGGTAATCAATAAAATTAATTTTACACAGGACTACTATATAAGTAATGGAACCATAGGAAATGGACTCCAAATATATATGGAAAGTATTATTTGAATTGGCATGTACATTGATAATAGTTTCATCATCTCGTCATTAATCAGCTGATCTGAGCAAAGCATCATTCTTAAAGAGAAATACCGGGATTGCAGAATTGAGCTATTGCGAAAGATTGCAATGTATCACTAAAACCTCAACACTGCCTAATGCACTAATATAACATAATATTTACCAATACATGCATTACCTATCGGGGTAAGTTCGACAGTAACGGACTTTGAAATGTCCTGTTCTTTGCATCCTCTACTTAACATCTATGCCAACCTACTCTAAAGGATGGGCCTTTGAAAACTGTTATCATAGAGCGTTAGTAAATACAATGCTAAGAAGCTTATATAACATCATCTCGCAGGTATTGGAAAAAGCAAGTGTGTATACATGTAGAGGTGGAGAGGTAATAGCATATAAGTATAGAGAAGATACAGTTATATAGAACAGACACGATTACTTAAAAGAATACTTCCTGCATTCAAAGCGTCGTTCGTTTAATGTTATTGGACAAATCAGCGAGAATAGTTTTTCACAACTTAAGACAACTTTCATTACGTCCAGAGACTAAATATCTTGTCAACTTATTTCATTGATATGAATGTGTAATCCGAGATCTGATTAACTCAGCTAGAACATCGATGATGGATAAAACAAATGCTATACACACGGATCGTACACCTTTAGAATCGGGAATGATACGTAGGTTTACAACCCGGTCTCCAGAAACTTAAACATTCCCATAGAACTTTGGTCACTCGAGACAGCTGCAACATTGTATATACACGTTTATATTGTTCTTGGTGGCCTCGCAGTCCGCAATGGTCTGAATATCGATTAATTTGTCGCACAATCTTCCCGCGTCGTCCTCTTTGTTGACAGAAATGACTGCTGAGCAATTATGAGCAAAATTCGCAGTTGTTGAGCGATTGTTTCATTTGAATCATGACGCGGGAAAGTTTTATCCCTTCATGTAACGATTTCAATGGACTACACGGATTAATTTAAGTTATTTGTTACTAAACAAACAAAAATAAAGCTCTAGAAGACTATAACGTAAATGTATTCATACCACAATTCTGTGGTAATCAAATAATTACATGAAATACCGTGACCATCACACGTTCCCAAATAGTATCAGAGGCTTAGCGAGTATTTTGGCCGATTAGATCGTCTAAAATCTACTTAAAATTCTACTTTGCTTCACCAAGTTCATTTAAACGCAAAGCATCATGATATTTTCAGTCATTAAATATTCTTATACCTTTGAATTGGTAGTGTTGTAATCCAGGAAGTATAAGGAATTTGCACGGCCATGTAATTTCAAAAATTACGGCGATTGATGCCACGAATTTCGCTCAAAGCAGTCACATCACCAATAACTAGGATTACTTACAAATAGTTATTCTAGTAAAATTAGTTCATTCACCAAAATTTGATTGTAAATATGCCAGGTGATTGCGACAGACATCTTGAAAATTGCTCACTCTAAATGAGTGGGCACTCGAGTAACCAACAGGGGTCATTCGTTTCTGAGGGGAGTCCGAGAGACCATCGTCACTTGAACGATGTCTTGTAATACAAAAGTAGCAACCGAGTGGAGTTTGAGTGAGGCTTAGGAAATATCCGCACTCGAGTTTCGTTCTGTAATACGGCCCATAGCCTCGGTTCATATTCAACCAATCATATTTAAAGCGGAATCGTTGCGCACTTTTTGTCCCCTAAACTGAAATTGTGTTACAATTTGTATTGATCTTTATTTAAATGCTTATTTATGAACTATGACTGTCATTAATAGTTTCACATGCTCCGTCTTTTGTATATTGTTCGCAACGATACATGAGAGTAGCTCCCTCAGCAAATGTGCCCAAAATTTTGAAAGCTTCGTTCTCGGTTAGGAACACAAATAAAATAAGCTTCATTTGGCGAAAAAATGGCGATGCATTCATTCACCTTTAACTGGATGGAAAATTAGCCTTTATAATAAGATTAACTTAACTAATATCTATATATAAATGTTTGATAAATAAACTAATATCTATATATAATTGTTTTATATTGGAATTAAATTATCGATGTATTAAATACGGCATTAGCTCGGGCGTAATGGGATTAGATTTTTCTGATTTCATCCCTATTTTCAATTTTTGTTAAGCAGTCAGTGTATGCATTTAGGCAAATATTCAAACTGGTGCAAAAAAGAGGGTGCTACGTAGGATAAAATGGCAAATGTGAGTGCAACATCATTAAATGCTTTGAGTGGGTACTCGAGATTGCGAGCTCTCAGTAGCCTACACCGAAAATAAAAATGATATGTTCGTTTGACATCCAAGAGCTGTTTGCCGTTGCCTTTTGCAAATATTTATTGCTATTTGAAGCGCGTTAGTCAAGCAATATCACGCGCTTTCCCGTGTGATAAAGTAGGTCACGTTTGTAATTTTCATTCGCTTCAATTATGACGGCTTCATACTTTGGGAACTATGCGAGAGGCAAAATCCCGGTTTACTTGTTAGTATGAAAGACCATAAGGAGAAAATTCACATCCTCCTCCTCATTCGTTCGAAGCAACTGAAAATTTGATCTTCGCCAAACTTGCGCGTTGTTTACTGCAGCCAAAGGGGCATTTTGAGCCCATGCTCTCGAGGTCTTTGGATCGGGTGCTTCAGTCGCATAGAGAAGCCCCTTGTCCCAATTATTAATGTGCAATCGCTTCAAGTGCGGGTCGAATTTTCAGTCGCTTCCGCCCTTAGGAGTGGCTTCAAAGAGGATTTTTACATCGACAATAAAATGAAAAATAAACGGGATGAATAATTTTCCGTCTTTATGTTCGCGCCGGTACTGCAAAGTAATTAACGTTTCCATGAGACAAAGTTTGGGTGGCGTGTTTGGATAATGCTCTTCAAAACGACGCTCGTAATATTTTTCTTGACATTCGGTATATCATCATTGGTCCAGCGATATAACGACTAACTCCAAAAGCTATGCTTTTTGGACTTATTTGAACTTTTTGAACTTTAGAGCGTCTAGATATTATTTTGGAATCAGGCTTCAGTGACAAATGTGATATTTGTTTCGTAACAATTTTTAAAACATTAAATCTTGTGTATTATAAGTTGAACAACATATCGAAAGATGGATGTTTACTTAAATGCAATAGATAGCTAAGTTAGAACAGTCACTATAATAACGAAAGCCTTTTGTGTCTTTGTGAATTACTTTATAGTTGCTTACTGTATAGCTCAATTGTTCTTGCACACTTTAATATATTTAGAAGAATTATCTTTCACACCCTGGGGTGGAGGGTGAATTTTTAGGGATAGGAGTTAGCGGACTTCCCACTGAGCATGGCATGAGATGGCGTCAATAACCAGGAATGAATCACGGTAACTCTTAATTCAAATAAACTTTAGTTATCACACTCATTGCTATGGAAACATTCTGAGTATTTATTGTGTGGTTGCATTTTTATCTCGTGATGGGTAGATTAGTTTTGCTGTAATATCATATCTTTACGGTGTGAAGAACACCTACAAATTATTTCAGAGCCAAATCATTCTAAGCATAATCAATGGCATGTTTTGGGAATATTTTGCCTCAGTAGTGGCTTGGAAACGCCCTTGTCTTTCAACCGCAAGGCCGTAACTAATAGACTCTCCTGACCGTTTCTCACCATTTTTAAGACCACGTACTGCTTTCCTAAAGTTCACTGCTTATCAACGTCATCAATAATACTCCTTTAAGAAATTCTAGATGAATTTTCCAGTGTCCCATGTCTCTATTCCAGTGATCTTCCATGTTTAAATTGTTTTTTAGTTCATTCTCCTTCCTATTTCTTTCTAGTTATTCCGTTTGTTTTCGTCGAAATTCTTTTTATGAAATCACTTATGACATACTTAACGTGAGTAGTTAAGTATATGTATTATATTTGACACGGTAAACGTCATTTTTAGTACCTTATTATTACTTTTTCTTAATTCAAATTATGAAATAAAGCATTCAGAGAAGCTGATGACGACTTTATTAAAACTAAAGGGACGGAAAGTATGATTACAACTTCGCCGAATACTTTTAAAACGGAAATACACCCTCAGCCATATATTTATACTAGTTCAACTCTGAGTGATAGTCAGAGATTTTTATATTTCAATATTTATCTGGTATCTGTTACCTACTGGAAAAAGAGTTCGGTGGTTGGATATTTGCTGGATTAAAAATTATCAATTATTTTTTTAATGCGAGATATGCCAGCATTGATAAAATTTGGCGAAGTAGGCTCTCTACAACCCAGTTGAAAGGCGTGTGGTAGGATTCGTTTAGAGTCCTAAAATGATAGCGGGAGGAAAGACAAAAATAAGCGATATTAGAAAAGATTTCAACACTGTATATGTTTTGACATGTTAGTTTATCGAAAGCAAAGTTTCACAGTGATTTGACTCCTAGGACAGGGTTAGAGATGAATCAAAAGGGTTGGGGGCAGGGCTGATGAACCAAAACTACGTGATATCGTATCTAGAATGATTGTTACTCAAGGCAGATCTAGGGAGCAGGCAAGTCCATACTAATTTCAGATCGAGGCAAGAAAAAACTTTCTCCTGAGCAGGTAGAATTTTACTCCATCTTTCACACCTTCTTGTCATCCGTTATCCAATGCCGTAATTTTAGGAAAACCACTGAATCGCCAGGTTATTTCTCCACTGAAATTTTCAGTAGATTCCCACACATATTCCTCAGTAGCGATTGTGTGATTAGTAGCTCAATCTACATAGAGCGTAACAAGAAGAAATCAATCAATTTTATTTGTCCCATTGCATGGGACTATTATGGGCAGTTCTTATCGCGACAATTGCTAAATCTTCCACACGAGTCTGTACGCATGGTTTTTACCGGTATAATTTCAGAGTTGATATTTAGGACACTCGAGATTGAGTGTCACTTAAGTTGAATAATATTTTTTTCTGTACAAAGCCAGCTTCATCTAGCGACGCTTATTTTTTAATATATTTACGTGACGTGCTTATTTCTTCCTTTTTTGTACGGATTATGAAATTTCTGATTAAATACATTTTTTCTCGAATCACGTCTATTCATAGCCATGTGATTCAAACGCTTTCGATGGAAAAAATAACTTACCTGAAGGTCATGTAGGCGCTTTAGTGATCCTCTGAGTGGATCTTTAATTACTTCTATTTCAATTACCTGTGCAGATTACTTAAAATCGTATAAATAAAATTGGCTTATTACGAAGCTACCAGTTGCCTCAACATCTTCATTATTTCTATGGATGCTACACCATAAATTAAAATTGCAAGTGACGGCACAAAAATAAAACAATCAGATGAAATCAATGCGCAATTGTTGGAGCAACCAAAATTTGACACGCACACCATCTTTTTCATTAATAATCTCCTCTCTTGCCCTCGTCGTTTTTCTTAGTTTCTGAGCCCTAGAAAACTTGTTGTGTGCTTGCGTTGACGCATTTCTCGTACAAGATTTTATTTTGATATATTATGTCTCTCAGTTTTCGCGAACTCTAACCTCTTATTCACCGAACATTTCCATATAAGTCACCTTTTAGCTCCAATGTTAAATGTTATCGTGTGGTTTTTTTGGGTAGCCCATCGAGTACTGAGTTCATTAGCGCCATTGGTTCATTGGTTGCTCAATCCTAAGATTGATTAACTGCAGTCCTCCACCCTTCCCTATCTAATGCTAGTTCTTTTACCTCATGTATCTCTTCTCATGTGCTTTCCTCTTTATTTGATCCATGAACTTATCCCTGGGTCTTCCCCGAAGGATAATACCCTGTAATTTGCCGACAATTATGTTCTTCACAATCCTCAATATCTCATCTCATAGTTCATATCTCAAAGTGTGTCCAATGCATCTGGTTCTTCTTTTATCCATGGTATTCCATATGATCCCTTTCTCTTCTACTCGTCGGTATACTTCATCATTTCTTATTTAATCCATCCATTTTATACACAGCATCCTCCTGAAAAACATGGTTTCGATGGCTTCTATTCTTTTCTGGTCAACTTTTCAAATGGTCCATGCTTTCAATCCATAGAGTGATACGCTCCTCACAAATGTTTGCGCCATTGGTATCATCTAGTTTTATTTTCACCAAAAAATAGGATTGAGAATATGGAAAGTTAATTGTAATTTCTAAGACAAGTGCATACTCATGATAAAAACAACTTAGTTTCAATCAGCACAATGTTATTATATACGACCCGAGCAACAGCTAAAACCCGGGTCGTTTATAATAAAATTGTGTGGATTGAAAGTAAGTTGTTTTTATCATGAATATAACTCACTTCCACAAAGTCAAGCCAGAGACGATTACAATTGTATACCTTCAGTTTAATTATTGAATGGCATCTGAGTTGAAACAAGCAAAGCACTATGACAAAATTGTCGCTCACTGACTTTCGTTTGATTGGAACGCCTCATAAACAAAGATAACAAACACTTTTATGCTCACCAATTCAAATGTGGCAACATATATAAATTGGCTGACCTTTTGTTTCCGAGGTAAATGGCGTCTCAAAACCACACATTTACGATTTATTAAGTCCAAATTAAAATACTAACGACGGCTGCGTGTTCTTGAGTGTTAATTCATTCTGGAGAAAGACAGGTAGGAGGTTGCCGGACACCACACATCCCAACATTAATTTTAATACTGCGCGCGATTTATTCACTCAAGCTACTGACGTCAATGGCATCGTTTAGGTGCGCCCAAGAACACGGCAGACGCCAACCGATTGCAAAAACGTTCATTCGAGAAAGCTAGGGACGAATTAAAAAGATAAGCAAAAAATAAGGAAAGATGGCTCACTTTTACAGCCGGATCCCGTATCCTTGGGGAGGATTTAACGAAGGAAAAACCATGCACGTGAACGCCTTTATCTCCTAGTCGCTAAAATTTCAAGTTTTCTCCGCGGATGAAAAAACAAAATTCCACCGATCGCAGCTGCGTTTTTTTCCCTTCTTCGCTCTGCAGCGTGGAGATGGTAAGAGGCGGTGGATTGTGGGAAGGGCTAGGGGAGTGTTGAGGAGTTTGGTGGAGGGATGGTCGTATCGTCGTCTTGGGAACGTTGTTTCCGCGGAGCCGGCAGAACAGGATTCGAAGACCACTCCCTGGAGACGGACTCTAGCTGAAACGACATGAGAGGGAAGGAGAGGAAGAAGAGGCTTGTCTTCTTGTTTCTTTTCTTCCGCCTCCTTCCCCCCCCCCCCCCCCCCCTTCACCAGTCCCCCGGCCTATCCTCGCCGTCTTGAAGACGCGTCGGCAAGCCTTGACCGAAGGAGTCAGGAGTTCCATCCTCTCCCACTCGAGTGGAGAGTGGGGAGTACTTTCGCGGCTGGATAAGAAGGTGAGATGCTCGGACGGCACTTGTGAGCAAAATGGCATAAATTCTTTTACCTGGAATCTCGCGCGCGCGTCGTTCCGCAAGTGCACGATGTTACGCACCGGAAAGGAACGAAATCATCCTCAGAGATAGGTTTTATAAAACTAAAACTTTAATAAGCCTTATACAAGTTTAAATTGTGAACATTATATGAAGTAATTCCACATTTCATCCTCAAATATGGAATTTTTTCATCCATAAAATCTTTGGTTATAGTACGATAAGTAAATGCATCTGTAAGAGATTACCAAGTGCTTTTTATTTAGCATAATACAGGCAACTGCAATCAAGTACAGCCTGGTGCAGTTAAATTAAATCAGGAAAGATTAGTATCAAAATAAATCTTGCAGTAGAAGAAGATTTGGTAACATTAGGGTATAATCATTTCGCCATTTTATGTCCGATGGTCACCAAATTTAGGATTTATTACTTATTTTACATTCTAAACAATACTAGATATGGACGAAAGCGCTGCGACAACAATTAAAATATGATAAAAACGGTACTTATCTTGATTAATGATGGGTACCTCGTTTACTTTGGCAGCCATAACAGACAACAATAGACGATTGACTCAACAAGCGGCCAGTTAGTTGCACTACTACCTATAAACAAGTGGGAAGTTTCTCCCCTCTATATGATGCAAAATAATTTATTATAGAAGGGGGAATCCTTGGCGCCTAGCCGCTTGTTGATTCGATCGTCTATTGTCGTCTGTTATGGCTGCCGAAGCAAACGAGGTACCCATCGCTAATCAAGATACGTACCGTATTTATCATATTTTAATTGTCTTCGCAGCGCTTTCGTCCATATCTAGTATTGTTTAGAATGTAAAATAAGTGATAAATCCTAAATTTGGTGACCATTGGACAAAAGTGGCGAAATGATCATACTCTAATGTTACCAAATCTTCTTCTACTGCAAGATTCATTTTGAAACTAATCTTTCCTGATTTAATTTAACTGCATCAGGCTGTACTTGATTGCAGTTGCCTGTATTCATGCTAAATAAAAAACACTTGGTAATCTCTTAGATGCATTTAGTGGCACGAAGCGTTTCACCTCACCGTGGCATTATCAATTATTCCACAGTGTGGTGAAATGCGTTGTGCCCGAAAAATAAATCTGTGGGATATTACCAAGGTATTTATTTTTTCATCCCTGATTGTTAGAAAAACTTAGTAGGGCAGTGGTTTGCTCAATGGTCAGGTAAGTCCGAGTTCAAGGTGGACTTTTTTTCACGTATGTCTGTAAGCTTTTTGGGCTAAGTCTGAATAATTTGACATAAATATCTTTTCGTTATGAACCCATTGATACCCATTGATAAAGGACACGCATTCATTTTCTCGTATTCTATCTGTACTTCTTCCCTGTTGAAAAACAGAGGAGCACGATGATATTGTGGTGGTCTACATTGAATTTAAAAGATACGTCATATAAATGTCTATTTGAACACTAAGCATAAAGTTCTCAAACACTTATAATGTACTCCTGAATGGTAAAATAGTGCATTATTATCAATGGAGTACGGAATTAAGTGGATATTATATCCTCATGAAGTTCAGGAGTATTTTTATGAGACTACAGATACATAATTATGTTTAGAAACCGACTAAGTTGAATTTCTCACAACTCTTTGCAATATACCTCTACACTCTTCCAAGATTAGATTTCCACAATGTGACTGGTAATGTTATTGGAGAATTGAATCCCTATCCACAGTGCATCAAATCCTGACAGAGACGGAGATTTTCCGTCGAAATTCCTATTCCAAAAGTATTATTGACAACCAAGGGGTAACAATTCTCTTAGAATGGCTATCCTAAAATAACTTTACATAAATTAATTGTTAAAAAATAATGCTATCTCTATGATAGGTATGTCCGAGAAAATAAATATAGAATTAAAATGAACTCCTACTCTCAAACGAAGGTAAATATTGTTTTATCTGTTCAATTCTGTCCTGATTTAGAGTGCTTAACTCGATCGCCTTGAGTATATCGTTATACCTGACTTGAACCTTGAGTAACTTGCAGATTTTATTCAGAGGGAAATTTGAGAACTTAAATATTATTGTTGATATTCTGGCTTGTAGTACCTACTGTCAAGTTTTCAATTTGAACTCTACTAAAACAATGTTGGCATGATTTTCGCCAATATGAATTTCTAATTTTCTTATTCGTCGTTGTGTATTGCTCACCCCGGCTACTCTCTTTGCTTTATAATCTTACATTTTGGAGATTTCCCTTCCTCCTTAGGAATGAGCTACCAATAAACTCGGTGAAGAAAAAGAATGAGGGAAGAAAAAAGATACAGGCTGGGTCCCCGTAAACCCCTTCCTCTGTACACGGGACCTGCACGACGACTTCTTCGTCTACTTCGCGCGAATATATTCCTCCCCTGTCCCCCAGCCTCACCCCCTCTATTACCCAGCCCTTCCACCGCCGCAACGCCGTCCAAGGAGTAAGTAGTTGCCGCCCGCCTCGACGGCGCGAGCTCACAACAATGCACAACAATGGAGCCAATCGCAAGTCTGCCGGCGCGGCTTCCTCGAAATCTATGCGACGGCGTTGCCTTGGGGATATTTACTGTGCGTCCTCGCCGTCTTCGTGTTGCTACTCCGCTTGCTCTCCTGTCTCTCAAGCTGCTGCTTCGCCACGGCAATTTGAGCTTCGGTTTACGTCCGCGGAACGCATCTCGGCGGTCGGGCGAAGAGAAACTGGGGTATGGAGGGGAGGAGAGTGGGAGGTGCAGCCTGAGACAAATATTCGACGGCGCCCAGGTCCTTTAAAACCCCAAAGATGCATTCCAGGCCATTCGGCTTTCGACTGGGTCGAAGAGTTGTGGCTCTCCGAACATTGGAGAACCCAATTGCACCTGTCAATGCACACAAGCTCGGTGAAGATTTTATTTTAGAACTGGTCGGAACAAAATACCAAATTTCGATTAAGGTTGTTGCATCAGAGTGTTGGTAGTAAAGTGTGGATGCATAGACTAATTGAGAACAGTGAAAAATAATTTATAAGGCTTAAGTAATAGATTCCTATTAAATCATAAATTGTATAATGTAAGAGAAACAATTGCACTTTTCCACAAAATTGTTTTAATGCGTACAACGCGTTTCAGCTCACAGAGCCATCATCAGGTACAAGACCTGGTGATGGCTCTGTGAGCCGATACGCGTTGTACGCATTAAAACAATTTTGTGGAAAAGTGCAATTGTTTCTCTTACATTATGAAGAACTTCCACGATATCTCGCATGAATCTGTTGAATTTATTATAAATTGTATATTTTGAGACGATCAAGTTTATGGAATTTAGCTTTCTATATTGCTTATTTTTATTTGCATGTACGAGTTAATATTACTCCAATCAAACTTGTGATAAATGGGTTTCTTTGCTCTGATAAAGAGGGATATAAAAGCTATACTTTAGAATAGTTTGAAATATTTTAGTACAAGTTACATTTTACTTTCATAAAAGTCACGTATTAAGAGCTATTTAGAGTCAGCTGCAGTCAGTCAAATAGCTGTAAAAATACACATGGGTAAAGCTTTGTATCTTCTAAATTGGTTTTTCTTAAAGAGAAACTGAAAACTTAGACTTGATTGATCATTTAAGTAATCTCTCTTGGTTTTTTGAGTTGAAGTGAAAAATCATGTAATACTTGAGCGTGATTTCATTTACTGTAGTGGGTATACTCTAGGCGAAATATATGCGTAACACCATTTGTTTAATGGGCAAAAGGGCATCTATACTCCTATCTATTGCTAGTAAAGTGTGGCTTCCTGCACACCTGCGAAAAAAAAATCTTCGCCCACTTTTGATTTCTGTATCGCCACGGAATTAAGGTCACATTTTAAAAAACCTAACGCATTCGTAAAGTACTATGTATTACTTTTCTAATATCTAAATTCTACTAGAAAAAGAAAGCATTCGAAGCTGAGACGTGCATTTTTCCCGGTCCGCCATATTAATGTTTCAAACATAGATGAATTAACCCATAAAAATATTTGTTTTGACGGTGAAAACCTTTTATCTTGTGTCGGGACACGGTACGGAATGCGAAAAAGTCAATTGGTGATTTTTCTTATATTGCTTTCTCGCATAGAAGCCATTTGGAGATCTCCTCTGTGGGAGACTTTCAAATTTTTCAAATATTTTCATTTAACACGTAAAATTTTAAAACTTTGTGGAGAAACCCAATTTTTAAGGCAATGGATATGTCGATATTTTAGGTAGTATTACTTTACTTCATTATGTAATATAAACGAAAGGGTAAAGAGCGAGTGGCAGAAAAAATTTAATAGCACTACTTAAATATTGATGCCCGCGCTGAAAAAGGAGTTGCTCATTACTCATTGCATTTTGTCTTCGCGTGTTGATTTTAGTTTAATTATTTTTCCTCATAAAAATGCAAAATAGTTAGCACATTTTAATGACAGTGAGTTGAAAATCCTTTCAAAAAGCGCTTTTCAAACTCCTCCTTGCTGTTAATGCATTTGATAACCTTAACCATGTTATGCATAATTCTGTTGTCATAGTTACTCAAGTGTAGGGTAGATGTAAATGCATGGGAAGAATATTACGCTTGAATAGGCGGAGGTAAGAGCATTTTGAGTAAAGTGCTCCATTCATAGAACAACCTGTGGGCGTGTTTCCCAATACGTCTTTCCATGGGAGATTAAATAACTGAGATAAGCGTGGAGGGTCCGTGAAATTACGCATTCAAATCTTCAAATGTCTTTTATTGCTCCATCCGGCCAGGTCCTCCTTGGATCCTAGTAAAGAGGGCCCGCTCTTTCTCCTTCATTCTGAATGAGAAGAAGCAAGAAATCTCCAACTTCAGCTATGTGCGGTAGGAGATTCAGATGAAAGATTTTTAGAATAGATTCAACTTATGAAACGGAAAAAAGAGCATGACAGAATAAAGCAAAATTCTTAATTTTCGTTCGTCTAACAGTGGGTGGTAGCAAAAGTAAAGTTATTAATTAATATTGTTTCTTATGGAAGATTGATTTACAAAACTTTCCTTAGTGAGAGACTTCAGATGCGAGGTAGATAGTTTCCTAATTATAAGAATGACCATATTCAACGTATGCGTTTTATTTTCACCAGCTGTGAGACATACGAATTCACTTTTGGATTATTATTGGTAAAATAATATAGTTTTACATAATAGAAATTGTATGTAATCAAAGAAAATATCTAGATAAGTATTTAACTTGACTCATTTTCTTCCACGCCGTACGTTTGAAACTCCATCAAAACGGAAGGTTTATTGTGATCCCGAGGAGTTTACTGCGGTGGCAATATAACTAATTTTCAAAAATAGTTGAGAAAGCACACATACTACACACTTGATTTTTTGACGAGATCTTAGTGTAGGGAATGCCTCATTTTTAATATATAGTTTCTCTGGAGTGCATACACGTACAATTTCCCATCTAAAAGAGCTGTTATTTTCTGGCAAATGTCTCGTAAAGTAATGTAGTAACGGGTTGAATTGTTGGTGTCAATAGAAGGGTAATAAACTTTTCATTAAAATTAGATCAAATTTATTGATTACTAGGTAAAATGATATTTCGCTTAAACTACCTTAAATTACGGATTTCGTTGCATTCATCCAGTATTCCTGGATTGAAAATTTGATTATATGGTTTGTTTCGCTTAGCACTTAATTAAAACATTGATTTTAGGCATTTTCAAAAAGCTATTTAAAAGGAAATACGCGGCGTGCAATTTTGCGCTTAGTGGCGAATATTGTTTTTATTCCCCTAAAGTGAGGAATCTATATCTTTCGGTTCATTTTGTCTTACTTCTGTCCTTATTTTATAATCGTACCCGTGAATAAAGGAACAAATGGCAATGCTAAAGATGTTCTTGTTAGGTCATTCCAATTAATGGCTCAGAATTACCACTCATGAAAATGTCATCACGAAACTTGACTATCTTGGGTGAATTGGGAAATCTCATTCAGAAATCCATCCCACCACTTCCTGATACAATTATTTCTAGTAGGGCATTCCAGATGAAATATGTATTCGCGAGTTAACCCTTAGAGTGCGGTATGACGATATCGCGTCATGGTTGTCTTTACGCTGGTGCTGATGACGTGAAATCACGTCAAGGGTACCGTGAGTGTTCCAGCTCTCACTAGGGGGCCTAGTGAAAGTTCCCTAGTCAATGCTGGAACACTCACGGTACTCATGACGAGATTTCACGTCATCAGCACCAGCGCAAAACCAAATCATGACGTGATATCACGTCATACCGCACTCAAAGGGTTAATACTGAATAAATGTATATATTAGTGATTTTGTTAGAAATTCAAGGTAAGAAATAAGTACTGATTTATATCTTAATTAATAAGCATATAAGTGTTAATCATTTTGAATGTGTACATATTAATATTTTTCAATCCAGGCGATTATTGTTCCACTTCGAACATTTTTAGTTTATATTTCGTTTAACTACTCTATATGGTATTTATGTATCTCTATAGGGTTGGCACGTTTTGGTATTTAATGCTCCATAAACATGAAAAAACGTAGGAAGTTTTCACGGATATAATACGAGTTTCTTTATCCAAGCGGTACCTTTTTTCAGTGTACCCGCGCATTATCGTGCTGTTGCGAGTTTGAAGCCAGCCTGTACCTTTGAGGTTGTATTTTCTGGCAATATTTCACCGTTGGTGACTTTATGGCGCGGCATAACCTTAGCCTTCGAAGTACCCTTTGTAAACCAAATTACTGCTTCCGGTCCTCTGTGCTCCTTGCACCAGTCTACAGTCAGGGATGCCTAGTGGCGAAATTTGCATAAGTGTGTGGGTAGTCATATGCCGGTCTTTCGTACACGCTATACATAACTTATTCTAAAACGGATATGAAATGCTGAATTGGAGCGTGTTTTATACATATAACACTCTGCTTGTTACTATCATGATCTTCTCTTTGAGTACCTCTTTCCTCATTCACCGCCAAGGAAAGTAATGTCAAGTATGAAGTACTATGTATTTCAATTTACGTGCCAGTTTTTCAACTCAAGAGGTTTTCTCTCACTTCAGTGATTTATCGGCTATATTTACTACACAACAAAGCGATTTTAATTGGTTAAAGTATTGTTGGTATTGGTAAAGTATTGGTAAAGTCAAAGTATACATTGTTAGTGGAGTTAATGGAGTGGTTTTTCGACAAAATGTTTTTATTTTTAACAACCTTATCGTGGGCATTTTAAAATCATATTTCTTCTGGTTTTATCTGAAAAGATATACGCACTGTCAAATATTTAAGTTTAACGTTACAGTTTTGATACCATTGGTACATGTATTACTGAAAACTCTTTTTGTTTCGAATGAAATAGCCTACTTTTTATTTTTCATGCTTGCATCGAATAAAAAGAATGCCAACGTCCACTTCTTAAGTTTGTATTGTATTATTTTTTTATTTGAATTAGAATTTTATTTAAATTAAAATTTAAAAAAATTAAAATAAAATTTAAATTAAATAAATTATTTATTTAAATTAGCATGTGTAAATATAAAATACAAATTCTCACCCTTTCAATGCCATTGGGGTGGAATTAACATGACATTGGTGACATGAAATGATTTTCCGAACATATCAGTCATTAGTTAACATGGGCTGAACCGAAGATTTGCCCAGTTTTTCCAGATGCAAGTGTTGCTTATTACTGGTTTTTCGAATCGCGATGATTCCATTACCAGCCAATTAATGTATCGCAGTCATATGGCTCTTAACATGCTTCAAGTGGGAAAAATACACTGCTTATTATCTGGTCACAAAAACCGCTAATTACACTGGACAAGTTTTCAAGTCAACTAACAGGCAGCATTCGTGTTTAGCATGCCTGCAGGCTACGTAAGCTCTCACCGAATTCAACACATTTTATGCATGTATGGTAACGCCTTGGTAGCCTCGAGGATCTTATATATTTACCCATGAATCCACTTAAATAATGACTTGATCTTGATGGTCGGTATGAAATCAAGCTTATGCAAACTTACCTTATTCATCCGGCGTCACTCAAGGCATACAGTCTGAAGTGAATATTTGAATTTGAATGTCGTTTATTGCTTTATCCATTTCATGTGATTCCAAACGAATAAATTAAGTTAGAGCTGAGTTACTTCATGTTGAAAATATGCAACTTCCACTAAGTACAGCCTAATACAGTTCAATTTATGGGGGTTTTCCATGCGTCTGCGTCGTACGTTCCAAAGCGCAGTACAGGTGGATTGAACAAAGTTATTGATAGGACAGCATTGACTGGGCAACGGCTATTTTCGTAATGAACAAAATAAGATTTGTGACTTTCATAATTTGTTTAAAATTACGACCAGTTTCAGATGTCCAGCCATCTTCATGAGTTAAAGATGGTCCAGTCAGCCGAAACCGGTAATAATTTTAAACAAATTGTGGAAGTCACAAATTTTATCTTGTTCGTTATGACGTCCTTAAACCAAGTGAAATCTTCCCTTTTCGATATAAAGGTTATTTTAGTCTTCAGTTTGTGGTAAGTTGAAATTGAAATTTTTTTAAATTGAATTTAAATTTTGAATAAATTTGTAAATTGAAAGTTTTTAATCTTGTACCGACCTTGTGCAGTTCATTTTTTCTCGTTTGTGCGTGGTTTACCTGTTTTTGCCTAATTTCTTCTCGCTGTCAGAGAAACCTACATTGACTCGCAAAAGCTAAAAGGCGAGCTATCGAAAAAATTAATTACCTTGAGATTGTTCTGCTACGAGAAACAATATCACCTGTACCTTTCAGTTACCTGCCTTTGTTTAATAAAGAGAACCTTTTTCTGAATTCACCCGCGATAGAGGCAGCCGCGAGAATCTTAATTGGTTTTCCCTCAATGCAGTTCAGTTTAACACGAAGGAAATCTCGATATTTTTCGGTTCCCCTCCGATTTCCAGAGGAAAAGCTTTTCGGCGAATGGTTGCCCGCGGATAATTAATGCCGCGCCTCCTATTATCGTTTGCCGAAATTAATTCGTTCCCCCGTGCCTGCATCCCACCCACGTCGCCCCGCTCCCTCAGTACAGCAGGAATGAGAGCCCAGGTGCAGCCGAGCGTGGGGATTCAAATGAGCCATCGATGCGGGTGAGAGGGAGGAGTGTTGTTTGGGCCCCGACACCGCTCAGATTGGAGCATCCACACTTCATACTTGCGTATTGCGCCACGGTGAGACAGCGGCTGCACCTGCTTCTCCTTTAATGACGCGCACTCGAAGGCATATTGATGGCGAGCGTTGACTCATCCCGAACAAAAAGTCGCGAAAGAATCCGCTCCTCATCGCGTTCCACGAAGATCAATCGTGGTTCTACCACAACCGTGCGCAAATCTCGGAGCGTTACTCCAATTTGCAACTGTGTGGTATGCCATGCCGATGTATTGACGCCAAGTCGAAATTTTGCATGATAACCCACATGGGAACTCATTGAAGAACTACGTTATGAGCCACTAGCAACCGTAAACTGGTGTGAAAATGGTAGAAACGCGAAAATTTCGAATCTGGAAGAAATTTCCAAACATTGCATGTAACAAATGATGTGGTACGAAGTCATTCGCACGGGTACATATACACCAGGGTTGAAATTCGCTGTGAAAATATCATTTGACTTGACCGGGATTCTAGTTCTAGACCTCTAGATCTAGACCGGGAACATCTAGTTCGCATAAACCCCCCTTGAAATTCGCCTTGAAGGAAGCAGAGGATGGCTTGGTGGTGTAACTGGCTAACACACCTGACCGGCAATTGGGAGATCCGGGTTCGAATCCCGGTCAAGTCAAATGATTTTTCATAGCGAATTTTAACCCTGCTGGAAGAAATTGGTGGACTAAAGGAAGAGGAAGGTAGACAATGACGATTGGTTCATGTACAGGATACTATTTGGCAAGGAATTACTCAAAATAAATAGAAAAAAAGTTTTCAAACATATATTAATCTTCTATCAACGAATTATTGTCCTCAAACAGTCTCTTGAGCGGGGAAAAATTCTTATTCGGCGACGATATCATCCAAAACAGTATAAAAAAGTAGGTTTGTTGATGTTCCAGTGATAGTGTTATAAAATTGATGACAGAGATCATGTTACCAACTGGTGGTGAAACTCGAAATCGTAGCTTAAGCAAGGTCTAAGTTTGCCAAATAATATTCAAATCAAATGGTTATGGGGATACGTTGAGGAACGACGAGAAGGAATAACAACAATAATTAAAACGGTGTACAGTTCCACTATGTTTTAATGCTATCTTGCGGTTTCGATGTCTATGGCATAATTTTCAAAACAAGGAGTTACTGTTTGTCAACAACAACAATTTCTCTTGAAAATGGCACTATAGACGTTGAAACCGGTGGAGTGTTGTGTTTATATCCTAATTAAAACAGTCGCCATTTGCTTCAACAATATATATATTTCACACTCACATGGGTAACATAACACCGCCCCTGAAGTACGTATGTACGCCAAGACAGTAGGAGCGAGAGAGAGCAAACCACTAGGAAAAATCCCATGTGGCTACAAATAAAACACCATCAAAATTATATCATCATGGCAGGCAGCGTAAACAACATGGTGGGTCTTAATACAATTTTCGCAATAATACTTAAAAGACGGCATTAAAACACTGAGTTTTTATCATGAGTTATTCCTTCTTCTCGTTTTGACATGTAACGCCGCAATCAATTAATTTGATTTGGTAAATTTTGACCTTGCTGAAGTTATGATTCCGAATTTCACCTCTAGTTGGTTACATTATCTATTATCAACATAATAACGCTATCACTGGAACATTACCAAACCTAATTTTTTCGGCTGTTCTCGATTAAATCATCGGCAAATGAGAACTTTTCCCTGCTCGAGAAGCTTTTTCAGAGCAATAATTCGTTGAGTTCCGTTTATTCAGGTTTTTCCTGCGTTCATTCCTTTCTATGAACAACAGTTTTACTCGCATTTCAGCTAGCGTCGTCAGGTTCTGAATGTCAGGTCATTCAGGACATAAATGAATCAACGTGAGAAAATCCCGAATAAACGGTACTCAGCAAATCACCATGGAAGCCTCTGCACCAATAATTTGTTGGTAAAACAAATATTTCATTCAAAGCTTTGTTTATTCTCTTCAGGCCGGTTTCATGAACGTTTAATTATGGAATCAATAGTTAGGAAAACCAAGAAGTTATAGAACTCGTGAAAATATTCGGGTTGCAGGAACACATCTACGGGTTTCATAACTAATCAACCAGTGCAAAATTGCTTCGAATGTTTGATCAAATCTCTCTTGTTAACGACAAGGAATTTTAACGTCAATTCAAGGAAATTTAATATTAACTAACTTAAGACAAACCTGAACGCACAGTTTCAGTAATTATGCGGCTTAATAAATGGCTTAACAGTTATTATCAGGTTTTTTTTGAAAGAAAGGATTTTGGAGTGTTTTGCAGTGATTTTGTAAATACGCTCTTTTTTGTGAACACCAAACCAATGTTCAAGTACTTAGGGATAAATATATTTTTATTAATATTTTCCTGCATTTCTGAACATATCTGTATCGAAGTATTCCTGAGCACGAGGAAAATACGTTTTTAATTATTCGCATTCATGGGTGGATTCAAGGTTGCCGGTTCAAGGTCGCTTCGTAACGGCCTCTTCTGAAAGAACATGAGAAAAAAGACGGTCGCCGGCGTTGTCACCCGTTCGCGGAAACGCGGGAATGCGTGAGTCTTGGCCTTCTCCGTGCCGCTTTATATTTAAGATACCTTTCCCCTTAGATAGCGCTAGCATCACCTATCGGCTAAAGGTCTCTATAACATAATATTCCGAGAGAATTTGAAGAAATTTTTAAATGGCTGTTTAGTTTAATAATAGACTGCTGCATTGGAATACTACAGCTTTTGCTTCCAGTTCCAGCAATATGTCCATAATATTTCGTTGTGTATTCCTTATTTTCTACGGTCTGATTTGCTGCTGAGAAAGAGTACGGCTGGTTGGGCTTTTAACCGAAGCTTCCTTGGTGCTTTGGCATTTTCAAATCGACTGCATACAAGCGCAGAAGTGAATAAATTGACCATAAATGACAATCCAAGGTTTTGATAGTGGTTATTTTATGATAGCGCATTGCTTCATTCCATTAGCACCTTTCTTAAGTACTCACCTTTGAGCAACAACTTATCTTCTCATTACATTCTTAGCTATCTCCTGCCATAAATGATAGCTCCCAAATACATCTCGAATACCTTTTTATGCATTTTGAATGGAGCTTGAGTTGATAATACGAATATTTATGACCAGGATCCCGTCTCGGTTATTGAATGTGTTTTACACAGGGCGCAGGAGAGTCGTGAAATTCTTTGATTGCATTGCTTATTTACTAACTTCAACACCTCCAATTTATTAAAGGCGTGATATGTGGCATAGGCTAGTGGTAAATCGGTGGTTGAATTGATATATACTCAGTCAATATTTTTTGTTAATGAGGAGACTACCGCTGTGTCCTTATTAACGTTGATCTTGGAGCAAAGTTTCCTCTTCCATTTTGGAATAGAGAATGAAATGCGAAATTGATTGAAGAAGTAACTCTAAATTGAAGTATTTTATTTGAAATAACAAAGTAAAATATTTATAACAACCTACATGATTCCTCTATTAATAAAAAAGGAAAAGTATTCCAAAATCTTTGAAGTAGATTCGAAGTCACTGACTTCATATTATCAAGAAGATTGGAAAGCGCGAGGTTAACTACGGCTTAATATAATGATATATTCCATGGCGTAGAGATTGACGTTGATGATGGATCTTGTGCGATGTAAATGTTAAATTTTCTACCGCGCTAATTGATAAGGATGTAGAACATACATCAATGGCTCAGAATAATACGTAGAAATACTGAGCAGCTTAATAGGTCATAACAAAACCTATTCTCTGCTAATGAGGTTTTCAAACATGTCTAACTATGGGAGTGTAGAGGCATAATTAGCCCTTCAACAGATTCAAAAAAGGCCAAAAATGCACGCATTCAAAATTATTCCATTTTTGCCATTCCATCGCGAACTACATACTTTCCAAATATGTAGTAAAAACTAGTACCAGAAACTTAAAGACCGCTACCATCAATCTTTTATACATATTCATGTACCTGATTGTTTTCATCCTATTATATTTACGCGCATAACCACATATATTGTTCATTCTATCGGTCTATTTTTGTGTTAAATTCATACTGCGGTGATCAAGAATTTTTACAGCTCCATAAAACGCACACCATTTCAGCAGCATCGCTATTAAATCCAGTAATGGCTTAATGTCTCGTAGTCGCTACGGCCCCACGAGAAAAGCGAGCCTGCGGTCGGGGGTAAGGCTTGGGGGGGAATTCAGGTTTAGTCTGAGGGGTAGTGCGTGCCTTTGTGAGGAGAGAGTGGGCAGATTGGGAGGGGAAGAAGGACCTCGAGGAGCGATAAAAACTTGGGGCGATTAGTGGAAACGGAGGCCGGGCGGACTTCAGAAGAAACGACCGCTCAACAGGAGGGTTAGGTATCAGGTGACTGTCTGAATGCCTTCACGTGCCCTCTCACGTCACGACAAAAGCCGTCCCGGACCTCACATTGCGCCCAGGTCGAGTTAACTAATGCGCTCTCTTTTACGCGAGCGACAAATATGAAGCAAACCGAGAATGAAAGTTAAAATGCACAGCCTCAGAGACTCTCGTCAAAGTGAGCTTACTATAATCTAATATATTTAAAAATGAATATTTGCTTCTTCGTCTTCTAGGGATTCCTATACCATTAATCAGATTTTGATGAAACTATCACTACGTTTACAAATCGAATTCAGATTGATTTGCGCGGTTGAGCTCGGTATGGTAAACGCTGCGGGCTAGTGGGATCGATATGAGAAGCGGGCTACCTCGGCCCGCTTTCTCTGCCAGTCTGAGATTTCAAATCGATATGAGCCGATTCAAATCAATATTTCAATCGATTTCGCATTGATAAACTAGGCGATCTGAGTCGGCTGGCTTAGAATTTTCAGATCGGTTCGAGTTCATATCGATCAGAGATCGATTGTTAATCGTGGTGTATGTTGAGTTGTTATTCGGGCGCCCGCGAAGATTTCTGTTTTTACTATTCAAAGTGATGTATTTACAATAGAAGAAAATAGTACAAAATATTGTGCAAAAAATAATCCAAGAATAAAAGAAAGAAATAAACAATAACACATTTGAAGTCCTCTTGAGTATAATTCTTGTCAAAAGGTGCTTACTTTAGCATACCTTTAGCATATTTCTATCGTTCCAATACCATTCATCAAATTGCGACGAAACTATCACTACGTTTAACAATCGAATTCAGATCGATTTGGCCGGTTCAGCTCGGTATGGTAAACGCAACGGGCTAGAGGGATCAATATGAGAAGCGTGCTATGCAGGTATTAATAATATAAGAAACTAGCACAAAACAATAGTACAGCAAAAGTATAAACTAATGACGAAAGAAGAAAATAAAAAAGAATGAAAGAAACAATAACACGTTTGAAGTTCTCTTGAGCATAATGCTCATCAGAAGGTCCTTACTTTAGCATACTCCTTTTGGATCCGATACGCATATTGAAATGTACCGAAGTAGATCAAATGCAGATTACAATGAAATACAAATGTACTCAAATACAATTTAGAAACATTTTTCTACATTCACTTTCCAGTTTAGAGATGCTTCGAAATTCTTGGGAATTTCTTTATAATTTGTTTATGAAAGGAGTGTGCATCGTTGGTTTGGCCATGTTCAGAGAATGGATGAGAGTCGAATAACGAAACATATATAAGAGTGAAATGAATGGTGCGAGAGGTAGAGGTAGACCGAGAAAGTTGTGGTTGAATGTGGTTGCGGAAATTCTTAGGAGGAGGAATATTAAGAGTCTTAAAAACAGGAGGGCGTGTATGAAGCAGTGTGTGAGGGTAAATGAGGTAAAAAGAGGTTTATAAGGATAGGTCAGTATGGAGGTAACTATTGAAGCAGAGTTAGGTGTACAAACATGTATTTGTGATTGAAACTTAGTGTCTCTGCCTACCCCGGAAGGGAACGGCGTGATTAGTATGAATGTATGTAATAATTTAGGTATTATATTACAGTCTCTCCTCTCACCATATGTATTCAATACTTAAGGACATAGATAGGGATCAACATACCTCTAAGTCATGGCATGCTCTATTATTCAAGGTACTTTCATTGAAATATTTCTCAAATATGAGTATGTAATCAAACAATTTATCAATTGGTAATATAGTTCGATGGATGTAAGCAACGTCTTCGTTTATCGTTCTTGCATCTTACCCCAAATTTTTGTCATTCCTATGTATAGTTTTTACAATCCTATTTTGACTTGTTTCCAAGAATTTTGTGTATATATTTGTTGTACAGTACCAAGTAGTCATGCCATATCTGACCAATGACTCCACAAAAGCAGAGTAAACCCTATACTAGACAACAGTTGTTACATGATATTTTACGTGATTATTCATCAAATCATCATTCAAATAGGTAGCTTTCCTAAGTTTTATGTTTCATTTATTGGCATTCTCAACAAATTAAAAATTACAGTCAATCATAATACCTAAATACTTTCATTTATAAGTTACATATAAATGATCTCATTTACATCTGAGCATGATGCTTATTATGCATGCACTTATGGTCATGTAAAATCATTCTTAAACACCTATGTCGATCTATTAATCTTACAGTATGCATCACTTTTGATTTGAATACAGAATGGTTCTCAATTATCAAATCCATTGTGCAATAGGTGGAGCGCGAGTCGTTTCAACAAATGAGTGTTGGCACGCGAGCTTCTCAAACAAGCGAGGAACGAAAAGCAAGCAACGAAGCAGATCGTTTACAAGTTGCTCAATCACCTGCATCAGAATCGTAACGGTGAAATATAATTTGTGTTTACAGGTACGTACTTTATTTGTACGTAGAATAAGATTTGGTGCAGTGTTCTCTTTATTTGTTTTTTTTTTAATTCTTGCATTTGAGTTTCGTATACGATTCCCTTTTTTATAAAATTGGATTTGTAAGCTCGAAAATCGTAAATTTTTGCTATACTTCAACCATAGAATGTTATATTTACTTGGAAACCGTAGAATAGGCATGCAATGGATACTTGTGCCATCATTTTTGCGTTATAAATTCCTGTGTAGGTACGAGGAATTGATTGGACTAGATCTCAAATTCGTATGTGCCTACTTAGTATATATGTGCCTACTTAAAAGGAAAAATAGGCATTGCAACGCATGCCGGGCGCAGCTATTGCGTGACATTTGGGAGTTGAAATCTGTTCAAATGTTTGCATAAGAATGAGATTGACTGTATAGCGAAACGAGGACGATATAAAATCCAAAGTTTCTAGCGATATTGTGTGGAACTTATGTATGTTGGAGAAATTAAAAAAATTGCATATATCCACAATGTAAATTTTACTACGACCAAGGTTTCGATGTTTTGACTATTATCATTATCATTATTTCTACCTGATGATGATGTAAAAACATAGAAATCTTGGTCGTAGTAAAATTTATATTGTGGATAATTGCAAAGTTTTTCATGTCTGCAAAACGAGAACGTTTTGAATGGGAAATTTGATCAAAGTATTTAGAAAAGTGAGGTAAACCGTTAAGTTATTGGCCACTAAAGAAAGATTTGGGGTCTTTTGAGTAGTAACAACAAATTAATTTAAAAATTCAAAGTTACTCATTGTATTTGAATACCTTTGTTATTTCTTTCTTCTGCTGCAATGTGCTAATAAAAAGAGCTTTGCATAAAACTAATTTAGGAGTGGAGAGTCAAACATTGTCTATTTGCATGGTCAACTTGCTTAGTTGTTTGCCGTGTGACTTATTGTTACTGGGTTGTCACTACCTAGTATTCTCTTTAAAGGGTTAATTTATCATTGCTTTCATAAATCATTGCGACTATGACGACTTTGACCATGGGTCGCCTGACCTTTCCAATCAAAGAAAGCAAGAAGTACCTCCTCTGCAAAAACCCGTTCAAAAAAATCTTGTGGTATTGAGTTATGTGGCATGTGAAATTTATTTTAAGAAATTTCGCGGAAAAAAAATCTCTGTCCATGCTCTGTAGCGGCATTATTGTAAATTTTTCCGGGCTCTAGTCTTACTATACTCTTCAGAATGCCTGAAAGCGAATATTTACGGGGTGTCCAATTACTCTGCGGCTAGGCATTTAATGGCTTGGTATTATAGTCAGTGCATATTGATGACAAGCATATACTCGATGCTTTAGAGGTATGGCTTTTAAGAGATAAAAGTTTGAGCGTGTAGAAATAAGAGGCTATTTTTTGTGTTAAATTCATGCTGCGGTGAACTACGATTTTTAAGTAAAAAAATAAAATTTTACATAAAACGCGTACCATTTCAGCAAAAAATAATGCTGACCAATATTATTTAGTATTGATGTCAGTGGCTTTCATGAGGAATTGTTGGATGTAGCTTAAACGGGAGGAAAGTTGATGAGGTTAAGTCGATGGCTACAGTTACAGGGAATAGGATTGGATTGGATATTTGGGGAGGTTACCGACGGCTAAGGTCATAGGGGATAGGTAAGGGAGGAAGAGTGGGTAGAAACCCGGCGTCGGCATTAACCTGCTCTTAACCAAAGGCGCCAAGGGGACCACGGCTTAACGTCTCATCCGACAGACGGAGTACACCACTTGAAGTGCCCTCCACAAGACCAAATACGGATCGGGTTCCTCTGAAAAACATCCGTCTCTGCAGGGACTTGAACCCTGGCCGCCCGTGTGGTAGGCGGGTACTCTAGCCTCCACACCAACCCGAGCCCCTACAGGGAATAGGCTGAGTACAAAGAGGTGAATACGGAGGCACGTGAAGAAGAGAGCGATGATAGTGTATCGCTGAGAGTGATTATGAGAGAGCTCGGAAGACTAAGAAAAAGAATTGAAATTTGGAAAATTTAAAATTAAGGTATAATTTACGAATTTTAACGATGTGGCATTATGAAAAATGGTACAAATATATTTATGTACCATTGATATATGATATATATATATATATATATATATATATATATATATATATATATATATATATATATATATATATATATATATATATATATATGTATATATATATATATATATATATATATATATATATATATATATATATATATGTATATATATATATATATATATATAATATATAATATATAATATATACACATACATTTTTATACAGAAAGGTAGAAAGAAAGTGGATCTTGTGGTTCGGCACTTTTGGAGAGAATACCATATTTATATCGTTTGCCAGAAAAAAATGGGAGTGTAATACTTTTATCAACAATGCACCATTTTTGTGAAATTAGTGAGAGTGATAAACCAGAAATAATAACTTACTGTAACCAAACTAGGAGTGGGGAGGAGTGGCCTCCTCAGACCAACTCATTCACGAGTATTCGTGCAAGAGAAAAACCAATCGCTGGCCATTCGCTTATCTAATGAATGGGTTAGAAATTTGTGAAGTTGCGGCATAGGTACATAGTGTGGCGATATGTAAATTCAAACTGGAATGAGAAAAAGCTAAATAAGAGGCCAATATTCATCCTTTGTCTTGCAGAGGGTCTTATAAAAGCGCAAATTCAAATTCGATCATTGCTAGGTCTTGTTTGTCTGACAGAAGCAGCAATTGCCGCTTTTCATGGCTAGGTACAACCAGATTCAGCCATTGAAGTTCCAAGGAAAAAAAAAAATGTTTCATGTGCCCAGCAGCTAGAAGTAGGATGCAAAAACAGCCTTGTCATAAACGCCGTAGGTATGTTTGTGGTGAATACAAAAGAAAATGTGTAGTTTCTATCAAATTTAAAAGTTTTGTTTCATCATTAGTGATATGTTTGATGTACTGCATTACTTGAGTATACAATAAACACCAAGGTTATGCGAAAACTAAAAATTATTATTTTGAAATCCTGTAAACCAAAAACAAAAGTTAAAAGAGCCTACTAGACTCAAATTGCCGGGATGTCACCAAAGTGGCTTGCCTGTATTAGGGTTAAACCATTTACTAAAGTTCTATAGGCATTTTGCCTCCCACTCAACAGCATATTCTTCATAAAATATTTGCACGATCGCCGTATATAAAGACCTAATTATTTATTAAATGCGACAATATTATTTTTGTATTGATTTCAGTGACATTCAGGAAATGCATTTTATAACGAAATAATCATAGTTGAATTTTCGAATATTTTCGCATGTGAGAATTTTAATCAATCCTAATATTTGTGTCCTCTTCTCTAAAGAATACTGTGAAATTCACTATGCATATCACTCGTCATTCGATATACCCTTGTATAACAGTTCACCAGCAATTTATACGTATTTAAATTTCATTTTATGTTCTCCTTCTCAGTCGAGAGCACGGTTTTTAGAAAAAGAGTCAAGATATTCCAAGTGTCAGATTATCCCTAAATGATGCATTAGTCTTTTCCTCTGACTTATTTATTAAAAAATATCCCTAATAATAATTCTATAATACTCTTCATTCATATCATTTACTCCCATTCTGACAGATTAGCCAGAAAAATCCTGGTTACCTCTGTTATTTATTTTCACAAGAGGGATTAAGGGCAAAAGATAAAGGAAAATTTTTCCCGGTTTACACTTTTAAAATGGTCAAAAACTAAATTTTGCGGGGATGATATTATACTCATATTAGTAGCCCCGTTATACTTATAACGGTAGTCATGAGCATAGTGGCATCTTTTTTGCTTTCGTATCATTCATATATTTTTCTAATTAAAGCTCTTTAGTCATACAATTTGTAACTATAATTTAATGGGTCTTAGCGTAAGTTATAAATTCCAGTTATCTTACTAAAAAGTACATGGAATAAGACAACAACGCTACAAAATTTGTCTTAGATCATGCAAAATAGAGACGGATGAGCCAGGAAGAAGTTGGTGTCTTAACACTGTCTTAACACTGTCAAATCATTATCTTTTCAAAGGTTTTTAGTTTGTTGGACACTAATTAAAATCAAATGCATTCCATCTCATTAACTAGCACGGCAGAAGTCTTTTCATTACCTTTGATTTCGTTTGAGAGAAAGTAAGCGTTGTCTTTACCTGCAATCTTTTTCCTGAGGGTTATTGGACGAGTCTTAATAAAATGAGGAATAGGTTAATATTAATGGCTATAAATTATTAAGCAGTGAAATAAGGAGACAAATTTGAATAGCATTAACATTTTTTTTCAAAAAAGCCAAAACGCAATAACTCTCCTCAGATACACTGATTAAAAAACTATATCTGTACGCATTTTACATATTGACCTTATTGGTACGTGGAACCAGTTTTGTTATATTTGCTTCAGTGTTTTGTAATCAAATTTCTTTTACAAATGGAATAAACTATTAAAAATCTATCAAAGTATTTAATTTTTGCTTTCAATTGGTGAATTCCCGCGGAAAATTGTGCGTATAGATCATGTTCAGTCATGTGTAAAGACAGGCGTCACGGGCGAGTAATTGAAATAGAGCTATGAGTTAAAATATATGAGATGCATGAACTGATTTTAAATTAACAATGGATATACTCAATCAATAACTAATAAGTGTTATTAAAGAGTGAAACAAAAATTTGCCACAATCCTAGCACGCACCATAGGATCTGACTGCGTCACGTTTTAGAGCTCCATTAAAAAATACCTCGCTGTAAAATCAATGTCAGTCGTATTCATGTGCTAAATATGCCGTGGAGCTTTTGAATAGTTTTTATGTAAGTAAGCCATGGATCACAACGCGCGCATTTTGATTGGTACCCAGTTAAAACTCTGACAATTTGTCTGAAAAGCTTTTTTAAAAGCCGCACGAATGACTAATAGAATAAGCTACCGTGGTGTAAAAAATTACTAACCCTTGGAGAGGAAAGGCGTATTTAAACTAGCAGTGGTATGATAGCCAAGATTTATCGAATCAGAATTTCAAATCCAAATAGTAATTAATTATCACATGATGCTAGACTAAAATCTGAAACCTATTTTCACCAAATTGTGAATCGGACATACTCTTTTTACTGATTCATATATGAAACAAACAAATCTTTGTTACCATTATTTTTAGGTAAATGAACAGGATGATTGTAAAATTGTATCTACATGCATTAATGTATGTGTGTATAATTATGTATTTAAATGGGAAATTTATGTGTTATAAAATGTATATTTATTGTATGGGATTTTCTTTTTATTTTTTAAGTAAACTCATTTCTATGCCTGGGCAATTCTTAAATATTGAAAATAATTAATGAAAAATATTCATATTTATAGTTACTTATATGTGTTCAGTGATACAGAAACTGAATTTGTAAAGAACCTATCAAATACCTAAATGTGCAATTTTATATTTCTAAATTGTACGTACTCCTGTAACTGTAACGGATATGTGATTATACCTCAATATTGTAATTTTGGAACCTGCTGATGAGCAT
This sequence comes from Ceriagrion tenellum, assembly GCA_963169105.1. Lineage (NCBI taxonomy): Eukaryota > Metazoa > Arthropoda > Insecta > Odonata > Coenagrionidae > Ceriagrion > Ceriagrion tenellum. The sequence continues at coordinate 55,696,994 of OY720643.1, read as the reverse complement.
TAGCTTAGCAGGACTAGACTGAAAATTTATCATTTTAAAGGTTAGGTTAGTTGTAATTTTGAAACCCATCCAGACAAAATGATGAGGATTTCTAGGCTTCCTATTTCACCAATTTAACTATATCTAATTCATAAGATTGTTAGCTGATATAACATTGAGTTGCAATTCAGCTCCATTGAAGGCAAAATATTCTCAGCTTTAAACTCCTGTTACAAAAAACGTTCTTGTAACAGAAGAATTTTGAGTGAAAAATATTATTCTTTGCATGAAGATGACAGCATGACGGTTCTTTTAACTTTTAACCTCATAAACATATGTTCCCGTATCTAGCCAGTTTTTTTTGCCAATTAAATTTTCTTCTGTCTTGTATAGAATATATATCGAATATATAAACCGCTATTTCCTCGGAATTTGGGGATGATTTGTCACCCTTGATTTCCATATTATTCATTTTCATGCGATGGGACTAACAGTAGCTCTCGAAGGACTTTAACTTTAGCGTTTACGGTTCCTTTATTTTATCCTTGTAATTCATATCTAATTGTAATATAGAGATGTATGCCGCATATGCTTTATCCGAATATAATTAATAGCAATGCGTTGATTATTTTTCCAGATTAATTTTGGAATGGGTAAATTACCAAGATTTATATTTTTTCTTTACCTTCGTTAAATATCCCCCTGGACGATTGGTATGGTGCCAGACGCACATTAACTATAGTCTAAGGTAATATTGACGGTGGGTCTTAGTCTCGTATTTACCTTTTGAAACAAAAAGTGCAATTTGGTCGAAAAATTTTTATTATTTGAGACGGAGAAAATGTTTTTGGAGAAACATGGTGATTTCAAAGTGTTTTGTAGGCTATCCGCGGTAAATAATATACCTTTTCCTGCGCGTATGTACTGTCACCTGAGAGTTCTTTGCTTTCCAATCAATGAATGACCTACTTGCAATTGATGGAACTGGTATGCATACAAGCATGGTCGCAATTGCAATGTAGCGAGAATTTCCGACTTCTGAATGAATATAAGCAGGCCTCTAAGGACAATTTATTTTTCAAAAACATTAAATTCCAATCCAGGAAACACGATGAAAGCGGTGATGGTAAAACTAGCACACATACTATGACCAATGATATAGCCCACAAGACGGATCGTTATTGTGTCGTGAATGTAATTTTATAGGATAAGAAAGCCCCTTACATTGATTTCATGCAACCTATCTATAAACCAAATTATAAACCGAAATAATATTGAATGGACCAGGCTTGATATTGCAGGGCAGTTGTGACGCTGCATTCTTATTTGAATAATTGGTATAATATTTACGGGGGAACCTTCGGCACGATTGCGCTACAAAAACGGGTCGAAGAAAATCTTGCAACTTTTTGGTTGTGAATATTGCTGCGTTAATTCATATTTTGTGTTCAGTCCACCATTTTTTAGCCTTCTCTTTGAATGGTGAACGATTTCGTCGTTGCAAATGCCCATGTTCATTCTAGAAACTTTTGAGCAAAAAAGACGTCTCAGGCAGAGATAATTATTCTTTTCCAAGATTCGAGTAATACAACTCATTGATTTGCTTCTTAATGCCCCACGCCAACCGCTATCAATATATTTTGGGAGGATTTCGATGGAATTGTGAATCCCTGGATTAGATCAATTTTAAATTATTGATTCCTTGATTTCTTAGAGCATCTATAATTGAGGTACATATCCATACGTCAATACTTGCAACGATCGTTCCGTCACTGTGCTAGTAGGCTGTTTCAATGTGGATAGTACGAGACCAGTTATTAAATCCGTGTTTTTAATACAATAAACTGATTTTATGTTACGGTTAATGGATCAGATAGGCGGACAATGCTCATAATATTACGGAATTAATATCACCGTTACTTCAACCTAATCTTCCCCAACAATCTCGTCCGATAGTATCACGGCTAGAAGCATCCAGTCTGTCCTTGTTGGTTTACTGAGACAATAAATCTTCCATCTTATAAGTATGCCCGCTTTTTACCATTTATCTTTACATTTATTCATTGATCGTTCATTCCGAAGATTTGTTGACTGCAGGCCTTCACACTTCCCTATCTAATGCTAGTTCCCTTACCTACAGGTATGTCTTCATATGTACTTTCCCTATTTTTGGTCCATGAACTTATTCCTGAGTCTACCTCGGGGAACTTTTCTCTCAATTTTACCTTCAATTATGTTCTGCACAAACCCATTGTGTCTCAGAGTTTGCCCAATCCATCTGGTTATTTTTCTCTTTATGGTGTTCCATATGGTACTATCTTCTTCTACTCTTAACTTGATTTAATTTCAGACGAAATTAATTGTTTAATCAAGGAAAATGGTACGCTTTTTCAAGTATATTCATTAGCCTTCTGAATTACGTGATAACTAAGGAACACTTTCATTCGTAAATTCTCGTTTATAGTTCTCTACCTCCGTCGAAATAATATTTACTCCATGGGTATCGAGGAACTTATCAGTGTAGCTACAAATTTTGCCTTAGCAGCTTGCAATTTTTGACCTGTCTCATCTTTTTTTTGCTAAAGCCATTGTTATTCGGCCTAGTCATTAGTTTTTCTATATTTTCCTCTACTTTTGTTAAATTCTGTTACTTTCAAGACCAATGTTATTGTAGTCACTTTAAAAATGGAGGGAGGCAGCAGTAGAATTCGTGCTCTTTTCAAACCAAATTTTATCCAGAATCTTACTGTGCAAAAACTAGGAAATTCGTGCGTGAGAGTGTACTTTATTCATTAATTATCTTTTCTTTCAACTGAGACAGATGTTACTTTAATGATATCTTCATTAAAGTCCATGGAAAGCGTACTAGGCTAAAACGTTAACTGGGAGTAAAAGATAATCAAGAGTCAGTCTCAGTAAAACCCTACATATTTTCCCTATTTTCCTAAATTTCTGTTACTCCCAAGATTGCCAGAGTCACTGTAAAAATGGAGAAGAAAGGTAGAAAACTTTCTCCTTTCAATGAAAATTGTTTTTACAATCATAATGTTCAGAAACACAGAAATTCGTACGTGAAAAACCAACTGTAGTCATTAATTATCTCATCTTTCAACTGAGGCAGATATTACAACAATGACGTCTTTATTAAAGTCCATGGGAAGTGCACTAGGTTGAAATGTTAACTGTGAGTTACAAAAAAATGCGGGGTCAGTGCCTCAGTAAAACCGCGCCATAATGGACTTGCTTACCCGCCGTGCTCGACCGCACGAAAGCGCGAAGAGTCAAAAAACAAAAGAAGCCGGAAGTCCGCTCCCGCTGAATAAACCTGTTCATTTGGCGCGGGGCGCTGTACAAGTTGCCCTCAGCGGGATTTTCGCGAATTGAGCCAACTATATAATGACTCGTCTCATCGTTTATAAAACGAGGTGAATGGGGCAACCCTTTCGAGTTGGCAACACTGCGCCATCCATTCTCCTCCGGTGCACACAATATGCCCGGCCCGCCATCAAATATTCCGTTGGGACTGCACCGCGGCATATCAAATGCATGTGCGGCCCCGGCCAAAGTCTGCCGGCCGATTTGACTCTCCCCATTTTTCCCTCCGCTACCCGACTCCTGTACTTCGGATCGAGGGCACAAAGCGCCACCGCACAGAGAACCGTGAGCCAAGGGGCCGTCCATTAATCTTGCGCGGCATCGCCATGTTGAGGAGAATTCGGCAGTCGCATCACCGCGGCGACGCCTTGACGGATGGTCCGGCCCGGCCCCGGATCGCGCCCCTGACCATCCATCCGGGGACCAATCCCGACTGATTCATTTCTCGGCTCTCCTTTGTTTTTCTCTCTGTCCCTTCTCTTTATTTTCGATTTCTCCTCGCCTTGTAATAGTGCTTGCCGCTGTCGGCCCATTAATTGACGATCCTTCCATTATCTCGCATCAGCTAGAGGCTTTTTTGATGACTGGGTTTCCGAGACATTACGTAAACGGAGGAGGTGGGGAATCCGAAATAAAACAACGCTGTTATACTTTTTTCGCTCTCTCACGGGCGGGAATGAAAATGAAACAAATAAAAATCGAGTAATAGCGCCGGGAAACAAAAACAAGGCGACGTTTTCCTCTTCCCACACACGAAATGTCCACATGCTGAAATAACATCACAAAAACGCTTTCTGGTCTTCGACTGTTTTTTTCGGAATTCCCACAGTGGCCACCGTGGCGCGTCGATCGTCGTCCTCTTGTTCCTTTTATTCTGTCTTTTTCAACCTCTTTCTCTCTCTCTCACCCACTCACACTCAGTCATTCGAGGCTTCCACCACGCCGTTCTGTTTACTCGTTGGCAGCTGCATCACCGATCTTCGTTTTTTTATTCTCCTTTCCATTGCCCTACCTGCCTTCCCCGCCAAACGCCTCCTCTTCCCGCTCCGCCTCCTCTTCTTGACGTCACGGAGAGGAAGTTCGAAAAATGCCAAGCGAGGGGAGTTGGGCAGGTAGGTATGGGTCGTAGATACCGCTTTGAAGCGCTAAGGAAGGAGGGACAAGAAAAGAAAAGATAGCTGAACGAACTTGAATAGGACGGCGGTGTTACTTCATTCTTTTTTCGCTAAGAGAAAATATACATTTTTTCTCTATCACGGGAGATCCCATCGCGAAGCGATCGCCTGACGCGAAATATATATTCGAATCTAATTTGCCCTCTGAGATCAAATCAAACTGTTCGAGATAGGCGACTGTGGGAAGCAGTCATGGGTATCGCACCAGATTATTCGTATTTATAAATATTTTTTTTCCAAGCATGACACGTTTTCCTCCAGGGTTCTTTTTTTTACCGACTCCTTGACTAAGCCATCCGCCTTTTTGACCTTTTCATAGACTACTTCGGGGGAGGTATCTGAACTCCGGTCTTTCCAAAGGGCTCGTTTAGTCATTAGCTTTCTTCGTGATGACCAAAGCCTTGATGAAGAGGACGCTTGTTAGAGAATTAATTGGGTATCACCCGCTCATGGAGAAATTAAGGAGAAAGTTTTCGGGTCGTTTGTGTGATAGCAATCGTTGAATGGAACACATTGGCCGTAACGTGCAGCCTAATTGCTCCCATTTTCACCGCATTGTTTTCTCTCCCGCGTGCTTGGTCTATTATTAGCTCCTCAAAGAACGAAGACACAGCAGACATGTACCGCAAGGTTATTATTTCGTGCCTAGGATTTTGGAGAGAGGTTCGAGCAGTTTCTAGCTACTCCTGAAGAACCAGTCTTCCCTTGTAGTGTCCTTAAAATATTTAAATAACTATTAGTATTTCCTGCTTCTACCTTTGTCTAATACCCTCTGCAAAATTTGGCCGTTAGCAGGCATATTTTAAAATTTCAACTAAACCCTACATTGTGTTTCAAGCGTTTTACCAAACCTAACTTTCGTCTTTTTTACGTGCATAAGTTGGACATTATTGAGAATACCTGATATGGTAGTGGTAGCCAATATATCCTAAAATTATTCTTTGGAATTCTTATGCGTTTCGTTTCTTGTTTGAATAGTGGTCCAGCCCATTTTGAAAAAAAAATCCATCAAAACGAAGTCTTAGACAAGAAAACTTCCTTGTGCTACGAAAGATGTACATTTTCACAATTTCACGAAAACCACGGTTACATCGCAAGATCACTGGTCTGAATGCAGTATATTGAAATAAATCATAATTTCAGTAAACTGTTTTACTTCATCTGCAGTGTGCTGTACATTTATTGGCTTGAATGAAAAAGTTGTTCTTGGTGAATATGTTAAAATAAAAAAATATGTTAAATAAAAAACCGGAGTGTGCTGTATAAGATACCAGGTTTCATGTGATCCCCTATAGTTTGTATAGGGCAATTGGATTTCAAAAATGAATTTGGATTATTTTTCATTCCCTTTTTGCATTTGGTTGAGATGGTAACTTTCCCTTCAGTCCAGTGAAACAAATTGCATTATTAGTTATCGCGAAGATTCCATAGTTCCACAAATATATTGCTTTGATATTCTCCTACTTCATTTTAGGACTGCAAGCAACCATATCATTTAAAACAGAAAATAATTACGAAGATCGTCATTCACGAAGAAGTACCAAAAGGCAATTTTTACGTGGGAACATTTACAGAAACCAAAAATGATGAAACGTATAGGTGAGGTAAGGAGCTTCTAAAATTCGCTGGGGGAATATTTTTTCCCGGCAATCCAGGAAGTCATTCTTCACGATATATGATTGAGGATTCCGTGAGTAACTGCATGGCTTGGGAGAAAAGAATTTCCTGTCTGTGAGCGACTGAATCGAGGAATTCCAATGGCACAGTCACTTCCCAGAACCCACTTGACCTCCCAGGGTTTCCGAAGAGGATTTTTCATTTCTGTGAGTTCAGAGAGGGCGACGTTACCCTGGAAGTATCAGTTCTGTGCTATGGTTCCGTGCTATTTATCAGTATTGAATAGAGGCTTCATGTCCATTGGGTGGTTTTCTGAGTTCCGGAGAGTAAGTCGAGAATAATTTTACCTCAGCTGTGTTGGCATTCGCCGGCATCCAATGGCAATTTTTGTTATTTGATAACACTAATTACCCTTCACAGTTTATATGTTATATCATGTAATTAATTTTAATTTATGTCATTTTGTGAGTTAAACTTACAAAGTTTATTTATTTTATATAAGTGTCGTAAAACTTATTAATCACGTCCTGGTTCCAAAACAGAATTCTCGTTCGATTTAGGTAAAACACACATCATTCAAGAATATTTATTGCCCAGTTGGAAGTCATTTTGCGGAAAAAATGAAATTAGTTGTTAATTTTAATGAGGCTTAAATTGTTTGGTGCTGATGGAAAAATGTCATATTTATGCAGGTTTTTAATTTTCAAAATAGATCTTTTATTTTTCATATCCCGCTCTGGGATTAGAAGAGATAAAATAGTTATATATTCGTAACTCACATATGTTACAATCGTCGATCTATATTAAGCTTTAGGAGAAAGTACGGCAGTTCATTTGTCTTTTTAATGGCTTTACATTTTGACTAATTAAAGTGATGGATTTTATAGAGAATCTAATAAATTAAGTGCAGCAGAGAAGAGACACTAATGGCTGCGGCCTTAAAAAAACACGAAAGCATTTGTATCATACTTTTTCTTAGATGAGCCATATATAGTTTGATAGCTATCGCTGGCTTGGAGTTTTAAATCTCGTGTATCAGTGCTGGAACCGGTGAAATGATATATTGCTGAGATTGCCTATACTTTTTCGCTGCCGCGGTAATGTTTTAAATAAATCATTAACTAATTAACTGGAGAGCCTAGGAGGAAAAGCAAATTAGTAGGCTTACACTTTTCTTTTTATTATAAGCTAGGATCTCCTTTTCTCTTCGACTAATCTGTTACGCGATGCTCCCATCCTTTGCCGTAATCTTGCCTCTCCATAATTATCGCGAGATAAATGTTGCCGTAGTAGTTTTATGTTTACGTAACTTAGTTAATGGTCTATCGAATAGCTCTTTCTGATTTATTAAGTTGGGAATGTCAGCAACACTGGAATAGAATTTCGTCTAAATTAACAGGCAAACTTTTTGTAACACATTGTTAGTCTGGTGTGTATACTACCGACCATTGCAAAGGTATGCTTCATTTGACAATGTAATATTTTTTCGAAGAAAATCGTTTGTAAATTTTAAATATATTCTAAACAAATTAATGAAATCGGTTCCACTTTGATGAGTTGTATGAAGAAGATTTTGGTTAAAACCTTGAGCCATCGCTCTAATAGCTACGCTTCAAGGCCTCAAGGGAGTTCACATACCAGGCAAGAAAAAATTTGGGACTCGAAAACAGGATGTTTCATCTTTTGAATACCATAAGTGAGACGATTTCCAAATTCCATTTTTATTATTCAGTTTGCCATCAAACAATTATATTCCTTATTAAAGAACGTCCTTGATTTGCTTGAAGGTGCCAGCACATCATCGCTATCAAAGACGTGTTGTCAGCCCTCTGCTTTATTCCAATTTGATTTGCTTTTTCTAACGGAAAGAACTCGAGTTTACATATTTAAGGCCTCAACGGAAATGCTATGCCTGTATTGTATTCTGCACGATGATTCTTGGGTTGATATCATGAGTAAAATTTTGTTTACCAAGTTTATTTCTTTTTGCGACAACTATGACCAGCGGTTTCGGGTATCTACACCCGCGGGGTAGCTATCTCCGGCTCGGCAGGAAGCTTTCGCTTATATCCGAGCGTGGAAGGTAGTGGGAGAAAGGACAGGGATGGGAAGAGAAAGTAAGCGAGCCACAGCCCCTTCGAGGCCGACACCAATGAGGCGGATTGAGGTGAAAAGGACCTCAATTGGGCCTCCGCCTCCCCGAAGTGCTCGTATTAGTTTGGTTACCCAAACAACTGAGCCGAGAAGCCGTCGGTATCGCTTTCGCGACAAGACCTACCGCGCATCTTTGAGAGCCGGAAGAGCCCGTTGCCCAAGAAATTGGGATTTGGTATCTCCCTGGCTCACTGTCAGGGTTGACGCCGTGCGGTCTGCCGGAGTACGTCCTCGAGTCGGGGACCACCGGACCCATGGAGGGTCAATTCGGACCAATTCTGGTCAAAGCGTGGGTACATCCCTTTCTCAGTAGTCCTCGTCAGCCAACCCTCATCGACGCCTTTGACCAGTAAAAGTGAACATAAATGAGAAATTCCGCTTAGAAAATACCATTACTCTTGACCCTAACTCAAGACCCGAGCCCGTGATATCGCGCCAAGTACTTTTCCTCGTAAATCCACCGAGGTGTTCTCTTTCTCTGAGAATATAAGCTAGTTTGAGATACATATTATTTCATTTGGAAATCAGTGACTTTGATCTCATTTTAAAGAAAAATATTTCTCCTTTTCAAGAATACCAAAATTTCAGCCCCTTATTGTCAAAAATCTCCAAAAGTCTCTTCAAAATGAGAAATGGTACGTGTGTACTCCAGAGAAACCTTATTTTTAAAATGAGGATTTTCTAACACGCATGTCTTGTCAAAAAATTATGTTTTTAGCTTATGAGTTTTTTAATTTTTTTTAAATAAATCAAATAGTTACCGCAGTAATCGTTTCAGGATTGTTAAAATCTTCCTCAGTAAAGGAGTTTTAAAAATAACGCGTGAATAAAATGAGTCAAGTCAAAAACAATAAATAGTTTAATTATATTACTTAGGTTTCAGAAATTTCCTTAGAGTTATTTGATATGTCTTTCAGTATTTGTGCTATTGTGCAGAAAGACAGGTTGAGCCATTGAAATTGTAAATATGATGATGATCTAATCGGTAATGGTGCAATATTTAACTGATTCTTCCTACAACTGCTGAAATTAAAACGTATAATTCGAATTCGATCTAAATTATGGCTAAGGAACAATCACGCTAAAACTGCCTTTAAAATTATACGCCTCGGTAGCCAAAATGGCTGAAGCACTCGGTGCGATATCGAAGGAACCGGATTTGAGTCCCTGTCAAGGCAAATGACTGTCTTCTATTAAGAATTTCGCACTAATGTTTACTTGCGGACGACTTTGTGCAGAATCTCAGAACGCAAGTGATAAATGCTAACCATTGGGCTACTTGTCGGTTTATCTCTGCGTATTGAAAAAATGATCTAACATAATGAAAGTCTTGCGATACTCATAGGCAAAGGATCTATCCCAAATTAAAAAAAAAACCTTTTCAGCTAAACATTTGCAATTCTGTGATCTCACCTATATCTGACCCAATGTGGTGTATGCGTGATTTTTCCTGAGATAATTAGGAGAAACGAAATTATATTTAGGATCCAATTAAATGCATGATAGTATTTCAATTTATGTGCGTAGAGATATTATTAAACGTCAAAGCTGAATTGTTAGCCCTATTTAAATGCATTACTCGATTGGAGATTATGATGATTAACTTCGTGACATTGGGTTCGATGTCATCATATTGATGGTACACTATCATAGCATAAGCAGAAATGTTGCACAAAAGGTATTAAGTTGGCTTCTGGATACGTAACATCTACGTTAAAAACGTTGTAATATCTCTAAGTAATTCCCCAAAAAGTACTTTCAAATAAAAAGTACGTAAACATTAATCACGGCATGGATTTAATTGGTACTTGGCTTGGAAAAAGTAAGGTCAACGACAATTGTAAATAACTTTTAATGGAGAAAGAAGGTATGATAGGAGACGGCAAAAATTACTTGCCTATCGGGCAATGAAACGGATGCTTAGAAAGAGCCGTTTACGTTCCTAGAGTGCTCATTCTCATTTTGAATTCATATTCTAGGCAGGGATTTACTTTAATGCACGCAAAAACACAAATTCCACTGAGGAAAATGAACAATGCTTTTGAAGGTTCGCCAGCATCATTATGTATTGAAAAGTAGCTTTCTTTGACAAGAGATCTGTGTCGATTTCGCCATAAATGAGAATATGTACACGTTAAAAGTTAGGAAATGAAAGCTTATATCAATAGCTGAGGAATGAGTTGAAGTATTTGTATGTCCAATCTAAAGTGAAAATCACGCGTGAAATAAAGGGATTAAGACGATACCTCTGAACCTATCAGTATTTTTCTTGCAAGACCTACCATCCGGAAAACGTATATTTTGAGCTTTTACTAAGCTTATGTAATCATCACTTCAATACTCTAATTTAACAGTAAATGGAGAATTTCTATAGGGAACTCCAGGTATTCCAGGAGAGAAGTCACGATTAAAAAAATGTTAATTTATTGAGCGTTCGAATTACTCTTCCAATTGCAATTTATATCGCTTTGAGGCACATAAAATAGAGGACAAGATAACGTAAAGGACTGGATGAGTATATGCATCTGACGATGAGAATTTCAACCAATTAAATAACTTCCTTTAATAAGCAGCGATATAAAATAATTTGTATATAAAACTTAATTTTTTCTTAAGAGAGCTGAATAAGATTGACAAAGGTGGGTCCACGAATTAACCCTAGCAGTTTTCTTTGCTATGTCTTATAAAAATCCGGAAATTTTGGGAGAAATTTCCATTTATTCGTGAAAATCAAAGAATATTCTCTGGGCTTCCGTAGAGATTACTTTCTACCGATTCTCCTAGATCTCAAGAGTCTCTAGATCGTAGAATAGGTATCGTAATCTCGAGAGTTCAAACTCATGGTTTTTAAGAAATTGGAAAACTTCCAAGCCCTAAAAGCTCAAAATAAATTCAATTATGATCACAATCAATGTGCAACCATTTAATGTGGGCAAAAGATGAAGAGAGCAAAAATTCTCAAGATTTTTAAAAGTGCAGGGCATTCTCTACCAATAATATTTCTTTCTTCCTCAATGTATTAGTCCTGCCTTCTCCATCCCGCACTAGTATCAATGGGGAATAACAAATTATTGAATTGTTTCTGATGTAGATATGGCAGAACATTCGTTATCATCTCACTTTAATATCATCTTATCTGACGATAAAATGGTACACGGTACATATGCTTACGGCTATGTTTCATTTGATGACTTACAATTTCTGTCATGTAAAACTAAATTATTGTACCATTAATAATGAAATATTTAATTCGTTTGTCTCACAGCTGGTGAAATGAAAACGTATAATTCGCATATGGTCTCTATTATGATCTGGGAACTATCTCGCTCGCACCACTAACTCCCAGAAACTATCTCCTCCAAGTGCCTCCAGTGAATCCCTCTATAGCGTCGCGTAGTATATTTAAGCGCAGTTGAAATCTGTGGAACCTCGGCCGAGTGTGTCAGTCACAGGACCCCCCACTTCACTGCCCCCACCATCCCTTCACCAAAGCCGCCCCGGGCGAGAGCAAGCGGCCTTGAACGCTCACAAACTCACTCCCACTCCGCACCCGGATGTCCGCCATTAATCACGGCTCTACGGCACAATTTTTCCAATTGAGATGGCGCATTGTCGAACATCCTTCTGGAATTACCAACTTCCCATTGCCACGTGGCCCCAAGCATCATCATCATTATAGTATCAACCCTAGCAGTAAGTGTCCGCAGTCCTCCAGGCTTCTCCATCCGGGCTAATTCGTTCACAGCCTGATAAGTCTTGTTACGTAGACCCCTCTTTTGACTTGCTAATTTATTATGTTTACGTTCCCTGTCAGCATATTTCCTCTGCTATCGGGAATCGGGTCGGTGCGGTGACATCAGCAAGGTCTGTCTTCCTATCCTGAAGGCCCGGATTCGCACACCAGCTGTGGGTTGAATATTTCATCGTGAAAACTGTAAGCAGAAATATGCTTGTCATAAATTAGTATCGAAAAATGATTTAAGCTTATGAATTCACTGAATGGTTGTTTTTTTAAATCCGTTCATCAGGCATCTATTTGGGGCAGTAGTATCACGTTCCTCGCAAATGGCGCTGCAATCGGCTCCTATGGCCAGGCAAATGCGGTCATGAAAAATATATACGTAGAATAATCTGAAAATGTAACAACGCAATTTAAGTAACCCATTTAATTGGTGAAAGCAGAATTTTTTTAAACTGAATAAATAAAAAGGTGTCATTTAGTACTTGTTTTGACTGACGTAGTCGACCCAGAGCCACCTTAATTTAGAGGACACTTCTTAAGTATACTCTTCCATCATTCATATTACTACACGCATGGTTATTTCCTCCGCATTAACAGATGTACCTACTTGAGTCAAGTGTGGTACAAGAATTTTTTTTCGTCCAACTAGAAAAGTTATTGAAATATTCACTAGATTTCTCTCGATTGGCACTCCAACCACCTTCAGGTTAGTGTTAGGCCAAAGTCAGGGCATCACAAAATTTACAATTCTATGAATTTTGGTCTAAAAGACTTGGGCTTCGTGCATTCTGCACTTTGTTTGAGTACCGGGACAGGTCTCAAACGCAATCGCGGCGTCATCATTAAGGCATGTCATTTTGGCAATGACGCAGGCAAAATGTAAAAAATCGTCGAGATTCTCTGAGCTTGGAATCTGCGAAGTGTTAATCTTTTGATTCCAATCTCTCAATTTCACGGACTGAAATTCTCTGAAAATCATTTTTATTAAATTGTTTTCGATGACAATACCTGATGGTGGAGTGTAGGCTTTCGCAGCTGTAGATAGGCACTGGCGAAGTTTTCGACTTTGACTGCGTCTCGAGCATTTTAGGCCCAATGTTTCACCCACGTTGCTGCGAGCTTCTTCAGAGGTGAAGTGCTCACCACAGTTCTTCACCCCTGAAGACGCTCGCTGCAACGTGGGGTGAATTGTAAAGCCTAAAATGCTCGAGACGCAGTCAAACACGAAAACTTCGCCAGTATCAAATTTGGCTGCTCAAAAAATTCCATTTTCTACCTCATTCATGCGCAGGTAATAGCTGCGAAATGAATTCACATCTAAGCTCACAAACTTTGAAATACTGTGTAACATTAGATGATAAGCTTTAAGTAATCTAACAACTTTTATGCTCCTCTGCTCCAAATTTGAATTTTCACCCTATTTAGACATTATATATAACGTCTCACCCGTTACTAACACGATTAAAGGTTAAGGCACGAACTTTGCTAACATTACTAGTGTATAAACTGTCTTTGAAAAAAATTTTATCTATCGTTTAAGGATAACTTCTGCGAAACTGGAAATTTAATGTGTAAAATGCGTCTTTCTCTCATAGATGAGACTATATAAAGGATTCCAAGATGTCAAGGAATCATATCATCCGTGGTAAATTGTGATAGCCATAGAGATTTACATATGCTAATCTCTATGGCTATCAGAATTAAAGATAACACTCGTCTTATGCCCAGTTGCAAGAAAATTTAGTTATTGAATCAATAGTTATGAGATCCATAAAGTTATATCTCTCAGAAATATATTCTGGTTGCAGGAACACATCTACTGGTTACTTAACTTATTTACCAATAGGTAATAGCTTCGAATATTTGATCTAACCTTCTTTTGCAGGATAAAATTTACGAAAGGTTAGGATATGAATAATTGCTTATGCGGATAATAATTAGTCAGTAAGAGTAAACAGCTTGGTCATCTGTCTCAAAACAACTCTTTTATCAAGTAATTAAGTCTCCAATCGGTTCATTGTGCATCCTCAATCTTGGCTACTTATTGAACTCGTGGCTACATGCCATTAGTTATGAAACCAATAAATTTACCTGATGTTTCTGCAACACTTATTTAATGTTTGCCTAGGCTTATGAGTCCCATAATTTTACAGAATACATATGAGTCTTTCCTGCAACAGGTCATTAGCAAAATTTTAGAGCTTTTGCGATGATAATGTCTGTGATCCATCTGATTACGAAGAAAGGAAACCAATTGGAGTTGCTAATTTAACGTCAAAGAATGCATTACTTTCGACACTTAAGGCCTATGACTCTTCTATAGCCCAATCAACCTGTTCCTGTGAGTAGTACGGATGATCCAACTTCAAATGCTAAATTTTGATCCGCCGCAGGGGCGTTTGGCTGGGGGAATTACGACACAAGCAATCAGTAAATAGAGGTGATAAGAAAAATAAATTGGAAGGGCGAAAATATGGAAGTGAGCTGATTGTTTAAGGAGTATTTCAGTTTCTCGCTCTGTCGTTCTTATTGCCACTAATGATGCGTAAAAATGTAATTCCTGCATCTTTCAGGTTGGCAGTTTATTTCTGAGAGTGGCGGGTTAAAGTAATTTCCCGCGTATTCCCCTCGAGCTTTTCTTAATCATAAACTCCTCACAAATACCTTGTTTGCCCATTCTACATTTCTACATCTCGCCTGTTGGACGGCTCAACCACCAATTCCGAGAACCGAGGTACGTGTGTGCTCCCGCCGCATTGAGACGAAGGAGAGAAATTATGAGCCCGGGGAAATTTTTCCGCAGCATGTTCCTCGTCTGTTAATGGTCCCCTGGTTAGATGAGTTTTCCTCGTTTGAGGCACGCACAGAACACGGGTGCTGAACGCGCGCATCCCCGCGAGTGCCTGGGGATGTCTCGAAGTAAGAGGCTGATTCCGATCCGAAGGTCCAGAAGCAGTGGAGGCGGCCCGAGGGGAATTCTCGGATTCCATTCCACCCTCACAGATACGCTTCCTTCATGCGCCCCCAATCAAACATTCCTGCCCAGTGAAAGCAACTTACTAGTCAAGCGCCAAGTGTTACGCAGAGTATTATCCTGCAGTGTCAAACTATACAAAATGTATAGTTATGAGGTATCTACATATCTACATAACAACCTGAGCTGCCGCATGGGTAGCAAAAATGACACCTCCGGTATTTCTAGGATTAAGGTGGAACTTTCATTTTAGGCATTCCCGATAGCCTACCTTAATTTTTTGCATATATAATGAAGTAAGGTTCTGCATCTACGTCTATATAATACCCTGTGAACCGCCGAGTGGGATGTGGCAGGCGGTGGTAGGTCACCAGCCGTGTAAAGATGTAAATTTTGGGAGATGAAATGGTGACATGTATTAAAGGAGTGTATTTAGTGAGCTAAATTTTATTGTGGCCACTTATTGTGCGCGGAAAGAACGAGCTTTTGTACCTATCTGTTCGGCAGTGTATCTCTCTTATTTTATCGCATCTGTCAGACCTAGAGATGTAGTGAGGAGTCATGATAATATTCCTTGTGTCGCTCTGAAAAATATTGCTCGTGGTTAATTATTGTGATAAATGACATGTAGTAACTAGAGGATAATGAGTAGAGACTTCTATGAAAGTTCCGAAAAATGGCATTCTGAGCTCCTTAGCTTCAGGTTTCGGTGCTTCTAAATATTTTACTTTCTCTTTTAAAGTATTTATTTTCCCGTTATAATTAGTTTAAGAGATTTTCCCAGAAATTCAGGTAGACTAGAAAAATCGTAAAAATACTTTCCTTGCCTTTTGTGAATTCAATTTCCTTCGTGGTTTCATCTCGTAAAAAGAGTTGAATGTTTTTTAGTGACTCAACTTGCAAACTCCTCCCGCTGATGTGGTGCGTCGTTGCAATATATTAGCCATAGCAATTGAAAATGTATTACTGGTATCAGTAGCGAAATTATACTAAAGAGTGACCGATTCAGAG
The DNA here is from genome assembly GCA_963169105.1 of Ceriagrion tenellum. Lineage (NCBI taxonomy): Eukaryota > Metazoa > Arthropoda > Insecta > Odonata > Coenagrionidae > Ceriagrion > Ceriagrion tenellum. The sequence continues at coordinate 55,680,967 of OY720643.1, read as the reverse complement.
ATGGTATTTCATAAATTCTGTTAACCTTCCTCATTTTAATAAAATAATAATTCGATTTTCGTAGCATATTTAGTTTCTAAATTATATCAATCTTTTTATGTACGCAATTCTATTGCATCACCGAAGGCCATAGATACTGTCCATGTATTATTACATCTCGCCATTTATTTTGTTTTATTTATGTAAGAAATTTTACGTAAAGAAGTGCAAGTTTACGGGCATGTTGACAAGATCGTATGAATTCAACAGCTCATGCAAAAAATGTATTTTTAGGTTAATGTTTTGAGAATCCCTTTTGATGTACGAGCTGTACTTATTAGAAAATATTCTCTGGCGTTGGTGTCTTTGGAATATTCATTAGCTCTTCTGGATTCATCTGGAATGTATTTGGAACTAAATCTGTTGGGAAATGTAGTCAAATTTGAATTCCCTTATTTCACCAGGGTTGAAATTCGCTATGAAAAAATCATTTCACTTGACCGGGATTCGAACCCGGATCTCCCGATTGCCGGTCAGGTGTGTTAGCCAGTTACACCACCAAGCCATCTTCCTTCAAGGTGACTTGAAGAAAGATGGCTTGGTGGTGTAACTGGCTAACACACCTGACCGGAAATCGGGAGATCCGGGTTCGAATCCCGGACAAGTCTAATGATTTTTTCATAGCGAATTTCAACCCTGGTGTATATGCACCCGTGCGAGTGACTTCGTGCCACATCGTTTGTTAAATGCAATGTTTGGAAATTTCCCTTATTTCCCCAAGTTGTGGGTGCTAAAAATGTAATTTAACATACTTAATCGACTGCCGTTCTATACTACGGAAACGGCTATTGACGAGCGTAGCCCTATCAGTCTAGCTCCGAAAGCCTATTTTCTCACCACGTTCTCACCCTTTTTCCTCTAGGCAGAGTTCGTTAAGGGATGCGGATCCGCTATTATTCTATTAATTATATGCTACGTAGGCAAATTAGGTGCGCATGCCGGTTAATGTGATGTTCTTTTTTAGTTATTACTCTGATTCCTTATCAAATTTAACAAAATTAAATTATTTATTTCACTTCACTGCACATGGATGCTATGGGATTATTAATTTGGTGTCCAATTTACAAATTCCAAATATGAGTGACTTCAAGTTATGTAAATATACAAACTGACATCAGTTATGAAATATTAAGTCCGGACATAGTACAAAATTCAGACACCCAAGTATGATTGGCAGTGAAAACAATTAGATTTTACCAATTTGGCGGGGCGTCCCCCACACACCTTGCATTAAATTCTAAACCAGATCAAATTAGAAATAATGAGTGGGCAATACAAAATTTGAAAATTGGAAATCAATGATTAGAAATAAAAGGTGGAGATCTACGATCCTTCGATGATGTTTCCGCGGCGAGTTCCAATTTGACTTCTCTTTCCGGGCTTTGTGTTCCAAGTTTTCACGGCCGACTCTCCGATGTCACGATGCTATGGTGCACCATATTATGACTGCCAGGCGCTAATATTCACTGACCAAACAATACTTTCGATTATATCACGGAGCAGCTTCACTCAGCGTCTGTCCCCATCAAAACGTCCATTAGCTCTCCCCAAATGCGTCCCTCCTTACGCTTCCTTTGGTCAAAACCTCTGCTACTCGCAATTTAAGAACATCGTTCCTCAAGTCTCCCCCTTCCCCAGGTGTGGCTTATATTCTTTCTCCGCGTGAGAGGCTTGCTGCATGTGATAAAAAGTATTCAGGTTTGTTTAGATTATGGTATTAAAACTATTGTTGTCTGCTGCCCGTTGAAGGTTATTTCCAGGTTATATAACTTTGCCTATCAAAATTACGAGTACCAACTATGACTTATAAAAACTGGGAACAAGTACTAGCACTGAATACATTATGATTTCTTCTTGGAGGAAAGTAGAATTGTAATTTTTTGCTATCCTCCCACCCAAAATTTATTTGAAGAGACATCTCGGTGAAGCGTTAGTTTTTTCACCTTGTGCAGGCATAAAAAATCTCAAAAATAGGGAAACATAGTTATAGAATTAACAGTATTTTCTGTAAGTTATCTTACCTGTATTTTCGATTGCTGAACTAGGTTTTGGAGACATAATAGATACAATTGATAAATGTACCACATTTTTGAAACGAATGCAGAAAGCGCTAAACCACTCTGAATAACCATTTATGTGCAAATATTGATTAAATATGATATTTCTTGTTTCTTTAAGTAATAATATATTATCCTAGAGTTCCTGAAACTCTTTAATTCCCTATAGTTAACCTGATGCAGAAGTTGTAATTTGTGGAATATATCCGAATCAGAGAATGTATACTAAACGACAGACGAGAAAACTGTTTAACGCTTTATCCGACGAGCAGAACTGTTCCATAAGCAAGCTCCAGAGCGACGCGCTATAACTGGCAGCCCAGGAAAGGTGGCGGAAAAATGTTCGCCGTTGTTGTTATGTAAGCGTAAATATTGCAAATTGGAGGCCAACATACCAACGCCATCCATTATCAAATATACAAAATATTCTTTGAGTAAACTGTCTCCAGAAACTGATCACGATGTGACAAATTTTGCGTACCAAACAACATTGTCGTTATATACGAAAACGCATTGTAGTAAATACCAAAAATGTCAAAACTTACGATGCTAAGCCTCAATCCAAAATAAAATAAATAACTCTCAATAACTTGGAGAATAGCAGGACTTATAAGGGCAAGATTATGGTTACAACAAAGAGCATCGTCGGCTGAGGAGATTTGTAGTCTCTGTCAAGGACGTTTCCAGACCATATAGTCTCTAGAGAAGAGTCTGGCGGGTTGGACGCAGGGATGTACCATGGAAAGACGGTGAGAAACTGCACGGACTCTCGCCGTCTATCTGTCCAAGAAATAACTCGACGGTCAAACCGCTCGCGATGACGGATGCCCTCGTCGTACTGAGGTGTGTACTGCGCGAATCCCCCTGGCGGCCAAAAGACGCCGAGACAGAAGTAGCATCGGCCAACTTTATGCATAGTGACCTCTACTTCTCAAACGGGTTTTCCATACAAGTTTTTCTGGGTGTTAATTTTGCATTGATTTAAGGGCCTGGAAGGACGAGTTTAAAAGGAATAGCCCTGCACAACAGGAAGTATTCTCACTTTTAAATAGGGACTATATTTTTGCAGGCTCTATACATACGAGTGTAGCCGATTTTTTTCCGTTCAATTACACTTTGTGATGACTAAAATATTTCACTTAGATCATACTTAAGACCCCTGTATTAAGCAAGTGCTAAATGTTTTAGGTCATCATCAGCAGTTTTCGATCTGCATATTGATTTGCTGCATCACGTAAATCAAATTTATTTTTTTAGATATCCAATTCGCTTATTTGTTCATATTTTATTATTTTGATATCCTATTTACTTTTTAGTCGTGCATTTCTCCCCATGACTTCCTTAATCATCCTTTATAATTCATTTGGGTAAATTTTCTATAATGTGAATTTTCTTTTTTCTCTTCTGCCTCACTGGCTATCCTTAGAAGTTGTGCACCAAAGAAACGAATAGAGTCAAGAAACATAAGGAAGTCATTCACATGTAAAAAGATATATGTATTATTTTTTTGAGTGGCCTAATCTCTAATAAACTGAAGAAGGAATGCGAGGAATTGAAAGAACAATGCGAGGAATGCCAAGAAGATTTGACACGCGAAATAAAATACCAAGAAAAAACTGCGGGCTTCGCTAATAACTGCTTTGAACGATTTAAAATGTAACACAACAACAGATGAACCACGATATCAGTCGCAAGAGACTCGGATAGGTTGAAAAGGAAAAAAAACTTTAAAATATCATGCCAGGCAAATTTAAAAACAATAGCGAGGATACTGTTTTTACTCCCGCATAATATATTAGGAATAATAACAGCGACAAAATGAACCAAATTAACTGTCCAACAGTTACCAAAATCCTTTAGAGTGCAGAATCCTCTCTTTTAAATTGGTTCCTCTGAGAAAGGACGTAAATTTAATTCTATTCATATTAGGAAAAAATAAGAAAATATGCCCTTAATTTGATACGAACAAGAAAACTTTACCTTCCCTGCTATTTTTCTTGCAAGTCTTTTCTCTACTATTTGTCTAGCAACTTGAAATAATATGGCGGTCAGTGAAAGAATCGGAAGTACGCGTAGAAAAATAGATTTTTTTCTATGTAATATAAACTCATTTGCATTAAACTTTCTTAAGGAAACGAAAAGTTCCGTAGTTGATTTTAAATTTAAAAAGGTGTATCTTACCGTTTTATGTTCCAAGCAATTAGCTGATTACTGCGACCATTGAATTCAAAATGTTGTAACTCATTATAAATTGCGCTTCTGTCGACGTCTATGGCTATTTTATAAATTAAATACGTTTTCATCAAATATATATTCATGGGATACATGGAATTTATGAATATTTGGCATTCACTGCCTAAATTGTTTTAGCCATTAGAAAAATTAGGAATTTAGCGATCTCATTGGTTCAACGACTCAATGGGTCTCAATGGTTCAAGGCTCAGCTTTGTGGATATCATTACAAATAACGAAAAAGAGAGATTTGTTTGATTCCACCAATTTTTTTAAGGTTGTTTTGACACAGCAGCGAGTTTCAAGTACAAAAAAATTGGCGGAATCAAACATTTTTACGGCGGAAACAAACAAACTTTTTTATTATTGGAAGTCTGTACCTATTTTGAGTCACTCAGTTACGGTGGAACCCTCTTAGTTAATATAAATCGTTTACCACTTAGATGAAAATAACACGAATTTTAGTAACAGAAGTTAGTGTATGTTAGTTTAACATGATGGTGTTACAAGAAAATCCACCATTGTAAATAATTGACTTGATCTTATAAATTGACATATAAAAATTACTAGTCCTCTATAAACTCCCTTTATTACCCCATAATCCATTCGGTAGACACGTAAAATAAGCCCCCAATTGGACAGAATTATTTCTAGCTATCATGCTTACATCACGGTAAATTTGAAAAAGAAAAATAAAATGTCTCTTCATGATAATTTTAAGATTTTCAGTAAGGACTCCTTTTTCTAACCTTTACAGTGAAATCGATAAATTCTCGTCTCCACCAGTGTACTTCTCCTACCCGTAAATCGAAATCGATATATTCCTTTAAAAGTCATGGCTACCTTTTGAGCACGTAAAAGTGGGAGAATCAGTGATGATACAGCGAAAACGACACATTGCAACCGTGACCATAAGTTTAGGTGACGCGGCGGGATGAGAAATCCGCGGATTGGCGGCGTGAATTCTTGATTGAGTGTCCCAATCGATTTTTTCTTTATCCTTGATTGGAAACGTCGGAGATCCTCGCACCTTCGCTTGCCAAGGACAGAGGGTCATTTTTCATGCCATTACACTCCAATGGCAAAAGCCTGTGCGTAGTGACTCGACGGAGGATGCTTCAAGCACTTCTGTGACACTCGCACCCTGAATCATTGACATTTACGGAATTCCAATGTCAGTTACCGAGGATACTTACTATTGCTGGAGGAGGTCTTGAACCACGAGTACATTTTTGCATGTGAGTATGAAGACAAAGGCAATCAGTCCGTCGATTTTCTAAGTATTGGTGATTAAGTTATGTATGTCGCTATTCCCATTAACTTCATACCAAAGTTATTTTTTTCTCTATGCCAATCACTTTCTAGAAATGAGAGAAATGAGGATAGTAATAATTTTATGCATGTTGTTTTTGACCACTTTATATGTACACACTATTGCTCTCGTGGGTTGGTGTCGGTTGTATAAACTAATACATACACATCTTTCCGCCAGCGTATTGCAGATTTATTTTTGAATCTTCAGGACTATTATACAGCAAATATAATAACATTTTAATAAACTTATAAGTTATTAAATATTTTTAAAAACTTTGAAGTAATTTCCATATAATGTTTACGTTGAGATGTTTAACTGGCTGAGTAGAGTCTAAAAAATGGATGGTTCTAGTTTTAATTGTTGCTATAGATAGAGATCAACATCATGAAAATTTAAAAAAAAAATAACTACGGATTTTTAAATTTATCCTAAAATTGAAAACATTTTATAAAAATGTTGAATAGGGAAAATACCAAAAATAATTTAACATCGAATACACGATTATGTGTTCTCTCCAAATTGTCAACGAATTTACTCCCGCATAATATCATAGGGATAGTAATAGCGACAAAATGAACCAAATTAACTGTAAAAAAGTTACCAAAATCCTTTAGAGTGCAGAACCCTCTCTCTTAAATTGGTTCCTCTGAAAAAGGACGTAAATTTAATTCTATTCATATTAGGACAACAATAAGAAAATATGCCCTTAATTTGATACGAACAAGAAAACTTTACCTTCCCTGCTATTATTCTTGCAAGTCTTTTATCTACTATTTGTCTAGCAACTTGAAATAACATGGTGGTCAGTGAAAGAAGTACGCGTAGAAAAATAGATTTTTTTCTATGTAATATAAACTAATGTGCCTTGAACCTTTAATTTAATTAATTGGTTCCTCTGAGAAAGGGCGTAAATTTAATTCTATTCATATTAGGACAACAATGAGAAAATATGCCCTTAATTTGATACGAACAAGAAAACTTTACTTTAAATGTATCCTAAAATTGAAAACATTTGATAAAAATGTTGAATAGGGAAAATACCAACAATAATTTACAATTAAGAGTTATAGAGAAGAAAACAGTCAGGATGAACAGTCATAAAGAGTTGTGTGTTTTTGAGTCTGTGTTGCTAGTCTCTCGACTGAGACCCACTAGACTGTGTAATATTTTTCTGACACAATCTGATGGAAAACCGATACGCAAATTTTCTTCTTAGCCCTATTGAAATTTGATTCCACCCAGTCAATGTATGCCAATTTTATTTGCTATGTATTCGGATTCTCACATTACTGGATACCAATTCATTTGATAACATCCATAGTCAAAGAGTATACTTTTTTAAGTGAGTGTTATCAAGAAGTGGTATATTTTGATAAGTTTTGGAATGTTTGCCCAGTAAAACTTTGCAATATGGATACTAATCTATCCTATTTTCGTTAGCTGTTTAAGTATTCATGATATACATCATTTATTTATCATAAACAAAGTAGGTCCTTCATACTTAAATCATCTATTTTTTCAGCATTTTATATCCCTCAACTTGAATGATGGACTATATCTGGTTTAATATTTAAGCAAGTATCGATGTAATAAAGAAGAAAACAGTAAGGATGAACAGTCATAAAGAGTTGTGTGTTTTTGAGTCTGTGTTGCTAGTCTCTTGACTGAGACCCACTAGACTATATTTTTCTGACACAATCTGATGGAAAACCGATACGCAAATTTTCTTCTTCGCCCTATTGGAATTTGAATTCCACCCAGTCAATGTGTGCCAATTTTATTTGCTATGTATTCGGATTTTTTTATTATTTAAATATTTAGAGCGTGAGAACTACTGTTTTTCACTGGAACCCTTACCCAGGCATAATGGAAAGACTGATAAAGTATTCAACCAGAAATCGAATTTTTATCGGCGTTACTTTGAGTCTTTGGTATCTTACTATTAAGACAAGGCCACAAAAATAGTTCAGATACATCTTTTCTCTCTCGTCGTTCAATTCATCCTGGTATTCACAAAGATCGGGAAAACTGTTTGTATTACTGTTTTATTGGCTATCTATTGATGCTGAGATTCTTAAAGGAACATAGTTGACCGAGCATAGTTTAGTGGTTTAATAGTTTCATTGGTTTTGAGGGCCACTCGGGATCGTCGATGTGCGTTGATCCGGCTTTATAAGTCTTTGCCGCTAATTCAATGATTTCCAATGTATTCCATCAATGTGAACGTGTTCAGCTAAGCAATTATTAAGGATATGAATGGGGAAGCAAAACCTGATTTCGTTTGAATTAAATTTTTTCGTTCGTTGAAGACTTTATGAGAAGAGATATATTATTTATATAGAACTCAGAGTAGGTTTCAAAGCGATTCTAAGTGTGAGCCAACCATTGAAAATGATGACAGTAGGTGCTTTCTTGTCAACAACGCATATTTTTTGCTCTGAGGGAATTCAACAGATCGGCTGTGACGGTAGAGGTTTTAGGAAGTTTGATGAGTATCCGTGATCTGGCATTCAAAACTAACTATCCCTATAGGGTCCTATTAAACGAATAACTAAATATACTTCAAATAAATTTTAAATTCAACTTCTTTGGGCATGTCAATCATTGTTTTACAATAGGAGTTACCTTGTTTATCCAAATGGATAATGGATGGCATATCTAAAATATATGTGTAAATACCATCAATTCTACAATTGCTTTCTGCATCAAGTCATTATCACTTTGCTGTCTAATTGGTTTTTATGAAAGTAGAAATAAACGCTTTGGTTTGTTGGAGGAGACGCAGGAAATGTGAGCTTGAGTTATAATTAATAAATGTTCAATGTCGAGTACGGCATACATGATTCTTGGAATTCGTGCCCTCGTCAATTAAGGCCGCACCGAGATTTCCAAACGTGATTTAAGTAACTCTCGTACGATTTTTGATAAGCTAACCGAAAAGTGATGAACGCAATTGAATATCGCCATTACAATTATGGAAACTAAACGATAACATAAGGGTTGAAGCAAAGTATAATTGATAATTCAACGTTATATATCGAATACGTTATTTTGAAACAAAACAAACAGCCCATCGTTAAATATTGGCCTTTACTTGGCTTATTAATATCCATTTTACGTTCATTTGGAATCCCATGAAATGCATTCGTAGGTTTAAATTTTACTGGGGCAGCGATTTTATCTAACTGCAATTGTATTCTCTGAATTGCATTTATCCCTGCCCCCGTGTATTTCAATTAGCTGTGATTAGTGATATGGTACAATTGTCAATATTATCTACGGAATAAAATAGCAGGGATATGCCAAGCTGGCCTTAATGGCCACTCCATTGTGTTTATTCTGGCAAGAGAGGTCCTTGACGTCTCAATAAACACCGCTGAGTTTATTTGAACGAGCCTAATGCATTTTCGGCAGCAATAAAACAATGTAGAGACATCCTACCTCTAAATTTCTCGCACAACAAAGTTAATCTTGTTTATTTATTCAGTCCACATTTAATACAATACTTTTTTTCTTCATGTGTTTCATTCCTGACTCATATTCTATCCTTTATGTGTTTCTGAAACCTGTTTCTCAAGCATTTTCATTACGTGTGAATCAGTCGGTCAACGCTGAAACGGTCGGTTAACGATACTAAGCTGAAAATATATTTTTAAAGAATCTACAATTTTAAAAACGTACCATGAAAAAGGGTGACTTAGCTCCTTGAAAGAGATACTGGAGGGATAATTTGCTTCATTCTAATATTAAAATTGATTATATATTGGCTACATGAAGCGTTTGGGTAAAGTAATCAACCTTGCCAATAGGTGGTGCTATAGAACTTATTTCACACAAAGTTTAGTTTTCAATGAAAGAGTATTCTAGTTGTGAGTCATCAGTGCCAATCTGTTGAAGTATTATAAATAACAGCTAAATTCTTTAAACACTGCAGTGGATTTTACAGAAAGTAATTTAGTTTTCATTAATATTACACATGGTCACCACAATACATCTGGTTCAAATAAGCTTCACCTTCATTTTAGAATGACTAGTCATCTTTATGCCAAAATTTTAATTCATTTCAATTAAAATTACATTGAATTACCTATCTATATATGTTCACCAAACTTACTTTTTTAAATTGGTGTTAAAAAGACTTGAATTATAGAATTATAAAACAACTGCAACCAAAGATTTCATAATACTCAATATTCGAAGTTTAAGGTGTTAGTGAAATAAAACGTGGTGTTGAGAGACCCCACATTAGGGTGCGTCTAATATTTCTTACATTTACGGTTTTTTTTATTTTCATATGTCACAAATTTTAAACAATTTCTACTAAAATGAATTTTTTGGGTTCAAGAACTTAGTGTCAATCGCCGCCCATGTTATTTTTTTTCTACAGTGTTTATTAATTAAAATTTTAACTTTTGAGACTGCATTAGGAAAATAGGCATGAAATGGAAATAAACTATCTCGAAATATTTTTAATCGTATTTTTATGACCACGATTAAGAAATCAAAAATCACAGCATAAAAATTCAACACTTATTTATCCTGGGAAATGGCTGTGAAATCTCCAAGCATCAAGATAAATATAAGTTTTTTCTAAATAAATTGAAGAAAGGGTAGCATATAAGTGTTAGTGATAAATGTGGGAGACTTATGGTAAGAAATGAGTGGGCAGTGGAAATAGGCCAAAGGAGAAGCTCAAGAAAACGGACTGAGCGGAATAAATATAAACGGAGAAGAAATAAACATGCTGCGCTTCGCAGATGATATCGCAGTCATAGCTGGAAATCGCAATGATCTTCTAAGGTCACTTAACGTAATGGGCCAAGTTCCCCAAGAATGCAACACAAAATTAATATGACGAAGACTAAAATCCTAGTATGTGGAAGAGAGATGCTGAGCGTAGACGTCACCACGATAGGAGAGAAATTTGAGCAAGTGGATTCCTTCACCTATCTTGGAAGTACCATCACGTGGGAGGGAAAATGCACAACGGACACGAGCGGAGAATGGCCCAAAATAAGAAGGCGTTCATCGGAAAAAGACAATGGCTGTCTTCAAAGAATATAGGACTACAAATATGAAAAAAGTATGTGAAAACATTCGTGTGGAGTGTGGCATGGATCAGAAGCATGCACCATTGGAAAAGCTGACCAGAAAAGATTAGAAACCTTCGAAATCTGATACTGGAGGAGGATGCTGAAGATAAAATCGACGGAAAAGTAAGAAATGATGAAGTGTACAAATGAGTAGAAGAGGAAAGGACAATATTGAACACCATTTGGAAATGAAGAGCCAGATGGATTGGTTACACCCTGAGATCTCGTTTTGTGAAGATCATATATGAATGGAAAATAGAGGGAAAAGTCCCCAAAAGAAGACCTGGGAATAAGTTCATAGACTAAATGAAGAGGAAAGTACACAGGAAGAGATACCAGGAGGTAAAAAAACTAGCATTAGATAGGGAAGGGGTTGAGAGCTGCAGTCAATCAATCTTAGCATTGAACGACCAATGATGATGATGAGTGGAAATATATGAAATGGGTGCTCCAAAAGTGGGCACTGACGAAAAGAGTGGGCCTATTTGGTTTAAGCATGTTGATATAATTGAGGTTGTAAAATATTAACAATGCCCCCCGACAGCCCCACGTTGTGGGTCAGAAATGGAAACAATCTCTATTATCGTTAACTCAAAATACCCACGTGGTGAGTATCAAAAATGGAAAATAAATGTGAGATAAATTAACCACGGTCTCCTAACTTTTTCAATTGCCCCAGCCTTCTCTGCGGTAGATAACATGAGAAACACAAAACAACATGCGATACGTGATAACTAGCAATTTAATGGATCAGACAAAATCATATCATTGAATCAAGACACACAAAAACAAAGTATATAATATCTTTACCTTTAACTTAAGGTCATGACCCAGACAATTGTAATATTCTGCACCTCATACAGTTACTTCAAATGATTTACTTATCTTTAAACATTTTATGATAATCAACTTCTTTGAATTAAGCCATATATCTTCTTTAAACATTCATTACTCCAATGTAAATAAAACAAAACTAGCATCAACCTCTAATCCGGGTTGTATCCAACTGGGTTGTATGGCTTATTTAAAATACAGAATTAAAGTCCATATTTACGCTCTTGTTGACAATACAGGTTGATGCGTGGCTGGTGTCACTCTAGCTTTACAGCCTCCGGAACCCGTAGTCCTGGCGTAATGTGATCACAGCATCTGCACGAATGGTAGTCCTGTATCAGGGTCTCTCTCTCTCTCTCTGGCCCCAGTATCGCGGCTGAATGTCCGCTTCCTCCGGAATATGGTACAGAACCCCACCACACGTCCGTTCCCTTCAGGAACTCTCCTGTCAATCCCCCGCTCGTGCTTTTCTATTCGTCCCCTTCCCCAATTCTTCATTGTCGGCTTTGGCTCTGCCCTCCGTTTCCCTATTGTTTCACCGCGAAAAGTTAAACATGGTGGGTGTTTAATTGTTATTTCTCCCACGCGGTGGGAAAAGAATATGGAGGCCCGCGTTGTGTTACAAGGTGAGATGAATACTAAAATTTGTATCAGTTTGGAGTAAGTAATGTGACAGGAAGGTAAAAAATAAAGATAAAATGGAAGACGGTGATTGAATATACTCTTAAAAAGAAGAATTCTAAGAGTCTTAAGAATAGGATGGCTTGTATGATGCTGCACATGAATGATGTGGAAGCAAAGGGTGCTTGCAAGGATTGTGAAGTAAAGAGAACATGATAAAAAATAAAACTTGTTCCATTTTATACCTAACAACGAAAAAAGAGCTATTTTGACTATCCGTACCCTAATAAAGAACGGCATTATGGGTGTGTAATATATATTTTTATTGACATCAAGATAAATAGACTTATTTTCATCGAAAATGGCGCTTTAGATATTGAAATCAATCGAAAAATAAAAAGCGCAGAAATTTACATTATGTTTCTCAGTACTGGTTAATGTAATTAGCACCTTAACCCTAATGTCCTTTATTCGCTGCTTGAAAATATATCCCATTTTAATGCATGAATAATAAATGAACTTGGATAAATGAAAGTAGAATTATTTATATGAATAGTTTGGTACTTGTTTGGTAGTATCCTACTATAAGTACCAGATCAACTACTAACATTTTCTCTTCTTTTTTACTGTTTCAAAGTCATCGCTTGGACTGTATTCTAAAGCTTGAGTGTATATCAATCAAATATTGGCAACATATTTCATATTTCTCTGAAACACAATAAAATACCCTTTCTAATTACCATCATTCACCTGAGCGTCATAAAGGAGAACTTAAAAAGAGAAAGGAAATAAGTATCCACCGAAATAAAATATGTTGTTGTCAAATTATTACGCAGCCCTTACTGAAAGGAATGCGTGCGAGGCAAAACAAGGCAATGAAATTGCCTGAGTTGGCGTGTCGACACAAATTCACTTTTTATAAATTGGCCCATCTTTCAAAACGTGCACCATATATAATGGGGTTAATTTATTGTTGAGAGTATAAGAGCGCCGTGGCGGCATCTCGGCGTCACGAACCGAGACGGTTTTGGAGGCTGGGTTCCTCAAGTTTCTGAGTTGTGTTTGGAGGTCCAAACATCGTGACTTCATCTGTCAGCGGCTCCTCGCTCCACGCCCTTCTGAATAGAACCACAAGGGAATTGCCTACTCGGTGGGCAGGAGATGCAAGATTCACTGCATTCCGAAACTACATCCCAAAATTTCATTCAAGCAGACATGTAAATCCAACCCTGTAAGATGCTAATGGGATTCATCTGACACAGTACCGTCATTTGAAGAGGAAATTGTAAGGAAACCTGGCCATCATACTGCGGGTCTAAATTCAATCATTGATTATAAATACCATTTTAAAACGTTGGAGTACGTGCTTTGGATGTTAAAGTATGCACGGCTTGAATAAATAACTGGCAGTATTTTTAGATGCGTTGTTGACAAATAAGAGTTTACGTCAAAATAATTACCACTCAAAAAAATATTTATTCCTTCTCTTTTAACACTTTGAGTGCGGCTGACGTGATCTCACGTCATGGTTGTCTTTACGCTGGTGCTTATGACGTGATTTCACGTCATGGGTTCCGTGATTGTTCCAGCTTTCATTAGGGAACTTTCACTAGGCCCCCCAGTGAAAGCTGGAACACTCACGGTGCCCATGACGTGATATCAAGTCATCGGCACCAGCGGAAAGGCAACCATGACGTGCGTTCACGTCATGCCGCACTCAAGGTGTTAAGAAAGTAAATGGTGATGTCTCTTACACTACTCCACCATCACTCTACTTTCACTAGATATTTGGACGAAATTCTCCACCATGGTAGAGGAAAGGTACCATTACAATTGAGAGGAAATTGAATAAATTAAGTAAAATTTAACGAAAATATTTCATCCTTAAATATCTTCTGACACATTCACCGGAACAGGTTATATGTTTGGTGAATGTAGTCAAAAGAAGATGGAATTGGTAGTCAAAATACCTAGCCTAGTTCGGTTTGGAGTTTCTGATGTACGGAAACATCCAAACTAGAAGCGGCTGTGCTGTGATATATATACGTTTTTAATCAAAACACAGGCGGTTTTATACTTCGAATATATATTTATAGTGTACTATATTTTCTCCATTTATGGAATCAATCAACGGCCCTGACTAATAACAAATATGCATAATGACATTAAAAATAGTAATTTGTCGTAACAAAGTTTTGGATTAAAATAAATCATTCTACTTTGTGTCTTCAGATTGTTCTCCCTTTGAAGGTTGCTGCATTTTCTATCAATGTCACAGCTTTCATTGGTCTTTGCAGTTTTTCATTACAGATACTTATGATATTTCTTTCAGCGGATTTCTTTGTTTGACCAAAATAAATTTTTATACTTTCTTTTCGACAATATTCATATGAATGAAAAGGCACGTATGCGCTTCGACACTCTTATGTCTAGATTAAGTGTACATACCAAGTTTTGGCGTGTGTTCAGCGCTCTAGACCGGTTTTGCTAGAGCAATTAACAGTTATCCCGGTCTAGCTCCAACGCACGCTAAGACTGGTCGAATTCAGTATCCCGGACCACTCTAGTGAACGTCCAATGTTCTGTAAATTCTTTTGGAGAGTCGACACTTCGTTGACAGTGTCTAAGACTGAGTAGGTATGAGATAAAACCATACTTCTGGCATCTCTGATATGGAAGGAATTCCACAGCTGTGGAATATTACCCAACTCGTGTATATAGTCTCTGCCACTTAGGTCATTACAAAAACCATACCAAATGTTCTTCTGCCTTTAATCAGCGTGCTTAAGATTTCAATACAGACGTAGAAGTGATCTTGAAGCTTCATTACTTCGGAGCTCGAAACGACTACGATTTAAGAACAATGAAGAGTAAATGTGGTCATGGGCATAATGAACTACATACCAGCAAACGGAAGTTCTATGCTCTCCAATACTCGCAGTCATCCTCCAAAAGTTGAGATACGCATAGCGATATGGTATGCATTTTATTTGAATATTTGACTAGTGATTATGTCCGTTTAATTTTAATGAAAAATAAACAGTAGTATTTCGTAACGTGCATGAAGGAACGTTTTGAAGCGATCAAAACTCCCACTTGTCTTCGTCCACGCCCTAGCCCTCATTTTTCATTTTCGTTTTCAATTCCTTTTCTTTAAATCACAAAACAAGCTACTACGATGTACATTCATCCATAGTAATAATTCATAACATTGGTAAAATGTCCTACCCTTCAGAGGCAACACAAAGAATTCCAGAGACCTACGCCGCCACTGAGGGAAAAAACCGCCATTTATTTATTTTTTCGCCATTTTGTTAATAGAAAGACGGAGTTTTTACTAAATATTCATAAGGAACATGTAACGTACAATACGTCTTCCAAATTTCAAGGTCATATCTCCACTATTGGAGACGTGACGGCTCGAAACATGTTTGAAAATTTCAAAAATCCGACAAATTCCGACTTTGGTGCCATCTAACTCCGAAACTAACTAACGTAGAAGCAAAGAATTTGCGTCATTGTTTAGACCGTTTAGTTGCCAACAAAAAATGTACCCTCCATTTTCAGATCAGATCGACCGTTTAGACGCTAGAGCACAAAAACCGAAAAAACCGGGAAATTTTTAACTAATTTTCGTGTTCAGAGACCTCTGGTGAGAAAATTACGAGGCATAGAAACACAAAGTTAGACGCATATTGTAGATAAATCAATTTGGCTGCATAAAGTTTCTTCAAATTTGAGATCGGAACTATAGTTTAACAGATATTAAGTGAGAACCAAAGGTCTAATTTTCGAAAACGTCGAAAAACCGCCATTTTGATTTTTTTTAGGTGTGTTCCGGTTAGAAATTCCCGGTTTTCGGAATTTTTCCTCCGATCAATTCTTCCATAGAATACCCGTGCCAAATTTGACGTTCCTACCCTATCTGGAAGTGGTCGGGAATTTGTATACATGAGTCAGTCAGTGAGCCAGTCAGTGAATTACACAATGGGCTGTATATATATAGGAACTGACTTTCATTAACTGATAAAACCTGAGTGGAAACCTAATCTAGTGAAAGCCAATGTATGTGTAGACGCATGCAAAACTTTTCACTGAAACTTTTTCTCTACACGAGTTTATGGCACTGCTCTAGCATCAAAAATTTCGATACGATTGGGCGTCTTATTCTCTACTCTAGACATAAATGTTGGCTCCAGGTGTCCCCGTGTCCATCATAAAACTTGCGAGCTGTGGGGGTGATATCAGTAGAGTATTTACTATTCAAACTATTCTCATAAATATTAGCTAATCAAAGGTGGTCAGGGAATATATCAAAGGTCATGAATATAACTTATTGACAAACGTGTCAATAAGCCACATTCATTACCTGTGGAATATTACACAGCTCAAGCTCAAAACAACATTTCCAGTTAATATACCAATTTTCGACGTACGTTACGTACGTTTGTGTGGCTAGAGCAATTTACAGTTTCTCCGGTCTATCTCCAACTCACGTTAAGACAGGTCAAATTCAGTAAGTGTGAAGCGAATTACATTGAACAACTGTCTAGTTAATGCCCATATATGTGTAGGTACTAGGACACTGCTCTATTACTAATAAATAATAGTAATAAAAATTCCGAAAAAAAATGTTTAATAAAAAATGAGACACTCCCAAAAAAATTAGCAAAACAAAATTTCAATAGAAAAAGGAAATACCGAAGATATTCCCATCTGATGTGTCTTTGAATTGCTTCCTTTCCTTAACCATGATATATTTTTAGTTCTTTACATCTAGACATTTGCTTATGGCTTTTAATGAGCAAGCCGTGTTGACGACAGAGGTAAAGTATTTATAATTCTATATACATAGGTAGAAGTAGGCTATATAGGCCCATATAAAAATGCTCTACAAATTGAACCGAGGTTATGATATAAACCTATTGATCAGTGTCACGCCAAGGATTTCAGCAGATGTAGCAGCATGCAATTTGCACAAACCTCCATAGCAAACGATAATTCAGGTTCAAATCTATAGAGGCAACTTGTTCGCCTGGCTCCTCCGACAGAAATCTCGTCAAGGAAGATCAAACCGCTTTCCTTCCGAGAGGCCACCATAAAAATTATACCACCTGAGACAATTTGAGCGAATTCTCAGTCTTTGTTGCTTTCTTTTTTGCAGCATTATATTCATCTCTTGATTATTGAGACAGTGAGAAAATAATTCGAGGCACTTAATTTTGGGATTTCGATTGCTTATTTCCGGGCGGTGACTTTGACGAGTTCAACGACACGAAGTGGAGGAGGATTTTTTTCGTTTATCAGTAACCCAACACCGACGCTCCGCAGATAGTTCCAACCGTGGAGGGAGAAAATATACATGTATTGAGTTGATTAAAATACTTGAGAATTACCAAAGCAATTGATGATGAGAGGATGCTTTTTGTGGTTTGCGAGGTAACTGTAAAGACATCAATTTTAACAAGGGATTATTTTGGGGCCCCTTGGATTAACAGTAGAAGTAACGGACCTGAGGTATTAGCTCTTAGTACCGACAGGGGTCAATTTAGTCCCTCATAAATTACTTGTTTGCCAAAGAAAAATTTGACGTTTCTAATTAAATTTATTCAGAAATTGTTTCAAAAATGTCATTTGTCTATTATTTTATATCATTTTGCAAGAGTAGTGGTTTAAATCAGTGTTCAATATTTTGCCTGTTCCACGTATGGTATGTGGCTCTTCGAATGAAGAATAGGACCCTTGGACGTGCTTCGCATATAAATTCGTATTTTTGAAGTTTTATAAACTGTTAGCACCACGTTTTAGAAAAGCCTAGTTACTTATTCAGTGTTCCAACAAAAACAATATAACTCTATTCCATTTTGACAAAACTCGATTGATACAAAAGAGAGATTTCTTGGTACTAGTAGGTAGAAGGTAATCTGCATTAAAAAGTCTTGCTGCTATGAGGTTCTTGTCATCGTATTATATTCTCCTACATAAAATGCAAAAAATATGCAAGAGCCGAGACAATTCAGTCAGAAGTAATAAACTGGCAGATGAGGAATGGGTGTAACGATTAATGTTACATTTTGTATTTACTTTTAATTTATTAAATAAAATTGTAAGAACTTGGCTGGATTTTATCGGTTTGATTTTCTTGGTAACGGTTGTTTATTTATATGCGAGAGAGTATGATTGTCGTGCCGGTCCTGAGGATACATGTTTTGTTCCGAGAAGAAATTTTGATAATTTATAAAGATGTTGTTCGATTTCCAATTTAATTGTTTTTCCTAATTTTATCATCCTTAGTGTCCTGTGGACTTTGGTGGTGATTTTTCTAAAATCACCTGACGCCCTGAAAATAAAAAGCCAAAGTAACCCCCCCTTGCTCTACCATCGAGGCACTGAGAGACATTTGGCGTTATAAGGGACCATAATGACCCCTTCGGTACGTCTCTCGTTGAATAGTGAATGATTAGTGTCAATTTACCCAAGTTAGACCACGTCTAAAATATCCACCAGCGATTTCCCCTGCCTGAAGAAACATTTTAACCTCGCACGCAACAGAATATGAAGGAATTGTACACGTTTTTCTAAAAAATCCTCCGGGCTATCAAATACTCTTGTGGAGGGCGCTTAAAGTGCAGTACACCGTCTGTTGGATGAGACGTTAAACCGTCGTCTCCTTGGTGTATTTTGTTAACACCAGACTAATGTCGACGCCGGGTTTCTATCCACCTTTCCTCCCTTACCTGCTCCCTATGGCGCAAATGACCTTAGCTATCAGTCGTCTCCCCAAATATCCAATCCAATCCAATAGATAAATTATAACAGTAAATTAAAGAATGATTTAAGCTCTTGAGTTACCATGCAGGTATAGCATCTCACTCCTCAAGCGTATAATATCATATCGAAGACGATGATTATTTCTGTCCCGGTGCAACCTGTAATTAACCGAGAGCGTCATTTTTTTATTTTACATAAAGCTCTGTTGTTCAGAGTACGTGTTCGTATCTTAGACCTTGGTTTTCGGGAGTTTATATGAACTGTTTCCAAGATTTGAACGCAGTGCCCACGGGCCAGCTCATCAATTCTCAATACATCAGGCTACTATCCCGTAATAATGGGGTTAAAATAAAAGTGACTGCATAATAACATGTTTGAGAATGAACTCTGGCTGGTAATAAAGTTCAGTGTAGGGAATTCAAAATCCATAACCGTAAACAGTTATAACCTTTAGAGCCAAAAACAATGAACCGATAGTCCATAGCGGTGCATTAGGAAAGAATAGTGTAAATACGCCTGAAGGCTTGTGTCGGCTGAACACATTCAGGCCGAATTTATCTCTTAGCCCAGATTAGGCGAATGATAATTCATGTAACTTGGAACTTTCTGGTAAAAAATATTTTGAAATGAAATAAATATAAGGCCGCATGCCACAGTTCCAAGACTTTTCAGCTTTATTCTGTTGAAATCACAACTCTGGAAATTTCAGTCTCGTAGGT
Organism: Ceriagrion tenellum; assembly: GCA_963169105.1. Lineage (NCBI taxonomy): Eukaryota > Metazoa > Arthropoda > Insecta > Odonata > Coenagrionidae > Ceriagrion > Ceriagrion tenellum. The sequence continues at coordinate 55,661,286 of OY720643.1, read as the reverse complement.
TTAAAAAAACGAGGATCAGCGGTAGGCAGGCCCCATCAGACTGTCTATCAGTCAACGTGGTAGTTATCGAAGGGAGAGCGAATTTTGATGGATGATCTTGCCTAGAAAATGTTTATTTAGAGTCCATAGAACCGGGACTTAGTTTAAAGTTGTTTTCAGTTAGGACGTTAGGACATTAAGGAGGCCGTATAAATGAAATAATGACTTCGTGCTTCCTCATACGAATAGAATTAGGACCTGATTTCATCTTTAGATTGGTCTTGCACCAATTGCTGGCTTCACACCATAATATACTATCATCTGGTAGCTCAGTAGTCTGCAGATTGAAAACTTTTAATAAATGGCTACATTATTTGCTGGCATGAAATACGAAATTTCCCTTGCATGCCTTCACAGTGACAATTTAGTTTCACATTATGTCAAAATTACGATCAGTTAAACCGAGACAGGTCAAGTAACCAGCAATTATTAGGAGCATGAAAATGATGAAGCGTGGCTAATGATTTCACACGGTGGCTGATTTTCCGGGGGCTTAGGAATACATTAAGAGCTCTTTCTTCGACCTGTTTTGAAAGAGGGCCACTACTTATCTGATAGAAGATCTAAATTAAACTGATGAAGTCTCAGAGGTAGGTATGACTGCCAGTCAAAGATAATTTCACGACTTCATGTTCGATGACTTTCAGGGTGACATAGAAAATATGGGCAGAACGCCGTACTACACCCCCATCTGTTTTTGCCCATACTAACCCCATTTGTCTGAGACTTATACCACGAAAAGTACATTAACTTATTAAAAACTGCCACTCGTAGACGCAAAGTATGCCTTATAAATGTAATGGAAATGTTGTCTAGTTTACCTTTGTCAAGCAAGAGCATTGTGACAATAGAGGCTACCATATTTACCATTTAATTGTGGATTGTGATCATCCCTATCCCAAATTTAAATGGAGTAGTGAGATGTGGAGAATTGATGACATGTAACCTTACAGTATATTAGTCAAATATTCTATGCTGTGAAGCAACTAAGTTAGAAGTAACTAGTAAGTAGTCTAAATAACTTGGGGAATCTGATGAAACTACTGTTTTTTTCCTAACACTTGGATGAGGTAGAACTGTCTCTCAAAATTCAACGCGGCTATTCTTCGATTTTCAAACAGTGAAGGATGAATCTACCAACCTTAAATACTCTATAACGTTATAGTTAATCCTGTAAAAACACGACGTTTGACATATTTTATCACTGTTGCATATGTTCACAAAAAAGTAATAAACACCTGAGCTTAGTGCACGTCCAGATAGTCAAAAGATTGATGCGATCAGTTTGTCGCCGGTGACGTCGCAACTGTCCTTATCGTGTTTGTGCGGAGATGTGACTGTCTTGTGTTTGTGGACCTTAGGATCACTCATTTTCAGAGAATCAGTGAGAGCATATGCATGCTCTACAACACGCGAGAAGTGCCATTATATAACCGCTTCGTTCTCTCTTTCAGAAGAATGACCGGCGTGGATGCCGTGCTATGCACAAACAACGGAAAAATACAGCGCTAGTCTCAAAGGCGGATGAGTGACGTGGCAATCCGAATCCTGTGGGTGAGAGCCAATGGGACTCTTCCTTCCATTCCTGTGCTTGTGGAGGTCTGATCGGCTGACAGATACACGGGTGTACAGGGCAGTCGCGGCCTCAGGTAGGTAAGCCATAATATCATTTACTAGTCAATACGTGCTGGTGTTTTGGTAATTAGTCAAATTAGGATCACTTCCAACTTGATGAATCCCAAAATTTGAAAATCTGGAAAAGGTGAGCTCAACGGCTGCATAATGTAACGAGTTAAAGAAAAACCTCCAATGGCCAAAATAAATTGGCACCACTCGTCGGAAAAAACTGCAAAAAAAACTGTTTTGTGTTGGATTTCGGAAGAAACAATTTGATTGCAAGTTACCAACCATAGCCTCTCAACAAAAATACTCTTGTTGTGGTGGTTCACAGGAATGATAATTCCTCCCTAGTGACCAAGCACAGGACATTCAATCAGCCCAACAAAGAGATCCTTCACAATGTTAAAGGGGCACAGTTAGGGATACCGAGTTTTATAACCTTATACGCGTATTTCTGCCGCAAGGTGGGTCTTTTTAGCAAACAGAAGGGAAGAGAGCACTTGTCACACAAGGTTCTCTATAAATCAAGAGGAGGAAAAACGTTGAATAAATCTCTCTACTGCCTCACAATTCTGGAATACATTGAGGCCGATTCGATGCCTTATATGGCGATAATAAGGAAAGTTGGTATGGTGTAAATGTTTAATTTTTTTCTTTCTGACTATAAAATATTTCGTAATATCCTCGTATCTTAATGGTTGGGTCAAATGCTTAGTTTTTGCGTGATGAAACTCATTTTTGACTCCCTCTTCTTTGGAAAACTAGCCAGTAGTATGTAATGCTTTACACATTCCTTACTTTTTCCCTTTCATATAAAGTAGTCTTTCTGCCACGGTGTATGCTGAACAATTCCGCTTAAGCTACACGGAAAATCGTTTACATAAAATGGAAAATCACTTAACCGCAGATAACACTCATGAGAGGGTGCACATCAACCCACCAGGTATAAGGTTGCAAGGTCTTGCTAATGTTATCGGAGGCAAGTCTCCCTACCGGAAATACAGCTATATATTCTCTTGGAGAGCGCAAAGTCGAAATTGGTGGTGAGATTTAACCTTTTGAACAAAATGAAGATGAAGTAAGGTACTCGTAGTTAAAAGGTCTTATACCCCGATGATATTACACTCAGATTAACCGTGACGTAAATTACCTTCATGTTAAGAGCGTCTGAAATTTGAAAGTGTCTCTTCCAAGAGGAGGAAATGAAATTTTCTCGCATTCATTACTAGCAGTACCTGTAAATGTCCAAATTTTGTACGAAGTTTTACCACAATTTAAAGAATTTTCTGGAACAAACGTTTTAAAGAAGTTTTTATTTGCCTATGCAATCACAATTTGTTTGAAAATCAGAGTTAAATTTTTACATGACTGTTTTCTTTTTCGAAGATAGCGTTTACTCAGAACATATTTTCAGCCTGTGGCATTTCAAAATACCTGCATTGGACCAGGTAAACTAACAGGAGTCAGAATTTGTTTTATGGCTGTCAATATGCTTCTAAAACGCTCTCCTTTGCATAAAATTTTAAACTACCTGAACTTAACCGAATAGCCTTGAACTCTGTAACTGTTTAGTGGAGTTTAGATCAGTTCTGTCTTATTATTGGTTTATGAATAATTAGTAGTTCTAGTTCAGATGAGGTAAAACACTCTGCTAAGGGTAAGAACTAGATGGGTATGTGGATAATAAATATTACTACTCTCCTACATACGACATCAAAACAGAAATATGTTTATTGAAATCCAAGCGTTTAATTGGTAATTATTATGGTAATTATTTTATGTTATTTATTTTGTTTTTATGTTATGAATTTTATGTTATGGTAATTATTTTATATTAATTATTTTATGGTTATTATGGTAATTATTGGTAATTATGTAGATACTAACCATCTAGCTCCATGTGACCCTTATCTTATCTAGCATATCTCCCTTAAATATCCTATTTGCATGGCAATAGTGCATGTTTGGTGATCTTCACCCTCTGCCACACACCCTCGTGGTGGCTCTCAGAGTATCACTTAGATGTATCAGGGTCAGTGTTCGGAGTTTTGGCGAGACAATTTGAGCTAAATCCTGATTTTAAAAGCACTCCATTGTTGAAATGTAACAATATAATGGGCTAATATTTTGCAAAACTTATTCTAAAATTATAGCCCTCCACTCCAAAATCGTTCGGGAATATGATGGTCAAATCACTACCAAGTTGAGTATGGGTAAAATTGGCTGCTTATAACGTCGTGGTGCGTGCTTATTCAACCTTCGGCGATGAGGTTGAATAATAATTACAGACAAGTATATACTTTTCTAAAATGCGTTTTGCCGATCCGATGAGTAGCTTTCATTGTGATTTTTGAATTCATCCCGGACAATTCTCTCTCGAGTCACAATGCGTTTCCCATCAGCAATATTAGTGGTGATTCCAATCACTGGGCAATCTTAATTGCTGCATAAACCTATTCACGTGATCATTGCTATGCAACCTTTTCTGGCTTGGTTTTAAGGGGGCTGCAGTATACTTCTCAGTCATCGAGGCAGGTGTCAAAATTCACAAAGCATTATTACTGATCATGAGATGATTTCACGATCAGAGGGGCTGAAAGGGCCTTCACACCTCTTCTGAAAAGGCTGAAACAATTATTATGAGATTCATGCTTATACTACCTGATATTATTTAAGTGCATATAATGATACCGTAATTGCTTCCAATTCAAATTTTATTGGAAGATAGAGAGGAGAGGAATGTTGAGAAAATCCTCTAGATAACAGAAAATAAACAAAATTCTCTGACAAAGCCTCAACAAAAGATAAAAACATAACCTCGACTTTAGGAACACTAAGCATGACGATTTTATTGAATGAGTTCAAGTCATTATAAAACAATCAGTAGCGTAATTGGTGGTCAGGTGTGCAAGATTATACCGAAAAGGCAAAATGTGTCAGGTATGCAAGAATAAATATAAGTGTTGTACATTTAAAATTAAACGGTTAGTTTTGAAATATGTACTGCTGAAAAAATACATTGATGTAAATGTAAATATAAAAGAGTATGGGCATTGATATGAAGCATGACGATTCACGGTTCTGAAACATGGTTTTTATGGAAAAAGGTGCAGTTATGTTTTTAGGTATTTCAATGGCGTAGGTTAAAATTATGAAACTTATTTTATGCGTAGACACTTATAAAAAGGGAAGGTTCTTATGCTGATTATTTAAATACCATCGTCCCCTTGGACTGTAACGGAAAATATTGATGAAGGTAAGCCGGGTAAAAAACGAATTATGGTGATAAAATATGTGGCAGGAGGACAAAGTTGAGGATAGTTTGAGACAGTGGGCTTTCAGAAAAGGAGTGTAATTATGAATGGGTAAATTGCGTAGTAATCAGAGGAACTGAAAAAGTGTAATCAATATGTAAGAACTAAGGAGGAACCTGCGCTTCGAAGAAGTGTTTCCTAAAGATAATTGAAAATTTATATAATAGTTGAATTTAGACTTAGTGCTTCTTTCTACATGTTTAAAATATCAGCTAAATACTCCGCAGGGTAAAATCTTTAAGGACAAGGAGTAAAACCGATGCTTTACCCTCACAACAAAAACAAGTAATAATACTGACTCTAACCTGTATTGCATTTTCGTCAAGTTTTGACAGGATTTTTTAGCGTTGTAGGCATTTTTTAGGTTAGAGAGTAGGTCATTCAGTGGGATACAAAAGTTTACGCCCAATAACGGCCTCCAAGTAAATCCGAGAAACGTTAACCTTAATTGACGAAAAATTTTAGGAGCAGCACGAATAAATAAATGTTACTTCCATAGCGAAAATAATTCCAACACGCGCTCTCTAGATAACTGCGAAATTTCAAAGAAGAACTCGCCTCTCAGTGGCTTCAGAGAACATCAAAAAGATAATACACAGAATCACAAAAAAAAACGAACCAGCATGCATCAAGCTAAATGCGATATTAATTTAGTAATAGTAAATTTCCGTTGCGTGAAGAACAATCGTACCCAAGTTGAGCATATATTTGAAAACGCAGATATAGTAATTGGAACAGAGAGCTGGCTTGCAGAAGATATTAACGATAGCGAAGTTTTTCCGACAGGATATATATTCTATAGACGTGATCGACCCGATAGGAGTGGCGGTGGAGTTTTCATAGCAGTAAAATTGTATTAAAATATTACCGCACATATATTACACGACAATGGAATAGAGAGCGTTTGGTGTACCATTAAGCAACAAAACACAAGAAATATGCATATATGCTCATTTTACAAGCCACCAGAATCCGAAATCGACGTTTTGTACAAGTTAGAAACTAAATTAACGTCATTTACCTCGAAAGATAACAACAGGTAGAAATTATAAAAGGGTTGAGGTTCCTCAAGAAGAAGTTTTCAAATGATATTATTTAGCTCGAAATTGAGATAAATTTATGTGAGGAGATACCACCGCCTTGCAATCATGGCATTGCATTTCAACGTTAAAATTAATTCGTTTTAAACCAATACGCATTCAATATATAACCAATGACTTAGTAATATTTTTACCGAATCTATAGAAGGAATCTTTTTTCTTAGTATACGTTAAAATCAAGGTAGCTTATTTGTCCAGTCGAAATTAAAGGTTTCTCTTTAATTTGGCCACAGAAAACCCAAAACTGATATAGTAAATACCTAGTTTTGGACAAAAGCTGTGAAATTTGAGAGAACATTGGATGTTACCCGAAAAGTTGTACAGTAATCACTGGTAGAAAAAATCCAAAGACGCACCCGATATAAGGACGAAAATATACCCTGGGAGAACGATCAATTATTACAGGAGAATCAGTAACGTAATTGGTGGTCTTGTGTGAAAGATTATACAGAAAAGGCAAAATGTGTTAGGTATGGAAGAATGAATGTGTTGTACATATAAAATTAAACGGTTGGTTTTGCAATATGTACTGTTGAAAAAAGACATAGAAGTAAATACAAAAGAGTATGGGCATTGATATGAAGCATGACGATTCACGCTTTTCAAACATGGTTTTTATGGAAAGAGGTGCAGTTATGTTTTTAGGTATTTAAATGGCGAAGGTAAAAATTATAGAACTTATATTATGCGAGGGCATTTATTGAAAGGAAGGTTCTTATCCTGATTGTTTAAATACTATCGTCGCCCTTGGGCCGAAACGGAAAATATTGATGAAGGAAAGTCGGTAAAAAACGAATTATGGTGATAAAATATGTTACAAGAGGACAACTTTGAGGACAGTTTGAGACAATAGACTTCCAGAAAAGGAGTGTAATTGTGAATGGGTAAATTTCTGGTTTATTTGTCCTGTCTAAATTAAAGGTTTTTCTTTGATGTGGCCACAAAATACTCAGAACTAATAGGTATGGTAAATACCTAGTTTTGGACAAAAGCTGTAAAATTTGAGAGAACATTGGATGTTACCCGAAAAGTTGTACAATAATCACTGGTAGAAAAAATCCAAAGACGCACACGATATAAGGACGAAAAAAAACCCTGGGAGAACGAGCAATCATCCATTCCACTCCAATTTGCGCATGTTGATAATTCATTTGACCCTATGCAAACAGAACCAGCTAAGGCGCAGGTAGAAATTATGGAACTTATTTTGAGCGAGGGCACTAGTTACTGAGAGGGAAAGTCTTATGCTGATCATCTGTATACTCTCGTCCCCTTGGGCGGCGTTGGGTGTAATTGGAGCAGAGGCGTCAGACGAGGACAGTGGGTCCGAAAAAGAGGAAGTGATTGAAGAAGACGCTGCTGGTAGCGAGGAAGAGAAGGAATTATCCCCCGCCCAACGCTCTTCTCAACTACTCGACGAAAAATCTTGAAAATGATTTGTGCTCCGCGCGCGTATTGGGTGGCCGGGTGTCGAGGGCTCGAGCGCGAGCAAACTGGTTTTCTTTAATGGGCGAACGGATGATGGGAAGGGGGGGTGGGAGAGGGATCGGGGCGTTTTAAGGGGAGGGGAAGGGGAGAAAGGGGGAGAGATGAGTGCGTATACATCGGCTACTCTCGAAAGGTGGACGAGCTGAAGGAACCAGGATGGGGTCGGTTGCATGAAATCACTCATTGAAAAGTATGAGTAATTGAGATATCACCATAAGAGAGATGTGCTGCATGTAAAAAAGGAAACCAAACGAGACAGCTGAGACGACGTAGCCTCACTTATTTAATGTTTTTATCTCGCTCTTAGGGCCCCCGCGCACTGGCAACTTTTTCAAAGCAACTATTTAGTTACTTTGAAGAAGTTCCAATGAAACACACGGTATTAGGGCCCCCGCGCACTGGCAACTTAAATCACCGGCAACTAAACAGTTTACTCACCCGTGAGTTGCCCACCATCGCGCAATGGCGATTAAATAGCTGCCTCTCAGCTCAGTTTACAATGGATCTCGTGGAAGCTACTTGTGTTGTGGCGCTCATTCTGAGACAGCGAAAAAATAAGCAAAGGAACAAAAAGTTTTGGGTACATCCAATAATTAGTTCCAGACTTCTTGATGCGCAATTTTATCAGCCGTTTGATAGATTGAAAGAACATCCAAATTAGTTATTTAATTATTTTAGAATGAGCATAGAAACTTTTGATCAACTGCTGGTTACCCTTGGACCTCTAATAACTTACCAAAATACATCATTACGACAGGCTGTGTCACCTCAAGACAGATTGGCAGTGACTCTAAGGTAAGGAAAATGTTAATACCACTAATAGTTTAAATTATTTATTGCAAAAGAAATGGAAATGCAACGTTTTTATTGCTTTATATTAGTAGTTATTGAAGTACTCCGAAAAGCGCTCCGAACAAGAGCCGTCAAGCAACTGAATAGTTGACAGTGCGCGGGACTGGGCAAAAACCTACGTGGTCTATTCCTGCCGGCAACAGTTTACTAACCCTCGGAATAGGTTCGGGCGCGGGGGCCCTAAGGGCCCCCGCGCCCCACTGGCAACTTTTTCAAAGCAACTATTTGGTTACTTTGAAAAAGTTCCAATAAAACACACGGTATTAACTGTGGCCCTGCGCACGGGCGACTTTTTAGTTGCCGCAACTAAATAATTGCGTCCGAACCTATTCCGAGGGTGAGTAAACTGTTGCCGGCAGGAATAGACCACGTAGGTTTTTGCCCAGCCCCGCGCACTGTCAACTATTCAGTTGCTTGACGGCTCTTGTTCGGAGCGCTTTTCGGAGTACTTCAATAACTACTAATATAAAGCAATAAAAACGTTGCATTTCCATTTCTTTTGCAATAAATAATTTAAAATATTAGTGGTATTAACATTTTCCTTACCTTATAGTCACTGCCAATCTGTCTTGAGGTGACACAGCCTGTCGTAATGATGTATTTTGGTAAGTTATTAGAGGTCCAAGGGTAACCAGCAGTTGATCAAAATTTTCTATGCTCATTCTAAAATAATTAAATAACTTATTTGGATGTTCTTTCAATCTATCAAACGGCTTATAAAATTGCCCATCAAGAAGTCTGGAACTAATTATTGGATGTACCCAAAACTTTTTGTTCCTTTGCTTATTTTTTCGCTGTCTCAGAATAAGCGCAAGAACACAAGTAGCTTCCACGAGATCCATTGTAAACTGAGCTGAGAGGCAACTATTTAATCGCCATTGTGCGGTGGCGGGCAACTTACGGATGAGTAAACTGTTTAGTTGCCGGTGATTTAAGTTGCCAGTGCGCGGGGGCCCTTAAGATTGTATTGACTGAAAAAGTAGCATACGGTGTTATTTCGTTCGCGTTTCATTTGAATGTACTCCTAATGAAAGTTGACCTTGATGTGAATCTGTTGAATGTTAACAACAAAAAATTAATATAAAATTACCCATTTTTAAGAAATTCGTCGTATTTCTTTATCACAAATTTTACAATTATTGTGTTCAATATATTTATATTTCACGTTTGACCAGTCAGTACGTACAGTCCAATATAACCGTAGTTATTTGGATAAGTGAAATTAATGACCCAGATAAATGTGTTTACTAGCGGAGTGAAAGAAATATCGCAATCCTTCGAGAGACAATTGTAAGACGGGGTGGGATGATGAGTTTAAGTATATCATAAGGTTTTATAAAACTTACGAAAAAACAAAGCGTGAATACGCTTTATGTTAATCCGTTCCAAAAATTAATACCAGAAAAGGTTTTGGGTTCGTATCTGTCATCCTCATCCTCTTTTCTTAAATGTAAGATTGTACTATCCCATTTAAGACCTCTATAAACCGTTAGCTCATAAATGTTACTAACAGTCACTTTTAGCCCCTTAGGTATCGCCTTTTAGTTTAATTCACCAATATCCTCGGTCTAACTTTTTGTCGCCCAATCCCTTTTTCCGGAAATTTTCTCAACTTATCCCCAAACAAATATCACATCATTCAGTCTCCTCCCATCTTTCATCTGATAAGACCAAATTTGAGAATCATACTTCACAACAATTTATATTAATATTCCTTTATCTTGTAGTCTATATTCGATTGTATCTATCCGATTCATACGTACTGGCATTCTTAGTCATTCTTAGTACTTTGAGTGCATTGCTACTTTCACTCTTAATATATGGTAGCATTTTATCTCGCAAAAATCATTTCACACGTATGATTGTTGTATTTATATCTCGTAACTAACAAAAATAGCTCCCTATGTACCCTCCACACAATTTTGTGGATCAATTTTTCCATTCAGAAAGTATTTCTTCCTCTTCTTCATTAAATATTGGAGGCGACAGCAAGAATATAATACGCAGGTTTAAGTATTCTTTAACCTTGCTCCTAATTTTCTTTATATTACGAAGTACGGCTCACTGGTGAGCTGAGAAAATATCAGAGGTATATGCCACATTTGGTACAACTGATATTAAAGGTTTAACGAGAAACAAGCGCATAACCCAAGAGACTCGGGGGCTACACGCTAGGCTTTGCTTGCTTGAGAAATTCAGAACTGGCGTGTTTCAGAATAACACAGAGAATATTATCATGACGCCTCAGTACATTTCTAGGGCTGACAGAAGCGATGATATAAGAGACATATATATTGCGGAAAGATAGATACAAAAACTCGTTCTTTCCGCGCACAATAAGCGACCACAATAAAAAATGAGCACCAATAAATGCACTCCCATAATTCGCGTCACTCTTTCACCTCCCAAAACCTTACATCTTTACACGGTGACCTAACACCCCCTGTCACAAGCCCATGTGGCGGGTAGCAGGGTAGTATATTGATGTAGATGTAGATACCATTCCGTGGAGGCTAAAATCCAACCTCATGGTTCTTGAATCCGTAAGACTTCGGGTTAATGGGCTAGAACATTTCTTCATCAATTATTTTGTAAGGTTAATTCATGGATGACTCTTCGTATGAGAGACATAGCTGTGAGGAAATGGATAGAAATTCATCTTCAGTATGCGTCCATGCCCCAGTAGTAGACTTCAGAGAATGTGGAAGGACTGGGGTGGAGGAAGAGAAAACAGGTTATCTGAATTACTGGGTGCGATTCAAGTTCTTTGGAGAGATGAGTTGGCGGAAGGATGGATCTGCAAGGTGAATTGCATGGCTTTGAGTTGGATTTCGGTGCTAGGAGACTGCAAAAATCGGTGGACGGGGAACGGGAGGGAGTTGCAGGTTGGTAGGAGTTTGCAGAAGGTTGGTTGGCCCGGCAGGAGGTTACAGGTTGGAATTGCGGGAAAGCAGGAACCTCTTGAATTCAATCCTTTGCAACGGAACCTTTTGGAAGTCCATTATTGAAGTAATTATGACAATGCCAACTATGTTTAAATCCACAGAGTTCTCTATTGGTAGAAATAGTTGAAACGCTACTTCGTCATCTCCAGGATAGGTACCAGAGGTATTGAATATATTGAATTTGAATCTTAATGGTATCGATGGATATTAATTTCATTATACTCATTCTGATTAGGCATTTTTATGTTAATTGTACTTCTTATAACAATCAAACGATACATTTTTAAAATACTTGAATTTATCAGAGAAGACAGGATGTAGTGTTAACGGTAGTTAAAAATAAAATCATAAGATAATAGGATATGACAAATTGTTTCTCACTTGAGAGAGCACAGAGCATGCTAGCACTCGAATATCGTCGGCTAGCGTCGGGAATGCGATATATTTCAAGAGAAACAAACTCTAAACATCAAACTTGATTTGTCCTCCACTCTTACTTTCACTTTGAGTGGAGCATAATTCTTTGCATTTCCTGGTGGACATGTTAAATTTCCAGGGTCTAATTTTTCACGAGTTGTGCGTCAAGTTTCCGTACGGGTGGCAACTCTGTCCCTCCCACTTTCCCGCCTTTTCTGGCTCCCACCACGCCCCCGTGTTCCGATTCCGACCCCACCTACCCGCCAGCTTCTAATTTCCTCCCTTCCCGCAACACTCGTCTCAACCCCGCCCCCGCTTACGAGAACATGCGTAAAACTCATTCCGTCCGTAATGAAACTGACCTGAAAAACATTTAACTCCGGACACAACAGCGGCCGGCAACGAGGGTTCGGTTCAAATGAAGCCGGGAAGGCAGGGGGAGGGCTTCAGTTTGAGCCCTTGTATTTTTTTCCCCCTACACCCTCAACAACAACAAGGCTTTGGACGTATTAGTTTTTTTCCCTATCTATGCACGGATGAAAAATTAATTCTATTCCCAAATTAATGAGTGTGTCAATATGCCTTAGACCTTGGGATGAAATAACTCGCGTTCAGGTGAACGCTCATTTTGAGTAGACATGGCATTTTATTTATGTTCCATAATTTGTGGCATGTTTTTCTGCGTTTTCGGCGGCATTATTAATATATCGATAATTATCGTTGCATATTGAATACATACAACATGAAAATGGGTTGGAATCTCGATTTATCGATAATTATCGTTGCATATTGAGTACATACACTATGAAAATGGGTTGGAATCTCGATTTCTCGATAATTATCGTTGCATATTGAGTACATACACCATGAAAATGGGTTGGAATCTCATTAAGCGGTTGTGACCAATACGTTTATTGTTAATATACTTGCCAGATGACACGGCCGAAGGGCATAGTTTCTTTGCTCTTATGTTGTAGCTTTTCATCCTACATATTTCCGTTGTGATAAGGAATAATGAGAACTACTTGCCCATGAAAGATATATATTCACTGAATTCCAACTCCGATGCTGTCAACAAATATTTATCAACAACACCTGAGAGATGATCCATGAGAAAGAGAAATGTTGTCTAAAGAACTTCCTGAAGCTGTGTAAACATGATGCATGTACCCGCGTGGGTATGAACACATTCAGCATGTAAATGTCATCGTGCAAACACCCAAAATTGCACGGATGCATGAACGCGAGGCCATAAAATAGCCCGTTTTGATTAGGAGACTTTGTCCATGCATCTTTCAGCCACGTACTTGCGCAGTTATATGCATCCTGTAAAAATTCTTTTACATGGTCCAAGAGAGACTACATTAGTATTCCATAATAATACAATCGGCGAGCAGTTGAAGGTGGCACCATAGCTTCACTCAGTAGAATGTCTTCATATTATGATCAAGGAGACTACTTCATTTTCACTGAAGTACGTAATCATACTACCATGGTTTTGATGTCACTGCCTCATAAACTTTGGTCGTTTAAAAATGTAATTTTGTGAAATTGGAGGGTTATCGGTGAGTTGTTGTCAAAATAACTTTCAATTGATAATTATAATGTCATTTTCTAAAATTGTTAAAAGCCAATACTAAAAAATAAAGATGAAAATTGTTTAAATGAATATGCTATCAGTAAAGCTTTTTTTCGCCGACGATTAGAACCTTTATTTGATATTTATGAGGCTGAACACCCTGTGTATCTCTATTCCTTTCAGTTCTAACAGATGGCTCTGCAGGACCAATTAGCATTTGAAGCACATAGATGTCCATGTTAGAATATATTTGCATATTCAGTTTTCATTCATTAATTATAAAAGCTTGTAGTAGTACGGATTAATTCCTGTTGGGCTTTCCCATCGGAATAGGGTATACCTCACGGCCAACGTGTCAATGGAATAGTCGTAACACGTTTTACTGAGAGCTAATGGTGCCGCCGCATCAAAATACCTTAAATAGCATATATTTCTCCAACAAGTTTTACCTGATGGGATCTTTAGCTCTGAAGGCAATGGTAGGAGTTTCACCAAAACAGCAGCGAACAGGAAAATCCTTACAAGGAGGGAAGCCCGAGACAGGAAGAAAGGGCAAGTATTTACTACAGCAAACCACTTGGAACTAATTAAATCCTTCACAGTGAATACTTTAGTGAAAATATACGCCCTACCACGTACTCTTGAGGATGCTTACTTCAACAATGTCGTTTTATCTCGTCTGTGTTTCATCATTTCTTATTTTTCTACCTATTTGGTGTTCAGCATCTTCCTCTGGCACCTGGTTTTGAAGTTATTTCATCTTTTTAGTACCAGACTTTCGTGTGGATCGTGGCACACTATGGATCGGAAGCATAAACCATAGGAAAATCAGAACAAAAGATTGGAATTCTTCGAAGCCTGGTGGCTGGAGGAGGATGCGGAATGTCAAATTCACGTGCCCAATAAGAAACGAAGTTTAACAATGAGTAGAAGACCAGGAGTGGGCCACATGGAATTGTGCCTGAAAAAGAAACATTTGGAATAGCCTTGTGGCACAAAGGGTTTGCGAAACATATAATCGAAGAAATAATGGAGAGAAAATTTCTTAAAGGTCAATGATAAAAAATATCCCAAATTAATAGGAAAGCACCCAATTAATAAAAACAAATAGGGAGTAAGGGAACTAGAATATAATGTTTAAGGATGGAGGACTGCAGTCAAACAACCTCTGGATTGAATGACCAATGATGAATATGATTACATTGGTCGTTCAATCCTAAGATTAGTTGACTAAAGCCCTCCACCTTCCCCTATCTAATACTAGTTCCCTTACCTCCTGGTATCTTTCCCTATGAATGAAGATTAAAGATGATGTGAACCGGTAATTTGATAATAGCTTTAAATGCCCAATTACAAATGTGTTCACTGTTTTACTGCTAAATATAGGTCATACCAACCCTCTGCGATGCAATGCAATTTCTAACAGCCAAAACCACTCTCTCGAGCATAGCGGTCGAATTTCATTAAATGCGGACGGCGAAGCAGAGGGATGAAAGTGGAAGGTGAAGTGAGCTTGCTCACTCGAATGAGCACGGCCTCAAAACCCCTTAGGGGCGGGGTTAGGGTTTTTCGAGAGCCCTGCAAAGGGGGAGTGGTTGGCGGTGTGTGATCGCGAAGGGAAAGTGAGGATAGAGAGTAAGTTTATGAGAAGTAGTACTTGTATTCTCCACAACTTGGTCATCCTGTACAAGGCGCAAGGTGACTGGCGAATCTGTATTTTTATATTTAATAAGTATTAAGAAGTAAGGCCTCAAACTGAAAATTCAGAGAAACTATTTAGAGCTAACGAAAACTATACTAAGAGCAGCCGGAAAATCAAAAAAAGAAAGAATAAGGAATGAAAGGATCAGAGAAATTATGAAATTATAGGGCACAATAGTAGATGAAATAAAAACACAACAATTGAGGTGGTATGGGCACGTCCAACGATTGGGAAATGAAAGACTTCGGAAAGAAATGTTGCTGTGGAATCCGGAAGGAAGACGGCGGAGAGGTTGACCGAGGAAAAGTTAGATATAAGGGATACATAAAAAACGAGAGAAAGAGGATTACATGAATAACTGTGGAATGATCCGGAGGCATAAAAATTGGTAATCGGAAGACGTAGAATGTCGTTAAACGATATATAAAAATATAGAAGTATTCCATGTTTTCCAATAGGGAAATCATGTTTTTCAAGAAGAATGTAATGGATTTCAGAGTCTGGCATTTCTGGGCACAAACTATTTCCTAATTTATTCAAGCTTTACCCTTAAAGAGTGTCACCAATTTTATCTCTATAATAGTAAAACAATTTATTAAAAATTTTTGCAATGCGTCCTCGAGGTCTTACTCTACTACTTGTACTCTCCAAAATTCAATACTCTCTCTTGTACTCTCCAAAATTCAATACCAGATACTTGGTCATCATATAAAAGGCGCGGGGTGAGTGGTGGACAAATATTCATAATATCAAGAAGTATTACATGTTTTTCAAGAGAGATATTATGTATTTAAGAACAATTCAATGAGAATTAATAAATTTTAGGTTTTGGCTTTGTTGTGCACAAACAATTTCCTAATTTTTTCAAGTTTTTCATTAAGATTTTCACAAATTTCTTCTCTAAAATAATAAAGCACTTTATTCTAAATTTCCACAATGTGTCCTCGGGTCATTACTTTCCATTCCGCCAGAGACCAAAATCAGACTTGAAATTCATAACACCACCCTTAATTCAGATGTAGGTGTAGATGTAGAATTCAGACATTGAAGCCACAGAACTTTTTTCATTCATCAATATCACAGTGCCTTCGAATCCTTTCCGAACTAACTCATAATTTCCACATCCAGATTATAACTAATGAAACGTTTTATCTTCTTCCGTCACTCCACCCTATTAAATTCTCTCCTCACTTATATTGATCCCTGAACTTTATTGTCTGAAATCTTCAACAACTTGGCCAAAACACATCTCAACGTAAAAAATCGGAAAATGAATATAATCAAAATCTCCATTATATCTTGGTGAAATTAATTTTTTTGCAATGCCATTTGCTTGCACTTGCATTTACAATTGCATTTGCACTCTTGGGCCGGCCCCGGTGGCGGCGCGGTAAAGTCCTCACCTGCTAATCCAAGGGTCGCGGGTTCGAGTCCCGCCTGGGTGGGTTTTTCACCACCCAGGGCATGGATGTGTGTACTTGTATCGAATCGTTGATGCTTAATACTTGAAGATACAAACATTAGATCCCCAGGAATCCAAAAATTACATACATGAGGAAATTTTATGATAAATGTTTGCTAAAATAGGTAATTATAATGTATAATCAGGTGTTATACCTGGATAGGCAATGTGCTTAACCGGGATCACGGGATATATACCCGAGTTTTTGGCTCCGTAACTAGCTAAGCTTTGTTACCAAGTGATTCTGTTTTTGTTATTAAGACACAGCATTATCCACCCAGGGCATTATCATCTGAAATTTCTCACCAATTTGGAATTAAATAAAGAATTTTATACCATTTTTTTATGATTTTTCTGAAACCTCCATTTTCAGTTTTATTTCAATTTCCCCTTATTTCAAACCACTTTGTTGTCCATCGGGATTTACGGGAATATAGTTTTCATTGCCGGCCCCGGTGGCGGCGGGGTAAAGTCCTCGCCTGCTAATTCGAGGGTCGCGGGTTCGAGTCCCGCCTGGGTGGGTTTTTTTACCACCCAGGGCATGGTTGTGCGTCAAGTTCTGTTGGTTCTGTCCCTGGAAAACCTGATGACAGGCTCAGCAGCCTATCGGGATTCCGAGGACATACGGGCCAACAGAATCATCCGGCAAGCAAAAAAAAAAATATATGCTGCCTCATTTTGTGTTCATTGCCAGTGCACTTAACTGTGGCTGTACCGCTGTATGTTCATTAATTCATTGACTATAACATTAAATGAAAATGAATTCAAATTGTGCGGATACCAAGACTAGCCGTGGTATTGACTTTGCGGACTCTTTGTTTGAGTCGACTTTCGTCGAAGCGAGCGAAAACCTACTTGTGGTCAAAGTATGTTTTCAACTTTGTGTAATGTGGCGTCTTGTGCATGTCACGAACTGCTCCTCGCATTACTTAAAGACCCATATAGCCCCTCCCCAGGTGAGGAGAACGCTTGGGTGGCTTAACTAGCTAATGGACTAGGGCGTAGATCCGGGTTTAAGTAACGAATAAATATTTTGGGCGGAATTTTGTTGTTATGAGTTAATTCGTGTTACTTAAGAACTCGTCAATAGATATATTTTGTTTTTAATTAGTATCGATTAAATTTATCTATTGGTATATATCCGTATGCCTGTTTTACTACAATTCCTCTTGAGAAGTTACACGTTTTAAGTTTCTTTTTTTCTCTTGCAGTCTTTTATTTTTTTGTATAAATAAATCAGATACACAAAGCGGACAAAGTCAACCTGAATATCAAACTAAATAATATTTTTATCTTTAATGCGAATTTTGTTTTCTTCTTGAATTTTTGAGATAAAAAAAGATTCGTGAAAATGCTTAAAATTTTAATTTTTTGTTGAACCAATCCCTTGACGACCGACAGTATAAAATATGGAATGAAGACCCATAGTGAATCATTTGGGAATGCGAAGTAGCTTTCAATATAATGGATGCATTCTATAGTATATCACGTTTATATGGAGACGAAAGATTTAGTTTTATGACGGATTAATTATGAAACAACCAATTAAGGAGTGGAATTTGTCAGGTAATTGTATCTCATATGATATAACAGACAACATCATAGGAAATCGTCATTTATTCAGATTTTTGACTTGCTTACAAACCATAGAAAACAAGATTAGTCGACATATATCCAAACGGGAGGTTTGAATATTATAGCATCGGTTTCTACTGTATGAAAATTTTTATCATTTCAGACGAAAATATTGTTGCGCAAGTGTTACAAAATACGAAACTTACAAGAATAGCAAACATATAGCATATATGTAATGAGAAATCATTGGTATATTTTCATGGTTTTTATCAAATTCCGTCGTGCCTAACAAAGGAAGAGGGGAGCTTAATAGGGGTTCACGATTAATATGGTAAATTCCTTGAGAATTTTCATTAAATGCCAAAATAAAGGATTTCTCGCTAATTTTTCAATCAGGATGCTTTTTCCCGTTTGTCTAGGATTTCCCGAAGGGGTGGCAACACTGTCACACGGTGATGCGTTTGGCCGCAGTGGCGCTGCCGTCTCACAGGCAGACACGCGACTCTTGTGCACGGGCGTGCAGCGCCCCGAGAGGAGAAGCATTCATATTCATGAGAGCGACGTGTGAACTCCATGCAAAAAACATGCGCGCATCAACTTCCCGCATCTTTTTTTCATTAAGGTTTCGTATCGGACGAATTAGTTCTTTTTTTTTCCTCTCCCGGGTATGATATATTTAAACCGTTCACACGATCGCCCCTCTGTGGTAACCCGCCACTCCATCGAAGTGAATATTATTTTTTTAAATATAAATATGCTTATCCTCGTCACCGTCACCGAGCGATATGACATTTATGCAAATATTTAATGGATGAAATCTGTCGGCTCTTTTAGCAAATCATTTAAACGAAGGTACCGTATCAGATTTTGCATCATGTCTTTTTAACTTCATAAAGAGGGAAATCTTTTTGCAAGCATGAAAGAAATGCCATTTAATGGTAGTCAGTGATTGCGCGGGAAGGTATCGTTGGAGAACTAGCATGAATGGTGAAGTAAGTCCGTTTATCCAATTCAATTATTCCATTCGTCTTCGTCATATGGCCATATGATATGATTTCCTAACCATATTATATTAACTTTATAAAAGTACTTCAGACTTTTATATAAGGTCACCACTTTACAAAATAAAATCCAAGGCGTTCAAATTCATCGCCTTGCTCTCTGACCTTAGTAATTGTATTTCTATAACAGTAATCACCATTTTTTCTCATGAAATAATCCTCCTTCATTTATATTTGTGCAGCAGTTGAGCAAAATCATATTTCTCTCCTCTTTTGGCGAACCGTAGTCCATCTCCTTGCTGTTATCATTCTATCCAAACACCAAAGCATTCCTTCGAACCACTTTCATTTTATATAGTTTTACCTTGTCAATCAAGAAAAGAGTTTCGTCTTCGTCATATGGCCATATGATATGATTTCCTAGCCTTATTAAATTAACTTTATAAAAGTACTTCAGACTTTTATATAAGGTCACCACTTTACAAAATAAAATCCAAGGCGTTCAAATTTATCGCCTTACTCTCTGACCCTAGTAATTGTACTTATATTCCAGTAATCACCATTTTTTCTCATGAAATAATCCTCCTTCATTTATATTTGTGCAACAGTTGAGCAAAATGATATTTCTCTCCTCTTTTGGCGAACCGTAGTCCATCTCCTTGTTGTCATTCTATCCAAACACCAAAGCATTCCATCGACCCACTTTCATTTTAGATAATTTTACCTTGTCAATCAAGAAAAGAGTTTTATTGAAAATTAATAATGGCGTGAAAAATTAAAGATTTAATCCAGCCACATTGTTCGCAAAATGGTTTATCTATTGTGGTGACGCAGTGCAGTAATTAGATTTTACCAGGAAAATGGTCTCTGGGTGAATGAAAGACGGCAAAAAAATCCCACACTTGAATATAGCCAGTTTCATTTTTGCAGTTACTGCAGTCGTGAAAGGGTAGTGATTTGTTAACCTTCTGGATGATTCAAAACTTTAAATGGGTTTGATGACCAAACCGATGAACAATTATAACCCTTGCCATATATTTGCTCTAATTACCGAATGTGATAGTATAAATGATTTGAGATGTTAATTCTGGTGACTTTTCACAATTTTCTGCCTAATTTTCATTGTATTTGAAGGACTTTATCTATCTTTGGTTGTGATGCATTCCAATTAGAGAATGCAAACATTCATCATTCTCCCTTGCAAGCTCCAAATTGATGCTTTTCTATCTTTCTATCTTTATTGATGATATATTTTCAGATATCCATATTCCTTTCATTGTTAGCTCTCTGTAAGACATGGTAAATTGGTTTAGTTACATTTTTCAATATTTTGAAAATTGTTCGAGTCTTGGTATAATGCGTTAATTATCAATCCATAATCAGGGTCTTATGCACCAGTATATCAATTATATCATTTTCCTTAATACCACTCTCGGAGAAAGATACTAGTTCTTGATATGCTTCTGCGAATGCGTAAAAGAAAAGATACTCATCAATTTAATATTTTCCTGTTGGTAGTTTTTCCAATTAATACGGTCATGCTCCTGTAATAAGTGCGATGTAAAATTAAATTTAGCTGCTAAACCCTAATAAAATGAATTATTTTACAGATTTTCCACAATAGTCCCTACTTTTATGTCCTAAAAGGATCCAATTTACATTCAACTATTGACTCTGTGCAGTGAATAAGATAATGGCAATGAAATCGAATTTTATTGACCACCATTTTTATATTTTTTTATTATTATTTTTTTATTTTTTTTCCATTTATTTTTTCCAATTATTATCCATGGTTTATCAATTTTACTGGAACAGATTAAACGATATAAGATGTCACATTGGAGAACCGAGGCTGAGAGAATATTTTCACGGCCAGCTTTAGTTTAAATGCACAGTATACTCTCTTCAATGCCAGTGTATTTTAATGAACCGCGGATATAACTTCATTTGTTTTATTATTATGTAATTATTAAAATTACAACAATTTATATTTGCTCCTTTTAGGCAGCTTCCCTAAAATTTCAAGCAAATAAAAATAAATAAACTGAGAGAAAAATTGGTTCAACAGCATTTAAAATTTCGTTAAGAAACACTAATGTATGTGGCATAATTATGTTTTGAAAACCTTCTTTGAGTTGAATAACTGAATGGAATATGCCATTAATGAAAAATATATATCATTTATCTGGATTTCATGCTGTCCCTTTTATTTTGGCGACCATGAACTATCAGCTTAGCGTATTATTTATATCTTTCTAGTTAACAAATAAAATTTGTTTGACCTTGAAGTATGATTTAGTTTTTTCCCGGCGAATAACATGGTGGAAGTCTTCTCGGGTATTCCACCGGGATAAGTTTTTTACAGCGTTTTGGAGTCCAACTCGTGCTCCATTCTCAAGGCAAAACCTTTTCCTGAAACCAAATCCTTTTCCAAAACCTGAAATCCGAAACGCCGTAAAAAACTTATCCCGGTGGAAGATCCGAGAAGACTTCCTCCATGTTGTTTGCTCTTTATTAAAATTGCTATGAAATACGATTAATTTATGTTTTGATCTTCCTTCTAGTTTGATAGGCTGTTTTTGTTCACTCCATATTGATACTGCGTTTCCCTTTCGGTGCCTCACTCGTAAGGAACACCTTTTGTCTTCATGAATGACATTTTTCCTGTAATTAATACTCCTCATCTACATTAAAACACGTTCCTATAGGTCAATTGACACAAGTATTTCCCAAATTCTGAACATCAATGTACATACAAACATTATTGTAAAAATGAACAATGGCTAAAATTAATCTATTTATGAGTTTTGGCTACATTACTTAGAAAATTATGAAACACGTCAGACCAAATTGACGGTCGTTAAAATTTCCAAGTCGCGAAACCATCACGCCTTATGGCGAAGCTTCTGATATTCGTTCTTGATTAAACAAGACGTAAATGCATTTCTAAAGCTCTAAAACTATTGAATCTCTCAAATATTGCTAATGCCTTAAGATGGTTTCGTAAATGAGAGTGTTTCGTAAAAAACTCAGTAGAATGACTGGTGAGAATAATCAAAACATATATTGATGGAACACACCTTGCTGTATTCATGGTGGTCTTCCCATTTCTATCTATCGCGAAATGATAATGTTTTCGTGGAATGAAACCACAATGGGAAGAGGTAATGTGCTCGCCGCTTCTGATTTTTATCGGTTGGCAGCCCCTGACTTCGACAAACAAGAAATGAGACGGGAGTTGAGGTTGGAGAGGACGTTTGAAAGGGGCGGCGGCAGGAGATCGGTGAGACGGGAGATGAGGTGGAATGAGGGGGGAAGGTAACTGTCGGACGAGGGAGGGGGAGAGAGGAAGAGGTGGTAAAAAGAGAAGGAGGGAGGTAGGATAGAAATGAAGAAGAAGAGACGAGAGAACGTCGACCCCACTTCTGCCTCCGACGTAGTCCCATCCGACCCAGCGCGACGTACTGCTGCTCCCGTGGAAAAAGGGAAGAAATCACTCCGCGACCTTGAGTCTTGTAACCTCATGTGAGCGAAAGAGCAGGAATGGCGAGAGGCGGAGAGGGAGAGAGGCAATGATCTGAAGAAAGCTGGTTTCTTTTTGATTTTATGGAGCGAGATTGAGACTCTTTGAGTACCTTCTCCCGTCGTCGTTCGGAAGAGTAATGCCTTAAGGTGGCAGGAGCAGTAAGCCTGAATCATTAAGTGCATATTTTAATAACTATTCAAGTAAGTTGAAACGAAATTCTTCGACCACACTTAACTAAATTGCATCTATTTATACAGTTGAAATGACTATTAATTTTGTAATATAAATCATGCAAGAATTGTTTTATAAAATATTATTCTTCATGAAACTATTTTTATGGCTTGGGTTAATGGCGTGATTTCTAAATTTTTAGCAAAAATTTAGCATAATTAAGTGTTTTTATCTCGGCATCATACCTTTTTTCATCCTTTTTTATTGTATGAGACGTGTGATTTTGCGGAAATCGGAAAATATATAGAAATGGAATCGAGTGATATTATTACGCGATGTAGGTATCTGTAATGTAAGATATATACATATTTCAAACAGAGAGGGAGAAAGATAGTGGATAGGAACACATAAAATGGACAACAACAATGGTGGTGTGAAGACGGAAAGATGGCCGATTCCAAGAGTAAAAGATTCGACTGGACCGGGTAGCGAACCACGGATCTTCCGATATCACGTCAGATGCTCAGACCACCAATCTACTAGGAAACCATTGGAGTCAGCGGGCGGTTAATACTAAAAAACACCACCCCTTCCCCCAGTCTTGACCCACCATAACGGCCATATATAATGTGAACATTTAGTAACCAATATGCGTGTGGGTAATGTGCGTTTGGTTACTAAATAGTTCACCTATGTAAATTTTCACGCTACTCTGTATAGAAAGAAAATTGCTCCAACTAACTAAAGTGAAGGCATTTTTCTTTCCTACGCATAAGGTGATGTTGCGAAATGTTTATCGAAAACTGAGTGAAGAAGACACAATTTACGATAATGTTTTTATTAACTCTTACTGTTAACATCGCCAAGCTGTTTGTTGCACCCACTAAATGTAAGTCGCATCTCTTTCTGATTTCGCTTGCTGCAACGCCTTTTTTTGTTGATCTGCACTAAATAAATTCTTCCATTGTAACTGGCAACATTACGCTTCTTATCAAATTTTAAGCTATCCGGGACTAGCCATGGAGTTCCACTTTTACAGCTCGTCACCCGCAGTGCACAAATGTGCGAAATTCCACAGAGAAAAAAATCATCCGCCTTCACCGGAATTCGAACCCGGTTCCCTCGATTTTCGGCCCAGTACTTTAGCCAGTTAAGCTACCGAGGCGTCCTCTATTCCTGTGGATTTTTGTGACCTATACGGGACTATACGTTCCCGACTGCCGGACATACAATGTGACAATGGCGCTAACAGTGGCGCTAAGCCGTCAGTAGCGACGTCTCGGTAGCTAAACTGGCTAAAGCACTCGACCGGAAATCGAGGGATCCGGGTTCGGATCCCGGTCAAGGCGGATGATTTTTTCTCTGTGGAATTTTGTACATTTACGCTTCTTATATATTATCGATATTTACATGTTAGGTATCAAGAAGGTGAACAGATGGTTAATACGTTTGCCGAAAAAGAAAGTAAGTAATTCTAGATCAACGAAATTATAACAAATTAGTAAACTTTTATGCCGGAGCAAGGCAGGAAAACATCGGCAGGATTGGAAGAATAAATTCTGAGTATGCAACCAAATATGCTCTTTTTCTCACGAATATATGATTTTTTCAAAATATCAAGTCTTACTTCATCAATATTCAGAAAAAGGTTCAGTCAATACGAGAATAAGTCTACATGTATAAATTAGTGCATGCCATTTAATGCATGGTGAGGTTTCAACCGACTTAGCTCACTTTTACACCAACTTAAGACGTACTACAATGTTTAAAAAAATATCAGATTTGAAGTCATTAGTATTAATGAATAGTTTCAATCAAGAAGAGTATAGCCCAAGTAAAACTTATTGCAACCCTCCATCAAATTTTTTAATGTAGTATAAGTAGTTCATATTGATAAAAATAAATTAAAACAATGAGGAAGGCGAAAGTATTTTCGGGAAATGATGTTTATTTGTTTTCATTCTTTCTACTTAATTCTTGCACTCACCGCAAAGAGAGACTAGCGAACGAAGGGGGTAGTGAGCTGCCTGCGATATCTATATACAGAGTCGCACAGTTACGTAAGTATTGATGGAAAAGGGATTGCAAGAGTCGCAGAAAGGAGAAAGTGAAGCGGTGGAGGCAGTGATGGGAAAACAGGATGTAGGTCCCAAATGCTCCTTTTTTTCCAACATCCTTTTTTTCCCGAATTCTCGCCGGAATCTTCTCGGGACTCCCTTCTCCGTCGCGGGCGGGTCTTTGGCCAAAGGTGGGCAAGTCTTGAGCATTTACGGAATGTCTCTTCTGTCGGCCGGTGAGTCTGTGCGTGTGATTGATTTTCGGCCAGCGTGGAAAATCAAGGAAGCTCAGGAAGTCCAAATTTTTAGGATTGAAACTTTGTCTTTATGGACATAAAAAAATAAGATTTGGGCTACTGTGGAACAAACTGGGCCGAACTGGAAAAAGCTGTTAATTTTGGAACTAGTTTGATTTTGATCATGGTTCTAATGACATCCCTGTTGTAATAAACAAAAGATCGCTGAAATTGACATGAGTATATTAAATCAATCTTTTATTTCTGACAAATTTGTATTTGAATCTTTTACAAATCTTACTAGTTCAATAAATTTAGTTATTTCAATTTTTTCTGTGGAATAGTAATAATAAATAATTATATATTTATTACTCGGTCGCGATATTTTGGAATAAAGTCCTCTAAAACACAAAAAAATAATTTACCCCTAATGAAATCTAATAATGTTGTCATCCAGGAATCGTGCACACAATTCGCTGCATAAAACTGATTTGAATCAATTCTGAGCAATCCCGGTCAAACGTTGAACGTAATACTTAATATCTCTTTTATGACTCGGACAAATTGCTTTGGAATGTCAGATCCACTCGTTATGGAAGTGAGGCCCCAAATCTTTCCATAGTAATCATTGGTGGATTCCCAAACATTCTCGTGTCGTGGAAACTGAGCAACTAGGATTTCCATTGAAGTGCTAAAGACTTCACTGCGACGAGTGACCTTGATATGTTCTCTAGAAATTGCGACGTAATGGTGCCTTCTTACTCTCTCTACTCACTGTAATAAACGCTCATTATCTTCTTACACATGTCGAGGAAGGCTGAGTGCATAGAAATTACTCCCATTTCATACAGAAGTAATGCAGTGGAGTCACGTAAATTATGCTCATCTTTCGTAGTGCAGCTCGCTTTAAATTCAGAAAAAATGTAAATTGCTAGTTTTATTCTATACACAGTGCTTTGCAACAATCATGCATGTGGAGATGATAAAAACTAGCTGGATCAAGTAAATATTTTTTCCTGCCAAAGCATACATCTACAGGTATTCTCTCCTGTAGCTGATAGTGTCCGACTGTCGAAAAACCATACTAGCTTGGCTGAAGCTAACTTTAAAGATTTTCAGACTGTGGACATGAAAAAAATGTTTCTTTCTTAGGCTTAAAATGAAGAAAGTCTACCTGTTAGATAGTTGCTCGAGTACAAATATATTACACATATATAAAAAACACGCTTCACAGATTTTTCGGGCAATTTTGGTCCACTTCTGTCTCTAATACAATCGCAATCATCACATTTAATTCCTCGGAGAACTCAAAATTTGCTTTCTAACACTTGATAATTATCGTGAAAATTATATTATCGACTCTTCTATGTTTTTTCAGTTCTTGTGGGGGATATTACCTCTTTCTTTCTTCCGTCTCAAACGTTTGCTTACTCGGTACCTTTCTTCACTTTCATGTAATAATTTCTACACAGTTCGCAACTAGATGGAGTAAAAAATGAATATTTTACATTCCTTTCAATATATAGCTCAATATTTCAAAAGTTTTTCAAAGAAGTGACGAAAGAATCGAAACATTGCACTTGATATATTTTATTATTCTAATGAGTAGTAGTTCCGATGTCATCATAATGTTTCATTTTCTGAACAACTATCGCTTTACATCGTTTTCATGAGAGTATATTCGTGCAGTAAACCGGTAGATGGGGAAACTTTTTTATGCATTGCATTTTATTGCCATATTAATTGAATAAATGTAGGTATTTCAAATCTTTAATAATGAAAAAAATATAAGCATCGAAAATATGCCATGATAACACCACCCTTTTATTGAAATACAAATAGCTTAAGTTGTTTTTTATAGAGTTGCAATGATTATGGGCTGAGCAGTATTCCGTCAATTCTTTCCCTTAAGGTAGTCCGAGCGAGATAGTTCCCTAGTCATAATAGAGACCATATTCGAATTATACATTTTAATTTCACCAGCTATAGGACACATCAATTAAATATTGCATTATCAATGGTGCTATAATATAGTTTTACATGACAGAAATTGTAAGTAATTTCATGAAAATATCTAAATAAGTCTTTAACTTGACTCATTTTTTCCGCGCGGTGCGTTTGATACTCCTCAAAACGGAAGGTTTTTTGTGATACCCAAGAACCTACTGCGGTGACAATGTGACTAATTTTCAAATATAGTATAGAAAACATACAAACTACACGCTGTTAGTTTTTTACGACATCTAAGTGATATAAATTCCTCATTTTGTAAATTATGTCTCTCTGGACTGCATACACGTACCATTTCCCTTGTAAAAGGGCTGGTATCTATTGGCAAATGACTCCGAAAGTAATGTGATAAGGGGTTGAATTTTTTGTGCCATTAGAAGGGTAGGATATTTTTATTGAAAATGAGAACAAATTCATTAAATCCTAGGGAAAATGATATTTTGCTCAATCTACCTTAAACCCATTTTTAAACTCATAACACTTCGTTAAGGCATTCGATCAAGTTGGTCCCAGGGCTGAGCTATTCACGGGAGGAATGGGTAAGGGCGCAGGCAAGATTCTTCTACTTTGCCGAGGGAATGCGGAGTTGAAAACGGAATGGGAACAACCCAACCTTTTCTACGCCTCCTTCGTGCTTGCGGCATCCTTCCTCTCAAGGGAGCAGAGATCGGGTCCTCAAGGATCGCGCATCTGTGCCGTCCCAGGGCAGAGCAGATCGCTGGGAGTGATTGGGAATCTGATCATTAGGAGGACGGGCAGGGCTGCGCGTTGGTCGCTCTTGCGAGACCGATGTCGGATGAAGTGCAGGTGTTTAACGCGGCCTTGACTCGGCTACTCCTACACAACTCCCCTCTCCCCCCATGTGTGGGCAAAAAGCGGACCAAATAACTTTTACCCGACGTTTGGATAAAGAAATGACCCGTCCGTAGGCCCTTACGAGAGCAAATGAGCCCTAATTGAGTGACCTTATTTGAATTTTGTAGGTCTATGTGACAAGTGCGTGAGTTCGATGGCATGAGCGATAGTATCTTAACTGCAGTTTATCGGTTCTTTGTTCGCTTCTCGCGGTCGAATATCTCGCGAAAACAGCGAGAAGTTAAATGTGATGAGGAAGGGAGAAATAAAGTCTATTGAGAGATATTTGTCCTACGATTGGGGGCATAAGCGAATTATTTTGATTCGAAATGTGCTAATACACCAGTATTGGTTGGGTCTATGACAGATTTATGCATTAATAGGATATAAAATTTCGCATTTCGATCATTTATAAAACTGTGGTAAACAAATTTTTGTATACTTGATTCAGAACTGGTGAGTTTTAGAGCAACGCAGAGAGTATAACCACGCAGAGAAAGAACACTATATTTCTAGGCCTGACAGAAGAGATAAAATAAGAAAGTGACATTGCCGAATAGATGGGCACAAGATCTCGTTATTTCCATGCACAATGAGCAATGGCAATAAAAACTGAGCTTCAGTATATACACTCCCATAATATATGCCATCATTTCTCCTCCCCAAACCTTATATCTCACGCTTTTATATGGCTGGTGTCCAAACACCCCCTGCCACACGCCCATGCGGTGGCTCGAAGGATAGTATGTAGATGTATTCTAATCTTCAAATTTTCGTGTATGCTTTTTAGCTTTCAATATCATGAGTGAAATTCACATTTACACCAGTATAAATATCAATCTTATATTTTAGGCCTCTAGTACTATGTTCCTAGGGGGACACTGTGGAATGCCAGTATATACGTATACATGTGTATGTATTTGGATTTCCACTTAAAGGGAATATCAGCAGTAGTCTTCTCTTAATAGTCGAATCACAAGGTAGAATCTGGGGTTGGGCAACATTCTGACAGAAATATAATCCTAATGACAAGTCATAATGAATTATCGATATTGCAGAGATCACCAGAATCGTCTGGAAAAACAATAAAATTTGATGTGTTCTGTTTATACTTACATACATACCAACCACGCCGTTCCCTTCAGGGATAACCACAGTCACTAAGTTTTACTCATAAATACATATTTGTACACCTAACTCTACTTCAATAATTTCCTCCATACTGACCTATCCTTGCAAACCTTTTTTACCTCATTTACTCCCATACACTGCTTCATACACGCCCTCCTGTTTTTAAGACTCCTAATATTCCTCCTCATAAGAATTTCCTCAACCACATTCAACCACGACTTTCTCGGCCTACCTCTACCTCTCGCACCACTTATTTCACTCTTATATATCTGTTTCGTTATTCGAATCTCATCCATTCTCTCAACATGGCCAAACGTGGAGCGAAAAATAGTTCGTTAGATAGATAGAACGCACTGTAGGCAAAAGCATTGTTCCTTGATTAACGTCTAATATTTTCCAGATAGTTTTTAAATATATGTTATTTCCTCTTCAAACATCTCACCAACAGAAGTATACGTACGGAAGGAAAACATCTCTCTGGTATAGTTTGTTTTATTTAGAGTAAGTAATAATTCAGTATCTGACCACCGTTTGACATAATCTGGAACGTTGTAGTAAAAAATCTAACTGATTAACTAGGCAAGAGCTAAGATATAGTAACTTTCTCATCATAATTAACTATCCGAATCAAATACGCAGAAAAAATGTCAATAATGGAAGCATTCTCGGAAAAATATATCAAATACACCATTATATTGGCTCAGTTATTTTCTCCGGATTGCTTTTTAAGCACTTAAGAAAAAAGTATGATCCTAATCTAGATACCGCTGATACAGAAAGCAATTTAGAACTGTTTAGGAAAGGATAACCTCAATTTTACCGACGCCTCTGTTTCAAGGTTAGGTGGACGTATAAGACTACAAAATACAACTTGGGTGATGATAACGGGTCCAAAGAGGCGGAGTGGCGAGTAAATTAGCATCTGAAGATCGCGCTTAAACTTTCACGAAGTCGTTCTACCAGATATTTCGAAGTCGCTCGAAAAGCGATCTAAATATATCTTTGGACACGATCGGGCTCGGGAGAGCCAACGAAGCGTAGCCGAAGCGGTCTCCTACGCAATTATTAGCAGATAGGAGTGTATCTTTGACAGCTGGTATCCGTTCTCTTGAAATGTCAATCGGAGAAAACTGGTCAAGACGTTTCCTGAGTAAGATTTCATTCATTTGTTTGGAACTAGTTACTTAAGGAAAAGTGGCATGCAAGTATCATACTCTTTGTCCGTCATGATGTAATTCTGAGAACAGGGCGCGCAGAGTTTGAAAAATTATATTGTAATAAGTTTCTGGACGAATAATATTCCTAGCCCGAGTCAATTAATTACAGATAAAAAAGTTATATTTTAGAAAAGCATCTACTTCAACTCTTATAGGAAAGATAAGCTGAAAAGTCGACGGCTTTCAATGTCGAAATGGTAAAATAGATTTTCTTAAAAAATGAAAGTCATGAAATAGAAGAGATTACCTCCAAATATGGAGTTGACCTAGTTGATGGATGTCGAATATTAAAACGTATACAACATGTATGATATCATCTTATTATTTACTAAGGAAGTTGAGGTTTCTGAAGTGACATTTGATGTATGTTGCAATACAATATTATGGAAAATAATACAGCTTAAAGAGAGGATGTAAACAGTAATTCTCAGAAAAGAAAAGCGAAATAGATATTCATTTAGATTACCGTACTTAGCTTTACACATTTTTATACTCAAGAGTCCCATAAGATTCAATCCAGGATATAAAGAAATAAATTTGTACTTTAACTGAAATAGCATGAGCAAATCAATCGATGTACTAAAATAACTCGAATAAATCGAAAAGCTGACGATGCAATCAGAAGTTTAGTATAATGCGATGGGCGTCTGAACGTTTATTTATTTTAAATCTACTATGTGTAATCGTTTTATTGATGATCTACGATTTATAAACATTTTCCCATTTTTTATATATTATTGGTGACCTGCCTCCTCCTCGTGTATTATATTTAGCTATTATTAGCAAAATTCCTTGCTATTTTTTCTACTCTTTTTGCCAATCCACCTCACAGGTCGTGCATTGCCTAGCATTTATATTAAGTAATGCAATGTATGTCATGAAGTCATCATTTTGGCAATTTAAGCCTATTTGCTTGAATGTGAAGTGGCAAAGAAGTGTGATGGGCTAAATATAATTACTTCTTTATACTCATGTTTTTTACTTTGGAACTGGTAAAAACTTGCAAAGTTTGCTGAGGATGAGTTCATCTATCTATGTGATATTGTTAAGTCAACTAGCGGCGTATTCAATAGAAGCACTCACTTAAACTTCTTAACGGCAGTGCACTTCAGGTGGAGCGTATCACAGTCTCATAGTCACGCCATATTTATAAAATGACGGGAGTATTTAAATCCATGTGTTGACCTTAACTATGTGCATATCACAATTTTTCAAGACTTAGCATGAGGAAAACATGTGACATGGCTCTGGCACCGCTTCATTTATGCTATAGTTATAACTTAATTATAAAGAAGCTCTATAGATTATATTAGTAAAAAAGACCTTTTTTATTAAGTCGAGTATTACGGATAATTTTAAAATAGGTGCATGTACTAACTTTTAGAGAAAAATTGGTAAATTAGGTTGTTCCTCTAAATCACCATTTCTTTCTTTGCTAGTTGTACCCCCTCCCTTAACTACTTCTTCTCTCCCTGACCTTTGACCTTCTCGCATTTCATTATCACCCGTGTCACTTCTGTATTTATCTTACCACCAACCCTCCCCCTATTCCTCCTCACGTTCATTAAATATTTAGGAGACTGACAGCTTCGCGATTTAGTAGCCTCTTGAAAGTGACGTGAAAACTTTTATACTAATAGAAGGAAAATAAATAATATGGAAAAGTACAGAGCGTCTGTTTCTTTTTATTTTAAGTGCCAACTGGAATCTACGCAAATAGACATATTGCACAGAATAAATAAAATGCATACGACAGCTGAACACATTCGTCATATATGTTATGAGAGAGCAGAAAAAGTAAAACAAGTGTGGGAAAGATAAGGTTTGAAGCTGCGAAAGAATCAAAAGATACCGTTACTAGATCAAGTTCACTCCTATTTTATAAGAGCATTTAATTGGACAAACTAAAAAGAACACTCAAATATTATGTTGAGACCCTTGCGGTGGATTGCATGGTAAATTATATGTGGAAACATAAATATTTCTCATGCATTGTGGGAAATTTAAAGTTTTAATGATTTAATTTATTTTAATAAAATGGAAGTAGATATGCTTGAATAGAGGATTGAAGCATAAATTCTCTGATATTAAAATCGAAAGAAATATTCAAATAGAATATTATATTTAGCCGTGCACATTTTTATACTAAGACACACCTTAGATTCATTTCAGGATATGAATAGACAAAATTGGAAGATCGATCACATAATTTGAGATTAATCAGTAGTGGTTATACTAAAGCCAGTTACACGATTATATTTCCAGTAATCCTTACTGTGGAGTCCGTTCCTCTTTCGATGTTCATAATCGCTGTACACTATTTTTTAGTGGTAAGTGATGGGAATACCATCCAAGCGAGCTAGTCACAAGCGGTCACGTCTCCACGAATATTTGCAGGGAGGTGGAGTGAAATCGTTTGGAGGCCAGATGTTTCCTTGTTTTCCGTGAATCGACCTCAATTTGCTCACGAAGTGGTTGAAAGCCACAGAAGATAAACGAGCGAAATCCCGCTCGGCACGCGTCTCGTCAATATCAAGCTACCCTTAGGATATAAGTTCTTATACCAATTCATACGTTAAGGCGAGGTTATCTATGAACATGAGATAGTCAAGTGAGTAGTTATTTTCACCGTACTGTTGGGGTAATTTAAAAATTTACTGTATGTGTCCATATTGCTCTCCATGACAGATTCAACGCCCACGGCAGGAAGTAAATTTATGAAAAGTCGTTGCTGGAAAATGGCAAATGACCCAATAATCGACTATCCCACTGCAAATTTGACGGTAAAAGATGGATATATTTCAATTTATATACACCTGCAGATCGGCCAAAATAGAAGGAATATTTCGCTGACCGTCCAACGGTAATAGCAACGGTAATAAATTTTAATGGCAATTTCTTTATCGAATTTGATGCAAAAAGTGAAATATTTCGTTAAGGCTACATGCGCCGTACTTTTGGTAAGAATAATACACGAGGGATCAGTGGCAATGGAGGAGATTTTTGTGAACCAGCACCGATCCACAAAATAACCATATGAAGAGCACTCCTGGAAATGGCCAACAGGTTAAGTCAAGTAAAATCTTTTGGGTGTGAATAGGCATCTCAAAATTTGGTGGCACTCAACAGCATGCGCGGGAGAGTAAAGCAATCGTTGATCATTAGACTAGAAGACCGTGCTAAATATATTGAACCAAACAGTTGAGTATTCTATGATTCCCTACATATATTTAAAAAGAACCATGCTGATTTTTTAACGAGTTTGGAAGTGAGTTATCTCTGGTTGACCTTTTTTCCTAGGCTTTATTCTTATGGTCACTTAACACGGCACATTTTATTGTACAAACGAATGTGTCATAGGTTGTACATGACAATAAATGGAGTTAGAGCACGCTCTATTTTCCGTTCATTCATTCAGTCAATTGTACAATTCACACTTCACACGGTAAAATTTTCCTCATTAAAGAGCTCATGCATTCGTTTGTACAATAAAATGTACTGTGTAAAGCGACCTCTAGAGGATAGAAGCTAAAATTATTTTCTTAACCAGTGTTCAGATTTAGTGAGACCCATGAATCCTTTTGGTTAAGTGAAAGTGATTTTGGAGAAAAAATATAGGTGAAATTGCAAATGTTATGGTTAGTTTTACAAATAATCTACGGATTTTAAACTCTTTAATACTTTTGAGTGCTATGGACATAATGCTGCGTTCTCCTAAATTTTCTGAGAGGAACAATGGATGTACTAGTACGTCAATGGAATATCTTTATTTAATGGTAGCTGGACGTAATGGTATGGCTGCAGTCTTTCTGGTAGACTTATATACAATCATAAAGTGCCAGTGTTAATTTCAATAGGAAAAAAGGCCATTGAACTAGATTTAAGAGAGTGTACTAAGTCTACTATCACAATCCAGAAAAGTGTGTAAAATCGTCAGTTTTTCTGAGAGAATCTTCAATTTAAAGCCCAGGACGAAAAGTGTTAAGATTTTTATCTTCATTTAATGAAAGTATCGGCAGTGCTAAAACTTTTTGTGATTTAACTTAGCATACTTTTTTAATTTCTAAGACCAAAACAATACCTCGTAAATATTGATTTAAATTGTCGTGGTGGACATGTTTCAACTGAGACTCAAAATTTCATCAATCCAGACCTGCAACATTAGGTGGCTTAAAATATCAGGCTGTCGTTTTCAATGATTGCATCTATAAGTTGAAGTATTTCGGTGGCCTGAAGCTTGCCTACTTGCAGAGTGCTCGTACAGTTTCCCAGGCATCATGTCTCTCCAAGCTCGATATTTCTCGCTACATCTCCCGGAGTAAATTGACTATAGCCAAGGATCCACCGATTCAGCTATTGATGGGAAGGAAATATTAAAAAAAATAAGTAGTCGACCTTGCGACCAGCCAACCAGTTGGTGAGTGGAAGGGCTTGGCACGCCCGGGTGGGTTGTCTGGGTTGGGACAGGAATTGGCAGGGGGTGGCAGCTCACGGAGGCGCTCCCTTTCACATGCGTTATTCAAAAGGGTCCCTGGACACGCGCGCCCTTATTTAAACGTCACCAGGGGTCCCCCTCCTGGGATTGGATCGCGAATTTCACCACCCCCTCTACCATCCATCCATCCCATCAGGCAGCTTGGGAGGCGCGTCAGCACGTCATGACGGAATTCGATTCTTTCTTGTTATTCTTTCCCTTTCATCACGTGCCTGGCGGACGGCCTCTCATCTGCCCCAAATGGACAAGTGCACTCTATAGATTAGCGTGAGGGTTGGGAGATAACGTGGCGAGGGGAGGGTTTGGAGGCACACTGGGGGGTTAAGGTGCTTTCATACACCACCGCTTGGGTCGATAGAATAAAAATAATTTTTAAAAAAACGTGAGGAACAAGAGACTTTTGGGGAGAGATACATTCTTGTAAACATTTGAGCGTATCATTTCGACGGCCCATTCCAAGCGAATCGGACG
Source organism: Ceriagrion tenellum (assembly GCA_963169105.1). NCBI lineage: Eukaryota > Metazoa > Arthropoda > Insecta > Odonata > Coenagrionidae > Ceriagrion > Ceriagrion tenellum. Next base: position 55,626,023 of record OY720643.1, on the reverse strand, counting down.
AGGGCATTCATCAATCTACGTCACTCACTCACTTTCTCGCTCCGTCCACTCGACTCCATGTAAGCTCAAACTCACATACATGTCTCCTATTCACCTCCATATGAAAATCCCTCCATTGGGCGAGCTATATATGTGGCTAACGGCCGGTTGCAAGAGCGCTTAGTTATGAAATCAATAGATATGAGATGCATGAAGTTATGGACCTCATAAAAATATTCTGGTTACAGAAAGAAATCTACCAGTTTCATATCTTAACAACCAAGAGTTGATTGCTTCGAATGTTAGACCTAATCTTCTACCACTGAATAAAATTTGTGATATTATAGCCTATGAATATTTGTTAATGCACATAATAATTAGTCAGTAAGAGTAAACAAACTGGCCATATGTCTCACAGCAACTCTTTAATCAAGTTATTAAGTCTCTAAGCGGTTCATTTCGCAAACCCCACCTTGGCTACTTATGTAGCTCAAAACTCCATGCCATAAGTTACGAAACCAACACATTTGCCGTATGTTTCTGCAGCACTTATTGAATGCTTGCTTTATGGGATATACAGGGTGATTCAAAAAGAATACCACAACTTTGAAAATCGAGAACTCTGCAAAGAAGAAAAGTAGAGCTAATCGCTTTCTGTCGTCAATTAAAGGAAGCTCTGAAGTTGCTCATTTGGATCAAAAAACTTTGTAAGTACTCTTTCCATTGATTAATTACCCAAGGTTCCATCATGTTTCTTTGATTAAATGCAGATTTTCAAAGTTGTGGTATTCTTTTTGAATCACCCTGTATGTGTCGTTCCTGCAACTATCCATAATTAGTGTAAAGCGTGCAAAAGTATCATACCGTAATATTCATGAGATAAAAATTATGCTTGACTTAAATTTCAATACGCGGATGATTATTTCAAAGGTATTTCATTATCAAGTGGCTTCATTAGCTCTTCCTACCAATACTTACTTCTTATAGATAAGCGGCTTCGCTTCTTTAAAAAAATCTGATTAATGAATATGAATGAACATTGTAACCAGCAATGAAAAATTAAATTTTGAACTGAGAGACAATGTTTAAGATTGCAGATCTATAACTTGGTAAAATTTATCGCTGATACTATAACAAACTAAAAGATTTTGTTTTTTAATCCATAACTGCTTGTCCCTAAAGCAGCCCCATCCAATGGCTAGAAACTGCGTTAGATGATAATGATGAGATCCATTCATGAAGATTAAATCTAGTACTTTTTCCCAGAAATTTAAGTGTTACTTTTTAAATCTTTTACTTCTTTAATTTTTAGTATCGGCAAAAATTTGTAGAATTATATGTGGATACTTGGGTAACTTAGAGTAAAGAACATCGTTGATGTGGCGATACTTATAGAATAGATTTATTCTTTAATCATGGATCGTAAAGCCAACATTTCCTTTATTTTCCGTCAGTCTTCCAAAATATTTTAAATTAGCTTTTTGGGGGAGGGATTGGTGGCGGCGCTTGTGAGGGAAATGGGACAGCATGTTCGGAGGTGTATGGGAGGGGCAATGGGTGGTTTGCTCGGGAGATAGGGGGCTGCAAAGTTAGCTGCCCGTCCGGGACTGAGAGGGAGGAATTTGACAGGAGTTTTGGGTAAGGGGATGGGTTTTGTGTTCGATTTGGGTCTGAAATGATGGCAATCCGATGAATGGTGAACCGTCCACTGTATTGGGGAATGAGGGTTTTGGAAGTAGGAGGTGGTGGGGCAGGCATTTCATTGCTTACCGTGGACATCCGGAAGTCTCTCTTGATTTGCTCAGAGCACATGAGACGAGTGTTGTTCACGTTTCTAGGCACCAGACGGTCAAGCATTGTAGCCATATTGATCCGTACGGTGGCTCTTGATTGACGTGAATTTGGCGTAAAAGCGTAACTTAAGAAAAGTTGCCAACTTAGTATGAAGAAAATCCTGGATGTGGGTATATTTATGAAGTTAAATCTATCGGGAGAAGTATCAAGTTGAGACAAATAAAATTGCTTATCAAGTCAGAAGATGTTAGTCTATGTTCTCATGGTTCTTCTTGCCATTTGGGCAAGTTCTCTGAGTGCATAGCATTTCGATCCTTGAGGAGGGGGCCGTTAGGTTCCTAAATGATGGATTCGATACTTAGAGAATTTGAGAGAGTCGAGGAATGCTGGCTTCGACTCTGAAGAATTATAATCGGATTAACCAGTGGAGGGCTGGGTAACCTATAGAACCTAGGGTCGTGAGTTAAACTTAGCATCCGATGGACGGAGCAATGTTTTGAGATACCTTTCAAATAGTGCCTAAATTATGTCCGGGAACGGTTGAATATATCTTGACTACTACTAAGGTTTTCACCCGGTCCCGCGGATTATAAATCAGGTATTCTAGGTTCTAAACAAGTCATTTCTCCATGTTACGTATTTCAAACATAAGCGCAACAAAATGCACTTCCAAAGGCTACGTTTCAATAAGCCATCAAGTGATCCCGTCCATCCACCGCACTTGTAGAAAGCGTCCATCCACCGCGCTGAAGCCAAATTATGAATTGTGAAATAGCGTTATCAATTAGAGGCAAATAATCTTTTCAGGTTTATAAGAGTAAGCTTTGCAGCCTACGAGAAAGTTTTAAAACAATTCACAAGTCACCTGTCCACATTTGATAATGATTTTGGATCACTGATTTTTATTCCATGAAATGTGCTGAACCAAGTAGCCAGCATACGAATAATATTATTCCATTAATTTTTAGATAAAAATAAATATTTTGTAAACAAGTTGCTAATCTTAGGAGATTGAAGGGCGTTTAATCTATCCAGTTATTTCCCTTGACTAATATTTTGAATATTGTATGGACCGGTTTCCATGGGGCGTTAAACAAATTAGTGATTAACTACCAGAAGCTTTAAAGATTTAGCAGTATCTCTCCCTCAAATTTAATGGTACTATTATACCGTAAAAATACGTTTTGACGGCCAAGAAGAACTCAAACTTCAATTTCAGCTATTGAATGGCTTAGAACGCGGTCCAGACTGCACTGGATTACTGCTCCTAGAGCCCATTATTTCAGATTTATATTTCAAACAACAGCCTCGTAGTTCCGCTTCTCTGTTTTTCCAGTAATGTCTACTTTTTTATGACCCACATCTAGATTTCACCATAAAAAAGAAATTTTAAAATATGCCACCAAGAATTATCTTCTATTATGGAAAATTATGAAACAAACAATATTTAGAAAGACAGAATTTCCATTCCTGTCATGTTCCTGCATATTTTATAGGGATGTTCCCTTCCAGGACATCATATCCTGCCCAGTTTTATCTAAATTATTGCTAGAAAAAATACTTATTGTATAAATATAAAAGTATATAATTTATTTATGTAGGGTTTCCACGATGGAGAGCTTTATTTGGAGCAATTTTGAATAAATTCTATTTTTTTAACCGGCAGTCCTTATTTTGATATTTTTTTCAACCACTTTCTGAAAATTACCTTCAAATAGCTACAGTTCTTAGGCAGAACGGATACTGAAAACTGAGGTTGATAGTTGTTCTGTGGGATTTTATAGCCATGCATAAATATTAATTGAAATATAGTGAATAAATTGAAATATATTGTTGATTACATGTTTTTACTTAATTCGGGGTCCTTTGAGGTGAATTATCCAGTTTTCTGAGATTCCGTTCCGCAGTTCCACGCTCAGATAAAAATTTTTCTTGTATGATATTTTGAGCCATTGGACCTCGATGTAGTTTACCAATTTGAATTTCTTGTTGTGGTTGACAAAATTGTCTGCTTGATTTTCGAACATTCAGATTGAGATAGAGATCTTTCTCTGGGTATGGAAAATTTTCAGTGAAGGTATTTCACCCGAAAGAAGGCAACGTGAGAATCTTTGGTATGAGTTTATGGAAATATTTCATTTTAAATCAAACTTCGGACACTCTGAACGCACTGTAATGCTCTGAGGAGTTGAACATACAAAATTTTCTCTCAGTAAATACCTCTGTTCAGTCATATGAATACGATTGTCGACCCCTGATTTCTATCACCCTATTTTTCTGCTAATACTTATGCACATGTTTATTATGGTGTACCAAATGCACAGAGTTATTCTTACTGAACTAGTAATTCAAATAGATTCTTTTGCTTTATTTTTCTTTGTATTTTTTCGGTCTATTATATTACCACTTGGTCTCAAGCATCCGCTTTCAATATTGCTTCTCGAGCAATGATATTAGATCAGTTTTAACAGTTTCCCTCACTGTAAATACTCAAGTTAAGCACGTATATGTACGTGGAACTGTGTAAGTATTTATTTACTGATTCATTATATCTAACCATCCAGAAAGCGTTATTCGTCCATTCACCTTGATCGTTTCTTATCCAGCGCATTTTTTCCGCTACATATTCCCTTTCTACTCTTCATCTCACGAGACTCAAAATTCTCGCCTGGTGAATGAATCGACACGCCTTAAGCTTGAAAAGTTAGTAAATATCTTTGAATCCCTCCTGATATTCTTTCAATCCGTTGATAATATTTTATCCAGCTTAGAACTGTTCGAGGAATAATAGGTTGCTTCCCTGCCACACATTTTTTCCTCTATAGGCTTCGACCTTGAGTCAGTCAGTGAGGCATCGGGATTGCAAATTTTCGGCTTAAGCGTTTAACTCGCGGCAAACCTTGTATGTCAAGGGTAGGAATTTTCATTGCAAAGAGGGAGCGGCGGGAGAAACAAGATGTGTAGGCTGGATGGGTGGGGGTTGACTGGGGGGGGGGGGACTGAGTGGGACGGGAGGGGGGCGGTGACGGGAGGTGGAGGGGGTCGGCGGAGGTTATCGGGAACGGGGCAAGCTCGCTGTGCCGAAGACGCCTCTCTGAATGCTAAGTTTCGCCGTATTATTACTTCCTCCTTCTTTTATTAAACGAGTGCCTCTTCGAACTCTTAATGATACGTTGCCTCTTTTAGGCCACTTGAATACCTAAAGCCCTCCCACTTACCATATTTCTCTACAAATTTCGTCTTCAAATTTTGCCTTCAAATTTCTTCAAGTATACATGCCAATATCACTTTCCGGGAGATTATTGATTGTCAAGGCACGTGTAGCCATTCTTGTATGATAATGGATCTTTGACTATATTCACGGAAAATAGCAATTCATAAGAGATTTAAAAACAATCTCTACTCCAATAATTCAAAGAAATTGGCTACGAACTATTAAGGAATTTTTATTAAACTATTGCTATACTTCCCCTTAAAAGAGCGGCCTGTCGAATTTAATCTCAATTTTCATAAGTAGTCGAAATTTAATCTAAAGTGCATGAAATCCAATATATGTCCAATAATATATGTATTTTCTACCCATTTGTAGCTCATTGTATTTTCTTGTGAACTGTTGAACGAGGCATGTCCTTTCTTCTAATTGCTAGCCACAAACTCCCATTGTGAAGATTTATTCAAAGATACAAAATCTGCATATCGTTTGTTTTATAAAATTTATGGCACTTGTTTATGATTTTTTGGAAAGTATCATCCTTAATATCCTCCCCTAGCCTTTTCATCTCTCTCAAGCTAAGTACATCTCACTGTGAGATCAAAGCACTATTTTTGCATTAAATTGATTCCAATGGAACTTCATGGAACCGCGACTTCCTATACACTCAGGGATTCAACTGGTTGTCTGCATTCAAGTTCATTGACCACCCGTCGTGTGAGCAAATTTCCCTCAAGAGTGATATTTCATTAGTTGAACTCAAGTTTGGTGATTAAATAATTATTCTGCATTAATCTACAGTGCTGTTCTTATTTTCACCATATTGCGACTTTTTCCTGGATATTATTTATAATGTTTACACATGGTCCAATGGGTCTTTCGCTTTTCTGTCAACAAACGCTTCCTTTTAGTTTTAACTTAATGAATGATCTATTTTCTCTCCATATTTTCATCAACATGAAACCATTGAAGAACATTTTCGTCACTGTGGTACTCCTTGCACAGTATTTTATCACCAACTCATTGTTTTATCTATCAGTTTTACTGTTTCAAGTTGGTCACTCGAATGGATATTGCGGTCAATTTTTTAAAGTTTGCATCAAGGCTCTATCAACTCGTATTTTACTTTTTTAAATTAAGACTTTCGAACTAATTACTTTATTTTTAAACGTTTCTATTATAAATAGAGATTTCAAGTATTCCCAGCAAATGCCTAACTTAAATTTCTCTCGGTAATTCCACTGAGATATTTTGACATAATATATACCAATATTTAAATGGACGAATCGTCAATCACCTTTAATAGCAAATTTCGTTGAGTTAATTTACTGCAGTATTATTGCAGGTTGAACAACCTGATGTTTCATGTTTGGCTTCAAAGTGAAAATGTGAAATTTAAAGCGGAAAGGAGGAGTAATTACTATCGTATACCGGATTCATTTAAAATGGGAGTCCAAGAATTGATGAAGGGAAACCATTGCCACGGTTACTGTTATTCCTTCCCAGCGGTATCTCAATGATTTTCAATGCCAGTATATTGAAATAACTGTTGGAATGGTAAATTACCTCGATGTTATGTATATATTGGTACCATTTGATATTATAGGCAAGACTAATGCTGTGTTCAACAATAGCAGGATCTACGGGTTGTCCAAGCCTGAAATGCCTCTGGTGTTCTCTCAATCACGTAGCAATTGTTCCTCCTGTCTTCCCCTCTTAGGCTAGTCATATTCACAGGGAATTTGATGGACAACAAGAGTATTAGCGCCAATACTTCCTTCCTTTACTTTTATGAGGTGGTATATAAGTCTTATTAGTGGTTTATGGATCGTGTCGATATTCTTCACGAAAATTCTGGAAATGATTCCAGAAATCGTGTACATGTACTATATAGTGTCCCTTGCGATCAGTTTAGGCTCTGCATCTGCGATTTCTAACTTATGTATGTTGAACATGTGCGAATTTCCACAGAGAAAAAATCATCCGCCTTGACCGGGATCCGGGTTCGAATCCCGGTCAAGGCGGATGATTATTTTCTCTGTGGAAATTCGCACATATGTGCATTGCGGGTGACTCCGTAAAAGTGGAACTCCGTGGCTAGTCCCGGATAGCTTGAAATATGTTGAACATGTTTTTTTATGGAAACACTTTTCATCATTTGGCAGCAAATTATCTCTCTTGTTTTCGAATTCTAGTCCCATACGTGTTTATTACAGACCTCATGAGAAAAAGTAGCCTCAGGAATGAATTAATACAAGTTACGTGCGTCACTGTTCCGAATTTCATCATTTTTTAATTGGCTATCTACGTAAGCACGATGTCAAAATCCATAAAGAGGTCCAACCAGCTTTCAAGAATATGATTTTTGGGACTCCTTCGTTATACTCCTCTCCACTCAAGGCAGATGATGGTATTTAAATCTTCTGAGGCCCAGTTTTATAATCCAAGTAAATGATTTTGTCGATGCATTTTTTGGTCATTCAACCCTTAGATTGGTCGACTGCTGACCTTCACCCTTTCGTATCTTATGCTAATTCCCTTACCTGCTGGTATCTCTTCCTAGGAACTTTCATCTATATTTCATCCTTGAACTTTCCCTAGATCTTCCTTTGGGGACAAGCCCTCTACTTTACCTTCAATTATGCTAAAAGGTTTAAGGTTTTCCCGGCGAATGATATTTGTAAAAACTTCTCGGGTTTGGCACCGGGTAAAAAAACTTTTCGGGTTTTGCGCCTTTAAAAACCTTATCTGGTGCCAAACCCGAGAAATTTTTACTTCAATTATGTTCTTCACAAACCCATGCTGCCTCAGGATGTGTCCGATCCATCTCGTTCTTCTTTTCTGTATGGTGCTCCATACGGTCCTTTCCTGTACTCTATTGTAAACTTCATCATTTCTAACTGGGTCTGTCCATTTTATCTTCAACGTCCTCCTTCTGCACCAGGATTCGAAGGCTTCTATTCTTTTCTGGTCAGCTTTTCCATACTTTTGATCCATAGCCTGCTAAGCTCCACATGAGTATTCTCCCATGCTGTTTTTGGTCTGTAGTCCTTTCTTCTTTGAGCAATTTTCTCTTTACCATGTACCCTTTCCTAGCCTGGGCTTTTCTTCTTATGATTCCCGTGTAATTTTCTCCGAATGAAACTAAAGTTGATACATTCACACAATAATGACGATCACTTCCGCTAACCAAGAGTCTGAAGTAATATGCATTGCCAATATTCCCACGATAAGTATTAGAGTCTGTCCAACATAATCGTGCAGTTGAAAAATATCGATTTTGCTTAAAAAATAAATGAAAAATACGCGCTATGATCGTATTCTTTAAACGATGGCCACCATTTTAGACTCTTTTGTCCCGTGATTTCCTTCCCCAAACGGTAGTGGACGTATTTACTACCTGGCTGCATTTATAACTCTCCACTGTGCTATAATCTTATGCAGTGGAAAACGAATGTATTTAATTACTCAATATGAGATAATTATGTTTTTCATTAGGGTCAGCCATGGTAAATATTTAAAAGTTATATAGATGCAATCAGACTGTTATGAATATTGTATAATACATTCCTATAAAACATGCTATTTTAACCGTAGTGCCCACATCGATTAGCTTGCTTCGAAATCTAAAATAGATATTCACATATCGTTGAATATTTGTTTAGTTTAGACCATTCGCGATTGTCAAATTTACGTTTGTGCACTAAAAGCTTTGATAATCAGTAAAATAACTACACTTTTATATTATCGTGAATTGTACGGCGAGATAGGAAGGATCAAACTTCGCTCTGGTTTAGCCACACCTCGAATACGCTGCGAGCTTTTGGGACCTTGTAGAAATAGATTTAAACAATAATAGATATGATACCAAGGAAAGCTGCTCGCTTGTTAAAAAAACTGCTACGAGCGAACATTCTGTGATTCTCAGCTATTGAAGGGATTAGATTGGGAACCAATAGAGAATCGGAAACTACGCGCTAGAATTAGTTTGCCTAAGAAATTCAGAAAAGGTGTATTTCAAAGCAGCAGAAAATATCACTATAACACGATACTACATTTCTAGGTCTAGTAGAAGTGATAAAATAAAAGAGATACATCGCATAACATATGCATACAAAAATTCGTTCTTTACATGCACAATCAGTGAGTATAGTAAAAACAGAGCTCTACATAAAACACTCCTATCATAGACTTCACATCTTTACCTCCCAAAGCCTTATTTTTTACACAGCTGGTGTCCTGTTATCCCTTGCCATACGCCCATACGGCAGCTTACAGGGTATTATGTAACTGCGTGTAGATGTAGACCATAGAAATCATGAATGTGTATGCTAAAAGAGACTCATAAGAACATAAATGTTATGAAAGTTAAGGGTAGGAGCATGCACATGAAGGGGATCGGGTTTGTATTGTGGCTAGAGTACTGGATAACCATACGGTTGGCCAGGGTTCCAATCCCTGAAAAGGAGGATATTCTTTAGAGGAAACCCTATCCCCACTTAACACTAAAACGACGAACCTGGCCATTTTGGCAGTTTTTGTAATTCATTCCACCTTTGTGCCCATAAATGTATTTTTAAAACTTTGCTTTCTTGACATTTTGCTCATTTTAGAGATCTTTACTTTTGTGAAGTCACAAATTTACCTTGCTTATATTTTAAGAAATTATTAGGAATTTTCCTATAACGACGAACGAAGCCATTTTGGCTAAAATATATTTTCTGTCGACGCAATGTGTTTCAGCCATAATATTGTTTAGTGTGATAACAAGAAGAAACAAAAATAAAAAAATAGAATTAACCAGATTAATCAAAAATTTATTGCCGCGTGTTGCCTTGTTGCAAATAAAAAAATGACCCATTTAAGATGTTATTTCACGTGAAGGAGACAAAACTGTTCCCTTTTGCCGGCAATATTTAAAAATAATAGATACTCATAAATAGGTAAAAAAAGTATTTTTTGTAATTTTTACTAAAATAAAAACATTTTAAATAGTCGAGCACAACATATCCTCTTTTGTGATTTCGTTTCGTAACCATGAATACCTCGCGAGATTCGAAATTCTCAAAACAGCCCTAATAGGCTAAGTCTGTCCTTCTTGTCAGTACCCAAGTCCCGTCGTTCTAGTGTGTCTTTCTAATGACGCTTCTAGTGCAGTACTCCGTCTGTCGGATGAGACGTGAAACCGTGGTCCCCATGGCACTTTTCGTTAAGAGCAGGCTAATGCCGACTCCGAGTGTCTCTCTATCTATCCTTACCCTTACCTGTCCTCATTGCTCTCCCTTACCTGTCCCTCATGGCGCAAATGACCTTAGTTGTCGGTTGTCTCTACAAAAATTCAATCCATCCTCTGAATGTGTATAAATCGATGCATGAATACGACAGTAGCAAAGGGGGCTCGAAAGGCATGGACAGAACATCGAAAAGCCTAATCTCAATCGAAACCCGTCTTCTAGGTCCTGTGCCGAGAGTGTACCACTTTTGATAATTCCAACCTTAACAAGAAGCTTATTTATTGATTGTTCAATCCTAAGATTGGTGAGATAATCTCAGATAATTCCAGTAAATAGTTTTTCTATGCATTTAATGGTCGTTCAATTACTAGACTGGCTGACCTTTGCCCTCAACCCTTCCCTATCTAATGATAATTTTCTTACCTACTGTTATCTCTTTCTATGCACTTTCCTCTTTGTTTGATCCATTTACTTATTCATAGGTCTTCTTTTAGGGACTTTTCCCTCTTTTTTGCTTTCAATTATGTTCTTCACGAGCCCATTTTATCTCAGTGTCTGTCCAATCCATCTTGTTCCTCTTTTTTCTATGGTATTTCATATGGTTCTCTCCTCTTCTGTACTCTTCATCATTTCTTATTTTGCCCGACCATTTTATCTGAAGCATCCTCATCCAGTACGAGCTTCCGAAGGCTTCTAGTCATTTTTGGTCAGCTTTTCCAATGGTCCATGCTTCTTATTCATAAGGTGTCACGCTCCACACAATTTTTTTTCACATACTGCTTCCTGGTGTGTAGTCCTATCTTCTTTGTGCACAGCAGTTATCTTTTTGCCGTGAATGTCTTCTTAGCCTGGGCTATTTTCAGCTTGATGTACGTTGTACTTCTTTCGTCCCACTTGAATGTACCTACTTCCGAGATAGGTGAAGGAATCCACTTGCTCTAATTTCTCTCCTCTCAGGGTGACTTTTATAGTCAGCTTCTTTCTTCCATATACTAGTATTTTAGTCTTCGTCTTACTTATTTTTATGTTTTACTCTTGAAAAAAATGGTCCGTTACGTTAAGTAACCTTTGAAGATCATCACGATTTCCAGTTATGACTCCTGGAAGGAAGAGGAAGCTGCGCAATGCTTATTAGTGTAAGTAATAATTTCCTCTGTTGCAACATGATCAGATACTGATCTTAATAAAAATACCTAAATGAGAATCAACTATCTTCATTATACAGTTTACTTCCCGTTGATTGAACAGTGAAACCTTCTTATTATGAAATAAAGCTGATATTAGTGAAACAAATATCCTCTCATTAAATGCTCATCGACAGATTCTCCCAAGTAACTTCCGTTAGCATTGTTTCATCATTGGCTGCCTTAGAATGGCCTTCTTTTCCCATTCTTTGGTGGAGTATGAAAAAATTGCGGCGATGGCGTGAGCCCAGCTAATTTCCATTCTCGCTTACATGCTCCGCCGTGCAATGGAGCGGATGGTGTTTGTAGCGGCTACGAGCGGAGGGGAATGAGTCGCTTGTGATGGGGTGGGGTGAAACATGGGCACGTGTGCAGGCATCTCTCAGCCCTCGACCAGCGTTCGAGAAGAGCGTTAATTGTTTCTAGCGGGAGAAGCGACTCACGAGCTACGGATAGGCCGAATGTGTTCCTCCTAGGAAATAGATATTTCCCAATGAGTTCCTCCACCTTCCATGTGCAGTTCGTTCACGTGATAGGCTGACGTAAGATATCTTCAAATGCCTGTGCAACTATTGCACCCGTTAATTCATGAATGAATGTAAACTGAATTTGGACATATACTTTACACAGAAGTTTCTCATAGTGGAGAGATATTTGAGCAAATAGATTCCCTCACCTATCTCGGAAGAACTATCACGTGGGACGGAAGAAGTACAACAGACATCAAGCGAAAAATAGCCCAAGCTAAGAGGGCGTTCATGGTAAAAAGACAACTGCTGTGCTCAAAGAACATCGGCCTACAAACTTGAAAACAGTTTCTGAATACATTAATGTGGATCGTGGCTCTCTGTGGATCGGAAGCATGAACAACTGGAAGAAGCAGACCAGAAAAGACTTGAAGCCTTCATAACCTGGTGCTGGAGGTGGATGCTGAATATAAAATGTACAAAGTTAGAAATGATGAAGCTTTCAGAAGAGTAGATGAGGAAAAGACCGTATGGAATATTATACAGAAGAGAAAAACCAGATGAAGTGAACATACACTGAGGTGCAATGAGTTTCTGGAGAATATAATTTTAGGTAAAATACAGGGTGGGGCAGAATGGACTCCCTGATTTGAAATATTATTATTTATCTCCAGGTACTAAAATCAATTTTTGCATGTCAAAAATGTGTTTTCCCAAACAAATAATAATCCTTTTTCAGACAATAGCAAATATATATTTGTTTCTTCCCACAGGAATTGAATTAAAGATGGGAAGTCATTTAAAAAAAAAGTCCATTCTGCCCCACCCTGTAGAAATAATAGTCTCCAGAGGTAGAATTAGGAATAAGGTCATGGACCAACTTAAGAATTAAGTACATGGAAAATCTACCAGGAAGTAATGGAGCTAGCAGTAGATAGAGAAGGGTGGAGGGCAGCAGTTAACCAATTTTTGGATTGAACGACCGGTAATGATGAAAATAGCTCTTTCTTAATTATTTCCAAGACTACCAGAGGGACAAATTTTTTTCCTGCCCCGTTGTATTCCTACACTGAAGTACAACGGTTATCAAGCGAAGAAAATTCCATGCTAAGAAGAGATAATATCTGTGCTCAAAGAAGGGCATACTGAAAACAAGGAGACAGTACGTGAAAATATTCGTGTGGAGTGTGGCACTCTATGGATGGGAGGCATGCATTATTGGATATGCTGAGCAGAGCAGACTAGAAGCCTTGGAAATCTGGTGCTGGAGGAAGATGCTGAAGATTAAATGGACGGGCAAAATAAGAAATGGCGAAATATACAGGAGAATAGAAAAGAAGAGGACCATAGGGAACACCATATAAAAAAGAAGAACCGGATTGGTTGGACACACCCCGAGATACAATGGGTTTGTGAAGAACATAATTGAAGGTCGAACAGAAAGAAAAGTTCCCCGAGGAAGACCCAGGAACAAGTTCACATACAAAATAATGGTGTAGGAGTACTAGTCCAAGGGACTCCTATCAGCCATCTGGAGATGATTTTGTGCAATATAACTGATGTTTTAGATTCAATGAAATACAATAACATTTATTTTGTCTTATCGAACGAAAATTGAGGAATCGAGGTGATGTGGAGTTTGAGCGAACAACTGACTGTTCGTGTAGAGCGCTCGGGTCAGTATCGCGGCCAGGAGAATGATTTGCGCATGGCATCCCGATTGGAAATATTTTTCAGAATATATGTTAAGGATGCAGGAATTATTATTGTTTATGTGCCGATTTGCGTGAACCTATGCATAATTGTTTTCACCATAGGTATCTATAGATAAAATAGATTATATGCTGTCGCAGTGCAACGGTTTCCTGGCAATTCAGTGCTACACTAATGCGCAGTATTAGGGCATATTTTATATATATCTTGTAATAAATAGTTTGATCATATGTACGGATTTTATTCCGCCCTAATTCATTTTTTATTATTAAAATTACAACAATATTGTTGTTTATTAGTATGAGTCTCACACCGATTCTAATCTACGAAAACGACATATTTCAATATAATGTTGTTTAAATTTGGAAAGCCGCGCCGAAAACTCTAGTCATGGCATGCTCTAGTTCCTAAAATTAAATGAATATGTTATTATTACATCATTCCCATTACTGCCTGCTTGATGAGTTTCAGCGCATAAACAGATGCTTCAAAATGAAATTTGGCACAAGATTTTTTTAAATTCTTTCAAAAAATAGCAAACACGTCACGTGAATTCTATGACCCACGATTACTGCTCCAGATACTTGAAACTGTAAACCACCTGACAAGTTTAGGGAAAAGAGGGTGAATGGCAAAAGTACAACTTTTTTCATACTTCCTCACTTTCCCCACTTAATCCTCCCCGCACTAAACTGCCCGCCAATCATGGTTGAGGCAAATTTCCTCATTTGTTGGAAATGAGGAAGTTTTCCCCAATTCTATGATACCTGGGGTTGGTTGCTACCAACCTCAGATATCATACGAATCAAGTAAATGCAATATGCCGATTAATTTTCGCTTTGTGGATCGGTCATATTACTTGTATTCAATTAATACATGGCCCATTTTGACACATTATTCCATCACGAAAAAATATGTACTTCAAGAACCAGTGGCTGAAACAGGGAATATCAATTAATACACATCAATGATGCCCTACCACAAATTTTGATACTTGCAATTCCCCAAAAATCCTGTGACTCTATAATGTGCTGGTGATCACCTGAGCCCAATGCAGTAAAGGCCTGGAGAATCGATTTGGGCTATGAAAATAGACCCCAGAGCCTATAGAATACCAAGAGACGAGACACCTAGCTGAATTGTGAAGGTAACGTTATTAATGCAAGCTATAATTAGATGTGTGACAAGGAAAACGGGAGAGTAGTGGTTAACTGAGGAAGAGAGAAGAATATAATGAATCTTTAAACATGATGAATGAAGGAATAAGGAAATGTAAGAAGATGGTCGAATTATGAAGAAGGTGATGGTGAGAAGTAATGAACCACGTATTCGTTGATTCGTACTCTGTTGATTGGTGTGAAAATTTCAGCCGCTGTGTAAATCCTCAATCCCATTCTTCAATAGCAAGCTTAAACACTGCTGTTAACCACTGCATGCTGTGTCTTCCCCATTAAACCCTGGACCACTTTCTTCTAACTTCTCTCCCGAAATATTTTATTTTTTATATTTGTATATATTAGTGATTTTTTTCAATTTACTAATGAACATCTTGAGAGTGGCGCAGTAAACTGTGAGATTGGTTGGTAAAAATAAAAATGTGTGTGAAAGAATAAAAGATGTAAAACTTTCCTGGTGAATTGTATTAGGGAATGTCGCTCGTGTATAAAGAGGCCTTTCAGATTCGCCTTGAACCGAGGAACTTCAATCGGGATTCAGGATTTTAATTAAGTTTTGCCTGGGAGCCTATCATAAAACACAGTGAAAGCATTAAGTAAGGCCGGAGAATCAGGCAACGGTCAATCAGATGAGCGGACCAATAGGGAGTCACTTGACGATCCCCATCGTTGGTGGAAATAGTGACCAATTTATACGGCATTCAGTAGCCTTGAGGATGAAATACTAGTCGTACTTTGAAACGTCAGCCCTAATGAAGCCAATTACCCGAGTGAATACCCGAGAGACATTTCTTGTTGTGTGAATGAGTTCAAAGTTCCCCTCAAATGCAAACAAATAGTCAGTTATAAATGATTTTGTACCTTTCCGGGAATAGTATGAGGGAAATTTTCTCGAGATTCAAGACGGATTAAATGCTTGGCTGCTGCCAACGTTTCGAAGACCACTATCTGGAGCTGTTATCCGTCGAAACGTTGGCACCAGCCAAACATTTAACCCGGTGTGAATCCCGAGTGAATTTCACTCATAAGAGTTAGTTCTTTTTTTCAATTGTTTTAATTCGTTATCAGCGTACTTATGCTATAAATGATTCATAATGGTTCTCGTCATATTTTTCGAGAACCGCAGCGGTTCATTCTCATGCATCATGAATGAAAATAAAGCTTTTAAAAGGATATGACAGTCATGAGACATATCTCTGATCGGTTGATCACCTTAATGACAAAAGCATTAAATACTCACCTCAAGCACCCCGATTTGAAACGGATTGTATCAGTCTAAAGATCATGTTGACGAGCTGCCATCACTTTTCTTCCTCGTCAAGATTCATGGATCGTGTTAGTGCGGTGCTGATGGCGAGAAGATCACTCTGGCTTGATACAATAAAAGTTCCCGGAGAGGAAGGCTTCAGAAGAGGAGCGGGGTGTTGTGGATGACGCAGTCAAATGACCCAAGAGCCGGTCGAGACCACCGTAGCGATGCGATGCGAGATGGGGGCACTGGGAGGAAGGGAGGAACAGATGTAGAAAAGGCTGTCGGCTGGTGTAAGCCCCACCATTCTCACCCCCCTCCCGTGCATCCATCTCCTCGCATCAGTCAAGTCTTGTGCCTTTGCGTATTCCCTCACTTTCAAAGTGGTCATCAGCGGGGCAGCGATCTGCGCAAGCCACGGTCATCCCTTCGTCCGCCGTCGTCTCGTTTTGATTGGCGGGAATTGGGCGTGACGGCTGCTGCGGGAGAGAGCCGACTGTGAGAAGCGTCCGTTGATGGATGACCCGGAGTGTTAGAGATGCTGCCGGGTGGGGCGGACGCTGGACCAGCGGGGACCGGGGGGTGGGGGGCGGGGGGGGGAAGTGGGTGGCTGGACCAGCGGGGACCGTGCGCGGGGGAGGGAGGTGTCGTAATGGCCCCATCCCCGAGTTGGACCCAAATTACTAATCGCTAAATGCCCGCTCGACGGGACTAACGGAGGGAGAATAAAGCCCCCCTTTAACACCGACCGTGAGAACTTAAGGCAGTACTGCACGTTGCTTTAATTCAATTGCTGTAATCAGTGCTGAAATCACATCGTTTAATAATCCACGCGCTAAGTCTCACTTGATTCCACTCACGCGTTTGAACTCAGTTTCAATCCTTCGATTAGCTTGAAAGAACTGTTTTAAGTTCAGCGCAGTTCCCCACAGGAGGTATGCGTGTGGGTTTGAAATTCAAGCGGATGTTCGTGAAATATTCGCCTCTGTTACTGTAACCGCTACCTATATACCCTAGCGTATCCAAGAATATGGTGCTAATCTGGGGTGACTAAATTCGCACCCCAGTCAAGATGAATAATTTATTTCATTTTGATTTTCTCTCTCGACGGTCCTAATGCAGGAAAATGAAGGACTCGCTATCATTTTGCCGGTGAATTTAATGCAGTTCTGTGCAGAGCTAAATGGACTTGCTTGTTATTCTATTAAGATCAAATCATCAGATTATCACGAAAGGATTGGGGTTGAATTTTGTGCTATCTCTTAAATGTAAATCCATGTCATCCTTCATTTACCGCTCCTACCTTAATGCGTTTCATCAGATATTTGAAACATTGATATACCAATAGAACACCCGAGGAAAACATATTTCAATGATATTCTGAAAAAAAAAAGTATGAACCCACGTTGGCATGGCTTTGGATTGTGACATCACCTTGCAGAACACCACTTGCATCTGTTGTTTAATGTGTAAAATAGTCATTTGAAGGCCCACTGAGAGGAGAGACATTGGATGAAGTAGATTCCTTCACCTACCTTGGCAGTACCACCATCTGGGACAGAGGAAATTACGTAAAAAAGATGTATAATTCTTTTTCTTTTTTTTAGTTGGAAGTAATCAACATGAATTTCAATTGAGACATGAATGGTATGCCTCCTAGTGACATGGCTGTCGTTATTGTTTGTGAAGGATTGTTTGGTTACATATTCCTATGTTTTCAATTAAGGATGAGTCGGTTCCTAAATTTTTCCGGTTCTCGATACCGGTCCGGTTCTTACCTGTCGTTTCCCGGTTCGCGATACTCGGTTCCAACAATGGACTCTTATTTTCTGAATGAATGGAAAGTTTCAACATACAACCAAGAACTGAAGGACAATAATTTCACTTAAGAGGCAAATTAACCAGAAAGCTCAGTAAATAAAACAAGATATTCTCCATAATTTTATTAGCCAAGTATGACAAAACTAGTCCAAGATAAAAAAGTCAAACTAACATGATCGGCCAATATATCACATTACATCAGGCTTTACTTCAGGTGCTTTCTCCAGGTTTTGCTTAGGGAGTTTGGGGGTTTTGAGGGGTTTGGCCGCAAAATTAAAATCCTTGCCACCGTTCCGTGCCGGTTCCTAAGTACAGACTTTATGCGATCGGTTCTCGACACCGGTTCTAAGGGCCAAGAACTGGCTGTACCGAGAACCGGGTACCGGTACCGACGCATCTCTATTTTCAATATTTTACACGCTTATAATTTTGCTCGACCAAGCAGAGAAGTAATTAATCAAAATTCACCGTCATAATTTCCCATATAACTCCACCTGACTCACAACTTTTTTGTTTTTTGTCATGATGGACAATTGCGTCATCAGTTGGGAAGATACCATAACGGCTACTGATCGCTAAACTGCCGCTTTACGGCCCCAATGGGTAGTAATCAAACCTTCGCTGGCAGTGAATGAGAGAACCTCAGGCGACCCTGCACGGTGTTCAATTCAATTGCTTAAATCACTTCTGAAATTAGTTTTCCGAATAATCTATTGGAAATCGGTGCAAATTCCTAGTTGATCCCTTTAACACGATTGGATTCAGTTTCAGTCTCCCAGTCATCGATCATGCCCAAACGAGATTGATATCAGCTATATTTACGTATTACTCGGAGAATCTTCTGCAAGACTGCAGTTGGAGAGTCGCTCGCTCAAAGGATATGCAGATATGCGAGACTCGTGGAGAAATTGCCACTTGCTTCATAGCAACCGATGGCTGTTTTGTTTTACTAGTGATCATAGAATTTAAACTAGAGATGCAGAGGCTCTGAGTTCATATCCCAGGGAAGGCAAATAGTTTTTTTTTCATTAATTGCTTCCTATATTATTTTTTTACTTAGTAGTGTTCATCGTTTGAATTTTGTTTGCCTCCAGGTATGAGCGAGTTGGTTAGAGATACTGTAATGCCTTCTCCCCCTCAGTTGAATATCCAATTACCAATCGCTAAAATCCCGCTTGACGGCGCAGACGGAGGTGAATGTATACAATGCCACAATATATTGGACACGAGAACTTAAGACGGTTATATATTGTATATGATTTAACTTGTGGAAGTTGACCTGACATTATATCACTTACCATCCGAAGCATCAATCGTGAAATCATCACCAGATGAGATAAGAGCTACTTACAGTTAATTCACTTCTTATTATCCCCTGCGCTTGGTATTTCTGGTACATAGTAAAATAACACTGGATGAGGTGCAGGTAACTGGAATCTTGTACTAGTAAAGGAAAATTATTTTTATACGTTCGTCAACATTGATAAATGCTTCTGCCTATTTAATACTCGGCATTACATTCAAAAAATAGGGGATCGGGTTAGTGTTTTAGTCAGAGTACTAGCTTACCGTATTAATGGCCGGAGTTTAAACGCCGGTGGTAGTGGATATATTTCAGCCGAAACACGATTCCTACTTAGGTGTCTTGTGGAGGGCAATTAAAGTCCTGTACTCCTCTTTTGGAATACCGTGGTCTTCTTGGAGCATTTCATTAAGAGCATACTAAAATCGACGCCAGGTTTCCTCCAACTTCCGAAAAAATCCTCCCTATTCCATCCTACTTACCCGCATAACATCAACGGCGCAAATCACCTCAGTTGTCCGTCACTTCCCTAAATAGCCTACTAACCAACTGAATTCTATTTACAAAGAGGGGCCAAAGGAACTGTTGGCCGTATTGATGTAATATAGGT
This sequence comes from Ceriagrion tenellum, assembly GCA_963169105.1. Classification (NCBI taxonomy): domain Eukaryota; kingdom Metazoa; phylum Arthropoda; class Insecta; order Odonata; family Coenagrionidae; genus Ceriagrion; species Ceriagrion tenellum. Next base: position 55,606,283 of record OY720643.1, on the reverse strand, counting down.
CTCAGTTTTCGTCCATAATTACTAATCGCATGACTCTTACTCGAAGAAGGAGATAGCTTTCTTTAATATTTAACGTAAGAAATAAAGGCGTACAAAGAGTGTGCTAACACCAATTACTCAAATCTGTGCTGAAACCAAATCAATTAATAATTACGCTTACTTAGGGCTTTGTCCTTTTTATTTTTATTTTATAAATATAATTCAATTCCTTGTTCTAGTCATCCATTATCCACGAACGCATTTGATAAATGTTTCTTTTCTTACAAATTTAGGTCCTTTATTATCCAAGTATCAAAAAGTGGCGGTAACTTTATCATAGTCCCGACTGGGAGTTAGGTTTCAGTTTCCAATATAAATCGTGATGAACTAGCAGTTTTTTTTAGCGAGTTGAGGACGAAAGCTCTATGTGCTCTATTTCATATCTCAGTTCAGGGGTGCAATTTTTAACATAAATGTGACTCATATAGTTTGATTTGTGTCAACTTTTACTCGTTAGATGATAAAAAGATTGATCATATATCTAGCGAGCATACGACATAGGCATGTTTTTCTACGAATTTCATTTAATAGTTTTCCAAATGATGGGGAATTATTGCTTAAAATATAAAGCTTTACCAACATCATTTATACTGAAATAGTCGTTTAAAATTTTGATTGCTGCAGGGAGGAGTACAAAAAATATTAATTCAGTCATGAAAAAGTATCAATCTGAAGCTTGAATTACCTAATACCCTAAAAATGTGTGTTAAATAACGTTACAGTTTTAATTCTTGCACATTTTATTTGTGGCCTTAGTAGTACTTGGTCATGCTCATTCATCGCGAGGAGGATTTTAAAATCTAATGGTTTGCCTTACTCTGGAGTTTTCTGTTCAAATACGACCAATCGGTCGAATTGCATTTGACTACAAGCAGCAAAAAAGGTAAACACTCTTGTAAAAAATGCAAATGGAATTCGACCACAAGTAGCGAAAAGCTAAAAAATCTGATGTCAAAATTGTCTCATCAGGCGTGATGGAAGTTGTACCGATGTTGATTTTGACCAATCATGTCAATTCTTTAGAAGCGGAAGTAGTGAAATTCGCTAAAACTCATTGTAATCACTTGTTAATTTTGGCTATTAATAATGTATATGCTGAAAAATAGAATTGCGAATGAAATCCATTCAAGTATGTATGTATTTTTAACTTGATCACTAAAGATAAGACACTTGCTCAAATTTACACACAACTTAATACACCATACCGACCTCGGTTAAGAAACAATTTATTTCATTATCAAGGAATTTTGTAATTTACGTATAATTTATATTATTGTCATGATATGAACTGTGTAGAATTCTTTTACGGGATGATGCAAAATAATTTTGTGGAAATTCAACAGAGTTATCTTTTATTTTGTGTTATGTTATCTGTGTATAACATCCAAAATATATCGACGGACACGCTAAGACTCATAATGTAACATACATGAGTTTTATTTGCTAAACGAAATGTATATATTTTTAGCCATTCAAACAGAAATTACTAAGAGGCCATTATTTCATTCAAGTTTTGCAATCAAATCCTCTATCTGAGAGGAGAATGTGAGCTTCAGCAGATTGCACGTGGAGAATATAAATGCATAGGTATCTGAAGTATGATGTGGCTGAGTTGTTCTGTGATAATTTCAGTCTCATATCTGTGACGTGACTGATGAATATATGCATGTTGAATTTACCATTAGTGAAAGCGATAAATTGCCATAAAAATTGTCGTTTCAAATTCTGCTCTGACATTTCATAAATTTTTTACACTTTTCTTCTGACCTATAACCAAAAATATAACGAATTAAATGCGCTGAAAGGCTAATATAACGACTAGTTCATCCATTGAGTATTGATTTATTTCGCCAAATTATTAGTTCGGGCTCAAATAATTGCATGGTGTGGGCCTCTCTTGGAAAACGCAGTCTTGGAAATTGGCCAAGAATAAAACATCTAGCCTAATTATATCGCAGGCAATAGACGCGCAATCTGAATGTGAAAACTCTTGACTTCTCACATTAACGCGAAAAATATGCGTAGAAATTTGAATTTATCAAAAAATGTATCATTTCAGCATTTTTATATTAAAATTTATCATGCTTCTTGATACTTATAGCGTTATAATTGCAATATCTTATAATATCCTATCAAACAATGACATGATGAGTATAACAAAAAAATGCGTTTTAAATGTCAACGGCTATCTCAGGATTTACATCAACAATTGCTTAGGTGTCATCGTGTTCGCCTTAATTATCTTGTACCGCTTTTCTTCAACAGCAGATTATAATCTTTGTTTCTTCATATCTCTCATAGTGCTAATATTTACTTCTTCAATAATGTTCCCGCAAAGAAATACAAATGTTCAAAAATACGTCTCATTAACAGCTGCTTGGTATGGCGCACATTGGCACATAGTCTTTTTCACGTATTTCTCTCCGATACATTGCTCTGGATTCAGGTGCACATGAGTAGGTATGTACATTTTTTGATAAACCGATAATTTTGATTATATTTACCGTTTTTCCTTCCAAGTTCTAATTCTAGGTTGCTATGCTATCCTCTGATGGTAGATAGCTTGATGGTGGCCCATATAATATTTTTAAGAATATTTAGTGGATAAGGGGAAAATTCAAGACACAAGATGAAGCCAGGGCTTTTAATATGCTTCGGGTAAATGGAAGTGTTTCTCTTTGCGGCTTCTTCCAAATGAAACACCGTAGGAAATTATGATAATATCTGTCGGTCTTGGGATGGGTAACCATGGAAAATGAGAGATGATTAGAGGTATGATAGGGAATCATACTTACCAAGGTATTCGATGAAGATTTTTCTTCAATCTAGCTTCCAAATTGCCATCAATTATAGGGAAATCGACGCTTCTCGGGTTAATCCACAGGAATACATATCATGGTATCTACGTTTAGGCAAATCATACGAGATCGGATTTTTTATCCACAATGCTGTTTTCTCGATTTTTTATGGGGATAGAAACATATTCTTTTCTTGTTCTTTGAATTTATTGCCTTGCCCATGTCGATCAAGTATGGTTAGGTATCATAAATTATCCGTGTAATTCATTCATCATCCTTTAATGGTTATTGTATTCATAGTGTCATTGACCTATGTAACATTTATGGCCTCACGTTATAAAAGATCGACGGGCCGAGTCCATCTCGTCTAGAGAAATTTGGACTGTTGGATTCTTTTCGTGATGAAAGTGGATTAGGAACAAATGCTTGTGGAGAAACTATCAAGCCAATTGTGTAACGGAGGCCAATCAAAGTGAGATTTTAACTCCACTTGTATCTATCAACATACATATAACTTACTTAATTCAATGCCTTCTTATTTTGAGGAACCTTGTGTAATAGGGTCATTGTTGAATGCTGGAACTTAAGATAATTGGCTGAAAACTCATCGGAAAATGGGAAACTGTTGTCTAGGTACATAATGCATTATGTACGTTCCCAGAGATTTCGAGATTCTTCTCCAATAATTCCTTCTTTGAGGTCAACATGGTGGAGAAACTTTTTCAGGAGGGGTTACGTAAAATTCTTGGAGTAAGTAGAGAATCTGCTGAACTCATCTTAAGGAGAATAAACCGCTATATACATTTAAGGTTACGAGTAAGATAATTTCAATCATTCTTGGATGAGCAAAATTTCACTTTTGATGCAGTGCGCACTTTAGCACCACCTCAGAACATATCTTGAGGTGAAAGCCATGTCGCATGGGAACGAAAAATTATGCCCACCAAGGTTGCCTATTGTTATGCATTTTTGAGGGCTTCTACCCATTTTGTCTCATAAAATATTAAATAACATTAATTAAATAACATAAAATATTAAATAAAATTAACACAATAAAAAATCAAATAGTAATTAAAATAAAAATTAACAAAAATAATTGCAATTTGATACTTTTCCATCTGAAATTATATTAAGAGGACTAGATTTCTGAAAGTTTCAATCATTCGTGTAGAGATATTTTGGTATATATTAATGGAATGGTTCACATCTTTTTGCCTCAAATGATCAAGCTAATAGGCAGTATAGAAGAGGGTCGGAAGTCATAAAAAGTTAGTTATTATATATTGGTGCTGTAGTTATAGTTTCCAAAGTAGTGGCAATGTATAATTATCGTGTCGATCATAATAATGACAGCATTTTAACTTATTAATACCAAATGTCATCAAGTTATTTTATTTTTCTTCCGAAGGAAATAAATTTTTCTAAAGTAAGTGTTCCCCATGTGGTCACTTAAGCCTAATACATCGTATCGAGTTATATGCAATGCACCTCATTTTGAGTATACGTGAGGTATACTTGTGATAACAACGATGGCGCCAGAGCAATCTCTGCTAAGCATTTATGCCCGCTGGCTCGCAAGCACAACTCATGGGGTAGGCATGTCATAAACTTTGTTTGGAAAAAATAAGGTCCTTTTGCGTTGAATTTCCTTCTATATTTTTATTTGTACATTCTCAATGCAACCATAAAAACTTCCGCTTGGGCATGTGGTAGAGGGTGTTAGGACACCAGCCGTGCAATGGTTTATAAAATATAAGTTTTCGAGAGGTGAAATGGTGATGTGTTTTGGAAGTGTTTTAAGTGAATCTTAGTTTTTTCTTTACCTACGCTTATAGTTGGTGTAAAGAGCGAATTGTGTTTCTATCGGCTTGGCAAGAGATGTCACTAATTTTGTCGCTTCTGTAGGATCTAGATATGTGATGTGGCGTCAAATGATTCTCTGTGTCGCTCTGAAACACACTTGTTCTGAATTTTTCAAACAAATAATGCCTAGAAAGTAGCTTCTAAGTGACCATCAGCTCATAATCTAATCCCTCATTACATTACAAGAATGAAAAATCGTCTCGTATACACGTGCTATCATTAAAAGTAAAAATACGAAACTTCGAGAGAAGTAATTTATTATATCAATGTTACAGAAAATGTTCACGTAGGTAACTTAGGTAAGGTCGGTGAAAATTATCTTGGTAGATTTTTGAATACTATACTTAGTATGAAGCCGATAGCTGAGACATAAAAGAGAGTAATTTCAGATTTATGAGGCAAAAGGAGCCAATAAATAGAGATCGTAACATTACTAACAAAATGGAACCAAAATGAAAAATAGTTGAATACTTCAATTAACAATTTTTTTCCTCCATGATGGATACTAACGTATCCATTTTACTAATTTTTTGGAGAAATTTATCACCCTGTGCCAGATATGTCCTAGTACCTTTAATGGACTCGCAGATTTGACTTCCTCGGTAATAGTTCTGCTTACTCCTTGCAATTCATAGGTATGGCGTTTGTACGGTTATTTTATAAGAAGTACTGCATCATACTACATTTCATCTCGACTGTTGGCCTATTTGATAGTTCACTAGCGAACGGACGGAGAATCACAATCATTATTTCAGTTACTACGAATAACTTTTTGGAGGACTCCAAGGCAACTGACGCTTAAATTCAAAGACTGTCACTGGAATTTTAGAGAAACGATTTTCCGTTAAATAATCTACATTCTAGAAAAATGGAACCTATTTTTTCAGGAAAATTTTTCAATTCCTACTAGCAGCTACTGGTATTAGTAGGTTAATAGCCAATGACATATGAGTTAACACGTGAAGATAGGACTTATAGAAATGACGTAGATAACGTTGGTTTAACAAAAGCACGTAGGATACTACTTCACCAAGATCTTATCTCAAGGATTGACAGCAGTGGGTTAATGAGGAACTATTAATGAGGAGAATAAAAACTATCAATGACATTTTTTTTTCGAAATTTCATTCTTCACAGAAAAAAACTGAGCGGCTAGTGGAGACTAATTAAAAAGTGCACCAGATACATATTTAAAATATTAATGAAAATAAAAAAGTTATGTATACCTAAGCACGTCCGAGTTGTTGTCATTTTCCTTTCTAAATGCCATTTTCCCACGCACATACTTTATTATTGATGTTCTTCTAACAACCCCTGCCGCACGCTTTCGCAATTTTAACCAGGTTGACTTGTAGAATTCGATAAAGAAGGAAAAAAATGTGCTTTTTATTGTTTGGTTGCTTTTCCTATGCCTTATAGGGCACGCGTAGGTTACTCACGGCTCAGGGACGAGAAAATAATTTTATTCAATTTATGCGGGCATCATTTCGACCTTGCGGCGTGAGAAAAGGTCGGACAGAAAATATGAGAGTGAGCAGTGAAAGAGTCGAGGTCAGAAAATGACGACTTAAAATTGGACGCAATTTTGTATCTGAGGGAGAAAAAAATGAGGCACGTCCTTAGGGTAGGTAAGTGACCGTGGTGATTTCATTACTCGTCAAGTATTTATGTGGTACATTGACGAATAGGTTCAAAACTCCGCTCTGGTACGCGATTGAAATTGGCCGACGTTGGGTAGACATATTTGTCATAAGTGAGCCGAAAATCAAACTGACTGTACTTTTCGGCTATTTGGAGCAATATAGGGCAAATCAAATCCACATTAGGCGTGATATATGAACGTTTGTGGCCTGCGAGCTTTCTCAAAGAGATTTTTCTGGGTTTTTGGGCCGCCTAGAATAAAATTGGATGAAGGAAAGTAAGCCATATAAGAAAGACATCTGCTTCGATGTCTCACACTTTTGCATTGTGCAGTATTCGTTACTCTATGATAGTGTAACCAAGATATCATTCCCCGCTATGAGGTATACCGTAACGTAAAATAGCGTAAATACCTTAAGACTTTTGACCTATTTTGAACGAAATTTATGGTGTGAGACCGAACAATGCATATTCTATTTTTTTTAAGGAACAATTGATGCTTTCCTCGTAAGACAATTTGATTATGCCTCCAGCAGGTGAGGTACTCCAGATACAAGCAATCATTCAGCAGTGCACTAATACATGCCATTTGCTAGTGTCTTAAAGTCTCCAAGTGTGAAAACAAGAGCTTCCAGTTAGAGATACAATTAAGTAAGAGGCTCTGGGTATTGTATTTTGTAAGAGAGCATTGTTATGACTGACTTAGCAAAGGGATAATAGAAACGGTATTTGGACAATTTCAAAAGTATTGTCAACCACTTATTTGTGAATTCTGCATCGAAAATTGCATTTAAATGTATCGGCAACCGTAATTTCTGTCATTCATAAAAAATAAAGTAAGTAATAAACCTATTGAAGGATAATTACTCATACTGCCTTGCTCAGGCTATCATTTATAATCCTATACAATTTTATGCATAGGTCAAAGAGTATCGGTAAAAACAGAGGAAAAGAGGGTTAAACGGAATTTTATTGAAGAGTTACATCTCTCAAACTAAAAACACAACCGAGAAAAATCATAAAGATAACTGACAGCCTCCATTGGTGGTATCATCAAAGCTTTCGGCAGTACTTTCGAGCTGTTTAATATTCTGATTTCACTTTTCTTTTATACACTCCACCATTATGGTTTACACAAAGGCCGAATGTATTCAAAATCACGTAGTTGTTTTGTATAGCCATCCGTTAAAATATTCATCCGTATTCATGCTAAACTCCTGTATTCTGTTTTTATCTACCTAGAAAAATAAATTTTGACAGAAATTTGAAGTAACCCAGCGTACTTTTCCTTAGCCGGGAGATATGAGAAGGCAAGATTTGCTGGGAAAATCGACGTGATGGATTGTGAAAGCGGTCATATTCAACGCAGACATCCCCTGCCCATTATATACCGCCTCTGAACCTCGTGGGCGAAGGGCAGCACCTGCGGCGGCGGCGGCGGTTGATGTGTCACGGCAACCGAGATTGATCTCATGCGGGGTGAATGGCGGTGATTGGTGGCTTTCGGGTGATGGCCATCCGAATGGCCGGACGCTTCTCATTGTCGTCTTGTGCTATTCTTTTATACAGCGAACGGATTGCGATGCAAGTTGACGAGTGTTTCATTTCCACTTCGGCTCGGCTATCCGACTAACGGGGAAGGTCTCTTCGAAACAACTTTCTTTCTGTGGAATTGCGGGGGAAGTGCGTGCAAGTCAAAGAAGTTTGAAACTCAATGGTAATCGTATGAGCTCAAAATTTTGCCCTCTTATCATGTCAATTTTTTTTATTAAAATGGACTACATATTGCGAAAATTAATGTAACTGTAAAATTGTATCCTATGGTAGCAAAAATTGCAGCGATAAATTTGAAAATATAAGTTCATGTACTGAAAACGCTTTAGAACAACCGTGAAAGTCAACGTTTTCCCCTTATGCTTTGTGAAAGCGTTTTGCATTCTGTCGACGCTGGTGAATTATCAAGCAATCAAGTCATCATCATTGGTCATTCAATCCTAATATTGGTTGATTGCAGCCCTCCACCCTTCCCTATCTAATGCTAGTTCCGTTACCTCCTGGTATTTCTTCCTATGTACTATCCTCTTTATTTAATCCATGACGTTATTCATGGGTCGTCCTCTTGTGACTTTTCCTTATATGTTTCCTTCAATTATGTTCTTCACAAAGCCATTGTGCCTCAGAGTGTGTCCAATTCATCTTGTTTTTCTATTCTGTATGTTGTTCCATATGGTCATTTCCTCTTCAACTCTTCAGCACACTTCATCATTTCTCATTTTACCAGTCTATTTCACCTTTAGCTTCCTCCTACAGTAATCATATAGTAATTCATATATTTTATGCCCAGTTAAAGGATTATGTTGAATAACATTTTAGTCAAGATGGCACGGTTGCATCAACTTTCATGCAACGCAATTTCTATTGATATTGTTGAAGTGGGTGTGGTCTTCCTAATTCTTGTTATCACTCATGTGGTCATGCCTTGCTCCCGCTACATTCTCAGGATAAAGCCCTTCCTATCAAGATCGTCACCATGGTTGGCTGTATTATTTTTCTAAAACATTGAGTGAAAAATATAAGCTGTTTAAAAAAAACAATTTATCTTCATCTTAAAAAATAATTACACCATGAAACTCGTACTGTTCGCTCTTCGCTACCATTTTTCGCCCTTTCAGCACCATGAATTCAATATGTGGGAATGTCTAGAGATAATCTGTCAAATGTTTGAATACATCATGGAACTCTTGATGGATATGGAAATTCTACTTAATGGAAATCGATGAGTGGATCTTTTTGCTTGAAGAAATTCGACACTTTGAACTCTTGAGGAAACACTATTATCAGACAATCTGTTTAGAAATAATTTGATTACTCCTTGAAGCTGACTTGGGATTTTTGGTATGAATTCCAATAATTTGATTAAGTTGTAACACTTAAGGAACAAATAACTCAAATTGTGTTGATTTGACCTATAATTCATCGTCAGAAAGTATGATAATTTTTCTATATACTCGGTTTTTTTAACGTTCTACAACGCTAGCCGATGCCCAACCGCCATTGCTCTCTACTTCTCCACAGGTGTTCTGGCAACTACTTTTCTCTAACTGTCTTTTCAATTCCTTCTCTTCAACTAATTCTGGGCCTTTCTCTTTTTTTTCTACCGTGTGAACTCCACATTAATATTCCATATTAATATTAGGTAATCTCTCGTTCGTCATACGTTGTATTTGACCATACCGTACAAAATTCAAACATGGCGGGTGAATTTTTTTGGAAGACATTGCCATGAGAAAAATTCGGCCTGGACTGGGAATCAAGCCACGGACGTTTGGTTTGCCCGACCAATACGCAGACCACTACTCTATCCAGGCTTCCTAATTCCCATGGCAACTTTGGTGGATACAAGGCACCTAGATCTTAGGCCCCTGCGGTCCATCAAAGATGGCAACGCAAGGGAGAAGAGGACTTCAAAGAAGCCACAACCAAGATTCTGTATCCTTAACCAGCACTTATGCCGTGCTTAGCCATTTGAAATTCAAACATGGCGGGTGAATTTTTTGAAGAAATTGCCATGAGAAAAATTCGGCCTGGACCGGGAATCGAACCACGGACCTTTGGTTTGCTGGACCATTGCCAAATTGCCATGGGAAATAGGATGCCTGGATAGCGTAGTGGTCTGCGCATTGGTCCGGCAAACCTAAGGTCCGTGGTTCGATTCCCGGTCCAGGTCGAATTTCTCTCATTGCAATTTCTTCATACCGTACAAGCTGTTTCTTTTTAATGTCATCGAATATTGTGTGGGTGACTCCCATTATATTCCTTATTCTGTCATTCGTGATTCTTTTCCGTCTGGATATACCCTCAGATCGTCTCCAGTAATCCATCTCCGGAGCATTTGTTTTGTTTTCACCTTTATCTGCCATACCTCACTCCCATATGTAACAATGCTTCTTACAATTGACTTATGTATTTTTTATTAGCTTTGGATATACTTTGGTGCCATAAATGGTATTCAACATGGTTATTGCCCTTATTCCTGGCAAATTTTTATCTTTTATTGCCTCATCCAGGGTTCCATTTTGAGCTATTTTAACACCCAATTGTTTGTATTCTTGGCAGTATTTAATTTCCTCCCCATCTTCTAGCACTATGTTCTCTTGAGCTCCACCAATACATATATTTCGTGTCTTTCAAATACTAATCTTTAAACATGACTCATTTGAGGGATTACTCCTTGAATGTCTACGGTGTGACTCAGTCAATACGGGAGCATGCTAACTGATTCAGCTCCCAAATTACTTCACGCGATCTTCACAGTTTAATAATAAACCGGTACTTTTGCTAAATGATCACGTAATGAGTAAAGTGTCACGGTAAAAATAATCGAAGTCGTCATTCAATTCATCCCAATGCCAGCCTTAAGTTTCGGAGTATCAGCATTCTAGTTCTGCGACTCCGAATGAAATCGAGAGTTTTTAACTATATCTTGCCTCTTTGAAGACCAGGTAAAATGTCAGTGTTGCTCATTTTGATTACTATTTCCTCAGCATCCTCTGTTCTAAATAATTATGAGTGATTATTATTAAGCAGTCGACAAAATAGGAAAAAAATATACCATTTGCCATTATGAAGATTTAATATTGCAATGATTGCATGAGTTCTCCTTCACTCAAAGTTGCTACTGCTGACAGAAAAATCTGCACCTTCCTATCCTTGTCAATTTGAAACGTGCCTTCTCTATAAATGATTTAATGTTTTAATTGCCTGAAGATGGTCTCATTAAGAGGAAAATGTGTTGTATGCCTAACAGCTTTCTTCGTCATTTTAAAATTAAGAGAAATTTTTTAATTAAAATTCAAGCATTTTCGATGTAAAAGGAGTTGTCACCAGTTATTTCGCTCAGTTACGGCTTCTCATCATGAATATTAAATTTAATTATACAATGAATTTTTACTCTTTTGTTATCATTTTTTTAAAAGGATATTTTGATCGATTACTTACCACTGATTTAGTCATATTCAATCATTTATTGGGACCCGATAACTGCTGCATTATAGTAGTTTAAGTGTTTTACTAATGGAAATACGATTATTGGAAATTGCATTCACGCTATTTTAAGGGTATGGTTTTAATTTAAATTTACTTTCAATTTACACGAGTCAACACATGGAGTATTGACGTAAAAAATACAAAGATAATTAGTATGGATATTTCCGAAAATTTCCATAACGCTCCTGAACGCTTTTCTTTCCATTTTGAATTAAGTAGGTTTGCCTGTTAGTCTCACTAATCCTAGTTTAGCCTAATTAAACTTTGAATGCAGAATTAGATCTTAAACGGGGATTTGAGTTTAGATGAATATTATCTGGTATTTTTTAGTATTTCGCTCTTAATGTGTATGCAAATAGTCTCTTGTAATTTTTAATAGGCTATTACTTAATGAGAATGCTGAGCAAATATTTTTTAATAGTCCATGGGACAATTTTCACGAGTATTGCTTGTCTACCGTACATAGTAATTTGCTGATATCATAGAGACCTTGGTACATATAAACTTAATTGTTATCTCATATGTCCGAGTTGTTATCTCAACTATATATTTGGAATTGCGTTCAGCTGAAGCAAGTTTTTTGTAGTGTGCGATGGGATTTCATTACGGGAACGCATATAATACACCATTTTAGTTTGTATTACTTTGTTTCATTCACATAGAATTAAGCATATTCAAATGCACTTGCAGAAAATACATACTGAAATATTTTTTAAGAGTGGCATTAATCTCCAGGACACTGTCGTGTATTCCTTTTCATCGTGTCAAACATTATTTGTATAGTTAAGTAGAATTCAACTACTAAAAATTAATTAATGTGAGAATCATGACATTTTTAGTTTTACCACTTCTCTTGAATATTCTTTATTAGTAAACACCTGAGTCCAGTATTTATTTTCCTTCCTCAGATTTTAAATTATGAAGGTATGCATTAATGCTAGTCTTAACAAATCATAGATTTTTTTGGGTACTCATAGATTATTTTAATTTGTTCATCGGTAGATTATTTCGGGAGGGCATTGCCAGCTGCGGTATTTTTTCTCCATTTTGATAAAATGTTTATTTTATAAGAGGACTGTCGTCTAGAGATTGAAAGAGATGTGGGATGGATCTACATTGATTATTCATAATTTGCTTAGTCTTAACGTAAGGTTATGAGAATCCTTTAATTTTAAGGCTTGCAATAGACTAAGAAATGACCTTTAAATGCTTTCCTCATAGAAGCCAAGTAGAGATTGTGATCCCAAGGAAATCCAACGGCTCTGCCGATTTTGAACCCAGAACCTTAGGAAGGGGTGCCAGTACTTAGCTATGTCAATTACCCGATTCTCCTATCTTTTCACAATAAATTGTTTTTTACAGCGCTCTTTGACTCCTTGAGCATTAAAAAGGGAATTTTTATTTTTATTCGCTCTTAATGTGTTCGCAAATAGTCTCTTGTAATTTTTAATAGGCTATTACTCAATGGAATTTAGAAGAATAGAAAATTTTAGGATAATAAATTTAAGGAAGGAAATTTAAAAAATAGTATTTGTTTCAACAAGGGAATACCTTTAGTAAGAGAATGATTTTCTCTCTCTCACCAATACTTTTTCCTTTGCATATTGACCCCTGGGCGTAACCCATCTAGTAATTTTGATTTCCTTTTATTATAGAAAGTTTAGTATTCTTCTTGCCTTTCACCATTTGCCTGCAGCTTAGTATCATTTTTCATCTTTTATAAGATACTCTCACACAATCGGCTCAATCACGCTTGATTTTATTCTTTTTCGCCATAAGATTCTTCTTTTGGTCCCTATATTGGAAGCCATTCATGTATTTTCATTGATTATTTCCAGTCGTCCATGATTCTTGCTCGTATATTGATAGAGTTTTTCAAATAATTTGTCGTATGTCTGTTAATTCTGGCTGAAATTCTTTAATAATTTTAGGCATTCCTTCTTTTACGGCCGAACTTATCTCTAACACTAATTAACTACTAGTATATATGTAAGGCTTTTAAAACCCAGCTACATGTTCCTTAATGCTTGTTTTCCGTTCCATTTTCCTCTGAGCTTCTTATGTGTAGCATTTACTGTCAGATTTTTTTACACAATTTCTACCATCTTAACTTCTGTATCTATCATTTTATTTCACTCTTCCTCTCTCCCAATCATTGCTGAGTGGCAAGAATCCCACCGCATAGCATTTCTCAGTAATGTATTATATGCTCTCGCCTCCAAATCCTCCCAAAATAGAGGTACTATTCCCCAAAAACGGAGAGATCCTCCCCTTCAAAGGATCTGATTTCTCGTCGACCGAGGTTTTCGCCCTCTATAGAGCCGGGGAAGGCCACTCAGTTGGCCAGGGAATTAACTGAAATTTAATTTGGATCTAGTTTAGTATAGCATGTGATACAGCTGCATATCGGAAGGCAATAAAAATGTTGTTTTTAACGTTTATAGTCGATCGCGAGAGGGAAGCGGTTGTTTTGGGTCCTCAATTTGCTCCGAATATATAATGTTAGTCCCCGGGAAAAAGCCATTAAACCGCGACGCGGGCATTAAAATTCAAAATAGCCGTTCGTGCGCCTGGCTTCGGCTGCAGACGCCGCCGCCGCTGCCGACCCTTTTGGGGCTGTTTGCTAAAATAATCTTGTTGTAATAATTGCGCGTGATTTATGAAAATCTGGCTCATGAAGGGAAAAAACCAATTTGTTTTCAAGCCAACTCCAGTGATTTTAGTGAATATTCGGCTGAATTTCAGATATCGAGAGGTATTCTAAATTAATGCGTAGTGTTTAAGGTTGACTGCCATAATTCATTAATTATTTTCCATAATAATGAGTCGTTCTACTTTATATCCAGGCTTCATATCACATACATTACCTAATGTGAAGGGTGAAGCTTAGTTAAAGATATAATTTAAGATATATAGTGGTGGTGCAAAGGGTACGCTTTGGACTGGTTATGTGCCATCATATGCACGGCAGTCCTAATCAACTAAGGCCTCTAAATCCCTCAAGAATCCGCTCAAGAGAAAAACGCCTTGAGTTCCAATACTTTTGCCATTATCGTCTCTGACAACTCTTCATCCATGAGATCTCATCACTAATGCGTCAAGAAAAATATAACGAAATAGAGTCATACCTATCAATTGAAGACAAGACGTAGTGCTTAACCCCTGTTCAACCAATATTTAAGAGCGTATTTTCAATGTAGTGCGTCCGCATCCATTTCAATAAAAACTCAGAGCATTTGAATGCGTCAGGCAAGCCTCTTTTCCTTCAAAGGGTAGAATGCTTGGCTGTGTTCTTACACGGCAGTTTCTCGGCGATGTGATACTTGGTATGATTTTATATTGATGTATTATGACCTGTGTTGTTTACCATACAACGTGACAGAGTGTCATGATTTTCATCGCATACTGGTCACTACCCTTCGCAGATTTGCATTGGCTGAAGGATTGTTACAAATAACTTAGTGGAAATTTCGGATTTCAAGAACTATTTTGTGTCGTTTACAGGCAAAGCTTTTGAAACAGTTTTCCTCTGTTACGGCAAAAGAAGAAGAAAATGAAGGCTGAAATTATAATTGATTTTGGATTGAGTAACCTCCCGAGAGAGAGTCTTTGATGTAAGAAGTTCATATGAACACTATATAGCGTATTCCCTTCACAGAGTGATTCCTCAAAAGAGTTTGTTTTTACGAGGCTAATTATTCCGAGATAGTGTCATTTATTACTCTTATAATGTTTAACTCAGTTGCACGACAAATATCGTGACAATAATTTTAATCACAACTCCATGACAAATGAGAAAGCGTACTTGTATCGAATCGCTGATGCTAAACACTTGAAGATACAAACATTAGATCCCAAGGAACCCAACAATTACATATATGTAGAAAATTTTATGATATATGTTTGCTAAAATAGGTAATTGTAATGTATAATCAGGTGTTATACCTGGATAGGCAATGTGCTTAACCGGGATCACGGGAAATATACCCGAGTATTTGGCTCCGTTACTAGTTTAGCTTTGTTACCAAGTGATTCTGTTTTTGTTATTAAGACACGGCACTACCCACCCAAGGTATTATCATCTGAAATTTCTCACCAATTTGGCATTGAATAAAGAATTTTATACCATTTTTTAAATGATTTTTCTGAAACCTCCATTTTCAGTTTTATTTCAATTTCCCCTTATTTCAAACCACTTTGTTGTCCATCGGGATTTACGGGAATATAGTTTTCATTGCCGGGCCCGGTGGTGGCGGGGTAAAGTCCTCGCCTGCTAATCCGAGAGTCCCGTCTGGGTGGGTTTTTCACCACCCAGGGCATGGATGTGTGTCAAGTTCTGTTGGTCCGGTCCCTGGAAAACCTGAAGACAGGCTGAGCAGCCTATCGGGATTCCGGGGACCCACGGGCCAACAGAATCGTCCGGCAAGCAAGCAAACAAAAAAATAATTGTTGAGACAAATTTTCTAACATTGGATGCAACGTATAGGTGATAGTAGTTCTGGCAGCATGGGCCGTTTAAAAAAAAGTATTCCACCAGTTAAGGTAGGTATTGTTGAATGTCAAGGAATCTCCCAGTTTTGTACACTTTCAGGGGTCTATCTTGTTCTAGTTTATCTTTTTTCTCCTTAGCATACGATCTACTTCATCCTGTCTGTGAAACCTATTCTCTTTCGTCCTCTTCCCCGCTTAGTGAAATGAAAAAGAAGCTTGAGAGGACTTAAACCCAGTGGAGTAATGTTCTGAGGGTAGAACATTACTCCACTGGGTTTAAGTGAATATTCGGCTGCATTTCAGATATCGAGAGGTATTCTAAATTAATGCGTAGTGTTTAAGGTTGACTGCCATAATTCATTAATTATTTTCCATAATAATGAGTCGTTCTACTTTATATCCAGGCTTCATATCACATACATTACCTAATGTGAAGGGTGAAGCTTAGTTAAAGATATAATTTAAGATATATAGTGGTGGTGCAAAGGGTACGCTTTGGACTGGTTATGTGCCATCATATGCACGGCAGTCCTAATCAACTAAGACAAGATCCTGAGAGTCCTAGATACAAGTTTCTTATATACTCTATACGGTCACAGTTCCTAAGAAAATAAAACTATCGCTCCTAATATTTGGGAAAATTTCAAGTAAACTTTTTCTGGCCACCATTTTAGAGCGGTTTAAAATTGTATGTGCATGGATCGATTGACTGAGCAGTTTCAAGCATTTAAGTGTTCAAACATACTCATGTCCAAAGAACCTTTGACAGTTTTAAGCCTCTTTTTAAACGATGTACCATTGGTCATGATGGTCCGGCAAAATACATTTTGAGGGATTAACTATGCACATTACTTCTTATAAATTCATTGTATGGCTAGAGAACTGGAGACTCAATAGTTGGACGATTTGTGCTGGTGGATAAAATGAAATAACTGTTACTCGATAAAATATTGGTACGTTAAAACAAAGAATACGCCTGGCATTTAATTACGCGAGGT
This sequence comes from Ceriagrion tenellum, assembly GCA_963169105.1. Classification (NCBI taxonomy): domain Eukaryota; kingdom Metazoa; phylum Arthropoda; class Insecta; order Odonata; family Coenagrionidae; genus Ceriagrion; species Ceriagrion tenellum. The sequence continues at coordinate 55,589,407 of OY720643.1, read as the reverse complement.
TTTCTGCGTCTGATATTTACTGCGGGAAAACTCAAGTGAAATTAAAAGTGAAGTTAAAAGTGAAATTAAAATTATGGCTTGAGACACTGACTACGGAAGTTTATTAATTATAAAAACTCTAGAGCTCACATTAGCTTCAAAGCATATTATTTAGCCGAAAAATATCTCTTCAAAAGACTTTTTTCATCTTCATGAGGGTTTCTCAGAAATGCATGCGTGCCATTTTTGAGAATAAATAAGCGTCGCGTGGTGAATATCACAAATGACCCTTCCCATATTTAAGGTGAATGACGTGAGGCACATTATTTCTTCTTTAACCGGCCCGAGCAATTTGTAACCCCTTCACTGGCAAAGCACTTACAAGAAACTTTCCTTGAGGGCCAATTCGAAAAACTGGAGCCAAAGAATGTTTTCCGGTAACGAAGGTCGTGATCGACCATAAGACCTTTTCATCCTTGACCGAAGAGCTCACCTCGCTTTCCACTGAAGTAATATATCACGTGTCATTAATGTGGATGAGTAAATCCCGGATGTCACTCTGTGCAAGGACGGAACGCAGATTAAGAACTTAGCATAGACACCAGGGTTGAAACCACATCATTTGTTACATGCAATGTTTGGAAACTTAGCATAGATTCTTTCAAGACACCTATTACCATATATGTACTTCTAATGGTTTTTTTATTGACCCTCTATGCACAGAATTATGAAAGATCAGCATGAAAAAAATTCTGCTACTATATTAGTTTTTTTAAAAGTGCTATTTAAGAATTAAAAAGAAAAAATGAAATTTTTTTGAAAATAACATTTATTTTTAAAGGTGAAGTATTTGTATTTTACAATTTTAATTTTAAATCATACTTTAAATAATAATATTTACGCACGGTATACTTCAACATAACCTTCATAACGTATCTTTTTTAAACTTTCCCAATTTTTCTTCATATGACAGCTGGAACTATTTGTTTTAGAGCTCCTACAGGCACGCCATCGTCAGTGAATAGTGTCACACATTCATGTATTCAAATTGTTTGACAAACCGCCGAAAGAGATGCAACTTTTCACTCACTTAATCCGAAGCGTTACAATTGTGTCCAGCGCAGCAACTAAATGGAAAAGCCTCTTAGAAAGCAGATATATATTTCAATGACTTTGAAACGTAACTAATTTGACTCGCTCGTCCATAGAGGGTTACAGTATTCTACCTGTTGATTGGTAGGTTTTTAGTCAGTACTTATCCAAACGTCCTAATTTATGACATACCTTTCCGTTTTCACTCCTAAGGATGCCCCGTCATTATATTCCTCTTGAATTCTTCATATCGTCTCCCTCTTCTAATTTCGTCTAGAAATCCTATTCTCTTCATTTTTCTTCCACACTTCCCCAGTTTTCTCCCATCTATTACTCTCTTTGACAATCTTTTTCCTTTCAGTACGTTCTCCATCCATCTCATCCTTCACCATCAGCTTCCTCTCCTCTTGGATCTTGGGTTTTCACCAGCCTTTTCTGTACGTCTATACTCAGACGTCCTCTTATCAATTCCCATCTTTTTAAAATTGTTTCTATAACTGTGGCAAGTCTACATCTTATGACCCTACCACCAAACTCATTCTCCTCCAAAATACTACTCAGATACGTGAACTGCTTGATCTGCTCTACTTTGTGCTCTCCCTCCCTTATGTTTAGCCCCGCCTTCTTGCTTCTAGGAAATCTCATCTTTCTCGTCTTCTTATGGATAATCCTCATCCCATACCTCCCACACTGCACCTCTAACGCATTGATCATTGACTGCAATCCCATAGCTGATTAACAAACCAACGCTTGATCAACTTTGAATAATAAAGGCTCAAATAAAAATTGAAGAGTAACCAAAATTGTCCATTTAAGTGAAGAAATTTGGATTTTTGCGTTTAAGCATGCGTGAATTCCAGTCATCCAGACGGCAGTCTATAGGAAGCGATGAAGTCTCCTTGCGGAATATGTGCGTGCACTTGCATTAACAAAATCTTACTGTTCCCCGTAGATAATTCCAACAGATTCAGGCGAGATATCGTGGAAGTTTGTCATATTAAAACATAAACAACAATTGCACTATTCCACAAGGTATTTAAAGCGTACTTTGAGTGGAAAGGAGACTTTCAGGGCAGTCGGGTGGCATGAATAAGCTGAAATAATGACACCACTGTAACATGGTTTCCTGCACATACCAAATTCGTGTTCATCATCTGTAATGTATATAGTAAGGTCTAAAAAGTTCAACTGTTTCCCGGATTCCATTTCCATGGAGATTTTATTTTGTGGTGTTGGGCATTCAAAAGATTGAGGAATTAGACTAATTTTCTGACACTCCCTGTCCAGCAGACCTTACCATTAAAATACCTTGGTACGCATTAAAATATCTTGTGGAATAGTGCAATTGCTGTTTCTGTTTTAATATTCCCGGTAGATGGTCACAAAAAAGACCAAAATGTATGCAATAGGGTCAAAATGTCTTTCCGTTCATTGAAAATTTGGAATATTCTTTAATTTTTAACATACAGGGCAATGATTTGCTCCGTTAATTTGGCTGGAATGGTTCATTTCGTAATACAACATGCATGTTATGTACGCCATGCAAGTATTTACTCGATAATAGTTTCTGACTTTTCACCATCTCGGGGGATTTATAAAGCTGTTGATGTTCCTTAAAGGCTGTCCATAATCCACGTAGAACCCAAACAGTGTCGGTGGGGTATGAGGGTTATCAACGAGGTCCATGTTTGGGATCGGGGGATGTGGAGGGATGTCTACGTAGACAATGGCCGTGACTATCATAGCTACAGGAGTAGTGTTTCTTTTACTTACCTTTTCTTAAATTCACCTTAAATTACAGATAGTCCATTTAAATTAATTAATAACTTATTTCGCAGCTTTTTCCGCAAAAAAGGAAAGTCTTCGTGGACAAAGGGGGGAACGGGATGATCCGGATGGAAGTCTACGAGTGTCCATGATGAGAGTACGGGGGTCAAAAAATGGCCTATTTCTTTTTTCATGTTAAGAATAAAACTACTTGGTTTTTTCCACCAATATATTTAACCATAAATTAACCGGTTTCGGCCTTTTCAGGCCATTATCAAGATTACTGAATGAAAAGGCCGAAACCGGTTGATTTATGATTAAATATATTGGTGGAAAAGACCAAGTAGTTTCATTCTTAACATGAATCGAAATTTCCACAAAGTGAATTCCCCAACCATTGATTTTATTTGGCCTATTTGTGTCTACTTGGATTATGGACAGACCCTTATGGATCAAATGGCTGCTGTGATATTACCTATTATTTGCTTTGCTTGAATTTCAAAGACTAATAAACATTGCAGGATCACCGCTGGCGAATCATTTCCAATTTTCATCGCTATGTATAGTGTTTCCTTGAGTCTCGTTTACCGTTTACTGGAAATAATCAATGATTATGAATTTTAGCCTATTTGAGACATAATTGGTCTCAGTACTAAACTTAACCCTTTCAAGAAATGATGCGAGGGTCTATAATGATATTTTTGTTGTTGAATTGCAAGTTTTCAAACACCGCTGCAATATGTAGTCAAGCTATACTCTGGCATTTGGCCCTTGAATGTTTTTAGTACTTAATGCGTTTTGAGCCAGTCGCTCAACTGGAAATAAAAAACTACTAGAAAATTGTATTTCTTTATTATGCCATTGTTGATCCCGCTGTAAAAACCTATCAACCTATTCCGCCATTAAAGTTTATTAGCCTATATCTTCTATCTAATCTGGCCGATTGTACTTCATCTATGATCATAAAAAACAACAGGGGATACGGAAAAACAATATAGGAGATGGATTTCGGTTGTACTTGGAATAATAATTATAGTTTACATACTTCTCCACAGCTTTTGAACGTATCTTTGGCCTGATTTTTTTCTGCCAGCGTGTATTTAACTGAGAAAGAAGGTTTAGCTCATGGGGTGACATGCATTTTTTACATTATTTACACTGGAAGACAGTCACATCTACCGTTATTATTATTTTTAAATAATGTAGTGCACTTTTTTCTCTGTTTAGAGTTAAATATCAGGTACTAGGATGTATATTATACCGTATTTTAAGATTTTCTTGGCTGAACTTATATTTTTATTGAATGGGGTTACCTAATCCCTGACTGGTTACTAGGATTATATACTTTTTGTGGCTGCAAAAATATACATGCAATGGAATATTCTCGCTGATTGACGAATTTTATGCCCTGGCCCACTCAATTAATAAAAAAATATTTGCATATGATGCAAGAAACACATTATAAACGCTTAGATTCAAATATTTCTTACTAAGTTTCTATAAATTAAGATATTCCAGCTGGAATTATTGGGAATATATGCACATAAATATGTTAACTGTGAACTGTGAACGCAGAGAAAACTGTGCCGTCTTCATTTTATTCAGGTGATCAAAATATCTACTTATGCCTCGTGTATGCCAAGCATATCAAAGTGAGCTTTGAAATAAGTTTTTATTCACTAATGAGCCGTCAGAGATAAATATTTAACGAGATATAGGGGTATTATATTGCGTTTTTGGATAATTTATTACACTTATAGAATTTTAAATTCTTTCAAATAACTGACTAGGTAAAAAAAGACGATCCGAGTTGTAAATTACAAAGCATTACCGTCAGGTATTTAGCCGCATGTTACCTCCACTTTCTCAGTTCAGTGGCTTGATCGGGGAAGCCATCAATGAGGAAGTACATACTGGAGAATATAATTTTGAGCAACTGTCTGAAGAAATTCTGTGAAAATTCACAGCAAAAAATCATTCGCCTGGACTGGAAATGATTCCCAGGACAGGCCCAATCAGTGTGACAGTGAATTTCACATAATTTTGTGAACACTTACGAGTGACTCAGTGAAAGTTACTGCGTGGCTAGTTCCGCAGTTCTTTGAAAATATCTGAAGAAAGTGGGGTGAATCGGAATTAAAACATAAGCTAATATCACAGGTGTCAAAGTTGCATTTCCATCCAAACATTTACAGTTCTTTTGAGACGTTGGAGCTCTCATAAGTTTTGATGTCATTATAGTATTATTCTTCACTATTATGTTCAAGGTTCAATAGATCATGAGCAAAGTTTATCTTCTACTTCCTACTCTTGTCAAATTATTTAAAGGTGCATGCGTTCAAACTCTTTCTTCCTACTCTATTTCTTCATAATAGGTAGAGGTAGGACGATAGCAGCCTATGGCAAATATTGTACTACGCATCTCCTTTGAAACGTAGATCGTGTTTTATATTTAACGTAGACTCCCCTTACTTTTCTAGTAGGTACTATGTTGTCCCATTATTAATATCACAAATTAAGAAAGAACAATATTTTATTGCAGCTATAATATTAGTATTAATCACTCTTTGTTGCCACTTTATTTCATTTCCTGTCAACAATCGTCTCTCTCAGGTAGCAGAAAGATTTCAATGATTTCAAATATGTAAATGGCACCGGAAGGCATAAAGTCGCCATCTATCAAGTGAGCCAGATCGTCAGCGTCGTCGAGCGTCAGCGTCGTCGGCCTCAAAAATATAGGAATGGGAGCTAAGACTTTAATGGAGTTAGAAGGGGCGTTATTCTTTTTTTATTGACTAGACTTTCTCTTCCTGTTCTGATTCATTTGCACCCCCGTTAAATGTTCTTCGCGCGTTCCCACGGGCTTTAATTTGATTATGGAATAGACTACAGAAAAAAGCCAAGTCCTTTACCTCCTCGATCAATCATATTTAATTCCTTAAGGCCTTCAGGAAAATATAATTGCCCTAGCGACTTATTTGGAAAGACTTTTGCCGCTCGGTTAATCAGTTAACGATGACTGACAGTCGAGAAGCAAGCAATCCAGTAGAGATGAGAGAATCACTGCGCAGGAGAAGGCGATGGCCTTACGCTCGGGTTTAAATTCACTATAAAGTTCGAAGGGTTGAAATCACTGTGAACTCTTATCCACTCACTTTGTTCCGAGGGTATGTGTCGAATATAATTGCTATTCAGTACCTTATCTCAATTTATAGCCTCGGAATGTCACCGCACTCACGTAGTTTATGGATACGTGAGAATGCTAATGGGAAACATCATTTTCACTGCATATTTTGTTGAATTTGCGTTTTTAAAGCGTTCAACTATAGTTTTTTTGCTGTTATTTCCAAATAATATCAGTGATATTCATCTATTTTTACCTTTATGTGAGTCGAATTCAGGTGGATCCAGAAATCTATTACAGCATCAATAGCCATTTTTCATTTTTTTATACTTGATAAGCCACTGTGGCAAATTTCTTGCAATTTAGGCATTACTTCGCATAATATAGTCATGGTTTTTAAACAGTATTATTTTTTGATTGGTTTTTCAAACATAATAATGCTCTACATTAATGTTGCTAATTAGCAGTAATCACTTCTTCTTTCACTTATGCACTATACTTCCTAGTTTTTTTTAGCATTTTCTTCCAATTCTTGTCTCAAACATTATCCAGTCTATTTCTGTAATAACAATACAAGAAAGTTTGAACTGACTTATTGAATTGAATTATATGACGGTGAAATATTTAGCTGAAGATGACATTAAGTAGTTGCATGTCCGTAGGGCGAATATTGGTCATCTGGCACTGAGAAGAAGGCCATCACAATTTGACAAGTGCATGAAAATGTTTTTCAAAGCCTGACTGAGAATCCATTTTTCATTATGCCGATTTTTAAGCATAAAGGGTGCAAAATTAAAATTTTATGGCAGAAAAAGAAATGATTAATGGCGTTAGCAAAAAAATTGAAAACAAGGACCAAACGACGAAGAGAGAAGAATCTGGAGTAAAATACATCAGTCAATTGTCAATTTAATCGTTAGCTAATGTAATTAATGGTGTTGGCAGTAACTCTGTGAAATTATTTTATAGTTAACAGTTGTTATTTTGAGGGAAACTAAGTGATTTTTCATTTCATTCGTCAGGTAATGTTCTCATTTCTTGGTTGTAAATTGTTGGTTTTGTTTCAAAAGGTTAACAATACTTCTCAAAAATGACTGCAGTACTATTTCAAAGCATATCGTTGAAACCTATCGCATATCACAATTTTAACTCTGTGATCAATATACTGAAAGTTTTCAAATTTGCTTTTTATAGTTTTCAAAACATTTAACTCAGATGTGAATCCGAATAGGCTTTTCATAGCTGGCCTTAGTATTTCGTTTGGGTAATGGGATGAAAATTTTGTCCCGGGAAGTAAGCCTCCACGCCATGATGGATGAACTTCTGCCACCTTCATGAAGTTTGTCGTGACTAAATTTTATGATTGTTTGAATCCGTCACCGTAAAAATGATGTCTTCTCCAAAGTTTCCCCGAGTGTCTTAAGGGTTCTGGTACGCGTAGTGTGGACGGATGAGACTTGAAGCTACGTTTTACTATCAAGCGGCAATGCACTAGTTCATCGCTTCGTAGTTTTTACTAGCTATCAGGTCTTCGTCAACTTCTCACCCCTGGAATATATTCGACACGATTACAAGCGGCGCAAGTTTGTTATGGCTGCGAGAAACGTGGGACTCGCTCCGAAGTTTGAATAATGCATGACCTTCTAACCCATGCCATCCGGGTCGCGCGTAATCACATGCCGAAGCATATATAGTTTCTGGTTCACTCGAATTAACGGTCCTCCCAAGCTCCTTCACCCCAGCAATTGGAGACTCAACGAATTCACTCATTCTCACACGTCTCCTCAAGTTCCCTTACGTTTATCAATCATTTCAGTAAAACTGGGCGTTGGATTTCAGTAAAACTCGGTAAGATTACGCTTTGAAAAAATATATTGGAGTCATTGGATTACAGACCGGTTTCGGAATCAGTATTGAAATTTCGATACACTTGTAAACTGAAGCGTGCATCTTCCAGTCAGGAAAGAACTCGGTATCATTTGAATGGACTATGTGGAATCTGTTGCTTTGTAATAATAGCTACAATTTGATGTTAAAATTAAGGTTTTGAGAAAGACAGTTTCATTAAGTGCCTACGTTTATCTTACGGCGTGTTAATTGGCATGATAAATACTTTCTTAGAAATCTCATTTGATTCGTTTATCGATTCTGAAACATGATATTTTGCGCAAAGTCAAGGAAACTACAAAAGTTAAGGATATTATCTTTATGTAGATGATACGTTAGATGCGTTTTATATTGGCCAAAATATTTATTTGAAAAAGAAAAGAGAAAAATTCAGATACCAGTATTAAAATCTTATGCATCTGGGATATTCTTCAAATTTGTAGCTATTTCTCTTGGGAATGGGAACAACTGAAACTCTTCTCATATATTTCCGCTATTTTTAAGCTGCAAGGCTTCGTTCAACGGATTTAAGTCACATTCCTCAAAATAAAATAGAATAACAAATCGAAAATGATCACGGTGAATAAGTGGATGAAGGAATATTAATTATTTGAGTAATTTTGATGAAACGGTAATTTACTTGCCCAAGGCAGAGTGTACCGGGAAACGTCTATACTTTGTCATTATCCCCTGTTGTGAGGTACATTGTATTATCCTCTCCGAAGATAAATATAATTTAAAAAAAAGCAGTGCTCAGTGCATCTCTCTGCTTCCGCGGTCCTCATTATGCATCATTGCTTATCCCTGGGGTTACTCCACCTTAATGGATGCATGCAAATAGTCTAGCGTTTCAACGGTTTAAGGCAGTTGGGTAACCTTGGTGATAATGTTAGCACTTCGAAACATTTAACGATCGCTCCATGAAGGAGTCGGGAGCGTCTCGCGGCAGGAGCTCATCACTTCAACTCGGGAAGTGGCGATGCTCGCATGTTCTGCTCGTTCAAGAGACCAAACCGTCACTTCAAGGAACCCCATCCTCATCTGCGAGAAATGTCAAAGTACTGTTGTGTCCTCTTCCTCGGCTGAAAGGTGATGAAGAGTCATGTATTTTCATTCAATATGTAGTAGCAACTCCTTCCGGTGAGGTGAGAAAATATTCCAGGTCCTCAAAGATTGCTTGCGACAGCATGTGAACCAAAGTCGTTGAAACTCTTTCACCGAAAAACTTCTCTAAAACTCTCTTTGAAGGTGAAAATATAATTTTTCAAGCTTCCGCAAAATATAAACCAGTCATTTTTGCATCGTTAATAGTTGATCTAGAATCTTATGGTTGGTGAAATTATAGGGGGAGATGTAAATCCGTTATAGTACCTTCCAGTAAAACATGGAGCATATTATATTATAAAAATAACATATCTACAGCCGAATGTGTGAAAGTAACATTTCCCCATACTGCAATCTAAAAATGGCATAACGGGTAGGAGAAAAGGGGTTTCAGTTGTTAAAATTGGGAAATAATTAAAGTGAAGATGGAGCCACCTTAGTCAGGAAAAATAAATTCAGCGAAATATAAAATCTTACTCAAACTTCCTCGAAAACTAAAATCCTACTAAACGTAAGAGAGAAGCTGAATGCAGAAGTTACCCTGAGAGGAGTGACATTAGAGCAAGTGGATTCCTTCACTTATCTTGTAAGAACCGTCACGTTGGACAGTGGAAGGTACAACGGATATCTAGCGGAGATTAGCAAAGAAGGAGTTCATGGGAAAAAGACTATTAGGATAACATTAAGTACTATTTCAATGTTATTGTACTCTTAGAGTATTATGAAGTTATGCATAGTTGGAAACAAACTTCGCGATTGGCATTGATCGGCCAACATCGGTGTTGCTGGAATAGTCTGCTTCGGGCGTCGTGGGCTCGATTTCCCACCCTCGGGATAGTTTTCACAATCTCAAGGATTGATGCGATGTATTTATGAGCTACTATTCGTTGCAGTTAACAATTTTAAGATCCATGAGACTGTTTTTGGTGGTAATTATAATAATGCAAATAAAAATAAACAATGTAAACCAACACTTTTTAGTCCTGGGAACTGAGCGGAGTATAATATTTGTATCGGTCCCTGATTATTATGTATTTTATCTATCCGGCGTTTTTATGCATTAATGAATATGTAAGACAACTATAAGTTGAATTTTAACGACGAAGGGAACATAAAACTTCATAATTTGGAGATCATAAGTCTCTACAGTTTGCTTTTTACAAAGCGAGTAGACATATGAAGCTACCTACAAGATACAAGAGGATTATCGAAGTAAACACTAAATAGAAAGCTGAAAACTTTAGCTAACTTTTCATTTCAGTGGAATTAAAAAATTACTTTTCAATATATCTGTGTGCATTTGGCCATATAGTACCCGGAAGTTCTCTTTCTCTTTTAATTCTAGAAATGACATTCTAATTGGATACATAAATTATTTAGCTTGAGTTTTATTTAAGAATACCTATACAATCGAGCACTCTTTAATTTCATCATGCTCTTTCGATCTGAATATGGTATAAATGGGAAGGGTTTCAGCATAAGGAGATATGAAATTCATCAATTAGCGTCAATGATACCGAGTCCAGGCCATTGAGAAGTCCCCTTGCCCGAATAAGTGAAGGGCTTTGAGCCCAATGTATAGAGAGCTGACCTCTGAAAACCATTACATACTAGTTCACATATTGATACGAATGTGGCGGAAATATTTTGAACAAATAAATCAGTATCCTTGTTAACTTTTGGTATATTTCCATTGTTATATTTAATGGCAACTTTTACTACACCACAGAATTTATGCAGTGTAGTAAAAGTTACCATATATATGCCATATGAAATATAGCTGTGGAAATATTTTGCTCATATGTGATTCTTCCTGCCTTTTTAGTGAAATATGTGAAACAGAATCTAAAATTAAGTATTAAGTGTATGTGCTAAAAACTTGTATACAATTTATAATTTTCTCCAACTACCATCTCAGCGTGTGTTGCTAGTAATAATACTTTTTCTACCCATTACAAAAAAGTAGCATAGGGCAATTTTTACATCATTAATATGACATTTAATCTAAAAAGAATATTCTTGTGACTTCTTTTCTCTTTTTATTTTTGGAACGCAGAGTAATTGCGCCTCAAAATTTTTTCTTGCGATTTTATCATGCACTTCTTTTTTGCTTAAACTGTATTTCGCAGAATTTTTCCCGGTTTATCCATTTTCCACTTAGTGAGCAATAAGACTTTTTATATCCCTGGCGCCCGCTACGAAGCCTTTAACTGGGAACTATACCTGATGGTTTTTAGGTTTAGATTAAAGGTAGGTTAGAATTGAAGTAAAGTTTTGACTGACGAATTTTTTTTTATTGTAACATACACTTCACACGTGGTTTGATGCGAATAAATGGCGAATTCATTTAGAACGTCAGATTAGAATGATTTTTTCCATCCAATGAAACAACTTAATCTATTTCTTCATTGAATTTCCCTCACAGCCTTTTATACCCTCTTCCAATCGTCTCCATTCATCATCATCATCAATTAGCAACTCCAGTTTCCCGGGTGTTGTCTATCAGCGTCTTCCATCTGCTCCTATGTATCTTGGTATGTTTGTTGATGTTGAACTTCCTCCCAAGAGCCCTCTCTCAGTTGAATGTCTTGTTTTAGTTGGTCGATCCAATTCCTTCTTAGTCCTCCCACACTTCTCTTCCCTGGTATTCCCTTTTTCAACCATACCTTAGCTGTTCTGGTCTGTTCCATCCTCATCACATGACTCCGAGGCTTGTTTTAATTTGGAAAGCAATTATTTAACCCACCCCTGGCTTGCTAGGCCTCACGTGGCTTCTTTGCATGGATATTTTCAGCAGTAGACCATCAAACTTAGTCTGTCCGCGCCACCGTTTACTAACAATTAGTTCCTCCGCCGCCGCACTAGGTGATGCACCCTGCTGTTGCTGCATCCCATTCTGCAGGGCCTGTGATCAGGTTACCCCTGAACAGCCCTGGCAGGACCCTCTTGCTCTCTCAGCTCCTCGACCCATCACGCTGAAGGGATTGGATAGCACAACTTTGTAATGGGTTACTCGGCTTAAGAGAGCCACCAGCGGGTAGGTGATAGTTGAGTTGCTCTGGTGAGGCTAATTGACTCCTCTTGTGTGGAGTCAATTAGCCTCTCCAGCAGATATCAATGGCCTGGACTCGGTATCATTGAAGCTGATTGATGAATTTCATATCTCCTTATGCTGAAACCCTTCCCATTTATACCATATTCAGATCGAAAGAGAGGCTTGTGGGTCATGAATGAATGTGGGTTAAATGCTCCAGTAATGGACGTGTATGAAAGGAGTGTGCTTCGCTGGCTTGGCCATGTTGAGAGAATGAATGAGAGTCGAATAACGAAACAGATATATGAGAGTAGAATGAATGGTGTGAGAGGTAGAGGTAGGCTGAGAAAGTTGTGGTTGAATGTGGTTGAGGAAATTCTTAGGAGGAGGAATATTAGGAGTCTTAAAAACAGGAGGGCGTGTATGGAACAGTGTATGGAATGAGGCAAAAGAGGTCTGCAAGGATAGGTCAGTATGGAGGAAATTATTGAAGCAGAGTTAGGTGTACAATCATGTATTAACGAGTGAAACATTTTGACTGTGCGTACCGCGGAAGGGAGCGGCGTGATGGGTATGTATGTATGTATGTGTGGAGTAGGGATTGGAAATTTAAATCCAGAATCGATTTTCGATTAATCGACTTTCGATTTCGGTTTTAAAAATCGGCTGTCTAATAATTCGATTTTTTATCCAAAATAATCGAAAAATCGAAATTTTTCAATGGTAAAGTGATTGTCTTCTGAAATACGGATGTGCTGTTCTAACAAAATGCGAAATATGGGTTAATGGAAGCACTAGGGGTAAGAACTGAATACGGTGAAATTTATTAATACAATTTATTATTTTTAAAGATATAGAACAAGCAAATTATATATAATTTAGTAGCCCATGCGCAGAAGACGATATTCGGACTGGGCGAATCTATTTTGAAGACGAGTGCTCTGAAGTGATTTATTGAGAAAACGTTTACAAAAAAGGCACAATGTCAACGCGTATTATCATTTCTAATCTTCGTCTCGCGGTCTACAATGTATTACTTTCGAGCGTGAGTCCCCGCCTAGACTAGAATTATTGTAATAAAAATCCGCAGCCCCACAGTTGGCAACTCCAACCTGCCGGTGTCCGAAGCACTTTGCCTCCCCACCGAGATTCCCCCACCAGCGGTGCAGAGTGAAATAGCGCGGAGCGGAGTAAAGCGAGGCGGCAAAATTCAAATGCTGTAGCAAGCTAAAAATCGAAAACCGATCGCCTAGAATCGATTTTGAACGATTTTTCAAAACAAAAAGTCGACTACGATTAAATCGAAAATCGGAGTGTGATTATCGATTTTCGATTAAAATCGAAATCGATTTTCCAATCCCTAGTGTGGAGTCATATGATCGCACCCAACTTCTTGGGTCCACGTCTCCATTAATTTATAAAAATAGGGTGGTATCTGTATCTCTACGAGCATGTTTGTTGCTTTTTTCTTCGAAAACTACATCACTGATTGAGCTTAAATGGTGCATGTTATGACGTTTATTCCATGGAGTGCTGTAGGACCGTTAGCATAAGCCAAGGGGCCTCGAAAGTTTTTAATTGCTGTTTACCCAGAATTTTGCACATCGATAGAATCGAATACCATGCATCTATCAAAACACCAAACTGCAGTAGAGCTAAGAGGTTTTTGGAAGCTTTTTGAGGATCCCAAGGTCCAAAGTCAGAGCTCTCTGCTTCCCATTACAAATGAACGAATGAGCCGATTAATGTGAAATATTGCGTACAATTGCATGAGAGATTTGAATAGGACATGTACCTTTAAAGAATGTTCCAATGGTATTATGGACCGATAAGTGGGCCCATTGACAAAACCAAAATCAATAGGGTTGTAATTTTTACCCCAGATTTTTAGTATTCATTCTGATAAGAAAAGCATTGAACTAATTGCAGCGGCCTCTATTTTCCGCCTTTTTAAAAATTTCCTTTACTCAGGAATTAGGGTTGAATCATTTATTTATTTATTCTCTATGAATTCGTCAGCGTAATAATTTTTGAGCTTCCCAAGTAAAAAACGTTCCCTCTGTTAGTTATAGAATGAGCTGCTTTAAATGCCAGGACACATGGGTACCGGATTTAGAGGTTAGATAGATTTCTTCAAGTAAAATGGGTTTTAATTCAAACTCTGCAGGTTTAATATATAAAGCAAATTATTGAGGATACTAAAATAAAGAAATAAAGTGGTTTCTGGGATAAATTAGTCGCACACACGAGTTCATTGCCCAATTGAGCCACATATTTCTGGTTATTGCAAAATTTTCTTGATAGTGAACAAGATATCGAATGCAAGTTTGAATATCTCATTTAGTGTTTAGATAACGCGTTTATATTTTTATTATCTCATAGGAAGAAGGTTTACTACCCCATAAAATATGTATTGATGCTTGTGGGGCATAGTATTTAAACATATTATTATACAGAACTAATAATATTTATAAATCTACTATCGCTTGAGGAAGTCATCTGTTACTCGACCGTTATTTAAAGTGCTTACTTCTTTCGTCCACAGGAGGTGTATATTGAAACCAATTGAAATGTTCTCATATAGAAAATATGTGCAAAAATACAAACATGATGAAGATTTGATAGATTAAATCGCCAATGATAGATTTCTTCAAGGAAAAATCTTTTTAATGAAAACTCTGCAGGTGGAATACATGAAGCGAATTGTTGAGGATAGCAAAATAAAGAAATAAAGTGGTTTGCTCTGATACCAAAATTTTAAGGTACCTAAAGCCAAATGGTGGAACGTTTTCAGCTCTTGGATGGAAAAATTATTGTGAACGCGTTAAAAAATCCTTCCTATGGGTTGATTTCTTCTAACGTTGATAATTAATAAATAGTTCGTTATTATAGGTTGGCATAAATTTTACTGATTGTTTATATATTTCCTCTATCGATTTCTCACATTTTCCTATTAAGAGGAATTCACTTTGAAATATATAACTTTTCTAGTTCCCTAGTAATGGCAAAATACAGTTACCCGGTTTTTGGTATTCTGCCTTTAACTTATCAATGGGCTTCAGCAGTAAGCAAGACCTATATTGAAAAAAAAGTATTATGAGACTAATTCCTAAATTAATATCTACCAATTTATTCGCAAAATTTTATCACACGTACCAACTACTTTCGCTATTCTTGGGTTGGAGCGGGAAAAAAATAAAAGCATCCACCAAAATTTCCCATGGAGATCACGTAACTCTCAACTGAATTAAGCTCTTAATATCTTTCATAACATTTCTCCGTAGAGCTACTTCCGCAAAGGAATTTCAGACCATGAAGCATTTAGCACGCTCCTTAGTTTGAAACCTGCGTCGCTAACACAAGAGCCGAAGAACCCTCGACAGTTATCGGTTAGCGAGAACTCATCGAGCGAGAGCATTGGCAGTAAATGATTAGCGCCTCATCTGAAGACGCTAGTGCAACGCAGCCTCGGTCACCGCATTTCAGCTGTTTCTCCTTTTCTCCTCTGTTTGCGCAACCTCTTATAAGGTGTGAGGAAAACACTAGTCGTATTAAGCCCATACCATCGTTCTCTATACTTTGACGCTAAGACGGGAGGCCCGGCTGGGATACAATGGATATCGTTTTCCTCCAGCGAGAAACTTTTCATGAAAGAAATGAATGAAAAACTATTGTATCTTCACAATGTGGTAATACCACATCAGTCCTCTGACAAAGAGTTTGGATAACTGTAGTAAGAGCATGATATTTAACATTACGCCGCGTGAATTACATAGTCTAATACATTTAAAGTTATGGATTGAGCGGAACGCAAAGTGCTAGATGTTTAGAAAGTGTAAATATAATAACATATTCGCACTATCAATGAACATTGCTTTCTTCCGATGTTTAAATTAGCAGAAATAATTTCTATGCTAAAAATTAATTCCTCTTTACGTTACACTTCTTGTGGTATGTTTAAAGTTTTACTTTAAAATGCCTTAAATAGGGGGTGTATAACCTATTTGAGAATGCGGCTCGAAATCAGTCTAAGGTCTGACAAAATATTTTTTTCCCGTGCCGAACAAATATCTTGAGAACTAATTATCTGCTATCTTGATATTTATAAATAAATATGTAAATTATGAAAACTAACTGAATGAAAGATATTTTTTTCAAGCAAAAGATTTTCTGTGCACTATTTTACTAGTCTCACAACTGCCGGGAGGACAAGGTTGGAAGCCATTGATGTATAATTGAAAATTTCCGAATAGATTGCTTGGATACACGAAGTATTTTCATTGAATTTCAATTCCGCTCTACATCTCTACAACTGATGAAACAAGAGTGTGTTAAAATTCTGAACTGATAGGTACAAGCATTTTCTCTTTCCTCGCACCACTTATGAACGTAACAAATACAGATTGAGACGCCAAATCATTCCGCATGCATACGTTTTATTTTCCTCCTTCCTTTATCCAATTCCTTATTCCTCTCCCATCCCGTTTTCATGGCTGGTGAACTTACGCCTCCCTGTAACACGCTCCTGCTATAGCTTGCGGCTTATAATGTATTAGTCGATTCCAACTTGGGAAATTTTGCGGCCTCTTTTGTGATGGCTCTGTTTTCGTGAGTTAAGACGAAGATATAAAATGCTTTGGCTTTAGAGTTAGTTTGTTATACTGTTTTTTCGAACCCACTGAATGAAAGATTAATGATGTCGCCTATTCTATGTTATCAAAACGAAGTATGCGATGGTAAATTAATAAAAATGGCAATGGGAAAACGTAAATAAATTTTGGTGTATTTGAGAATTAAAATATATATATATATATATATATATATATATATTTTTTAATTCTCAAATACACCAAAATTTATATATATATATATATATATATATATATATATATATATATATATATATATATATATATATATATAACCTATTTTCCCATTTCAGACGGTTATAGCATATTTAAAGTTCTTTCAGATGATGAAAATTAAGAAACACGATTGAATAATTGCAAGATTTGCATTCATGCATTGATTCTAAATCTATAAAAATTTAATTTAAAAATATACAGTCCTGGCCTCTCACCAAAATGAGTATAGAGGGCATATTATTGTAAATGTGTTTGAAATAACTCTATAAACTGTCGCTTTGTTGCATCACAACGTAGTCCGAGCGAAATAGTTCCCTAGTCATAATAGAGACCATATTCGGATTATGCGTTTTAATTTCACCAGCTGTAGGTCACATCAATTAAATATTGCATTATTAATGGTGCAATAATATAGTTTTATATGACAGAAATTGTAAGTAATTAAATGAAAATATTTAAATAAGTCTTAAACTTGGCTCATTTTTTTCACGTGGTGCGTTTTAAACTCCTTCAAAATGGAAGATTTTTTTGTGATACCCAAGAATCTACTGCGGTGACAATCTGATTAATTTTCAAATATAGTTGAGCAAACAACAAACTACACGCCGTTAGTTTTTTTTACGACATCTAAGTGTTAAAAATACCTCATTTTGTAAATAATGTCTCTCTGGAGTGCATATACGTACCATTTTCCGTGTAAAAGGGCTGGTATTTTTTGGCAAATATCTCGGAAAGTAATGTAATAATGCGTTAAATTTTTGGTGTCATGAGTCAGGGATATGTTTCTTTAAAATGAGAACAAATTCATTGATCTGTAAATAAAATGATATTTCGCTCAAACTACCTTAAGGTGCGCACTTACATGGTAATGTAAATGTCTTGATCTCACTACATAAGCTATATGTATTTTTAAGTGTAAGCATACCATGCTATCATTTTACGGTAGCCTGAAACAGGTTCTCCTTCAAAGCTACCTAGCTACTCAAAACTTGTCTTTGTGAATGTAATTTGTGTTGGGGTATTCAATATTATTATTACTTGCTAGCTAGGCACAGTGGTATATATCAGTGACAGGTATTCGGCTTTACTCCCTTTTAGAAGTAGCAAGAGAAAATACTTACCAGATCATAATCAAAAATGGCAGATATGTTTGAGGACTGCAAGTTACCAGTTAAAAATGAAGGGACCTGTGGGCATCTGTCAGTCCTGTAAAATCCATTGCAAAAACAGTTTTTTTCAATATTCTGGGGTGGTCTTCATGTCCTTTTGACCGTGTTTCACGTTAAGTTGACAGCAGATGACATATTTAAGAAATTTTTCCTTTATATTGTTTCCCATTTTTTAGAATAAGATAAACTTAACGTAAGCTAAGCTTTAGTGCTGTGGTTAAGGGTATCTGAAGAGACTTAATGGTGTTAAAATACCATACATAAAGTATCTGTGACATATGGCTGCCTCAAATGGTTACCATGAAACAATTAAGAGGTATTTGAACATGCCCACTGTCCAGAGAGGGAGATAGAGAGAGAGCAGAATGCACCATGTGTATTCATACAAAGAGACTATAAATTGTAGTGGGTCAGATAGCGAAGATCATTCCGTCACTCCTTTGTCATTAGGTTTTCTAATGGTATTTGAAAGTGCACGGTTTCCTTCCAAATAAGGTTTTTATGGGCATATAAAGGATGACCATTTATTTTCGAAATTTCAGGTGCTTAAACGCCGGGGAAGCGCCATAACGCACCCCCGTTAGAACGGCTCGTGAATAGAGGCTCGCGTTTTCAACGGTCGGAACATGTTTTCGGTCCCATTTCCACGAATGGCGACGGAAAATTAACATTTTATGGCCGCCTACCTATACATATACGGTCGTTGCTAGAGGACCCGCTGTCGCGGGGTTTTCAGCGATGCGCGGAAATAGGGCGACATGAGGCTCACGAAGAATACTCCGCAATTCGTGAAAGAGCATTAAAATGTATCGCGCGGCATGGCTGGCTCTCTTTCTGCTATCGGTACCGATGGATGAGTTTTCCTCGAAGGAACTCCAATCCTCAGTGTATTTTGGTGTCCTGGGTTACCCGGAATGAAACGACGAGCGGACCCTATGAGTGGAAACAGAAACTATGTTACATCTCTACAGATCGACCGTAATAAGCTTATCTTCTGATCCCAAATCATGGGCATTGCCGTTTGCTGAACTTAATGTTATTCGCTTCTTTAGGCTCTGTTTATCGAGTGAAGTCCTCTCAATAGTTTTATAACATTTAGTATTAGACAAACACCACCTCCTTTTAACTCTTCTTCATCGTAAACTATGCGTACAGCCTTTGCTAAGCATAAGCTACGTCATGATCTTGAATGGGTCTAGCTTCTAAATGGCATGAAACAAATCATGTTTTCAAATCCACTCATACTCTTGGTATTGATTAATGGAAGCGATTCATGATTTTGGATTCCATGAAAATTATTACTTATTAGATATTCTTTTCTTACCAGGGAGGATATCATTTTTTGGAACTTCCATTGTTTTTCTTCTGTTGCTATTTCAGATATAATTTCAGAATTTCTTGACGTCCTCTCGATTAAATTTTATAAATATTTCCAACGTGCAAAACTGAATTCGTGGTCACTGAATATAAGTGACTAGTCTGAGGCAAGACAGGGTCGACAAAAGTTAAATGAAGACAAATACAGCCTTTGAAATGGATAACTTTTCCCGCAATGGAGCTTATTTGTATAAAATAAGAAATTACAACATACCCTTGGGAAGAATTCTATGATACAAGTATGAAGCTTTCTTGAACTAAGTCCATTTGATGCGAGCAGCAGTGAGAACCCTTTTGGTGGTCTGGGATATAGAAGGAGCCTTGAAGTAAAGTCGACGCCGGTCAAGGAGCAAGAGGCCTCTTCTTTGCCATGCAGGTCTGAACACGCAAGGAGAGAAAGTCTCGGGGAGAGGGGAAGCACTATTGCCCGTGGCGATTGGCTAAGATATCACAATATTGCTAGTTCACGATTCATACCAAAGGTCTAGGGGGCCATACTAGCGTTCAGAGTATAAAAATGATCCACTAGAACAACCACGGCCAAGCAATTTGCGAGCCAAGCGATGAGGGAGTCAGATCCTGGGAGTTTGTCACTTTCGGCAATGCGTGACTTAAAGGCTATGAGTTACAATGAGGCTAAGAGTCACGAGGAAGCTATTCTAAACTTTTAGCGTATATTGAAATAAAGTCCTGGAAAATATTTTTACTTAACATATTTTGCATCCTAAGGACAGGTGAACATGAATCACGCCTCCAATATAATTAGTATTTTGGTAGTATTCTAAAAGATCATAAAAATCATTTACATCTATATAATACCCTGCGAGCCACCACATGGGCGTGTGTGAGGGGGTGTTAGGGCACCAGCCATGTAAAGATGTAAGGTCTTGAGAGGTGAAATGGTGATATGTATCATGGGAGTATAATTAGTGAAGCTCAGTTTTTATTGTGGCCGCTTATTGTGCGCGGAAAGAAAGAGTTTTTGTACCTATCTGTTCGGCAATGTATGTCTCTTATACAATCGTTTCTGTCAGACCTAGAAATGAAGTGTGGCGTCATGATAATAATCTCTGTGCCGCTCCGAAACACATCAGTACTGAATTTCTTTAGCAACCGAAGACCGTGAGTAGCCTCCGAGTCTCTAGGGGCTCCCACCTCAATCTCTGTAATGGTTGTGAAACACTATATGTTCGCTCGTAGCAGTTTTTGACGAAGTGTGCTCCTTTTCTTTGCATTTTATTAATACTTATGGTTAAAACCTTTATGAACAGGGTCCCAAATGCTCGCGGCGTATTTGAGGTGTGGCCTAACCAAAGCGAAGTAGAGCACTCTATCCTTTTTTGTTTATTCTCTGTAGTACGAATAATTTTCGTATAAAATGTAAACCAGTAGTTACAATGAATTTAATGAAATGAACATAGGTACTTTGCAAAATTTACCAAAGCACAGGCCACTCAATTTTCGACTTGAAACAGAAATTAAACTTGTGAAATGTATGGTGAAAGCAGGCTACTTTTCACCTCAAGTTATGTTTACTTTTACTAGAGAAAAGTGCTGGTTTCGGGACTGCCCAATGGCATTAGGGCAAAATAGACAAGTGGGAAAGCAGAAGATTTAGTGTGCAGACATCCGCGTTGGGGAAGGGCCCATTCCATTCATTAAAATCCCTCTTTCGGTGCTTTTAGCGAGGTCGTTACGGAGACCACGCGATGTTAATCAGCCCTGTCCCACTCTAGAGGCCTCCTCGAGCGAGGGTCGGGTGGGAGGCATAGAAACCGCTCCCGCAATGACCACTTAGCCACAGAACCACCGACTTATTCATCTGCACTTTTGGAATCCATCTTTCACTGCCGAAGCAGATCAGAAGTGTTTGGAGTTTCTGCTGAAGAAGCTGGAGTCTTGTCAATGTGAAATTCAAAGAAATATAGAGTGTTTAACAGTGTAACCAAGCTTTCTGTCATGAAATATCATGCTAATTGTCCATCACATCTTCTTTATTAATCAAAGTTGAAATGTTGTCACAGAGCGATTTGAAAATGAAATTTTAGAATGATTGCGGTGACTTTTTGAAGGATTTTCTCTATGTTCGTTTATGCACGATTCAGATATTTTAGTGAATTTTTTTCAATATTTGGTAAAGCTATTCTCATAACATTCCATTTTAAAATTAAAATTAGCTAAAATGTGTATGTAAGCTCTTATATTTACGGTTTTTCCATCATTTTTAGCCTGAGATGTGAAATTAATTGTACCAGACAATAATCTGCTTCCAATAATGTTAATACAATTGACAGAATATATAAATTAAATGTTATATTCATTTTATTCTCGATAAATAGTTTGAATTTTGATTGTAAATCACTATTATTATATTATTATTTTTAATTATATTATACAAATACTAATTATATAATAAAAAATAAAATATATAATAAAAAAATAATATACAAATTATAAAAGTAAAATTTTTCCTGGATCTCATGAATATTTAAAAAAATTCCTTGCGACGATTTAAAACTCAATTATGTGTTGAATTCAGCAAGTACACATAATACTATTTGATTATAAACGCCTCAAAACGTGTAAAAACGTGTAAACGTGTAAAACGTGTAAAAGGGAGTATGTTGCAAATCGTAGTTTTGCAAAGAAATCTATGCTGTATCATAATTACTGATCAAATTTTGGCCAGTCAAAAATTATATACACGCATATCTATTGGGGTTTTTCAGGTAATAATGGAATAACCTTCCAGAAACCACCAGCTCTCATTGTAGGTTTCATTATTTTCCTATAAAAGAAAATGTTTCTACATGAAAAATGTTGTCTCTTTCGTTGGAAAAATCTATCATCACTGGTAATGTAATTCAACCACCGGAAAGAATGATAATTATAGGATAGACAGCGGAGCCGTGAAGTGCTTTAGGCGAAATGTATTTTCTCGAGTTTGTCCCTCCTACAGGGAAATACTTGTCTCACTCAGAGCGGCAGCACTCATTAATTCAATGCCCAAGGTATAGGTAGCTGGGAGGAAAATAACTGTCCTTTTGTGGTGTAAATATTAATATCTTATGTAGGTTTGCCTAAGTGAAAGGGTGCTGCATGCGTCATGATTATCCAAGTTTCCATTTGTCCTCCCTTTCCAGGTAAACACAATCCTCTGGCTCACAAATTGCACTAGGAGTCAACTTCTGCTTTGGTTCCAGGCCTGTGGCACCATGGTGATTATCAGCTAATGTTTAGAGGGACTGAATTTCCTTGACATACCTAAACATTGTGTCTGTTTGTTGGTCAAGTAAGCTTTACATTATCTTTGGCAGCGGCGCATATATAACTAAGCCTTTCATGCGATCTAAATCAATTTTAATGCCAAGGTGCTGCATTAAAGGATCTCTTGGCTCAAGAACAATTGATAAATGTGAAAAAATCCATCTTGTTATGCGGGAATCTTGTAATTTTTTTGTTTCTATCACTTTATCAAAAACCGGTTAAAAGCCGTGAATCGGGTAGCGCCGACTCTGAAGCCATGAAAACAAGTTTCTTTGAGGAAAGAATATGACGATTTATTTTGCTTTAAGGTATCAATTTTTCAAGAAAATTTTGCATAGTCATTCTTACTGTATATTTGTGTGAAAACCTATATGGAACAGAACCTCAACAAAAGCAGAGAATTATGATTGTTTACTTTATTAAAAATCACCATGGTAGGAGACCACAATCATGGTAGGAGATGGAAAGCGTATAAAAATTCAATCAGGGCATATTTAAAAATTGAACAGATGCACAGCCAAAACTCTTAGTGGAGCATAATATGACTGTAACCTGACAGGATAACAACTGAAATTCAATGCGTTTTCTGAATAATAAATAAGACGTATAATATTTTTAATGAAAATTTGTGCTAAATAGTATTATATTTTGATATAAATTTTGAACTTCTCTTGGTACAACTACCCTTAACTCTAATGATACTTTCCTGTAAATACTTGCGCCATAGAATTAAATAATGGCTATATTAAGGAGGATTTGGATTTAATATTTATCGGAATTTACCGGCTATTTTAGGACTTAAGGGAAGGAGCGACGAATATAGAATAAATACCAAGGGGAAGATACCCTTACATCAACGACTACAACGACATAATAAATAACACCTACTACATAAACACCACTAAAAGAATACCTGACCTCATTAATTTCTTACAGTTGAACTCCACTTATATTTCTGATTATTGTACAAGTACAAATGTTAAGAACCTCCATCACTAATTGGAAGTTTAAATATACTTGTACTAAACTTTAGCTACTTAAACATTAAATAGCATCATAAACTATGCTAAAACGCTCCTGCTAAAATCTCCAACTGGGATTTTTAAATAACAATTTTTTGATGGTTATAAGCCTAATATTTTTTATCTTCAAAATCGTATTAACTTCTTCTTTTATGAAAATTTATTGTAAAAATACATATTTATTCAAGCGTTTTGAAACTTTTCATTGCATAAGAAGGACAAATAAGTATTTTTTTCCATTTATTACATCATTCATTATGTCAAAATATCAAGGGAAAAGGGGTCCAGGATACGTCGTTTTCCTCCTCGCGTTGGTTAATTTCGACAAAACCAGTGCTTCCCCATGTCCTTTTCTTTATGTCACTTCCGTCAAACAGCCGCAATTTTCCAATTCGTTCTTAGAACTAAAGAAAGTTGGAAGTAATGGAAATGTTGCGCAAACATAAAAAATTTTGAATATTAAATGGAATTGTCAAATAACTTTTCGGAAATTCCTCGAAATGCGGGCACGGATGAATAATTCTTGAGGAAGAGTTTTGATCTTACCTGGCGTATCCTAAAATAAGGAAGTTGGACAAAGAGGATTGGTTGGCAAGCAGAGATTAATAAAGGCAATTAAAAATTATGTAAATACTTACTTCGTTGAAAAGGAAAGCTCAGCATAAGTGTGAACACATATGAATATCCGCAATTACTTAGGTCAATTATTGATTTCATTTCTACATCTAAGCTCCGCGCCAGGGATAAAATCCACTTTCTAAGTCCATTCTCCTTCATCCGATAACAGGAAAGAACAATCGCAATATATGTTCACTTTATATTCGTACGGTAATACAATTATTTCAAATAATCACTTCGCACAATCACGCGATAATGACTAATTCCATATATGTGAACTACTTAAACTTTGCATAAATGAAATGAAAAATATTCAATTGTTTTAAAAAAATTTGTTGGCTTTCATCCTTTTGACCTATGCGGTATTGGTAGAAATTAACGCTACATAACATTCTGTTTAGTTTCACTATGAATTCTATCCTTAAATCGTATCCTACTTCTATTGCTTAATTCTCGGGCTACTTAAACATGTAACTCAGTAGAGCGCCTCATTAATGCATAAAATCTACCACATTACTTTAAAAGCGTAATATTTTGATTAAGATGTAACCGTTTCGCCGCGGGTAAGGTCGTGGGTCGGGGTTCGGGTGGAGGAGGATGATAGTTTGGGCGCCAGCACGGGTAGGGGTAGGAAAGAGGGGATTCCGCCCGTACTCGGAATCGGGAAGGGAAACTAGGAAAAGGACCCCGATTGGGGGTAAGTGATTCCCTCAGAGAGGCGGGTGGATCGAAGACACGATCAAGCAACACCCTGTTTCATCATTGAGAATCGGAGGAAGGGAAAGAAGAACAGGGAGAGGGTAAGAGAAAACCGAGGGGAAAACAAAGGGGTAAATCTCCACCCGCGGGAGTAAGAAACCGAAAGTCTTAACACCTAAATCACCAAACAAAAATAACGGGACGGCTATCGCTCTCACCGTTCGATACGTCGCGTCTCGTCAACTGACTACTTTTCGCCCACACCAAAAAAACGAAAACTCCCCTCACGCCGCTCACCGCGCCCAAGCCCCCCCCCCCGTGGCCGACGAGGGAACCAAAAAGAACAAAACAAGGAAAAGCAGCGGGCGCAACAGCGTGAGCAAAACTAAAGCTGTGTCCCAATTCGCCATTTAGGCAGCTAAATCGGCAGATTTAGGGAGGACGCCATCTTGAAGTGTGTCCCAATTCGTTAGGCATCATGGGGGAGCGGATTTAGGTGCCTTTCTCGGGGGTAAAATTTTGGGTAGATGGAGTTTATCCTAAATCCGCCTCCATATTGAATTTCCCATCATGCAAAGCGCAGCATGCGTCGTACAAGGAAACTCGCACCGCTCGTACCCAAGGAAGTAGTTGAAAAGTTGCAAACATGGCAAGTATTTGTCTGTTGTGAAAGAATTCTCTACAATTTTGCAAACCAACACCCGAATACAAAAGAAAAATTTTACTTAGTACACTTAAATAAAACGAATTTAAATCCCAGAACACCGACACAAACTTACATATCCCGAAAACTAAAAACTAACGAATCTCCAGACAACGAAATGGATGAAAAAATGTAATTTCACTTTCCAAATCTCACAACCCACCCGAAGGCAGCCACAGGCGTCAAAAATGTATTTATTTCAGGTTTCATTTGTTTCATTCAGTCCTTTATTAATGACTCATATGTTTTTCATTCGTTTCCAGCTCGGTAGACGGCAACACTAGCAAAGGATGTCCCAAATAAAGCTCCCTTAGCGAAAGGCATCTAAATATTTAGCTAGCTAACCGCATCCTCCCTAATGCCTAACGAATTGGGACACGGCTTAAACGTCACAAAGAGACATGGATAAATCGCTTGTATACTGTAATTATTGTTTTTTATTGTCTATTATGCTTTGGCTGAACCAGGCACTTCGACGTTGAGTGGTGCGTCGCCCATGAGAAGGGAAGTCGTCATAAGTTTCGTTTAATTTTTGCCATGTTATGGGTTTTCAAAATTATATTTGCAAAATTATCCGTCTTCTGAGAGAATAGAAGATATTATGTTTAGGTAATTTCTCTAGGTGAAAGCGGATGTCAGTGGATTTCTAATCGAAGTAACTTTTCTTTGAACGCTGCCATTACTTAGATATCCCCGTCACCATTTTATGTCCGGTACTAATTCATCTGATGATGGCAAGCCGCGTCAAGCGCCTTGGAATAAATTTATGTGGAATAACTAAGCCATCTTATCATTTACAATGTTAAATAAATTCCTCCAAGTCACGTCTGAGACAGTGGAGCTCTGGTATTAAGCATTCATTTTGTTTTTCAGTCACCACCATTCTCTTAATAAAATTCATCTTCCGCAAATGCAACCCAGCGCGCAGTGCCCCGTATAAAAGTCGTGAGTTCAATTTTTTGTGAGTCCATCCAGGTGAACCATTACGACTAAAGCCCGTCTTCTACACAACTTTATTATACTCGCTTTCGTTACTCAAGCAGAACCAGAATCCTTCGACGTTGACCCAGTTGCGGACTGCTCAGAGAAGTGCATTTCCTTTCCACCCGCACCTGCAGTGTATATATTACCTTCTCTGACTTCCCTTTCGCGTTCGATGCCGTCTTAATGGCCGGCGTTGCTTCAAAACGAGTGCGGGGAACCTGTTTTAGAGGCAGCTGCAGCGCGATTCTTGCGATATCCTGCGTCCCTCTTCAGATTTATTTGAAATAACTTCCATGGGCGAGGACTTGCATGGGCGGCGTAGTCCAGCAGGTGGTATTTGTGCCTCCTTCTCACCCACGCTCTGCCCCCTTCATAATCCTTTCCTCTCAATTTTGTATAATTCCAACATTATGTTTCTAATTTCCAATCTTTTATACTGAACTAGCTGGCATAGCTCGGGTATTCACTACGGTAGTTTTCTTAGACTGCGTCACCTTTGATTTTCATATACGACACCAGTGAAGAATTTTATTAGGAGTAAACGACTTCAACTTCGTCGAAGATAAGCCTACGAACCCCAAAACTCTATATGAAAACATTCTTGTGGAGCACGGTACTCCATTGAGATTATTACGAAAGCCGACCATTAGAAAAGCAAAGCAGAACAAACTAGAGGCTATCAAAACCTGGTGATAGAGAAGTATGTGGAAGATATAGTTGACGGACTAATGCGAATTGATGAAGTTTATAGAAGAGTAGGAAAGGAAAGGATCATATAAAGCATTTACAGAAAAGAGGGGCTATAAGGATTGGACACACTCTGAGACACAATGGGCCGGCGAAGGACATAATTGTAGGTAAAATAAAGGGAAAAGTCCCCAGAGAAAGAATAACTTCATGGACCAAATAAAGAGGAAATTACATAGGAAGAGATACCAAAAAGTAATGGACCAAGCATTAAATAGAGAAGGGTGGAGGGCTACAGTCAACATATCTTAGGATAGAATATACGATGCTGATGATGACGAGCGAAGAGTTCAGGGGTACGAGTTTGCGTCACAGCTGGAGCACTAGCTGACAAATCTGAGTGACCGAATGCAGAATCCGAACAGTAGTAGGAGTGCTTGACTGGAATCCCCATCTCCATTTGGTTTTATGAGGTGGAAATTTCGATTGCAGATCTTCATTTGTTGAATGGGAGATTAAACTGCGGACCCTATGGTGCCATATTTTGGGATAAAAATAATAATATTACCTACCACCCCAACTAAATCACTTAATAAATAATTGATGATGAAATTGAGATAACCGTCCTCGGAAGAGATCCAGGAACAAGTTCATTGATCAACTTAAGAGGAAAATACGAATGAAGAGCTACCAGGAAATAATGGAACTAGTATTAGAAAGGGTAGGGTTGAAGGCTGCAGTCAATAAATCTGAGGATTGAACGGCCGATGATGAAGAAGAGCTTTGGTCTCTGGAGACTATTATATCTTTCATAGCTCAAGTATTTTGCTATATTTCCTCATTTTGTCACATTGTATTTTTGATTTTCTTGTAGATAAATAAGAGATTAAATAAATCATGCTGTAGAATTTGGTTCGGAGGTGTCAGTAGCGTTGATCAGAATATCCTCTCTCCATTCATCCGCATGAGCAGTCTTGCTGGCGACAGTTTCACAGCTGTTCCAACCAGTAACTTAGCGTTGAAGGTTCCTTGGAACTCCGGTTAACCTACCGTCACCAGGGCTCTGCACATGCGGTGCAGATCCGGATCCGAATCTTCTGATCAGAACAGATGGGCTGATTTTTACCAGTTGGGCTCAGGACATGTCTGAAAATC
Source organism: Ceriagrion tenellum (assembly GCA_963169105.1). Lineage (NCBI taxonomy): Eukaryota > Metazoa > Arthropoda > Insecta > Odonata > Coenagrionidae > Ceriagrion > Ceriagrion tenellum. The sequence continues at coordinate 55,560,874 of OY720643.1, read as the reverse complement.
ATTTTGGAAGAAAAATGGTACATAGACTAACATATCCTAAGAATAAACATAGAAAGATCTACATCTGCATACTACCCTGCGAACCACCGATTTTCGCCTCTATCGAACCAAGAGATGAGTGCAGTATCAAAATGATATTCTCTTTGTCACACTGAAACACTCTCGTTATGAATCTCTCGGGCATATCAAGTCTAGGATGCCTCAGAGGTTGTGGCGGCTCCCAATCTAAATCCTATAAAAACGGTGGAACACTCTTAGCTCGCCTTTGGCTGATTTTAACAATTCATGAAGCTTTTCTTTGCATCTAATTTATTTTTCAGGTCAAAACTTTCTGTCCAGGTTTTCAAAATCTAGTTGCGTATTCAAGGTGTGGCCTAACCAGAGCAAAGTAGCACCCCTCTTTTGTTTTTTAATAAGAGGACCGCTCTACTTTTCTCTTGATGCATCCTGCGACGTACATGATCAGTGAATACATAGCATATCTAAATTATTGAAAATGTTTTGGAGAATCGCTGTCGCGTGTTTCGTCGATTCGTATTTAGTTCCTTTGCGGGTAGCGTGACTCGTATACCTTGTATTTCTGAGGGAAACGTTTATGGCTGCGTTTTGTCCCGTGAGTTTGGCATCAATTCAGCCTCTTTGAACTTGACCATACTATCTTACCTCCATCCTTTTCGTCCTGTGACTACTTCGTCGTTTGGCATTTCACCCTCGTCTTTAGCTGATCACTGTTTGATACTTCAGACTGAAACAAGCATACAGGACAAGAATGAAAGTAAATAGAGGAATGTAGGTAGTCACCTAACACAAATCCAGGGATTTGAACCCAAGACCCTCGAAAGGTCTTCCATTGCCTTGAGTTGTGATAGCATATTTAAATAACTTTAAGAAATCTGTATTAGCGCGTTCACCGAGGTTTTGGAACAGTCAATGCAAATAATTTGTCCAGCAGTGGTCATGTTTGAGGTTAGAACCCTTTTTTGAGTTCATCGCACCAAAAGGAAAAGTTAAGATAGTTGGAGCGGGATTAGTGAGTCAAAGAGTGAACGTTTCATTAACTTTTCTGGCGTGCCGAAAAAATTTGTGGATCACACTTCTATAAGTACGATATATTAAATTTTGAAGGATGTTTTGAACTTATGTTGGTACAACTACCATTTACTCAAACAATATTTTCCTGTGTTAACTCATGCATAATAGAATTAAAGGATGTGTAACATTAGGAGAATTTAAATTAAGTTTTTATAGCAGTATACTGGTTATTTTTGAGAACCTGAGGGAAGGAATGAAGATTACAGAATAATTACCAAGAAGATACCCTCATATCAACGCATACTATAATAAATGACACTCACTGGGTAGATGCCACCAAAATATTACCAGACTTCATTTAATTCTTAAAGTTGAACTACACTCATATTTCTGATTATTGTATCAGATAAAAAGGTTTAGAATTTCCGCCACTAAATTTGAATATATTATTATATTAAAATTTCGTAATTTAATATATAACGCGATGAGGAAGAAGACATTTCCCTTGATATTCTAACGTATCAAATCATAAAAAATATAAAAAAATATTTAGATACACTACCATATGCACTTTAAACAATAAAAAGCGTCAAAAGTTCAAAGCGTCTGAAGAATATATATTTTTACCATAAATTTTGAGAAAAGAAGAAGAAAATAACACTAAAATTTTGAAGATAAGAAAGATAAATAAGTTTGATAAGTCGTAAATCAGTGGATGCGAATAAAATTACTTTTACTTTTAGTTACATCAATAAGTTTCACGCAAGTGACGATTTCAGGCATAACTTTGTGGAATAACTTCATAATTAAAGATTGAAACACTGTAATTTCCACATGAGTTTTTTTTAATTTTCACGACCTAGTTTTCGTTTCTGTGCGACATCATCAGGTGATCATCAGGTGCAACATCACCTGGCGATGTCGTACAGCGATGAATCCAAGGTCGTGAAAATAAAAAAATCTTGTGTGGAAATTACAGTGTGTTTCAATTTCTAATCATGTTTCACGCAAATAAGTAATTATACTAGGTTCGTGCCGACTACCTAAAGATATGTATTAGGAGAGGTCTAAGTTGTATGACAGTGAAAAGCGCCAATGCCCTCGTTGCCTGCACTCAGACACAGACAGTGTAGGGCAATGATAGCCGTTGAAGCACTTCTGGTACCCTTAGAATTTGAACCCGGGGCTTTTGCATAAGAAATCAGCCCTTTAGCCTCCTCCTTTCTGGTTCAGTATTCTTCTTCTTGCTTTTAAGGATTATGGACCGATAGCTCATGTTAAGTATTTTATTGCAAGAAATCACAAGTAAGGAGTGGACTGTATGAGCGTAAGACGAGACGAGTCGACCTTTTATGTCGCTTTCCAGTGAGAGGGAGAGAGAGGGAGGGAGAGAGGGAGTGAGTGAGAGAGAGAGAGGGAGAAAGCGAAAGAGATAGCCAGAGCCGAGTAAGCGGTCGCGTGAGAGATGCGCGAAAATAGATGCGCAGTGGCAAATGTCAGCCACCTAGAGGCAATTAGCGACTTTATTTACCGCGAAATTGAAAAAAGCTCTAACAATGCTGATATCAACCGAGATTGTACTCATTACGGCAGTATTTTTATCAAAAAGGCGCATTAGACATGCGTTGCGTAAAGTTGCATTGATGGAATATATGAGCAATGCTTCAATTTGTCAATCGATGGACATTGAAAGTCATTAACATCTGGTATGATACAATTAACGGCTGAGTATTGCATGATTGGCCATTAACTCTATGGGTTAAAAATTGGCCAATTTTCATCTTTCCATCAATGCGGAAGTCTGTCTCCATTAAATCCAGAGGCACCTTTATCGATCGAACCCTGCGATACTTAGGCGCTCACGAGACTGAAATAACCGAAGCTATAATTTCAAGGCTGAAAACCCTTGGCTCGGAAGGAGATAGAATGTGAAACATTACTCGAGTTGATTGGGGCTGGTGGGTGGAACTTTTTTTCTAAAGGGCATCACGCGACAGAAGTTAATTTACTAAGAGAGGCGTCAAGATAATTTTTCCGTCGAGGAAAAGGCAGGCGGCGAGGAATCACCGCTTTCTAAGATGGGTCAGGTGAGCGGACATCATTCTCGCATCCGAAGCTGCTCGTCCGACGTTTTATTTGTGAAGGCAGTGTCATTACCGAACCGGATTGTAATTAAATATCATGAGGAAGGCGCACATCATGAGGTGGAATTTATTTCAGCGCTCGTCACATGGGACGTTTGCCTCTGCTCTCATCCAGTCCCCACCAAAGCAAAGTCGATCGTATCCTCACCTCACATTTGAAATGTCTTCATCTTCTCGTGCGTACCTTCTGTTCACTCCAAATTGGAAAGGAACAATTTTCATTAAGATGCTGGGAATCCCTCGTCGACATCCTGACAAAAATCTCCACCGAAGCGTATGATAAATTCGAACGTCAAACGTCTCTATCGTTCGTGTTGGTAACGGTTGGTCCAGGTCAGTATATCGTCCTTTATTTATGCTCGGTTTTCTCTCTAGGTTCGTTATTTCTTTGCAAATAATAAGTGATATTAGTATAGTTCTCCTTTTACAGGGAGAAAATTTTCAGCAATATCGTACGAAGTTTTTACGGACTTCCCGTAAAAGAGTTTTTAAGATATGTATTATGGTATTCTTAATGAAAAATTAATACTCTGTAATGCTGGAGGATATAATCTAAAACTATTTGATATTTTGCGTTATAATTTATTGCATTAATTTATACCTTAGGCTTATACTCTACTCCAATTTTGTGCCTATTATCCTTTTCATATCCATAAATTCATTCAATATTGAAAAACATTTATTTATACCTTAGACTTTGGGCCAGGATTATATTTTAGTATCATTGAGATACGAGCTAGAAGTCACTTATCATACATCTCTAAAATTCAAAAGTCAAACGTCTCTATCGTTAGTGATGGTATCGGCTGGTCCAGGTCAGTGTATCGCATATACTGTATGCTCGCTTTTTTCCTAAGTTCGTTATTCCTTGGCAAAGAAAATCTTCTTTTTTCTTTTGTACTCCTCGTACAAGTTTTCGCAGCCCCTGGCAACGCTTCTTCTCGCACCAATATTTTTCCCCTGATATTTTGTGACAGCATGAACGTAGGGAGTTGGTTTACCTTCACTCTACTTCTTGAACAACATTGAAGTTGAGACAAAATTTAATTCAACGAGGAACTAAGTTATTGATATTTTTATTTAATCAAAATATTTTTATCCTTTTACATGGATAAAAGTTTGAAGAACATAAACCAAAGTTTCAAGGATTTTCCATGCAAAAATGAAAAAAAAATGTCTTACGGTATTCTTAATATAAAAAAATAATACATAATGCTAAAGGATATTGTCAAAAACTATTGAATACCTTGCGTGATAATTTTTACATTTATTAATACCTTGGGCTTTGGGCCAAGGTATTTTTTTAGTTTCGTTGAGATACGAGATAATATTATCTATTCATCAGCATTCCTGTATAGCGGCAAATTTTCAGCAAGACTGGAGTTTTCTTAGGTTTTTGTTAATGTAATTTTGGCTAAATTTTTCTTTTCACATATTGAGGTATGCAAGAGTCTCCGGAAAAACTTAGGTGAATAGGTTTTTCTGAACTATTTTCTTTGGTTCCAATCATAAATCAATTCCTAAGAAGGAAATACTAGCAGTAACTGTGTGTATTTGTTTTGTTTACGTCGAATTTACCACTAAACGCTTAATAACTACGCTCATTTGTTGACAGGGCTCAAGGCTCACTGTCATGTTGGCTTATATTTGGATGTCGCTTGGCTCTCAAAAATGTGCTTTATCGTATAAAAGGTTGAACTTCTGCCCCACCCAAGTTTTACAGAATATTTTAATTTTCTTGATATTTTGCCTTTTATGCTTTTCATACAGAACGTTGTCAGTAATTCTCATTGGTTTAAATAATCCATTACCTCAAAATATGATGAAATGCTGATATAATTATTATCTTTTAAACCATTTCACATTACCTGTTAAGTTTTCTTGAAGCCATTTACATATGATGGAATTATTTTCCTTTTAGCGCTAGTGCGGTGTATCTCATCCCAAGGTGGTTCCTCAAGTTAAAAATGTAGCCAGCCACATAGTCACTGTACTGATTAGTGACTTCGCCAAACACTTTAACTATTTTTTTCTAGACTCGAATCAGTGTAAATTTCCGCTATTTTTCATGCGTTTTTCATGTGTTCCACCCGAATAAATGAGGCGCTTACTTATAATCTAAATTTCATTGCTTAAGATTAATGCAATGAAATGACAGCTTATTTACAACAATAAGGCCCGTTTCACAATGGTCATAATTTTGCATAATTGAAAACTGGATTTTTTTCCAACCTGGCTTGCAGTGATTATTGAGTTAGAGCAGAGGCTATATTGCCATCTCGCGTTCGTATATTTGACCATAAGGTCTTACAAATCAACTCTTTACTCAACACAATCCGACAGACACATTCTTACATACTAGGTGTGTTCAAAAAATACCCGGAATGTTTAAATTTCGCGCGTTAGGAGAGCCCGATTGTCAAAAAAAAAAATTTATTGTGTTGGTATACATGCCCCTGAAGTATGACACAATTTTCAGCTGTATTCATTGTTTACTTTATCTGTGGCAACCGCTAAGGTTAGACATGTTTTCATGAGCTCGGCGATTTTCGATTGTTAAAAATAATGGATCAAAGAATTTGTATTAAGTTTTGCGTAAAAAATGAAATAAAGTGTAACAAAGTGTGCGAAATGTTAACAAAGGCCTATGGTGAGTCTTCTATGAAAAAAACAAGTGTTTACGAGTGGTATAAGCGTTTCCAAGATGGCCGTGAAGACGTTGAAGATGACGAACGCCCCGGACGCCCCAGCACATCAACAACCGATGAAAACGTGGAAAAAGTGAAAGCAGTGGTTATGAATGATCGCCGAATCACAATCAGAGAAGTCGCTGATGATGTTGGCATATCGATTGGCTCATGCCATGACATTTTTGCGAACATTTTGGGTATGAAACGCGTGGCAGCAAAATTTGTCCCAAAATTGTTGAATTTTGAACAAAAACAGCGGCGAATGGAAGTTGCTCAGGAATCACTAAATGAAGTCAACGTCGACTCAGATTTGCTCAAAAGAGTTATAACAGGTGACGAAACTTTGTTACACTTTATTTCATTTTTTACGCAAAACTTAACACAAATTCTTTGATCCATTTTTTTTAACAATCGAAAATCGCCGAGCTCATGAAAACACGTCTAACCTTAGCGGTTGCCACAGATAAAGTAAACAATGAATACAGCTGAAAATTGTGTCATACTTCAGGGGCATGTATACCAACTCAATAAAATTTTTTTTTGACAATCGGACTCTCCAAACGCGCGAAATTTAAACATTCCGGGTATTTTTTGAACACACCTCGTACACCTGATTGTGCGATTACGTGCTCCGTGTATAGAGGTTAAAATATTGGTTTTACGAATTCCATGAAAAAGGATGTCCTCATGTAAAAAAAACTAGGATTTGTTAAACGTATAATAGGAAGTTTCTCGGATTAAAAAGTCAGAGGGAGATGCTGCTTACCTCTGGTTAGGCCACACCTTGAATACGCCGCGAGTAATTGAGACCCTGGTCACAAAGATTTAACCAAAAAAAATTATAAAATACGAAGAAAAGCAGCTCGTTTCGTTAAAAACTGCTGCGAGCGTAAATATAGTGCCTCACACTTTTTTGAGGGATTAACGTGGGAGACCCTAGAGACTCGAAGGCTACACGCTAGGCTTAGGTTGCTTAAGAAATTCAGAACTAATATTTTTCGGAGCGACACAGAGAATATTATCATGACGCCACATTACATCTTTAGCTCTGACAGAAGCAAAATAAGAGAAATACACTGCCAAGCTTATAAGTACAAAATCTAGTTCTTTCCGCGCACAATAAGTCGCCTAAATAAAAATTGAGCTCCACTAAATACGCTCCTATGATACATGTCACCATTTCATCTCCCAAAAACTTATATTTTTACACGGCTGATGGCCAAACACCCCCTGCCACACGCCCATGCGGCGGTTCGCAGGGTAGTATGTAGATGTAGATGCTATTTAGAATTTGAATTTCATCGTACGCTTTCAATAGAAATTTTACAATTCCGGTGGCAAAGGGTGTTGGTTAAGGTACGTAACAATCGTAAACAAACAAACAAGGCAACAGGAAAAGTAAATCACGTAATCAATAATTGAAATAAATCATCGCCTGTAACTAGTTTTATGTCTTTATATGGCGCAAATCCTCTCTTGGAAATACAGTAAGATTTATAGGAAATTCATTGAATACTTCACAAGGCAAATTACTCCAGTCACAAATACTCCTCGCCATAAAGGAGAATCTTGCTCAACAAGAGGCAGAGAAGATTGCTCTCACCTTGTACTGATGGTCATGACGACCGTTATAATTCGACTTCTCTAGCTGGACACTCGGACTATAGTATGCTTCAACACCACAAAACACTTGATAATAGGCAGACAATCTTCCCCTTTTTCTACGGATAGAATAGAATAATCATCTATTTTACTCTGGGACAGGTCCCTTAGTGCAAGAATACAAAAATAATATTATAATATAGCAGCGAGGTATTAAACAAATTATTTAGTTCATAATTATTACAGTATATATAAATAATATTATTATATTATTATTATATCATATAATTATTATATTATTTATATTTAATTTCTAATATTATTATAAATAATTTACATATTATTTAGTTCAAATGAAAAAATAAATAGAGCTTAATAACATACAATGTATAAAAAAAAGACAAAAACAGCTACTCTCATTGAAATACAACAATTTTACATGTTAAACAGCTGAACTCGGAGATAGATAAAAATACAATCTGTATATAGATACATGGTAGATAGGTACAAGATAAAAAAAATAAACAGAACATGAGGAAAAAAAACAATTTTTGTCCAATAAAAAGTAAAAAAAAATAATAATAATAATAAGAAATTGGCAATGCGAACTTAGTCCTGACCAGGCTAAACTATTCTAGAAAACATTCATTTAATAAAATTTCATGCAATTTAGATTTAAAAATTTCCATCGAGGGAGATTTCCTCACATCAATTAGAATGGAATTCCAAAGTTGTGAGGCGGCCACGACAAACGACTTATGAAATGTAAGGGTTCGGTGAGTCGGCAGTAGAAGGTAACTTGGTTCTGTTCTAGTAACCATAGTATAATTGGAAGTTCTTTTAGAAAACATATCAATTAGGTATGACGGTTCGTTAGTGCCAATGAGAGAAAAATGAAAGGTTCCAAGCAGGTATTTGCGACGGGATATGCTATTCAACCAGCCAAGTTTCTTGTAATAGGGGGCGATGTGCTCATCTTTACGAAGATTAAAAATATGTCGAGCGCTCGAATTTAGTAGACGCTGTAGTTTGATGTTGTGCTCTGCCGTTAAATCCTTATAAACCTACTGAGGTACTCACATCCTAAGTCCCTCGACATCAAAATCACACTTTAATACGTGCTATGCTTATTTTTAAGCTGGCAACATGCTGTAGTTTTGGTTTTAAAATACAATTCTCAGAGTATCTATGGGAAAATTGTGTGCCAAATCAATGCTCAGTTTTTAGTGACCACGATTTTTAGCCTCTGCTGTAGTTTTAAGAGGAGATGTATCATCCTTGTGTCATGCCTACAGACTTTTATACCGATAAATAGTCCTCTCAATCCTTTTTTTATATGCTCACTTTGCTAAACGATGCCAAATACTTCTCTCTTCGCTGGGAGCGGATAAGCGACTAAGATATGTATTTTTTAAGATCTTAATACTTTTTTATCCCAGCTTTCCCACCGGAATAAGAGAAGGCAGTGGGTGGTTATGTTTTTTGCTACTCGTTGCAGCGCAAACCGTCCGCAACGTTTTGTTGACAGATTGCTTCTTTGCCGGCGAAGCGGAAATTTCAATGCAGTCCTTTCTCCTCGGTTGCGGCCAAGGGAGTGAGAGAACGTGAGGGAGCGGGAGGAATAGGGAAAAGTAATGGCGGGCGGCAGGGATTGTAAGCTCGAGGGGGTGAACCGGGAGTAGGGGTGCAGAAAATGGGGTAATTTTAATTCCACTTCCGCGACTGTGAAACGAAAATGAGGTGGGTGGAAATGCGGGGGGCGGAAAGAGAGAAAAATTGAAAGTAATTTTGCGCAAATTTGGCGAAAGGCCAAACATTTTCGTCGTTTTTATGGTTAGGTGTCTGTGTGTTTGTGCGCACGTGTAATTTCATTTATTTTTTTCCATACTTAGAGAGAAAAAGGAAGAGAAAAAATAGGCTTCTGTATTATTATTTTTTTGTTCACCCAACAGAAGCTCAGAAATTTGCTAATTTTGTGTGCTTTTTTATTTTCGTTTTTACAGTGCTAAGTTTTCGACGCGTTCCTATCCGTCTACTGTCCGTCCTTTGCTGCCAATCCAATCTCTCCCCCCGTCCACTTCTCTTTCTCCCTCCTTTCGTTTACGTTTTGTTTTCATTTCATCTCCCCCTCTGGTATCCAACTTGTGTCGTCCCTATAATCACTAATTCAAGTTTCCAACGTCGTGCGAGTATACATAAACAGTGGACATGCATTCATACAACTTCGAGACCACTTTCGTCAAAGTCCTCTACATTGCGCCTACTGAAACACTTTTTAGTGTAGTTGGCGCATTGTAGAGGACTCTGCAATTTTGTTTAGAATACAAAATAAACAAGTGTGTATTACGTACAATTGATCAAAATTAATATTTCCGAATCTATGGCTTATATTTTTTAATTCTATAATAACTCAAATAGGATAGTACACTCATGTATGCTCATTTGTAAAAGAATTTTTTTTGTAAAATCCGAAGATTCTTGCAAAATTGTGTGGAACTTATGCATGATGCATAAATGAAAAACTTTGCAATTTTCCACAATATAAAATTTACTTCGACCCAGGTTTCGATGTTTTTACATCATCATCAGGTGTGATGATGTAAAAACATCGAAACCTGGGTCGAAGTAAATTTTATATTGTGGAAAATTGCAAAGTTTTCTCGTCCTGATTATTATGTAGTGTACAATAATGTAATAATATTTTGCAGTTAAAATTTAAGTTTGTATGGTTACCAATGAGACAGGAAGTCCATTGAATTTGGATCCCAAAAGCTGGCAAAAGTAAAGGAATTTTGCTATTTTGGAAAAAACGATTGCCAGTAATGGGAAAACAAGATTGTGAGCAGAATATTTCAGGCAAGTAATGGACGCTTCTAGTGATTTCTGAGAATAAAGTCTTGGAAGTTAAAAAGTACTTCATTAAAACATGTTTATAGAATACCTGTGAGCTTGGACATTGTCAGATGCTGAAAAAAGAAGATAGAAAGCAATTAAAATTCTCTCATTAACAAAAACGAAAAATAAATGGACACACATAATCATAAATTCTACGAAGGGTAGGAGAGAAAGAATATAAGATGAAAGTTCTGAGGAGCGGAAGAGACAGCTGGCTTTTAGAATGCGTCATAAGAGTCATTTTAAAGCAATATTTGAAGGAGAGATGAATGGAAAGAATTATTTTAAAATATCACTGTTGGAATGAATGAAGAAAAAAATGGAAAACGTTAAAGTGAATAATCATGAAGGAATTAAAACTTTACATGGGAGCATAGAGAGCTACATCAAACCAATATTTAAAATGGTGTCAGCTGATAAATCTTTCGTCTCAGAAAATGTTGTTCCATACATAGTTATTAATGCGATAAACGCTACAAAAACAAATTTCAAAACATGACATTCCCATTTTTTTGGTCCATGCGACCACAAAATATTGTGGTGTCTTCTGCCACTGGCTAATAAAGAGAGATCGACTCTTCAAAACTTTTACAGCTACTCCTCATGTATTGCTAAAAATAGCCGAAGTTCTAAAAAACTGTGGAAACTCATTTGATGTAGGTTACAATAAAGACTGTGTTCATGGAAGCTGATCTCGAAGAGATGTTAAAACTTGATCAACAATGCTTCAGATAATATTCTGGGATTAAAACAAAAAGTAAGAAGGGAGAAAAATCATATTTTTCACAGTTTCAATTTTTCGTGTCTTCTTGAAATTCATCATCGAAGAAAATTATTTAGGAAAGAAAATTTTTTGCAAATCTACCGTAAATACGGCAGCGAAAAACGTTGAAATTGCCAAGAGATATAATCGGCCTGGACCGGAATGCGAATAGTTCGAGCCATTTCAACATATTTCGCGGCCTTATGTGCGGCAGGTTTGAATGTCGACATACTTATACAAGTGGGACTTAAGCGCTGGTATATAGTATACTGTCCCTATGTTGTGGCTATGTACAACTGCCACGCTAATTTGGAAGCCTGGGTGGCGTGGTGGTCTCAGCATTAGCCTGGAAAGGTGAAGGTCTGTGGTTCTCCTTTGGATTATTCTGCTTCTGAGGTGAATCTGTTCTCAGACAGGTTTCAATTGAACTGCTCCCTCCATGCTCGTCTATCCTGTGCTGCCTCCTTCAGCTCTTCGAAACTCCTTACGTTCATAATATCCGTCAACATATTATTTCTTCGTCTTCCATTTTCTCTCTTTCCCTCGATCTTTCCTCCTAATGTTCCTTTTCTCATTCATCCTTTCTAGCACTTCCTTGATTCTCACTTTATCACTCCATTTAATCTTTCATTATTCTCCATAGCCACATTTCATAACTCTCATCTTCTAGACATTCTCAAAGAAACACGGAAATGGCCGAGCAGTACTTCAACGGAGTCACCCGCTAGTGATCACACAATCACTGCGCGGCCAGTTCCGTGGTTCCTTGAAAATGTCCTAAGTAAACACCTTTGTGTTTAAAGTTGGGCTTTGCCCCGTGGACTGTGGCGCATAGCGCATGCATACGGGTACCTCTGGCATCATATGCACGGTATCTGTGAGGACAACTTGCTCCTTAAATCCCCCATGAGATTCACTGTGGAAGAGGACAACTGGGTGGCTTAATTGGTAAGAGCACGCGGCGCATAACCGAGGGATCTGGGTTCGATACCCAGTCCAAGCAAATGATTTGTTCACTGTGAATTTCACATCAATTGTCTCATCTACTAGATTATGGCATTTAAGTATCCATTTTTTTAGCACAATAACTAGAAGAGTACTTTTGGGTCTACTTTGGCCTTCCATATATTCACAATACTGACTTTTTCCTTCTTCATATTCTTTAGACTTCCTTTCTTCTTCATTTTCCCCTCCCCTACTCCTCTCCCTTACTCTTTCCATGAGAGATGGCCAAACCCGTTCATTTCTGGGAACTCGTTTACTCGGGACTGGTTCTTTTTGGGACTCGTTCCTTTTCACTCGTTCACCGTTCTTTTTTTACTAGTGGTCTTGTATGTCAATTTTTTATATGTTCTTGGTATTTAAAGAAGTAGAAAAAACCTAGAAATACTTAATATACCGTAATAACCGCCATATATCTAATTTTCAGGCTAAACTTTGTGGAACCACATTGAGATAGTTTGGAAATAAATTTACTTTGCTATATTCAAGTTTTTCCTCACTTTCTGTGGAATATAACAGAGTGAAATTATTTCCAACCTATCGTATTGACAGCGTGTAAGAATGTTCGATCAAATATAAGATGGAAGGTAATTTACATAAAAAGGGTTCTATTACATAAAGATAAAAAAGTACTTTTAATTAGACCGCTACCATCACAGATGAGTTTATGGGGTGTTATTAGGAACATCCCATCTCTTAAAGATAGGATCGAAGGACCAAAAGAAACGAAGGACCGAAAGGACCGACGGACCGGAAAGAACGAAGGACTGAAAGGAACAACGGACCGAAAGGAATAATGAATCGAAAAGAACGAAGGACTGACGGACCGAAAGGAACAAAGAACCAATAGGAACGATTTACCAAAAGGGACGAAGGAACGAAAGGAACGGTCATTCCACAGAAGTCGGTCCTATGTCCTTCCGTTCAATCCACGGACCCGTTCCCTCGAACCCGTTCCTTTGGAACAGTTCTTTCGGACCCATTCTTTTGGACTTGTTCCTTTGGACATGTTTCTTCGGACATGTTTCTTCGGACCCGTTCCTTTGGACCCGTTCCTTCAGACCCGTTCGTTCTCGGACGGCCCACCTCTACCTTCCACCCTCTCTTTAGATGATATCGCGATATCATATTTATATTTCGTCCGGACCTTTCTCTCTCGGCCACACCCTACTGCTGTAGCCGAAACCACCTCTCTCCCCCCGCCTGCAGTCCCATTTGCCTTGCAATCATCTCTCCACGGCCTACCGTGTGCTGTGCCAAGCAGATAACCATGCCAACGCTAATCGAAAATTGGTGATTTTCCTCCTAACACGCCAAATTAATGGGCATTTTTTTAAATTCTCCAATCCAAACCTCAATCGAGGATACTCCTCTCTGTTTCTTTATTATTTTAAACTTTAGCGGTAAAAGCTATGTGCGGTTGTGTAAACCCATGAACCAAATTTATCACCTCCATCAAATTCCGGATAAAAACTGATTCGGTCGGCTCTTTTCTCTATCTAAGCGGTGTATGATACTGCTTAGGTACATTTTTATTTCGCTCATAAATGTGAGAATTTCATTCCTTTCCTCCGTCTATTAAAGAGCCTTGTTCGTCAAAGTATTTACGATTATTTCAGTTGATATAAAGAAGGAGAATATAACTTCATACATCGTATTAAATGCGTATATGTCCTCGCAATGTGGGGTTAATGGCAAGACCATTACTTTTTGGAATAATTTTTGGGGTGTTTTTGGGTATGAATTTAATAACGGGGTATTATAGTATCACATTTTTGTTAAAGTCATTAATGGTGCAAGTCATAAAAAAATTTAGTACCGAACAGTTCGGATGTATATCACTCATATTTTGTCGCTTCCATCAGTTCTAAAGAGATAGCGATGGGTCAAAATAATATCATGAGTGTCATACGGAAACTCTCTTGACTGAATTTTTCAAGGAATTTCAGCCGAGCTTATTACCTTCGAGCCTCAATATGCACTCAATCAGGTCTATTTATTACCTGTGGTATACTCTTTGTTTGCTTGTTACAGTTTTAGACGAAGCGAGCGGCTTTTTTTATATTGTGTGTCAGGTGTGACCGGTATGCGTTACCATGCCTCATTCTGGGTTCAAAATCTGTCCATAAGCGAACTTGAGATCTAGTCCAATTAATTTCTCGTACCTGGACATGAATTTGTTACGTACAAATGATGACATGTGTTTTTTTCATGTCTATGCTGCGGTTTCCAAGTAAATAAAGTATTCTATTGTTGAAGTAGTACAGAATTTTAAGATTTTCGAGCTTAAAAATTCAATTTTAGGGAAATACGAAGCGTATACAAAAATCGGATGCAAGATTAAAAAAAAAAAACAAATAAAGAGACCACTGCACCAAATAAGACTCTACATACAGATAAATTACGTACCATTTATCACAAATTATGTCTCCCTGATATAATTCTAATACACGTGATATTATGTCTGACTAATACGATTCAGATGCACGTGATTGAGCAACTCGTATTCGATCCGCTTCATTGCTTGCTTGTCGTTCCTTTCTTGTTTTAGACGCTCGCGTGCCAACACATATTTTTTAAATGACTCGCGCTCCACCTATTGTACAATATAATTCAGAGACCTTCGCGGGCGCGGTCACAACAACTTACCAAAGTTTCATCGCAATTTGATAAATGGTACTGGAACGCATAGAAGACGAGCAAACAAGCATTCATTTTTTTTATGTTTATTACATTTCGTGTATAAGTATTTTTGTACATGGCCCCAGAACCTCGTGGCGTATTATGGATGCAGTATAACCTGAGCGAAATAGTCTCCAAACAATACCTGTGATAGCCTATTTTGAAACATGTTTTTTTCTCTCGCGATGTACGTGCGATGTATCGCACAAATAAAAATGCTAAATTTTTATTTGTGCGATAATATACTTGTGTATGTCTGAAATTATTCGTAATCAAATAAAAATATCCACAGAAGTCTTTGATTTGACTCATTTTTTTCACGTGTTACGTTCAAAACTCGTACACAACCGAAGGTATTTTGCGATTCTGAAAAAATTACTGCGGTTACGAGTTGATTTATTTTAAAAAATGGTCGAGAAAACGTACAAACTACACCGTATTATTTTTTTGACGAGATCTGGGTGTTTGCAATACCTCATTTTTTTAAATATAGCCTCTTTGGAGTGCATACATGTACCATTTCCCATGTAAAAGGGCTGGTATTTTTCGTAAAAAATCTCGGTAAGTAATTCGATAAGGGGCTGATACTTTGGTATATTTGGAAGAGTTAGATATTTTTTGTTAAAATGGGACCAAATTCATTGATTTTTAGGTGAAATGATACTTTGCTCAAACTATCTTAAGCTACCGACAATATGACTATGCTATTAAATGAAGTGAATGTGGGGGTATTTTAATACTACTGTAGCCTTACACAAATTCGTATTTACTCTTGCGCGACATATATTTGAAACTGAAACTTTGCATTTTCAATTACGTATAATGAACCCCTTTGGAGAAAATTAGCTTAAAACGAAAGTTAGATTAATACTTGTTAATTTTTTTGTCCCTGAAATGTTTGAAGCACCCTGGCGTGGAAACTCAGCCCTAGTCCCCTGAAAGGCCCTGAGAAAACTGCATTTTAGTAAAGCGCCAGGAAAGGCTAAAGGCTTTGGATATGCTGCTAACTTCAAATTTATCATCCAACCCTCAAAGGAATCCGCTATAAAATCCCCACCACTTTTTGATATTCGAAGACATTTTAGCCAACGACAACAAGACTATATTCTATAATGAAGCGAATGTGAGGGTATTTTAATACCACAGAAGCCCTACAAAAAACTCATAGCAACTCCTGCGTGATATAGGTTTGAAACTATTTTCTGCATTTTTGTTTGCGTATAATGAATCCTATTCTTTGGAGAAAGTTAGCTCAAAACGAAAGTAAGACTATTACTCAGTCATTTTATCGAATTAATTAATGAAATGCCTCGTCACACAACTCAACGTAGTCTTTTAATGTTCATAAACAAAATTTTTCAATTGTGCTTTTATATGGCAACAGCGTTTCGAAAGCAAAGCTCAACATTTTGCATCCATCCGTAGCTTAGTGGATTCATTTTTCGTTTGCTGAAATGTTTGAAGCACCCTGGCGCGGAAACTCAGCCCTAGTTAGCGCCTCAATGTTTCCTTTGGTGTTTTCCGTCTCTCTAAACCTTTTCACTGCGCTAGAGGTTATACTAACGGGACGGGTCTCTTTTTTTTCCTACCTCGAAATGTTTACACAATAATTTATCACGTTGCCAAAACGCCGCCCCCGTGGGTAACTAGGATAATGAAGAGGATGCAGTGTGAAGAGGGCGCCTTTCGGATGAGTGTCGGTTATAGCGATTCCTCCGTGCAAAATTGCAGCGTCGGAAGCGAAATAAAAACAAATAAAAGCTGCCAAGGGTAGGAGTAGTTGTGTCATTTGTCCAGCGACCCTCCCCCATCCCCCCCCCCCCCCAGTGACGCCTCTTCACGCCGACTTGCCCTAATGTGCCACCGGATGAGTTCTTCCGTGTCGTGTCGCTCAGCAATTAACCCGCTTGGAATTGCAGACCTCAGAACACATGTCATGCCAGACGGAAAAAAGGGACGTGGAAACAGAACCGCTGACAAGAATAAATGGCACTTTAATTTTTTGTGGTACAAAAACTAAATCCATCTCTACTCTACCCCACACCCTGCCCCTCGTCTAACTATTTTCCTTCATCCCTAACGTATACATTCATGTAGGGAGATAGAGAGTAGGGAGGGGGCATGAATTTAAAAAAAATAAATGATAATTTGGTCGTGTTTTGAAAAAAATCGACACGAGAAAAAAAGCAAAGAATTTATTTTGAAAACGTTATTCTTCCGCATGGCGTCATCCCTAATTGCTGCCGAATGAGTGAATTGAGCCAAACGAGGGAAAAGAAGTCTTTACAAATATCTCAAGTGCGTGCGTAAACAAGTTTTTGCTACACCGCAGTTTTTGAAGTCTTCAGCGTTTTTTTTTCTCCCAGCAACGATCGCTTTCAAGGGCCAATTAGTCCATATCTAAAGTTTGCTCCGCTAAAGTTGGAGGAGAACTGTGAGAGGTGGCACAAAAATCGTTTCAGTTTTCAACTATCACCCCGACAGCCAGATTCATTTGCAAATGCCTACCTCTTTCACCACCATCTTTCGCAATAGATGTAGTCGAATACGTAAACTATCAATTATGATCTTTGTCTCTTTTCTTCATATATTTTGCAATACCCTATCCTTAAAAGTTAACCTTGCGTCGTCGGAATTCATGACTTGATTCATTCACGAAGTTTGACTAAGTGTACTCCTCATGGAAACTCAATATGATACTCAGTTTTCTTCGTTAAAGTTGGTAGAGAACTGTGAGAGGTGGCACAAAAATCATTTCAGTTTTTAACTATCACCCCGACAGCCAGATTCATTTGCAACTGCCTCTTTCGCCGCCATCTTTCGCAATAGATATTGTCGAATACCTATACTATCAATTACGATGAATGTGTCTTTTCTTCATATATTTTGCAATACCCTATCCTTAAAAGTTAACCTTGCTTCGTCGTAATTCATGACTAGATTCATTCTCGAAGTTTGACTTCGAGTACTCCTAAAAAAAACTCAACATGAGGGAATTTGCAATGGAATGATATGTTGGGTATGTGAACCAAGTCCTTAAACCTTCCGGTCTAGTGTGCTAGTCTGTACCTCAGCTCAGACATTCTAGGATTGTGGCTGAGGAGTAAGCCACTATTTTTGGAAAAATATTGGCTTTTAGTCGCAAGGATTGAGCTCGGATGCCGGCTGTGACGGAGATTTTCCACTGGATTACCGATCACTACTTGAATAAAATATGGAGAGCACTTAGCGTGTCTTAGATCTTCATCAGTCCTATGATATATTTACTATTACTGATTGAGGTGTTTTGTACAATTAATTTTTATGTGTTACGCGGGAAACTTTGCGTACGTAATCTGAATAGTGATATCTGTTGATAAAAGTGAAAATTTGCATCATGCCGATATTTTTTGGCACCGTTTCATTTGTGCGTCTTTCCTCGTGGCACATGATGTTTATATATCGCAATTCTTCGTCACAAATGTCCATATTTTCTTCAAAGATTGAAATATTACATTTTATATTGCTAAAATTCTTACAAATATCAAGGTTGAGTCTTATCCTCGGAAACAACGTATTGCTGTGTAATCTCGTCTTAAATTTGAATGCCGCGCCAAAAACTGTAGTTATAATATGCCTTTGTATAGGAAAATAATCTTAACATATTACTTAGTGTTATTATAACCCATTACTTAGTGCTTGGTGATTTCCAACGCATAATAAAATGTATTTATGAGGAACGTGGTTCATTTTTTTTCAACAAACTTATAAACCATTAATACATGCACTCAATGACCCTCAATTACCGCTCCAATCATTATAAGAGCAGGCTCATAATGCTTATAGGCCTTCTCCTTGACTTTCCTCCATCGTCAAAAGAAGCCGCAGCGTTTGAACCTAGTTACCTGTCCTAATTGGCACAAAAGGCACCACACAACAAGGTTATGTTCAATTACAAATGACCCACCGAAAATGGCTAATCGAGCAGCAATCGAGCATATGGTAACTATAATGTTGATACCAGGTGATTTTATTGAATTCATATTACTTTGCCGGAATTTGCTTTGAAGCAAAAGGTCTAGGCGTTGTAACTCCCTAATTTACCCCTCTGTTGACTGAAATTGATATTCCTATATCAATGTCAAGAAGGATACTATTTATGTTTATTGCCGAATAGTTACTTTCTCCATCAATCCGTTCTTCTTCTGATATGATCCATAATAGAGCTTTTCTATGCATTTCTACTGTATTTAATCTATAATTTCTAAACATACAGGCTTCATCTCCTTCTCGTCCCTCATATTAGTGAATTGTTTCTTTTGCGGGAAGAACTGTGTGACTGAAAGGTATTTATCGTGGAGAAGCTGAATAAAGGGTAGGAATAGAGGCTTAAAAAATTGATGTTGGATCAATAAACAGAATATCAAATACCTGGATAGAATCAGAAACGAAGAATTATATGGAATAATAGAGGACGGGAAAAACATATGGAGCCCTATCAAGAAAACATGGCCCAAATTGATTGGCCAGGTTTTTTGACGTGTAAAATTTGTACGGAACATGATAGGAGAAGGAAAGTCACTAGAAAAAGACTGTGGGGAAAATATCAATTCCGGATAGTTCTGAAAATGAAACAGAAAAACTACAAGGAAACTAAGCAGTAAACAAGGGAAAGAATAGTTTGAAATGATGCGGTCAACCATTCTTAGTATTGATTTTGTAATGATGATGATTCGTAATAATTACTCTTCTATTTCCTTATCTGATTGTTAATATCATTAATATCCTTGATTCAAGATTGAACCATTGTCCTTTTGACAAAATCATACAATTATATGGAATTGACACTTGGATTCCTTTCCAGACTGCCCCCATCTTACACCCCGAATCCAGTACGATTAGTATCACAGCAGTCAACATGTACTCTTCATTTAACTTATATTTCCATACTGTAATAAAAATGCCATTTTCTGGTAAAAATTTTCGAAGGATATTTACTTTTTGGATGAGTAAATGAGCTCTGCTGGTTTGTGAACCATTCCAGCGAGAAATAAATGTCATATTTTGTTTGGTTTAATGCTTTTGTATATCCTAAGTAATCGCACAGGTAGTCCTGCTGGATGCCATGATTAAAGGAATTATACTTATCATGAAGTGCTTTTCCACATGGTTTTTTTAGTTATTGACTCATCCATACGAACGAAAAAGTGTAGGTACGGTGAATTAGCACCAAAATCAACATCAATTTGCTGTGCTTCATTGTTTGACATTCGAGGATCGATAAAGCTGCCGTACCAATTCCATGGCGTTTGGCTTGCACTTAAATACAAGGTTATACGTAAGATGCAATGATTACAGGTCACCACTGCTGAATATTACGTGGAAAATACAGTTTTTCACCGATAGTGACCGAAGAAAGTGTATTGTACATGCATAGGGTTTTGACTCAATAAGAATAATTCAAAATCCTAGTCCCACCTGAAACCAATTTCTCTACACGTTCTAATCTCTGCAAGAATGTTTTATTTCCTGGAAACTCATCTAACATACTTTTAATAGAAACGAACGATTTTTTGGCCAAAGTTTTCACTCGAATAACTTGTAATTTCAGTTCCAAAATACACCATTACACTTATGTACGGCCATTTGAAAAAGCCTCATCATTTCAGTCTCTTTTTTGATAAAGGTCTTTCCCATGATGCCAGTGTTCCCATTTCGTATTTTCGAATGTGTGAGTTATTCCGTCTGCTGTAAATTATGGATGTATTAAGTGGAAGAGAATTTTTATAAGGTCACGACGCAGCATTTGACTCGAGCTCTCATATTCTTGAGAACTTCACACCTCAAGGTTTTTTCGTCAACGCGAAAACCTCTTTTTGCCTCTCCGCTTAAGTAAGGGAAATCTCTTCCCTCAATTTTCACAGATTTCTCTCTGTATTATGACTTCCTTCTCTGTGGAATTTATACCTCGCAGATTGCCGGAATCTCCTCCATTATCTAATTCAATTCTCATCTTGCCGAGCACAATGTGATTAATTGTTGCTGGTTGCAACGGAGCAACATATTGATATTGCTCCGTTTACTTAAATGAACAATTTTTGTATTGTCTCCCATTGCTAGACTCTTCTTACTCTGCCTATAATCCTAAGTGTATGAATATATGCATAGTTCCTTGCTTCGTTTTCATAAATGAACAATTTTCGTGTAGCCTCCCATTGCTAGACTCTTCTTACTCTGCCTATAATCCTAAGTGTATGATTATATGCATAGTTCCTTCCAGCCAATTTTTTCTTTATTAATTCTTTTTAATGTCTATGTCACTTTTAAGACTACCCTGAGCCATTTCATTTCGGCATGTGTTAACTTACAAATATCAGTCTTTTCCTTCCGCAGTAACGTTCCTCCCGGGAGAGCTCAGACGCGATCGGCCATATATTGGGCGCCAGTGCGGGTAAGGATTTCGTCTGCACTCGGAATAGGGAAAGGTTAAAGGAGGAAATAATAAAAATAAAAATTTAGGAATTCTCTCAGTGTAGGTAGTGTCGGTCAACCACTCGTTGACTCGATCACCTGTTCATCGTCGAGAATGGGGACGGGTAGGAAAAAGAAAAGGGTGATGGAAAAGAAAAAAAGAACAAGTTCAATGAAACGGAAAGTAGAAGTGTACTCAATCGAGTCTAGACCATCCCGAAACCCAAAAGACGTAATCCTGACAAGCCTCGCGAGCAAACAGCTCCAAAAAAGCTCCCCGACGAACTGAACTCATCCCCTCCCAGCCCGAGCCGCCTGCGTATACCTTTCCCCTCGCACTGGAGGGGTGGTTTCCTCCCCTCTCTACCAACAGTGGTCTCCGCGGCTGTTTAGGCAAACAACAAAAAAGATAAGAAGCAGTGGGCGTACCCGAGCGCCAGCATTTAAACGTTACACCATGACCCTTAATTTCGACCCCATTTGGGTATTTCAGGGTCATACCAAACAAGTGTTACCAAGTATTCCTTTCTTTAAAACTTGAGAAGTTTAATTTATATACTCAATTATTATGCATTGAATGAGCGGCAAAAATTGTGTCCGACTTTTCGCGACTGTACTGAATGTGTTTTTGGTGTTATTGTGAGCAATTTACTTTGGGCTAACCGACGAACTCCTCTTGGTTATATTTATCGAAAACAAAATATTCACTCGAAAATGAATATCCCTGGTCTTCTCGTTTGTCAATCTTGTGGAAAATTTGAAAAAATAGAAAAATATAGCTCATTAAAACATTGAATTTTCCAAGAAGATTAAAGTATACCCGTATTTTATAAAGGTTTGAATTTTCGGCTTGAATTGTAGTATATGCTCCTGTGCTAAGTTGAGCATTAAGGTAAATCTCATGGGGTACATAACCAGTCATGTTAATCTACAGATAAATTTAGAGTAGGATTTTGATAAGATAACTCCTTTCCATGATATGACTTATTTTGGCAGTGTAAGGGCAAATTGAACACATATAGTACTTCTTTATCTCTGCATACTATTTGGTTTTATTCATCCGATCCATCAGTCTTGTTTTTTGTCTTTCCTACTTCCT
Source organism: Ceriagrion tenellum (assembly GCA_963169105.1). Taxonomy (NCBI): domain Eukaryota; kingdom Metazoa; phylum Arthropoda; class Insecta; order Odonata; family Coenagrionidae; genus Ceriagrion; species Ceriagrion tenellum. The sequence continues at coordinate 55,538,515 of OY720643.1, read as the reverse complement.
TCTAAACTTTTTCGTCTTACATTTCGTCTTACAATTTCGAGTCTGAGTTAATCATTAGATTAATTCAGACTCGATTCGATCTAAACATTCGAAGCCAGCCTACTCGGATTGCCTGGTTTATCAATGCGAAATCAATTGAAATATTGATTTGAATGGGCTCATATCGATTCGATTTAAAATGTCAGACCGGTAGAGAAAGCGGGACTAGTTAGCCCGCTTCTCATATCGATTCCACTAGCCCGTTGCATATACCATACCGAGCTGAACCGGCTAAATCGATCTGAGTTCGATTGGTAAACGTAGTGAATGTGTCGACTTAGTGCTCCGACGAAAACAGGAAGTTTGTCATAAAAACCTAAATACTCGTTTCATATTACCGATGACCTAAGCTGGAAAAAATATACAAGATATCTTAATATTTAGTGCGTGCTATACATGATTTTATACAACATATTTCAGATGGAAATTGAGATAAAAAAAGTTATGAGAAGAGATGTCATCGTGCTGCCATTTAGGCAACGTATTTCAGCGTAAAAATTCACTTTACACCAATTAAACTAATATCTCCATTAAATAACCGAGGATTAGTATAACTATTACACCGTTTGATAGAAAAAGTGATACTTAGGTTCTCAGCATGCGTAATAGTAAGGTTTCTGCCCCGGTGGCGGCGGGGTAAAGTCCTCGCCTGCTAACCCAAGGGTTGCGGGTTCGAGTCCCGCCTGGGTGGAATATTATCTGCCTAGGACATGGGTGTCTGTGTCTCGTCCGTTGTTACTGTTGGTCACCCGACGTAAAATGGCCTAATGTGCTGTATTCGGGGCAGTGAAAATAAACAAATAAATAAAATTATTCGACTCCAGAAATTTTTGCACGAATCATTAAAGGGAACGTTTTCCGGCCATAAAAAATATGTTCATTGCACAAAAAAATCGCAATTGAAACAAAAAAGGCATACAATGCATGATGCCAAGTGTAGAGAATACATAACAGCCGACCTCATTGAACCCGATTCAAAGCCGAAGCAAAAACTATAAAACACACAAAAAAGCGCGTGCACTACATAAGAAATGAAGAGTCTAAAACAGCATCCACCTCTCACTACCCGCTACGCACATTAACTTTTCTTTTATTTCTCTTTCAGATTACTCTCCTTGCCCACTCTGATAAAAAACTGCTCCGTTTTTTTCCAGTTGACCATTGCATTGCAATTATCTATTATTGCACTACCTACTGCTCTTACACATGCCAAACGATCGCTGTTTTTTTCAAATTCTCTCTCTCCAGAGTCCAGTTCTATGCATCGTACAGTATCTACTTCTCAGCAGAACATCCACTGATATTTAACTTATATCCAACCATGAAAGACCTAGGCGTTTTAACCGATCAAAAGCTAAATTACTCCGACCACATTCAGACTGTACAAAATAAAGCGATGTCCCTATTAGGTCTTCTTTACCTCTACGCAGAAATTAAAGATCCAGTAGCACTCCATTCCTACTACTCAACAATTGTCCTTCCCATAGTATCATATTGTTCCCCAATTTGGTCTATGTCAGCCCCAACTAATCTAAAATCCCTCGATTGCATCTCTCACTTCTTTGCCAAAATAGTCAAGCACAGAGTCCCACATGTCCTCAAACGCTGTGCTGTCCTCTCTTTCCATTTCTAACCTCGAAAACCACAGACTTAAAATGGATTTAAAACTCCTCCACAATACCCTTAGCTCGACCATTGATTGCCCTGAACTGCTTTCTCTCTTCAACTTCAGGATACCAACTCGATCCACCCGCACCCATGCTCTACTCCATCTGCCTATTCCAAGGATATCTCTCACCAAGCGCTCACCTTTATTTCGCCTCCCATCCCTTCTAAATTCACTCCCCCACACTATCGATCCTTTTTATTTACCATGTAACTATTTCACTACCCAAGCGATATCCCACCTGTCAACAAATTAAATATTTCCCCTTTCCATGTTGGGCTCTCGTTGCTTATTTTTATGCTGTTATTGTGTTTTTGTCCTCTTTCTTGTTTTTTGTCATATGTTTACTATAAATTGGCGCAATTTCTGTATGTGAACCATTTTTTTAAATAAATAAATAAATATCATTACAGAAGGTTCTTGCGACTAAGCTCTTCTTTAGTTAAAGCCTCCTTTGCTGAAGGGATCCAATTCTTAATTACTAAAAATACAAATGTTCCTTTAGATATCCCTCTCTATTAATATAAATTGTTTCACCTACACTTGCTCGTGCAGTAATACTTACATGATTGTCCTGCATTCTCAGTCTAAAAAAATATAGCTAATTTAGATAACTGATATTGATACTCATTCTGTATTAGACTTGTCTCTTTTGTACCATCAGAAGAAAAACTAGTTTATTACAAAAGAGTTTTAAAAAAGCTAAATAAACTAAAAAGGTTTTAATTAACGTGAAATAATTTTCGCGCCTGCTTATCTCTCATTTTTTATCACCTATTTAAAAAATGCTTCACAATATTGATTACAAAGGAGATTTTCCAACGAGGAGGGAATATGATTTCCATCCTTTGAACTTATTAAATGCACTATGAGTTTGTAGTGCTTGTTATGAAATCATTATGTTTCTCTTCGCTGTGATAGCATGGTCAGGTTACTTCAAACGATGCAAAACCAATTACTTCACTATACTGGGTAATCGAGTTGGAATGCCAAACGTTCCAATAACGTAATTATCTTGATTCTTCAAATCTCTATAATGTAATATGGGGAACACTTAGATCATGTACCACATGGATTTGAAATTAGAGCAAAAATTTGTGTTACGAATAAAATAAGGTCATTCATTTAAAATTAACTTGAATTGTGATTGAATTTGAAGTGGAATTGAAATTAGAGAAAATATATTTCTTACGAATAAATTAAGGTCAATTATTTAAAATTAAAAATCTTGGGAAAAGGAGGCTGACTTTCAACCGACATTGTGACTAAAAAAATGGGGTGAAATTGAGAAATCTAAATGTATTTTGCATCTTGTAACAGAGTTTTCCTCTGATTTAAACCATATTCAACGTGATGGAATAATTAAACAACTGCCTTCGATTAAAAGTAACAAGTCCCCAGGTCCAGATGGAATACCTGCACGCGTGCTCAAGGAGTTAGCGCCACAGATTGCACCATTCTTAGAAATGATATTTAGCAAATCATTATCCAAAGACAAGGTACCCCAAGACAGGAAAATGGCCAATGTCACTCCGATATTTAAAAAAGGAAATAGAAGTAACCCTGGAAATTACCGGCCTATATCGTTAGTATCACTTTTATGCTAGATCCTCGAACACATTATTGTCATCAATACTATGACATTCCTGTATAATCGTACTTCTTGCATAGCATTCAGCACGGCTTCCATAGGGGCAGGTCCTGCGAAACACACTTGCGCTCATCCTTCATGATATCCAAAAATCAGGAAAATCAATAAAGCAAGTCGACGCGATATTTCGTGATTTCAAGAAGGCATTCAACAAGGCTCCCCACATGAAACTCATATATAAATTGCAATAATGCGGAGTTAATAGAAAAATTGTGGTGAATTGGATAAGGGACTTTCTCAATGATCGAAAACAGAAAGTAATTAACATGTCACTCGCCCATGCGGCGTCTCGCAGGGTATTATGTAGATTGATGGTTTTAGCTCTGATATGGTCGAATTCACATCCGATGTTCCTCAAGGAAGCGTGGTCGACCCTTTTTCATTCATTATTTATATTTATGACCTAAGTTCTCCAGTTAGCCTTAAATTAAGATTATTTGCAGACGATACAGTTATCTACCGTGAAATGAGCGAAGACTCGGACTTTAAAGCTCTGTCACCGGACCTTAGCAACGTTCATTCGTGGTGCCAGGAGTGGGCGTTAGAATTAAATATCAGCAAATGCACCACAGTTCACTTCCTGCGAAAGTCATAACACGAAAGCCATACCTGCACCATGGGTGAAGTAAACATAAAATCTTCAGATACAGTAAAATATCTTGGAATTACCTTAACGTCTGATACATTGTTTGGACTACACATTCAAAACATATGTGGCACAGCAAAGAAACTAGGTTTTGTTAAGCGTATAATAGGAAGATCCTCGGATGAAAAAGTAAATAAGAGATGCTACTTCACTCTGATTAAGGCACACCTCAAATACTATGCGAGTATTTGGGACCCTGGTCATAAAGATTTAACCAAATAAATTAATAATATACAAGGGAAATCAGCGCGCTTCGTCAAAAACCTCTACGAATGTACATATAGTGTCTCACAACTGTTAGAGGGATTAAGTTGGGAGCCCCTAGAGACTCGGAGGCTACACGCTAGGCCTAGATTGCTTGAGAAATTCCGAACTGATATTTTTTAGAGCGACGCAGAGAATATTAACCAGACTCCTCACTACATCTCTAGATCTGACAGATGCGATGAAATAAGAGAGATACACTGCCGAAAAGATAGGTGCAAAAAATCGTTCTTTCCGCCAACTATGAGTGACCACAATAAAAACTGAGATTCACTAAATGCACTCCTGTGATGCATGTCACCGTTTCACCTCCCAAAAAGTTACATCTTTTCACGGCTGGTGGCCTAACAATCCCTGTCACTCGCCCATGCGGCGTCTCGCAGGGTATTATGTAGATGCAGATATTCCCTCTACTTTTTGACATTGAAACAAGAGGGCTTCATTTGTAACTTTTATTGACGATGTCATGAACCATCGTAGCATGTGCCCTTGCTAATTTCATAACCTAGCGGCGGGCGCGCTATTTTTTGGTACACGACCGGGCGCACCGTTTACTAAGTAAACATAAGCCAGTCTTGATTTTAATTAACACATATTATTCAGGAATTTCTTAACTAAGTGATCAATTTTTTTTTATATATCCTTATGATGGTTCAAAAAATGAAATCACTCACCTCTTTATTGTTTACAGTTATTACGAATCCATTACATTTTCTCATCACTTTCATTGAACATAGAGTACATGTTATCACGCTCCTTGTTTGCTTTTTACAAACGAAATTGGAAAAAAACGGAACATTTCATGGCCATTGCAGCATTTGTACTAACTTCTCACATTCTCCTATTTTTCAGTATATACTATATATTCTTCCACTGTTTGTGTATTTGGGCTAGAAGTCACTATTTTGGATCTACAAATGAGAATGGAACGCAAAAAATTCAAACGCCAAAATTGTAATATTTATCAGATGATAAAGTAAATTAATTGCTTTTGGATATTTCTAACGAAAAACGATTCAATTCATCAAAATTAAATGCAAAAACATCCAAACTTGTTTCAATGATATTTACGTACTTGGCAACCTTCGCCATGTCTACGACCAGGCGTGCTGTTTACTTTGTTCACATTGCGCGACGATCTCCAACAAAAGTTCCTCTGCCACTAAGACGTGCACAGACATTTCACTGAAAATTTCTTATTATGGAAGACAAAAGACCACTGAAGGAATATATAATGACGGACGTTTTATATATTTTCCCGACCAGAAATCCAAAACCGTTTACTTTGTAAACGGGCGCGCCCGCCGGAAGGTTAAATCGAGTATATCTGTCCAACTGCAAGTTCAACGGCGGGATTTGATAGAAACTGACCAAAGCACACGGCCAGAATCCGGGTTCGAGTTCCGGTAAAGGCCAGGTAAATACAAGGCCAGTTATGATACCTCTGTAGAATTTCCAACTTATGTGTACTTTCGATAGACCCCGTAAAGGTTACACCAATGTTAGTCCGTAGATCCTCAAAATGTTTTCTGTCTATTAACTCTATGAAAGTCAATAGTACCCCTCTTCAATGTACTTTGTTGTCCAGGGTTATCCCTTAATGATTTCTTTTAACTTCTTAATGACGGAGGTGGAGGTCTGCGACGGTAAAAACCTGATAGAGATAGCCTTATCTCCGTCCAATACAATCTTTACCAATATTTCACTAATAGCAGTAGAGTTTTATTTCCTCTACGTCCATCAAAGCTGTAATTAGTATTCATGTTCCTCCCCGTCCATTACGCAGTAACTGTCTACTGCATACTCCCCGATTCCGTCTTTCCATCTCCCAGCGCTCTCTCTTCTTCCGAATCCCCTCCTTGTTTAACTCCTTGGCCTCGAAATATCCTTCCTTGGACCTTTTCTCCTCTGCCACCATTTTCAAATCCTCCCTGAAACCCCATTCAAATGAACCATCCCTCACCAGTCCCTAAGTCCCCTTCTTACGCTGGCCGCATTATTGTTTTATTTAATGAATATTTGTTTTTGTTTGAAATTTGTATTTATTTATTGATTATATCAGCCAATGTAATAGCCTTTGTGCCGTTTTTGGTGGTGAAATTAATAAATAAAAATAAAAAAGGCGTACGTATACGTGAATTCCATCCACCAGAATGAACCAGTGACAGTCATTCAGTGGTCACTCATGAGAAAATCCTCGAGTCATAAACGCTATAACAAGTCTGTAAATAAAGGCAATTTCCAGCCTTAAAAATCGCTATGTAATCACCAGTGTAAAATAAAAGTCGCGAAATGACTGTTATTTCCGCACCCATCCATTAGCAATTCAAAAGACGTTGAATCATCCATGTCTGTCTTGACGGAACTGAGAGAAAAATTCTTTTTATCCAACTGCTCCTGGGATAAACTCGAGTGTTGGGAGTACCATTGAGGTGAATGAAGATGGCACTTGTAATGGTGGTCAATGTTTGATGCTTTAGCGTTGGCGTGCGCCATCTTTGTTGTCCCCGAGTTTTTTTGAGAGTTTACGGGCTGAGGCGTTAATCTTGCAAATTTTTTTTCGATGACTTACTAGAAATAATATCGATAAGAGAAGCGTCTCCTTACACTCCAATTTGTTTGTTGTGTCTTGCTTTATGGAAGTGAAACATAGACACTTGGTATGAACGGAAGAAAGAGAATAGAGGCCTTTGAGATGTGGTGCTGCAGGAGAATCCTCAAAATATCTTGGATGGAGAGGATGACTAATGAAGCGGTTATACAGAGAGGTGATGAGGTGCCATGTCTGTGGAATTTAATGAGAAAGACAAGACGAGTTACCTGGATAGGCCACACTAAAAGACATGAGGGACTGTTAGGAACCATTATAGAGGGCTCAGTTCAGGGTAAAAATCCGAGAGGCTGACCCAGAAAAGAATATGTCGAACAGATTGTAGAAGATATGAGTTGAAGAGGCTGGCTCAAGATCGGGCGGAATGGAGACAGAAAACGACTGCTGTAAACCAACCTACGGATTGTTGATCAGAAAAGGAAAGAGCAGAAGCTTTAACTTGGAGGAAGGACGTCATAACGATCAAGAAAAAAGTTTGAGACTTTCACATTGTACTTAAAACTTACCGACCGGTTTCTTCTGTCAATCCATCATCAGTTACAAAATCTCTTGTGTCAGTCATTTATATATGTTTCAGAGGATCATGGGAAACACTTAGTTTTTGGGGGGGAGGGAGGGGAAAGGTGATCAGACGGAAGGGTTGCACAATTGTTGGTGGAAAAAGGTGGAGGTGAGCTGTGCCGCCCGATCACCTCCCCCCACTAAACTTAGTGTTACCCATAATCCTCTGAAGCATATATAAATGAACTGGCATCAGATATTTTGTATACCTGATGATGGCTTGACAGCCAAAACCGGCCGGTAACTATTAAATAAATTTTGCTGGGTACCTAAAAGAAATTAGCATGCTTTGCTTCTTAATATGGACCCTCCTTACATGAAAATTTATTTAAATAAATAGCAATCCACATTTGCGGAGAAAACTCGAGTAAAATTGAGTGGATCCATAGCACTAAAAAATAAAAAAAATCAATGTTTCAAGAGTTACTTGACTTTGACTTCAAATTGATGGTGTATATTCTTGATTTACATCCGCTAATTTGTACATTCCGTCAAGGTATCCAAAGGAAAGTAAGAAAAGAGTAGGGATTACAAACATGGTCGCACAGTTAGATGGCGTGATTCCCTCTCCAGCTACCTCAATTGGAAGTTCCGAGCACCTTTGCGGAGTTATTTAGATTTTTCTACGAGTGCTAGGTCGTGACATAACTTCTATTGTGGATAATAATGACCACGTAAATTATATTTGAACAGTTTAAATGCAGCGCAAAGAGTTAAGTCGATAGCTTCATTTTCATGAATGCTGTGTGTGAAAGTTCACAAATAATTTAAAGCTCAGACTTGGCGAAATTTTATATTTAATCTTACAATCACTTTCAACTATATATTCTCTGTGTACTAGTTCTTAGACCAATATGCTTGTTATAATTGAAGTCTTCAACATGTCCATGACAATTCATATCTCAAGTGACATTTACCATGTGTCGAGGGTATTCTAGAGGGAGTAGGTATACTCCCCAGCGTACGACATATCCTAACCCTTGAGAATGCAGAATTCAAAATCCCGTGCATGAATACTGCTGTCTGTAGAATCGCTCCATTGAACTCAAGGATCTGCCCTTGGGATTTACTTATCGTCATGACAGATCAGACTCTATTAGGATATTGGTGGCGCTGTCTTACATGGGATTGGACTAAACCATGCCTGAGACAAGCGTTTTACTTGCTATGTCATCATTACGGCCATGGTGTTGGTGTATGATGATCGGTTAAGTCTAAATTACGCAGCAGCATTTTTATTGTATTCTTTTCAATTCTGCTGCAGTGATTTGGTTTGTTTAAAATGTTCATTGAGTTCGAAAATTCTGGCGTAGACTACCACGGTCCATCTGCCTGGTTTTATTATAGAATCAAAGGTCTGTTAATATATTTCCTTATCAGAAAACATGTATAACTTCTTTGGGAAAATCAAAATGTAGACCCATGTTACTATATTTTTGTGTAATACACTAGGCAATTCCATGTCACTGCTGTATAAAATTATTATATCTCGAAATATATGTATGCAAAGTATTAGCAAATTAACTATTGTCATTATTCAAAGAAATTATATCAGGAATTAAACTAAGGAAGGCAAAGAGATTACAATAAGGAGATCTAATGTGATGATATATATAGGAAAAAATGTGCATTTCAGATAATTGCTCTGGACCAATTAGGAAAGAAGGAAAATTCTTCCAGGATTTAAAAAGAAAGTGGAAAACTACTAAAATCTCAATTTTAAGAATCCCATAATATCATCCATGGATCCCACTACAGAGAATGAAGAGCGATGCGCGCAGATCCTGGACTTACTGGTTGTTCCATGCAGTCATTACCTGCCACGTACTGTTCTCCATCCAGCGCGTACTAAACGTATGCTCTTGTAGCCGTGTTTGGGGTCTGCCTTGCGTGCGCCCTCTCGTCTTGCTGTTGTGGCAAGCATGTGCGTGATTCAGGCGAGGAAGTCCCAAAAATGAAACCCCTTGGGAAGTTGGCTCAAGGGAAACTGGGAGGAATAAAAACAAGCGTGGAGATCGATGCGGTTTTTCGTAGGAGGCGGCGCAATATTGTGGGACGAGTCGCACGAGAGGCAGGCTGACCCAGTCGCAACCCAAGCGACCAAGAAACGTAATAGGACGGTCCTCGGACGGAAAAGCAAAAGAGAGGTGCTATTTCGCTTTGGTTTGGCCACACCTCAAACACGCCGCAAGCACTTGGAACCCTGAACTGAAAGATTTCAACAAAACAAATATATAATGCAAAGGAAAGCGGCGCGCTTCGTTAAAAAATGCTACGAGCAAACATAGTGTTCCTCAGCTTATGGAAGTTTTAGGTTGGGAGCCGCTCGCGCTGGAGACTTAGAGGCTACACGCTAGGCTTAATTTATTTGAGAAAGTTAGAACAAGTGTGTTTTAGTGCGACACAAATAATATAATTTTAACGCTACACTAAATTTGCAGGACCCAAAGTAGCGATAAAATTAGAGAGAGACATTACCGAACAGATTGGTAGAAACATTCGTTCTTTCCACGCACAGTGAGCATCCTTCTCAAATATTTTTGCGACTGAGAGGCAGACCTAAGTTTTATGGAGGTGAGGGAAGAAGGCACGTGACTTCGCGAAAAACAAACAGAATACAAGCGGAGCCAATCATCTCGGAAATTCAGTCGCTCTTAGACCTCCATTATGTACCCTTCGCGAGTCGGCTAGCTGTGTTGCCAAACCTCCGTTGCATCCGTTCGGTTGATGTGCTGCGGTGATCTTCCTGAGAGAAAACATGGCAACGTCCACCTCCCTATTGTCGAAGGCCCCACCTCCTGTCACGACGCCGCTCAAACCGTTCCGAGCACGCACGAAAGGCCAATCGCAAATATATTTGAAAAGGATAATAGTGACCATTATAAAAGCTGAGGTCTACGTAAAACTCTCCCATAATACACTTCACCATTTCATCTCTCACAACCATATAATTTACACGACTGGTGTCCTAACACCTTTTGGCACACATCCATATGGTGGCTCATACAGGAGGATGTAGATGTAGATGTCTATGTACCTCAAAAGAACGACGATGGGAAATGAGCATGAGAAAGCTGCAGGTCGGAGATAAACTTGAATTCGCTCGATCAGGTAGTCGTAGGTCAAATAGGATGGCCATCCGTGATATTTATTTTAGCAATATTTCGCAATTGCTACGTAAAATCTCGTTTATTTTATTAATTTGGGCAGATTTGGAAGTATTTTGCTTTAAATTACTTTGATAACGAGGTTTGGTTGCAATAACTTATCGCCTTTGGAGCTGCTTCTTGTTAACCTCTGCTTCTAATTTCAATCTTTCCTTCTGAGTTAACCTGAAGATACAGTCCATCCTTATGTACTTGTTATCCCAAAAGAATATGTCTAATTCTATCAAAATCCTTCGAGAAAACTTGCGGTAGTTTATCAGATCCCGTAAAACTGTTATTTTTTAAATGGTATTCAGCTGAAACTTAGGGAGAGGGATTAACTGTTCTTGATAAAAATCTCCCATCCTCACGGCGATAACCGACCACCCTTCCCATTTCAACTCATATATTGTTCTCCATTCAGAATTGCGCCCCTCTCGGATACATGCCATAAATTTATGAATTATACAATAAGCAACAGGCTGCTCACCTGTCTGGGAAGCCTACGAAACCTAAAAAAGTATAGAAAACTTTCGACGGCATGTTTTGTATTGCAGTCACTCCGAAATGTATTTGAGCGGGTAAAATCTTCGGATCACCAGCAATGTACAAGTATAGTAATGAAGGATTGATCATTATATTTAAATTTTTTTCCATTGCTGCGTGAACAGAGAAGAGAGCGATAGGTAACATTAAACAATAAAAACTCGATTACGGTGGCTTCAGTGTGGAATGACCTAACTCTTTTTATTCCCTCATTGATGACAAGAGCTGCTCTCACAGCTTCAATCCAAATTGAATTGATAGCAGCTGTTCGTATTGAAAAAAGAGCATAATTTTTCCACTGGATTCCGCCTGACAAAGTTAAAAGTAAACGATTTGACATAAAATATGTGAGTACCAACGTAGAAGGAAATTTATTTTAATCACGGAATTTTGTCTTTTTTTGTATTGTAAAAGTTCGCAAAGACAACCAAATGTGTGTCAAGTAAGACTAGGCTTTGGAGTGTTACTGAATGTTTATCATCTCTAAGAAAATCTGACATGGAGCACGAAGTAAAAAATTCAATTAATTTGTATTTTGGTAAATATTCGAAAACTCTTTTAATATTTATTTGAGAAAACAATTTCCCTTTTCATTTTTTGAGCTACTATGCTCAAACTTGAACTACGCTGGGAACGGCAAGAATGAAAAATGTCTCTGGCGACTCTGAAAAAAATCTTATCCATGCTACCGCAACACTCGCACGCTGCCGTTTCCAAAAATTGTCATCCAGACTTGAAATCCTTGCAAAAGTATCAGTATGCAATTTCTTGAAATGCTAGTGAGTTGAGCGGTATGCGCATATTTTTATCTCAATGTTGGGTCAATGGTACATTTCTTTCGAAATTTCTCGGCAGGAACCTCGGTACAGCAAAACTGGAACGAAAACATCCCTTTTTCCCGCACTCTTCAGGGCCTTGGAATAAAGGAGTATGAAAAAAATTGAAGACAAAAACCAGCCCTTTTTCTTCTTCAAAAATTGAGCGGGACTGGAAGGGACTCCGGGGTGTACAAAAAGGTGGGTTTGGGACGGGAATGTGTGCGAGAGTATAGAGGGGGTGGAAAAGTGGATTTAGTCGGGCTGAGTGGCTCCGTGACGCCAGCCCCTGTTAGTAAGTCCCCGGGAATGAAAAAAGCCAGTTCGTGGAATCAAATAGCCCGTGATTTTTCCTCCGCCGTAGCAGTGATAATGCCAGTTGGGATAGCCGCTTAACAACCCGAAAACGACTCAACCCGGGCTGGCAGAAGTACGGGGGGAAGCAATTTGAGATGGAAGGAGGAAAGAAGAGCGGCAGGGTAGGTAGGTGGCGGAAGGATTTTCAGTTTGGAAGGAATGTTTGGAAAGGTGGGGATGATGCTTGTGTGGGAGGTATAAAGGAGAGGGGAAGGAGAGAATAACCGGAGCAGGAATTTTCGCCTTATTATTCGCCCAGATTCAATCCGAAGGGGCTTTATACGAGGGGAAGCGGGTTGAGGGAGGAGTCGCTGGAGAAAATAGGTGGAAAAAATCAGAGCGGGATACGTAGGAAAACGAAGGGAGGGAGAGTGTCGGCCAAGGGTCTTCCCGAATTTGCGAAATAAATGTATCCCCGAGCAGGAAAAAATAAAAGAAGAGCAGAATACGCATCCATTCTGCATTCCCTTCTAAGCCGTACCGAGGGCGTTTTAATAGGAGCTGAAAGAAAAGAAGGATTTTACGTTATTTTCGGACAAAATTAGGGCCTTTTCGGTGCCATCTTTCTCTTTAAGCCTTTAATTGCATATTCCCAATGGACGCGAGTTTAAATCGCGGGCGAAGGGAATCCCTTAATCACCTACTCTTATACTACGTGGGATAATTGCGTACTGGGAGAGGTAAGCGTGCTTATTGGAATAATCTGTCCGTTGAAAAGTACCGCTGAAAGTAAAATTTTCCCGTTATTTTTAGGACATGATTCGCAAAAACTGCAAAGAGATTGAAAATGACGCTTATTTGAGAACTAAGTATGCAGGAGAAATGATTTTCCTGCAATGCTATCTATTCTCCTGCCACTTAATTGAAACATGACTTTGAACGACTTGAACATAATAATTGAATTGAAAATAATAAACACTAATCAGATATTGTTATCAACTTTAAAATTAGGTTAATCAATTAAAATATTGGATTAAATTCTGAGTTAATTCACTGGTAAAGTTACTTAGCCTTCAATTTGAATTTTTAGCACGTCATAGTTTCTGGAAATGCGTACACTTTGAGTGGTCAGCATATTGTTCACTATTTTATTCCAAGTCCTCAACTGATAGGAGGTCGCAAGTAGGAGGTTAGCAAGTAGGAGGTCAATATTTGTGTATTATTCAAAAAAAGTATTGTTTCACATCAGGTAAGTAAGATGGAAGGAATTTCGGTTTTAAAATTAGCTACAAAAGTGGGTGACTCTATTATTATGGGAGAGAGATCGGGTTGGTGTGGCGACTAGAGTACTGGGTAGTATAATTATTGTTTAAGGGTGCGTCGACTACTGCAGTCATTTCGCACCACTCTCGTCCATAGGTAATACCAAGTTTGTGTAATTGAAGCTAAATCGCTTTAGTCCTAGTGTGGGATAAAATTTGCATAACGTTGTATAATACGCATATACATATAAAAAATTTAAAATTTATTAAAAACGTTGATTTCTTTTAAAAACGCAATTACTCGGGTGAGGCAATGGGAGAGTCACCTAGGATGTGTCCTAAGGTACCGTTGACCTGTACTGGCTAACTGTAGAGTACTGGCTAACCATACAGGCGGCCAGGGTTCAAATCCCTGTTTGAAGGATGTTTTTCAGATGAAATCCGATCCCTACTTACGAGTCTTGTGGAGGGGACTTCAAATGCAGTAGGTACTCCGTCCGTCGGATGGTACGTTAAACCATGGTCCCCTTGGCACCTTTCGTTAAGAGCAAGCTAATGCCGACGCCGGGTATCTATCCACCCTTCTTCCGTTACCTATCCCCCTTGGCGCAAATGACCTTGGCATTCGGTTGCCTCCCCAAAATCCAATCCAATCTTTGCTACGTGAGTGGAAATGGGGAAGAGAGTCTGAGATAGTGATTTCACTATTTAGTATTTGTGAGCTTTATTTCAGTTTAAATCAGACATAGAAGTTGTATATTTAAAACTAGATTCATCATCATCTGGTGTTCTGCCTGCTGGCAGGTCCCGTACACCACTGCTGTCTCAATCCGCTTCTGTCCCGAGCTTCCTTCTTTGCTTCATCATAGCTGATGTTCTTCACCTGATCCATCAATTTTATTCTTCTCCTTCCTCTCTTTTTCTTTCCTTCGATAGAAGCCTCAAGTGCCACAGTTATTATACGTTTCCCTCTCATCACATGGTCCAACCAGTTTCCTTTCCTTTTCCTTATTTCCTTTAGGAGCGATTTTTCTTCTTTTACTTTGCTCTAAACCTCTTCATTTCTCATCTTATTTACCCATCTTACTTTTCCCATCCTTCTCCACACTCACATTTCATAAGCTTCTATTCTATTCCTTTCCCTCTTACCTAATGTCCACGCTTCACATCCATACATGAAAACGTTCCATGAATAACATTTAGCTAGTCTCGTTCTCAGCTCCAGATCCAGGCTTTTATTGTATATCAAGTTTTTCTTCTGGCTGAAGGCCTCTTTTGCCATTGCTATCCTTGCTTTTATTTTTGCAATCCTTCTCCAGTCGTCTGTCACCATCGTTCCTAGGTACCGGTAGCTTTTCACTTTTCCTATTACACCTTCATTTATTTTCACACTCGTATAATTTTCAGTTTACTGGCATCACCTTTGTCTTTCCTAGGTGGTTTATCTTCATCCCATATTCCTTCATCCCTTCTTCCAAAACCTTTATCAACCTTTGAAGTGATTGCATATCATCTGCTAAAATAAAAATAGTAAAAAAGTTATACTTTATGATTAAAGAATAAATTTGTGTTTTCAAACAATGCGAAACCTAGAATTTAGAATTCAACTAGTTTGGCTGTTTAATGTTGCACTCGTCTCGTTTTATTATTTGTTTATAATCTCTCAAAGTTGCTTCTCCCATTCATAAATATTTTAAACCTCCAGAGTTATAGCCAGTGCCTATTGCAATATATAAACGTCCTGAGTGATTGCCAGCGGCTATTGCAATATATAATAGCAGTGAAGTAGGACACCTCTCACATCACTACTAAGTGTGCCCAGCATAATTAAAGATGTTAATCATCCCTATATGTCAGTTCTAGGAGCACTTCCTGAGTGCAGTTTCTCAGGAGCTAATAATGACTTTTTTTGGTTCAGCGGCCCAGATGAAGTAGTTTAAAATTGTTTGTAAGTCGGAGGGAGGAGGAGAGATTCATGTTGGGTTGGAAATCTTAGCAGGGCAATGCTTCCTCGACTGCTGCTTTTTCAGGAACTACTTCGTTTACTAGCGTCTCCATTAAAACAGAATCATTATTTAAAATAGAAAGCGGCTAGGTAGCGAATGAAAAATAAGACACACTCGGAAAGTTATCCGGAAAAATACCGAGGAAAGTAGGTTGACGGGTGTTGCTGAAGCTTGAGAAAGACTCCCCTTTGGTGTAATCCACTCTGCTCGTTCTACATTACGTCAGTTAAGAAATTCGTAATGTTAGCACTCTAAAAGTACCCGGTAAAAGCTGCCTGAAATTAGATACTTCTCAAACTTAATTAATAATTCACATATAAAAAGTGGATTTAAACTTGCAGGATGAGTTAATGAAGAAAATACAGCGGAAAGGTTACTGAAAACGGGGTATCTTTTTTTAGAGTCTTATTATACAGGCCAGGACTTGGAAAATATGTTCGGGTAACGGCAATGAAGCTCATGAAGAAGGTCAACTTATCCGTCTTCATTTATGCCTATTTGGTTCTTTCCAGTTCACGTGCGTTCATTGAAAATGTAGCTATTTAATTGTACACATTTACGCATTAAGTGAAGTGGATTGAGGCTTCACTCCTGCATTTTGAAAGTTCCTCGACATTGAATATTGAAACACAAACCGTTGAAATTAATTTGTCAAAATGATTTTGCCATCAAAACTGACATGTAGTTGGATATTGTCGAGACGACACCAGTCAGCGTCGATGTGTATTCGAGCTGAATTTAATTGAAGACCATTTTTTATTTTGAAGATGCATATATATATATATATATATATATATATATATATATATATATATATATATATATATATTATTTATGCCCAAGTTTAAAATGATCCAAAAACGATGGCAATGATCATCTATCATGCACGACACCGAAACAAATTTGTATGGATGGCTCCCTCTCTCTCTCTCTCCTTTCTAAAAAGTCCCAGGCACGAAAAATAATTAAAATTTCACGGGGCTCCTCTCCCAGAACATGGAATTCCTGGGGCAGCGGATATCGACGTCAGCATCTCTCGCCTGTCGAACAAGGGGCGTTCATTAGCGCAGACCGCGAGTCCGCCAGGGGTGGCCGCCGCAGCGAGCGGCGAGGGGTCAAGGCGACGGACCCTGGAATGGACCGGGCCGAAGCCGGGCACTCTACGGGCGTCGAAAGCCCTTCAACAATTCACGCGCTCCGCCGGAGAGCCAAGGGTGTCTGATCCGAGTCGACGGGCAATAGCCAGAGCGTAGCTGAGGCGCCCCCCCCTTCCCCCCCCCATCCTTCCCCGTCAGCCCAACTCCTCTCCCCCGGAGATCAAAGTTCTCAGCGGGCCTTCCAAAGCACCGTGCCCCGCTTAACCAGACGGCACCAAGCGCACACCCGATTACAGTGGATAAGATGCACAATATTGAAGATTCTTGGCACAAATGTTGCACATTCGACCTCATGTTTACGTTTATCCGCGTGTTTTGGTAACTATATTTTGTCTTGAAGTTCGCTAAAAATATTTTTAATAAAAATCTTGTAAAAATATGAATACGGCCGGAAAATTTTTGATCATTTTTCAAGGCGGACTTTTCGTATTTATTCGTCATGTTTTCAGTGAAGCATATTTTTAAAAATATCCAATTTACTATTAACATCATTTACATAAAATAACTTCCGTGTTTAATTATTACTTTACGCGTGTACTTCCGATCTGGCATCAATAATTATTCAATTTTCTTAGAAGATGCATGGTTTCCTATTCTTCCATTGACAGAATTATTTTTAAGATGCAGTGTTTAAATTTCTTTGTTTTTTGATCATCCGTCAATTGTTGACTTCATTTTCCTCAACTACGTTCAACCACAACTTTCTCGGCCTACCTCTACCTCTCGCACCATTCATTTCACTCTTACATATCTGTTTCGTTATTCGACTCTCATCCATTCTCTCAACATTGCCAAACCAACAAAGCACACTCCTTTCATATATGTCCATTACTAGAGCATCTAACCCACATTCATTTATTACCCACTCATTCCTAATCACCAAATCCCTCCTTGGGTTTTTTACTTACCTCAAAAGTGTGAGGGATACCTTTCTATGCCTTTCTCACCATTCATTCCTACCCTACACTGCAGCCGTCTATACAGTGCCTATTATAACCGGGACTTTGTTCAACGCTTGCTCTTGCCTCCAACGATGTCAATAACTATACTACATCATCCCTTTCAATCAAGTAAAAATAGATCATGCATATTTTCCATCATTGTAGATTACGCCGATTGCACTTTGTTCATTTTCACAGTTTTGACGCTTGTTTTGTATTCCCATTCCTCCTTTTTCATGCCTTTTCCATACTTCGTAACCACAGAGGAAGGCTGTAACGGAGTTGAAACCGAGCAATATTTTTCGAATTCCCTGGTGCCCATGTCACACATAAGAGATCTGAAGGCAATCAAAACGGCACTCTATTGTGCCATTGATACTGGTCAACATAGCAATATCTATTTTCTATCTGACACGTCGAATACCTTTGAGTCACCGCACACCAGTTATGGTCCGACATTTTGTGACTCAGTCAAAGGGACAAGCTATGTTTGATTTTACTTTTTAGACCTTCGGTGCGCAGTAGAGATCCTTATGAGTGTCCACTGCTGTTTTTTGCAAGCGTTGTGGGAATTATATTGTTGACTGCGAAAGACAATTTCTTTTCATATATCAAGTTTTTAACTACCAAACGTATAAAAGTTGGGAATTCCTAAGCGTAGGGACACAGCCGTCGTCTCTCAAAAGGCCAGGCCTTGTCACTGTCTTTTCTAGCCAGTTGTCTCTTTATAATAGAGGTGGGAATTTCGGTTCATTTTGTGGATTCGGTTCATGGGATTTGATTCGTGGCAATGATTCGGTTCTTTAAATCGTTCATAATGAACCGAATGAACCAAATCCACGAGTGATTCTCGAATCCATGTGAATCTCGAATCCATGTGAATCTCGAATCCGTGTGAATCTCGAATCCATGTGAACCTCGAATCCGGTAGTAATCTTTGCTCGAATCCAACTGAATCTCGAATCCCACTGAATCTCGAATCCATATGAATCTGTCGACTTACTGCATTTCAAATATTAGAGTGCGAAATAACAAACAAAAAGGTGAAACGTGATGCTCCAATTCGGAAACACAAGACATTTGACAAGGTGTTTCAAGGGTATTTACAGGGTTCTTATTGAACGATTTGGATTTGGCGGATTCGGAGATTAGCTAGCAGAATCTTCCACACAAATCGTTCATAATGAACGATTTGGATTCGGCGGATTTGAATCTTCCATCAAATCGTTCATTTTGAACGATTCGAGTGGAAAGCGTAGATTCAATTCATTCGGTTCATGCCATTGAATCGTTCATTCTGAACGATTCATTCATGAACGACACACCTCTACTTTCTAAGGCTGTTTTTTTTTTCATTTCCCGTAGGAGTTTCAGTTCATGATTGATATCACACTGTGAAGTAAGAATATTCTAGGCCGTCCTCTCCTTTTCTTCCCCAACACTTTTCCTTCAATTATGTTCTTGATGAACTCGATATGTCTTACTAAGCGACCAATAAGTTTAATTTTCCTGGAGTGAATTGTTTGGAGAAGCGTTCTTTTTTCACCTGCTTCTTTCAAAACTAGTTCATTTGTTTTCCTCATGACCCAACTTATTTTAGTCATTCTCCTCAAGAACCACATTCCGGCCGCCCGGAGCCTGTCTTTTTCTTGTCTATTTAAAGTCCATGCTTCACAACCATAGGTGAGTATACTCCAGACGAACGTCTTTACAAATCTGTTCCTCGTATGAATTGAGAGGTAGTTGTTTATCAAGAGGTTACGCTTCCTTTGGAAACCTTTTTTGGCCAGGGTGGTCCTTCTCTTAACATTTGTTAAGCTTGTATTTTTATTTGTTATTTGTTAGGGCCATAGAGCGTACTATGTAGATTATTATGTAGATTTTAACCTGTACTATACTGTAGTAACTAATATTCTATTGTAATTACTACTGCAATTACTTGCAATAACTAAAAATCTACTGTAGTATTTAATAAACTGTGACCCTATTTTCTAGTATGTCTACCTTATATATCCTACTTACATGGCAATAGTGCATGTTTGGTGATCTTCACCCCCTGCCACACACCCTTGTGGTGGCTCGCAGGGTATTACGTAGATGTAGATAAGAAACGTATCATGCATTACTTTTGTGGCAGTAAAGTATTGATTGCATTGCGGAATTATAATCAACAGCACTGTTAAAATGTTATCGGCACATCATCATCAGGCATACTGATGATAACTGTCATTTTTGACGGCAGTCAAATGAAAATTTACCTTTGCGATTGATAAATACTGTTATTAGCTATTTCAGTAACTTTCATCGTATTTTTTCGCACACTCCTCTTTTAGTAGGCGACGAAAATTCATTTGTACGAAATTAATATTTAAATACATGTGATGAAAGTTTAATTGACAAATGTTAAATGCTACAAACTTATGCGGAGCCTGTATTTAATTGTTCTGATGCATCACTCGTATAACATTGCTTTCCACCTTCGATTAAGTTTTGATGGCAGGTGCAGTTGCTGCTCGCCATTTGTCATCTGGTGCGACGTGAAAAGACATAAATCACTATTTGAAGGCATTCATCAATCATTTGGCAGTTATATAATGAGTAAAATATTGTATAAATTAAAAAAAAATGTTTATTTTAAATATTGGCGCCATATTATTACTTGCATGCATGTCAATGATTAGATATTGATTATAATTTGGAGATGATTAGTCGAGCGAAACTTCCAAGCCCATGTGTGATCGTTAATTTAAATTTTGAGATTATTTTAAATTTCGACCTTAGAGATAAAAATTTTTCCCTAGATCATAACAATGCTAAAAATAAATTAGTATAAAAAATATTTTACAGCTAAGTGCAGTCGTTAAGGAGAAACATTTCTATTAGTAAATCACTCACAGTCGAGCTGTATTAAGTTTTTTATGTCCACAGTAGCCTGTTCACCGTTGCAAGGGTGCTTGGCAGCGGGCGCTAACATAAGTGATAATCCTGGAAGAGAGAGGTGAAATGTATGAAAGACTGAGGTTAATTTATACTTCAAAGG
This sequence comes from Ceriagrion tenellum, assembly GCA_963169105.1. Taxonomy (NCBI): domain Eukaryota; kingdom Metazoa; phylum Arthropoda; class Insecta; order Odonata; family Coenagrionidae; genus Ceriagrion; species Ceriagrion tenellum. Next base: position 55,517,867 of record OY720643.1, on the reverse strand, counting down.
AGATGATAATAGGCATATCATTGCTTCCAGCTAGTCCTCAATTTGCCATAACCCTCGTGCTGAATTCGCGAGGAATATGAGGAGGAAAGGAGACATATGGCTTTTATTTGGAATCAGTCCGTTGTTATTCTCTGACGTAGTATTAGAGAGTGGATTCAGCATTCTCCCCTGACCTCATTTTCGCGAAACGCCAATTTTATGTATTTGCTTGAGATTCTACTCAGCAATACTGACTCTCCAAGTCTGCAGTGTTTTCCATCCTATATTTTAAGAAGGATTCCTCTTAAATGAGTCTTTAGAGTTACTCAACCCTTGTGTATTTAATACGCCTCAATATGTAGTACATTTTGAAGTGCAGGCCCTTAGTTGCACATACTGGTAAGAACGAAAATTCGATAGTAAATTTCCACACTATTTTAATAAACAACGTCCATGGTTTCGACACTTGATGTCATTATCGAAGATGTAGACATAAAGACGGTCTTAATAATGGCAAAAATTGTCGGAACCATGGTCGGTGTTTATTAAAACAGTGTGGAAATTACTGTAGAGGTTTCATTCTTATCAGTATGGATATTGAATATTTCCTCAAAGTTATGCCTGAAAATCTTTCATACCTTAGTTTCACCATATTTAGATCTAAATTACACTGGAGATAAAATGAGTTATCCATTTACTCTTTTAGTGGCATTTTAAGTTTCATAATTACTCAAAGATACCATTCCTTAATAGTGCATTCTTAAAAGTCACTCGTACACGCTGAATTCTGTATGGCTATAATACAATATTCCTTTGGCATCAGATACAAGTATTACATGTGGTTGTTAGCGCTGAGTAATTCACCGCCTGAATATTTGAAAGCGACTTCTATTCCTTTTCCCTTCAATGGCACGAAGCAAGAAGTACGTTTCTCAATTTTCACCTCAACGAAGATTTAAGTCTCCCGTTGAAAATCGAACAAGTATGCGCTTTTCCGTTTGCGTTGGACCAGTTCGTTGGGAATGAATACATGTCTGACGATCAATGAAAAATAATGTTTATGATTTTCTTTTGGTATCAGATGATATTGCGAATTGATCTTATCAATACTCTGATCGATAACCCATCGAACCTTTTCTCTAACGTCTAGCTGAACAAACAATAGGCTGTTTTATGCGTCACGGTTGGCGACCGGTAAAAGATCATTCAGATCAAAAGGTCAAAATCATTCACACCACTCTGAACATGTCTGTAGGTTGATTTAGTTGGCTGGTAGAGTTAGTTGAATGGTTCATTTGATGATAACAGATGGGGTGGTAGGATGGCAATTTCAATATTTGTCTAAAGAACTGCGTCCTAGGACCGGTAGTTGCCATTCAACAAATGGAGATCTGCAATCGAAGTTTCCACCTCATTCCACCTAATGGGGATAGGGATTCCACTCATATATATTTACCGTTGTCAGGATTATAAACCCGGTCACTCAGAATTGTCACCTAGTACTCCCGCTGTCACGCCAACCCATAGTGCGTAAACATTCGCTTGTCATTTGTTATTTCAGTTATGAGCTTACCGTGTCTTATACATTATTTGTTTGTCCTAACTCTTAATTTATTACGCCTCCTTACCTGCTGATCGAGCAGTCTCTGGGTTGTCTTCTCGAAAACAGTTTTCTACCTCACAGTAAGTCCAACGTCTAATCTTTTGCCGTTTCCTCCGTGCTCCCAGTTCTCTGCTTTATCCCACACCTTTTCATACAATATGCTTAACACGTTTTTCCCATAACTTTGGTTTAAATATGCAGAAATTTATGCTCATTTTATTTCATGAATCCAAAGATGCAAAGACTGATTAGGTTACGATGTTTGTCAGAATCTGATCAGCTTGCCTGTTTTCAGAATACTAATCGACTTCTTTTCCTTTTTGAATAATTTATTGGCCAGTATCTGTGTTCCCCCTTCATTGTTCATTGAAATTGACACAATATTTATCGTAAAAACTTTCTTGGACGTGAGCGATTGGGCTATCCAAATTTATTCTCTACTTCTTCAATATTTGCCACGACATTACTGCAACTCTACTGATAACTGCCTGTTAAAACTAGAAAAATGCCCTTAAAACATCATTTACTTAAGTGCCTTCTATCTGATATTATTTACATGGTCATTGTCAAATGCGACTAATATATCAGCTAGCCTCGTTCGTCGTTTCTCACTTCTATTCCTTCCGTCGTAGACTTAGGTACTGAAAACCCACAACTTTGTATCAACCGATCTATGTAGATGTATCTAGATGAACCGATCATCCGATTGAAAATAAGTATTTCTCATCTGCCTTTTTTTACTCTCAAAACTACCGCAATCCTCAGTGTTGTAGATAATTGTATATATCATTTCTCAAATGTGTTTTTTTGTCGCAACGCCATAACTCCCATAATTCTTCATCGAAATTAATGACTCAAACATCGTTTTAAAGCTTATGTTCCCCAACATTGACGAAAAGTAGGCAAATGGTTTAAAATTCAATTTTTTGTGAAAATTTCAAAATTAAATTTTTTGTTAAAAAATGATCAACAATTATCAGTGCCATCTGTTGACAATATAATCAACTCTTATGTTGGCTAAGGTTACGTGCTTAAAAGACTGTAGGAGGCGCCATTTATTAACACATCATTTGGTTAGATTTTTTACATTCTACATGCAATCAGTGTGACCGTTTACGTTTACGTTATGTATATTTAACAAAAATATTAATAACATATAATTGTTCATGGGAAGAAACAGCTAAAAGATCAGGAAGAAACAGGAAGAAGCTGCATACTGAGCGAAATATTCGACAGGTGGAAGAACAGGAAGAAAGAAGGAAGAAACAGGAAGAAGCTGCATACTGAGCGAAATATTCGACAGGGGGAAGAACAGGAAGAAAGAAGGAAGAAACAGGAAGAAGCCGCATACTGAGCGAAATATTCGACAGGGGGAAGAACAGTAAGAAAGAAGGAAGAAACAGGAAGAAGCTGCATACTGAGCGAAATATTCGACAGGTGGAAGAACAGGAAGAAAGAAGGAAGAAACAGGAAGAAGCTGCATACTGAGCGAAATATTCGACAGGTGGAAGAACAGGAAGAAAGAAGTAAGAAACAGGAAGAAGCCGCATACTGAGCGAAATATTCGACAGGTGGAAGAACAGGAAGAAAGAAGGAAGAAACAGGAAGAAGCCGCATAATGTGCGAAATATTTTCACGGGTCAGCTAGTAAATTGTATTTTCAAAGACTAGCGTTTTCAAAGACGGCTATAGAATGCCTAAAACTGTTTCAGAACATTCGGGTGTGACGCCCTTAAACAAAGGGACTGCTGGGAATGAAAACAGAGCCGCGGTCCGATCATGCTTTCCGATTCGCAATTGGTCGAAACGCTACATCCTCAGACAACAACGGCTCGTTTATAGAAACATCCCCATGCGATTTGGACGATGCGATTGTTTACCAATCCAATCCTTATCTCCAGCGCCGCAGTCCCTTCGATCGGATGGATTGAAATCGTGAGGAATTGCATTTAACGGTGGAGTAAGCGCTCTGGAGATGTTAAAGGGGAAATTCCCGATAGACAAACCTGATCTCCAGTTCAACTGCAGCGCGCGGACTTCCCGGAATGATGCAAACCTGTAGTCTAAACTTCCAAGACGATTGGGAGCGGAAAGTGCCGGGCCGGGACGCCCCAGGGCGTACTCCGCCCAGTCCGGCGCGAGGCGACGGCCCCATCACTCTCGTTCGCCCGCTGCCCCATCATCTGGGCGGCTGCCCCGGGCGTGTGAGAGCCGCGGCGACGGGTCTAGTTGGCAACTCCACGCCGAGGGAAGTGACGAGGGCGGATCTGAAATATCCCTCATGGTGGACTCCCGACTCCACTCAAAAGGCCCGGAAAGGAAACATTCCGAACGCTAAGGACGAGCGAGTTTGAAACTGTGAAGGCCCGGTCACGCGGGGGAATTTTCTCGGCCCTCGTCAAATTATAGTCGTTCTCTGGAGATGCACATGCCTTCCGGGTCGCACGGCGCGCTGAACTCATCAGACGCAACTCTGCCGAAGTGGAGCAAAAGTCTGTTTTCAACTGGAGGCCACAATAAAGAAAATAGTTGTAGAGGAATGCATTCACGGGAAAGAAATGAGATTTCAATCTCCTAATAATTGGGTTCAATAAGAACCAAGCGCATCCCATGAAACTACTAACAAGAAATCTATTAACAAACTAGGGAAAATAATTCCCTTCTAGCGTTTTATTCATCGCAGAATATTATCCTTGAAGTTCCTTGAACATAGTATTCAAAAGTGAAATGGAATGAACTAAAAGTCTCTGACACTTAGTAATTGAAGTAACTTCGTTATTCCACATATATTTTTGGCTGGTAATTTACATTTTGAATTTTATGTGGAAATTCATTTACAACGTATAGAAAACATTTACACTCGGAAATAGTAGATCGTGATTCCCAGGTATAAAAAATTCTGTGACTTATATTCTCAAATCGTCGTTTATAAGGTTTAGCTATTAATTTACATAATAATAAAACTAAAACTGTATCGCATAATATTGCGCTTAATTCATAATGAATGCCATCTTCCAATGCCACCACTGACGAACAAAATATATTGCAAACATTGTATTTAACAAATGATGTGGTACGAAGTCACTCGCACGGGTGCATATACACCAGGGTTGAAATTCGCTATGAAAAAATCATTTGACTTGACCGGGATTCGAATCCGGATCTTCCAATTACCGGTCAGGTGTGTTAGCCAGTTACACCACCAAGCCATCTTCCTTCAAGGCGACACCTGACCGGCAATTGGGAGGTCCGGGTTCGAATCCCGGTCAAGTCAAATGCTTTTTTTCATAGCGAATTTCAACCCTGGTGAAAATATATTGCGTTCCCGAAACTCTTACCAATTCATAAAGAAACCCTTCACTCACTATTTAAGAAGTGTAATGTAATAAAGAATTATATAACCTCTTTATTGTGAAGATATTTTAACTACATTTATACGATGTGTAAAGAGCATTTATGACCCGAAATTTCCAGCGTAATTACCTAAGTAGCGCGTGAGCAATGACATCTTTGACGCATTTCTCATTTTTGTGAATGACATTACGAACTGAAATGGGATGAAAAATGTAAGAAGTGGCGAGCAAAAAGGGATTGCCTCAATTAACCTCCTATTAACGTACTATTCATTAGGGTAAAGTATTTTACCGACACCATCGAAGGATGGTGCTATTATCCTGAGGTGTGAATTGAAAAACCGAATTTGGTCGGTACTGGAAAGGGTAACATCTCCTCTCACACAACGGGCGAAGGCTGTGGGACCGGAATATAAGGATTGTACTTTCTTTTACCATTCACCAGTTACAGCTGCAACCGTCGAAAATTTGGCCTTAAAAGAAGCCAAGTTTGAATGAATCATTGGGGGTGAGAAAAATTCGCTTCCTTCAGCAGCAGACCTTGGACCCACGACCATTTTGTCTGCTAAGGCTTTTTAGTCAAAAATTAAGTTTGACCCCGATTTTGCACAGGAAATACCATATAAAGCAATCAAACATAGTGTCTCGCGTACTTATTCTCTGTGGCTGCTGAAAAAAATTTGACCTCCTTATAAAAAAATCAGTGTAAAGGATAAGGTTGTGGCAGGTAAAATCGTGAAGTGTACCATGCTGTTTGGAGTGGTTTTATAATGATCACCTATGTTGCGTGGACCGTTCGATTTTTTGTACAATCCCGATTTTTTCACAGGAAATACCATATAAAGCAATTAAGTATGGCGTCTCGCGTACTTCTTCTCTGTGGCTGCTGAAAAAAATCTGACCTCCTAGGATGGCTCAGCGACCCTACTTCTCTCCGAGGTTTCTGTGTCCATTAATTTTGTTTCGTCAAATTTAGGTTTTATGTGGTAATTAAATAAATGCTTTTAAATGTTGCATTTCTGAAAAGATAAATAATTTTTATCTCTCTGTGTAAGCATTATTATTTCCAAGAACTCGATGAATATAGTATAAGCTCCCAGAGTGCCTGCTCAAGATCGCAGGAAATATGAAGGAATGGCTAAGATATGCTTAGTCCGAGGGCTAAAAAACATAAATCGAGTGTACTTCTGCATAGCGTGAAAATAGTTTTTGTTTTGTCTTCCCAATTCATTTTCATGGCTCTGTGAATAATCTCGGCAAGCTTGCACTTCCCGATCGCGGTAAATGCAGGCTGATACTCGAAAATGAGTGTAACTATCTGCGATATAATACAAGATTTGGACGGCAGATGTGTCCGTGCAGAAAATGAATATATATTCGCGAACAGTTATAGAACCCTCAGTTTAAACTAATTCCAATGTTAGTCGATGTATTCTCTCATCAATAATGACTGACGGTATGACGTAAACTACGAAATCTCAACTCTCGCCATACCTCAAGTAGACGAAACGGCTCGGTCATATTGTGGTTAACACTAATGAGACATTAATAGACCTTTATTGCGAATAATAAGAGATACTGATTGATTCTATATACAGTTCTATGTCTACACAATACCCTGCGAAACACCACGTTGGCGTGTGGCAGGGGATGTTATGGCACCAGCCGTATAAATGTGTAGAGAATAGGTTGTTGGAGGTGAAATGGCGCAGGGTATTATGGGAGTGTTTAGAGTGGTTTTATTATGGTCAACTATTATGCGTGGGCAGTTTGAATTTTTGTACCTAGCTGTTTGGAAATGTCTCTCTCTTATTTTATCACTTGTTTTAGACCTAGAGTTTTAGTGTGGAGTAAAACTGATATTCTTTGTCACTCTGGAACACACCTATTCTGAATTTCTCTAGCAAACCAATCCCACCCTTGTCCCTCAAAATCCTGTGAAACACCTTGAAATGTATATGTACAATATCTAAGTTTTAACTCCACACGTCATCATCAGGTGAGATTTGATGGAAAAAAATGTATAGATAGTTACAAAATATTTTGGATGGAGAGGTAGGTTAATAAGTTAATATTATCATTTACATTGCTGAGCAGATTCCACAAAGTTCTGACAGAGACAATATAGTTGTCTATACATCATCACTAACTATCTATACACTTGTCAGGCCTCATTTAGAATATGCATCTAGTGTATGGGATCCGTACGAGGAAGGTATGATAAATAGAATTAGAGCGTGTGCAAAGGAGATCCGCTGGGTTTGTTAAAGGATGTTATGATAATTGTATAAGTATTACGAGTTTAATAGAAGAACTAGGATGGAAATTACTATCAGAACGCAGGTTAAAATTTAGGTTAAACCTTTTAAGTGAATTCGAAACCGATTTGTTCACAGATGACGTTAGATATATATTGAGATCCCCTGCGTATTATGCTAGGTTTGATCAGATTAACAAGATTAGAGAGATAGATTGTCGTAGCGATAGATTTAAAATGAAATTTTTCCCGCGTACTATAAGAGAGAACAATAGGCAGTGTAGCAAAGGGATAGGTAGGTGAAATATAGTAAGAGTAGTCTGCAGTAAATGATGCATGTAATAACAACCAATAATCCCTTCCTTATTATGTAGATACTAACCATCTAGCTCCATGTGACCCTGTTCTTTAGCATGTCTCCCTTAAATATCCTACTTGCATGGCAATAGTGCATGTTTGGTGATCTTCACCCCCTGCCACACACCCTCGTGGTGGCTCGCAGGGTATTACGTAGAAGTAGATAGTTTATAAGACTGGGTCTATTTGTGTCAAGAATATTCTTCTTACTTTGTGCTCTGCCAAAAATGATATACCTCCCTATATATGTTGAATATATGTTGTCCCAGGAATCCTCGCGGTCAAACATGCATACATAGCAATGAATTTTCTCGAGTTTTGGTAATGGTTGGTTGTAATTTGGTCATTTGGTTTAGTCAATGCTGACTTTTCGCCAAATACATCGTCATCTTCGGAACTTTGAATTAATCAGATGTCGATAAATCGAAAAAATTTGGCGAATCGACGGAATTGAACCATTAAAAAATTCATCTACGTAATACCCTGCGAGCCACCACGAGGGTGTGTGGTAGGGGGTAAAGATCACCAAACATGAACTATTGCCACGCAAGTAGGATATTTAAGATTTAAGGGAGATATGCTAGATAACAGGGACACATGCAGCAAGATGGTTACTATCTACATAATAAGAAAGAGATTATTGGTTGTTATTACATGCATCATACACTACAGACTACTCTAACTATATTTCACCAACCTATCCCTTTGCTACACTGCCTATTGATCTCTCTTATGCTTAAATTGTCCAAAGCAAATGCGTTTATATCAATTCATATACTGCTACGAGAAAAATCCAAAATGATCAAATACCTAAATCTCACGTCCGCAGGGTACGTTTGAAGTTCCAAACTTAAAGTAAGCTTGCGGAACTAAATGAGAATAATACAGCTGGTGGCCATCACACCAGACCAACTTTGAATTTGGAAGATAGATTCTTATCCGCCCAGTTACGTGTAATCAACTTTAAGAGCGGACTTGGGAGTTGTTGAGTCTTCACCAACCAATCGTGTGCGAATTGCTATGCCATACCAATGCTATTGGAACTACGACAAACTGTAAATTTAAAGAAACCGGCATATACGTGGCAGGAAGCGAATTTTTATATCACTCTCTACAATATGTGGTTCGCGTATAAGAGTATTAAACAGTATTTATGCATTTAGCTGCTACATAAATGCCCAAGATACCACAGTGGTTCAGTAAGCCTGTACAACGTGCTATATGTCTTGCAAAGGTAATGAACTTAAGAGTTTCAATACCTATCGAGGTAACTAAACTATCGAGGTAAGGTTAAAATTTAGGTTAAGCCTTAAACCTTTTAAGTAAATTCGAAACCGATTTGTTCACAGATGACGTTAGATATATATTGAGAACCCCTGCGTATTATGCTAGGTTTGATCAAATTAACAAGATTAGAGAGATACATTGTCGTACCGATAGATTTAAAATGTCATTTTTCCCGCGTACCATAAGACAGAACAATAGGCAGCGTAGCAAAGGGATAGGTAGGTGAAATATAGTAAGAGTAGTCTGCAGTGCATGATGCATGTAATAACAACCAATAATCCCTTTCTTATTATGTAGATACTAACCATGTGACCCTATTATCCAGCATGCCTTCATTAAATATCCTACATCTACGTGATACCCTGCGAGCCACCACGAGGGTGTGTGGCAGGGGGTGAAGATTACCAAACATGCACTATTGACATGCAAGTAGGATCCTAGTTTCATGTCAACAGTGCATGTTTGGTGATCTTCACCCCCTGCCACACACCCTCGTGGTGGCTCGCAGGGTAGTACGTAGATGTAGATGAACTGGTAAAGGGTTTTAATGGCTGCTCTCTAAGTCTGTTTTTGTCCAAGGAAAAAAATGTCATTTGAATGTAGTCTGTTCACTTCCCTGATTTTATGCTGAAGATCATGAAACTAATATTCTGGGACCGAAAATGATAGTAAGAATATGCAAGACCTGAGAATTTCCCGGCGTGTGATGTTAGGAAGCTTCATGCGAGATATCCACTAGGAAAGGGATTCCATGGTAATCTTTTCTATTATGGAATGAATTTCTTACAGTAGAAGAAGAAATGTAATCATATTTTTAAAAATTCAAGAAATCAGCAAGACCCTGTTCCCTCATAGATCAGTTTCTTCTATTTTTGATACGTAAAAAGAGAAAGTAATTGTGTAATTGGACCGTCAGTTAACTGCCAGTTGAATGTTGCGTCCCGTGTGTTTGTTCCTTTAAGTCCTCTCGTCTTGGGAAGTCACGCGCAACGCAGTGGGGATTTGAGGAATGGTTATCAGTTAAATCTTTTGCACCATCGCCCTCAAATCTTCTCCGCTTCGACTGCTGAAAGTTCTCTTCACGTGAAAAATCACGGAGGGTCGCGAATTGCAGAGGTGAAGGTCAAACGCCCCAGGCACACAGCGCTGCCGTGAAAGCGGAGGAAATAAGAAAAGGCCCCCTCGGCGGGGCGAACCTTTTTTTCCATTCTCCTCGAACGAAGTGGAGGGGTCCTGGATCAAATAGTGGGTAGCCGGCTACCTTTCCGGTAGTGTTTTGTTCCGCGCGGATCAAAATAAAACGGCATTGAGATGTGAAACGCCTACGATAGCGATCGGTTACTGAACAGCGATTGAAAATTTCGCTGCGGCTACGCGATATCTTTGCTAGTTTTCCCTAAAGTTCCTGGCGCTGCGTAATGGGCGATTTTGGGACTCTGGCTACTCGGTGTTCGAATTCCTGCGAAACTAGGGAAGAAGTGCAAAATTCCGCAACTGAAAAATTATTTGCCTTCCCGGGGACTTGGACACAGATCTCTCGATCTCTAGGCGAGTGCTTTACGCTTTGCTTTACCGAGAAAGAAGCTATTTTACACTTGTCAGGCCTCATTTAGAATATGCCGCTAGTATATGGGATCCCTACAAGGAAGGTATGATAAAAGAATTAGAGCGCGTGCAAAGGAAATCTGCAAGGTTTGTTAAATGTCGTTATGATAATTGTATTAGTGTTACGAGTTTAATAGAAAAACTAGGATGGGAATTACTATCGGAACGCACGTTAAAATTTAGGTTAAACCTTTTAAGTAAATTCGAAACCGATTTGTTCACAGATGACGTTAGATATATATTAAGAACCCCTGCGTATTATGCTAGGTTTGACCATATTAACAAAATTAGAGAGATAGAATGTCTTACCGATAGATTTAAAATGTCATTTTTCCCGCGTACCATAAGAGAGAACAACAGGCAACGTAGAAAAAGGGATAGGTAGGTGAAACATAGTTAGAATAGTCTGTAGTGCATGATGCATGTAATAACTACCAATAATCCCTTTCCTTATTATGTAGATTTTAACCTGTACTATACCGTAGTAAGTAATATTCTATTGTAATAACTACTGCAATTACTTGCAATAACTAATAATCTATTGTAGTAACTAATAAACTATGACCCTATTTTCTAGCATGTCTAAGTTATATATCCTACTTACATGGCAATAGTGCATGTTTGGTGATCTTCACACCCTGCCACACACCCTCGTGGTGGCTCGCAGGGTATTACGTAGATGTAGATGTAGATGTTACGCCGGTTAAAGTACTGAGTCGTCCTTTTCTTCTGTGGGTTTTATAGGGAAGAGGAAAGATGGAAAGGGATCAGGAAAGCTTTTCGAGAAGTATAAAATCTTTCTAATTGCTGCTAATGCAGTCGACAAAATTAGTTGGATGGTTTACCTCTACCATGCTATCTCATTTCATCTTATCTCTCAATGAAGCCTCTGCTTAAGTTATAGCGATGGGTGATTTTTAGCTACTTCTCTCCCGAAGCTGTGCTAATATACCAGGGTTGAAATTCGCTGTGAAAAAGTCATTTGACTTGGCCGGGATCCGAACCCGGATCTCCCAATTGCCGGTCAGGTGTGTTAGCCAGCACGACTTCGTCTCATGTGCTACAATGTAGACTTGAGGCCTGAACATCTAGTTCGCATAAACCCCCCTCGAAATTCGCCTTGAGGGAAGATGGCTTGGTTGTGTAACTGGCTAACACACCTGACCGGCAATTGGGAGATCCGGGTTCGAATCCCAGTCAAGTCAAGTAATTTTTTCATAGCGAATTTCAACCCTGGTTTATATGCACCCGTGCGAGTGACTTCGTACCACATCATTTGTTACATGCAATGTTTGGAAACTTTGCTAATATGTTTACCTCGTGCTTTTTTCGTGAAATAGTTTAGCTCCGCGGACTCATTTCCTCTCGTTTTCTCCGTATCTTTCCCCCGCAGTTTCCCTACGCCCCTTCCAATTCTACCTCCCCTCCTTTCTGAGCAGGTCTGTGCCAGAAACTTGAGCGGGGGCGATACGATCAATTGCAAAGGACTATTTAATGCTTATTTCTATACATGCATGAACCTCTACTTTCGTTCTTTCCGCAGAAGACATCCAGCACCAATGCGGATAATGTGTGATCCGGCAGTTTCGCTACCTTTTGTCAAAATACTTCAGTTTCCCCTGATGGCTTAGTTCTATCTTCATCACACTCGACGCCTCCAGACCACCCTAACTCTTGCACGTGTTGGGAGAAGTTAAATTGAGTTCTATGTGTAAAAGCGAGCGGAAGGAATTCTTTCCGATCGTTTACTGAAGTGCTCGTCTGCATAGGACGTCTAATCGTAAAGGACTATTCATTGACTGTTGTCGTATATACATACCTCTACTTGCGATATCGCAACAGCAGAAGTTGGCCCGCATTGACTCGTGATCATGTACTTTCGCTATATTCTGTTAAATATACTAATTTCCCGTAATACCTGTGTTCTATCTTCATTATACTCGACGCTCCGAGAATTTACCCTGTCATGTAACCAACATGTCCTAAGCGAGGGGTTGAGCACATGCTTCTTGCGTAAATGCCGTCTTCTGAATGTGGTATGATAACTTCGAAACGATGCCAATGTGTAACTCACCGAGAGCAAAGCCCTCCTCCAATCTCCTATGCCTCCTCTCTTCTTCTTCTTCTCCTCAACCCTAAGGTTGGTGGGCATTCAAATTCCTTCTTTCCAAAGCCAGTCTCTTTATATCACTGTATCTTCCCCCCGCTATGGTCTCTTCCAGGTATTCTTTTCTTGGTCTACCTCTTCCAGCACGGCCCTCTACCACTCCTCCATTAAAGTAGTCATCAACTATGAGTGACGTAGAAGGTGTCCAATCATTGCGTTTCTTTTTTTGCAAATAGAATTAACAAACGTTTCTCCTTCCCCAATCGTCTACGTCTACGTGATACCCTGCGAGCCACCACGAGGGTGTGTGGCAGGGGGTGAAGATCACCAAACATGCACAATTGACATGCAAGTAGGATATTTAAGGGAGATATGCTAGAAAATAGGGTCACATGCAGCTAGATGGTTAGTACCTACATAATAAGAAAGGGATTATTGGTTGTTATTACATGCATCATGCACTACAGACTACTCTAACCATATTTCACCTACCTATCCCTTTGCTACGCTGCCTATTGTTCTCTCTTATGGTACGCGGGAAAAATGACATTTTAAATCTATCGGTACGACAATCTATCTCTCTCTAATCTTGTTAATCTGATCAAACCTAGCATAATACGCAGGGGTTCTCAATATATATCTAACGTCATCTGTGAACAAATCGGCTTCGAATTTACTTAAAAGGTTTAACCTAAATTTTAACCTGCGTTCTGATAGTAATTCTCACCCTAGTTCTTCTATTAAGCTCGCATCACTTATACAATTATCGTAACGGCCTTGAACAAATCTAGCGGATCTCCTTTGCACACGCTCTAATTCTATTTATTATACCTTCCTCGTACGGATCCCATATACTAGCGGCATATTCTAAATGAGGCCTGACAAGTGTAAAATAGCTTCTTTCTCGTACTCTCTCATCGAATTTGCCTAGAACCCTTTTTACGAATCCTAATCTAATCCTAATTTACGAATCCTAATCCTTTTGTAATACTTCCAGGTTACTAACCCTCTCTGTCCAAGATATTTTTAAAAGTCTTCTCCAGCACCACATTTCAAAGAACTCCAGCTTTTTCCTCTCCTCTTGCCTCAGAGTCCAAGTTTCTGACCCATAGGTGCACACACTCCAAACATAAGCTTAAACAAATTCTTTCCGGATCGATATAGAAACATTTTTTGATGTCAAAAGAGTTTTCTTTTTGATAAATGCTTGTTTCGATTGTGCTACCCTACTTTTCACGTTCGCTGTGCATCTACCATCAGATGTGATACAGCTACCCAGATATTTAACAGTAGTAATTTGCACTAGTTTTTCTCCATTTAGATTCTAGTCCATCTCTAGTGCATTTCATTATTTTAGTTTTCTTTTTGTTTATTTTCATGTCCCAATTGTTTTTAAAAATTTGGTTTAATTTCGTGTAATGCATCCTGTAGCTCATTGTCACTATTCGCTAAAATTCGCTAAAAAAAAGTGCTAAGTCGTCTGCAAATCTGATCTACATCTACATCTACATCTACGTAATACCCTGCGAGCCACCGCGAGGGTGTGTGGCAGGGGGTGGAGATCACCAAACATGCACTATTGCCATGCAAGTAGGATATATAAGGTAGACATGCTAGAAAATAGGGTCACAGTTTATTTGTTACTACAGTAGATTATTAGTTATTACAAGTAATTGCAGTAGTTATTACAATAAAATATTAGTTACTACAGTATAGTACAGGTTAAAATCTACATAATAAGGAAGGGATTATTGGTAGTTATTACATGCATCATGCACTACAGACTATTCTAACTATATTTCACCTGCCTATCCCTTTTGCTACGTTGCCTATTGTTCTCTCTTATGGTACGCGGGAAAAATGACATTTTAAATCTATCGGTACGACAATCTATCTCTCTAATCTTGTGAATATGGTCAAACCTAGCATAATACGCAGGGGTTCTTAATATATATTTAACGTCATCTGTGAACAAATCGGTTTCGAATTTACTTAAAAGGTTTAACCTAATTTTTAACCTGCGTTCCGATAGTAATTCCCATCCTAGTTCTTCTATTAAACTCGTAACACTTATACAATTATCATAACGGCCTTTAACAAACCTAGCGGATCTCCTTTGCACGCGCTCTAATTCTTTTATCATACATCTATCTACATCTACGTCATACCCTGCAAGCCACCCAAAGGGTGTGTGGCAGGGGGTGCTTTTGCACCAGGCAATCATGAATGATATGGTAGAACACCGACATTACATTAAAAACCCGCGTACCACACATGCAAAGCGCCAATTACAAATCTAATACCCAAGAAACATTCTATCTCCAATCGTACCTTACCTTCCTCGTACGGATCCCATATACTAGCGGCATATTCTAAATGAGGCCTGACAAGTGTAAAATAGCTTCTTTCTCGGACTCTCTCATCGCATTTGCCTAGAACCCTTTTTACGAATCCTAATCTACGGTTTGCTACACTAGTTATTTCCCTGATGTGTTTCCCCCATGACATGTCTTCAGTGATGCTGACGCCTAAGTATTTAATTGATTCTACATTACATATTTTGTTTTATTTGATGCAATAGTTATTCCGGGGAAAGCCATTCTTTTTCCAAAAATTCATAATCGCGCATTTCTTCAAATTTAATTCTAGCTGCCATCTATCACACCAATCATCAATCGCATCTAAATCCTTAGCTAAACACTGTCTGTCCTCTTAATTTCTAATTTCCTTATACACTACTGCATCATCGGCAAAAAGACGGAGCTTGCTATTTTTTACTACACTATTCAAGTCGTTTACGTACAGATGTCTGTGTAGAGGTTACCATTCACTTTAAATCCACTCTTATTTGCTTCTGTAAATTCCTTCATTGCCTCCTCTCACTCCCCCCTAAAACAACTCCCTTTTTTCCCTGAAGGACACCGCTTCCCTCTTCATAGGAGAGTTTGGGTGGGTGGCTCTCCCCCCCCCCTCCCCAAAGGCTTGGGGGAAACTGCCTCTCCGAAGTCTGAATGAATGGGATTGCCTTTTTGAGGAGGGCTGAGGGGGGAAATGGGGTAGGAGAAGTGAGCCCCTCCCCCTACCACAATGCCGTAGTTCCCGGGGGTCGAGCAGAGCGAGGAAGGTGATTAATTTGAAAAAAAAAAGAACTCCCCCTCTCCAGAAATGAGAAGAACTGCGGCGAAAGTCCTCCAGAAGTAACGGCAGTTTGAGCACCTCTCAAACTCACGACACTCAAATAAAAAAGGTAATGGGTGAAAGCAACATACTATTTAAGAGTACGCAATAGAAATGGAGCTTTCTAGCATGCGTAACGAGGTAATGATGTGGTCGATCATTTCACAGTTTGTTACCGAATTAGACAGGGGTCACATCTTATCCGTGGTAGAGATTGTTATGTCTCGGTAGTTCGAAGCAAGTTCATCTACATCTACATGTACCTACTACCCTGCGAGCCACCACGAGGGTTTGTGGCAGGGGGTGAAGATCACCAAACATGTACTGTTGACATGAAACTAGGATCCTACTTGCATGTCAATAGTGCATGTTTGGTGATCTTCACCCCCTGCCACACACCCTCGTGGTGGCTCGCAGGGTATCACGTAGATGTAGGATATTTAATGAAGGCATGCTAGATAATAGGGTCACATGGTTAGTATCTACATAATAAGAAAGGGATTATTGTTTGTTATTACATGCATCATGCACTGCAAACTACTCTAACTATATTTCACCTACCTATCCCTTTGCTACACTGCCTATTGTTCTCTCTTAACTCTCTATTATCTCACCCGTAGTTGCACTATGGAATAAATTTGTGGTTTATGTAACATTTATAGCATTCGGGTGTTCCCCAGGGAAGCGTGATAGGCCCAATTATATTTATTCTCTACGTAAAAATTTCATCTCGAGAAAATAATCGTCAGAACTTGTTTAGTCCTTCGTCAGTACTTCGTGCGCGTGGGTAAACTCACCGATTGTGCTTGTTCATTAAAATGCATAACTTTTATATTGCTTCCTGCGAAATGTGACGGTTTTCTTGCTCATCAGCAGTCAGTCAGTTCAATTGGAAATCGATTAATGAACAAAAAGATGACTCTTGGAGGCAAGTGTTACGACAACAAACCGTTGGAGATTTTGGTAAGTTTTACCAACGCGGGTGGGTGAATAGGGTCTCATATATCGCTTAATGTACCTCTAATCGCGGTTATAAGTCTATCAATAATAATCCCACGAGAAAGACTTGATCGTGAAAACAGCGTGAAATTTGAATATAACTATATCTGGGACTCTTTTAACAAACTCATAAGTAAATACAAAATAAATACAAAAATATCAACGTTTAATACATACCCCATAAGGCTAGCCTCTTTTTGGGGCATTATAATGTTTCAGGACGTCTAACTGATAATATAATTTCATTAGATAAATAATGTCTTCGTCATTATACCACAGGACTTCTTAGTTACGTGGTCGGAGTCATTTCCAATGGTTTCAAACACTACCACCCCTGGGCTTCCACCATTTCTGGCTTATCGAAGGACTGATGGAAATAGGCTGATAAGGCCTCATGCACTTGGGAATGCCTGGACTGCACTGGCTAGAGCCCACCACGTCCTGTGTTGGGAGTCCAACAGCGCAGTCGATGCCCCAAACTGAGCGGGGAAAGGCCGGGAGAGTCATCGGCGGGTCTCCCGTGGTTCGCCGTGGACGTCTTCAAGTCCTCGGTCTCAGCCGTCAACACCACCGGCGAGGCTCACCCCACCTACTTGCACAAGCCGACTCACCGTCGTTCGGATGGAGAGGGTTTTTTGTATCGCGTTTGGAGGGGAGGGCAATCCGAGTGAGAGGGAGAGGTGGGGGCGGAGGGGAAGGAGTGCTGAGGCGATGGAGGGGAAGGGAATGATGTTTGTGTGAGTGAGAGATGTAGGAAGGCGCGCGCATCGGCGAGCCGGGGCGAAGGGAAGGGGGGAGCTTTAGAACATCGGAGCGGCGCCTTGCGGCATCCAGTAGAAATCGCGCCGCGGTTCGAAGACAGTCGGTCGGCCGGGTGGAAGGTTTTATCACGAAGGGATCCTCTCTCGGACGTAAAACGCTCCATAGGAAGACATTGTGTGCGCGCCGATGGAGGGGAGGAGGACTTTGTGAATCTTTAAGAATTTTTTTCAAGCACACATCCCCATTTCGGTTTAAAGAAAAAAACCCTCCCTCCCAAAAAACTTTCCACCCCCTCGTCAGGACTTCATTTAAATATTTAGCGCCCTCTCAGGAGCAGAGAGAGAAACTTCTTGAAGTGGCTACTATTTTATTTTATTTTTATTTTTTTTTTGGTTAAATTAATTTCGCGACATCGCCCCAAACTTCTTCCCCGCCCGATTGTGTGTCTTCTAGAAGGACGTTGGATCTCTCCGGAGGACGTCGCTTTCAAAAGTTCATCCAATCTTTTCCGCTTTTTTTTAGATGCGGCTTTTTTTCTTTAAGTTGGCCGGAAATTGGACATTTCTCCAAAAATCCACCCCCTTTAGCTTCTTGAGAATGTGACAGGGACGAGGGGACAAGTTTAGAAGGAGTGGGGGTTGTGATGCTATTCTTGATTGTTGGGGAAATGTGAGGTACCCGGAGAAGAACCATCGTGTGATGTGGTGTATCGTGTGAAATTCTCATGTAGCATCGCCCGCTTCGTCGGCACGTTTATTTCCCGCAGTTTCAAACATGGATGCGAAAAGATTGGAGGGGATTTTTAAGGAAATTTCAACGAATTTCGTGTTCGATCTGTCTGCAAGTGACCGCAGTTTCTGAGGCACCTCCTAATACTTTACGCTGAAGATCTTTCATTGAGGGTTTCAGTTGTGATTGTGCACCGGTCCCAAATCCAGAAGGTTCACCCAACTTCGGAAGAAGTCGTAAAACTTCTCAATTTCTGACAGATTTATTGGTTTCCATGAATCCGGCAGTGATTGTTTTATCGTGTCTGGGTGAAAGTGAGAAATCTTGAGGAAAACCACCATTGCGAGTGCAGCGGGAGTTAATTTCTCTTCTTGAAAGTGGTGGAAGAAGGAAACAGAAGAAAAAAGATCTTTATTTGATGTGCTCGACCTGAAGGAAAGTTCACCTCATCGCCCTAATAGGATTCCCACCACCAAATTTTTTCTATCCACGTCCTGCGCTTCTTCTCAATCCCTCTCCGCTTAAGACCACCTCCTCGTTATTTTCGCCGGAGATTAGGATAGGTTTACAAGCCTCTCCACCAACCTTTCCCCAGAAATAATTCCTCGTCATCTCCTCACGCCGTCCACCTCTTGTCAGTTTTTCTCGGAAGTTTTCCCGTCAGGGATTTCCCTCCGGAAAAATCCTCGGCGGAGCCAGTCACCGCCACCTGCGGGCAGATCCAGGCCCTCCTCCCCATCGCCCGATCCCGAATCCACTCCCGTGCCCGGGTGCCAAGGCCGCCCCTCTGTCCGCCTTCCAAACGGCAGAGATATGTCCGTGACCTTCGTGCCCCAAGTCGGCGAACGGCAGTCTGTGGCCGAGGCACAGGAGGCGGCGGGCGCTGATCCCGGGTTCCCTCAGTCGGCGACTTCGGCGGGTTGACACCGACTCGGTCAAGGAAGGCAGTCTGGGCGTTTGGAGGCTGTGGCGTCGAATTGGCCGGTCATTCTCCGCTTCCACGCTCCTGCTGATTCGCAAGAGGACGGGACACTCCTTTGAGAGAGATTAACCCTCTGGAAAAGGGCTCCGGACCGTATCAACACCTTCCCTGCTTCGTGGCGTTGTTATTCCCAGCCCATATTAGTCATTTCCATCCACGCTCCATAGATTTCTAATCTATCCCGAATTACAAGGAGTCCCTCACCGATTTTGTGTTGAGAGGCTTCAAGCTCTCCTCTTTTTTCTCAACAAACCCACATTCCACCTCCGGAACTTTCGTATAATCGGACGCTAACTCCCCGATTCCCGTTTTTCCCCCAGCAATCCCCGCTATTTGTGGTGCCACTTCTCTCCCGGACCTCGAAGCTCATCCACCCGCCACCATTACCTCCTCAAGGTATCAGAATGTGCATTACCTAACCTCCGTGAGGGAGTGTAAGAAATCGTGTTCGGACAAGGTTGGATAGCCCTGAGAACATGCCTCCCTCTCTTCAAATCGAAGAGGTTTACTGTGGTTGTTACTCGCGGACGTAATAATTTTATCAGTAGGACTCCACTTCCTTGTTTTTTGTGCGTTTGGAGTTAGCATTGAAGAAAGTGTGCCGTAGAGGGATATACATGCTCTGCGGAATTACAACCATCCCTCAGAGAGATTACCTTCGTTGACAACCGGGCTCATCTGTGCTTTTATTGCGACCCATCTCCTCAAATGAAATCGTGGATATTCTCTTTTCGGTGTGAACTTTTGTGGACTTTATTAGTTTAGGTCTTGTGCCCACAGCTAATTCCTCCGTTTGTTAGGCAAATTGGAAAGGATATCAGTGTATAAAACTTCTTCTAACGAAAATTAGTCAGCCACTAAACGGATACATATATTCATACATGTAATACCTGTATACATACCTACTGAACGAAAGGGGAAAATTATTCCGCGTGTCTGAGGTCTCCTCGAGCAGTTAGCGAGTTTGATGTCGTACATTACGTATATCACGACTTGGTGAGTTTTTATGAGCTGCGGTGTTGATGAGGTGGTAAAAAAAAGGCTTCCAAACTTTTGAAATTGTTGTTTCTTGCGGGAGAAGGGGATATACGAGGAGGAAAGTCGACTCGTTGCGTTTGGTGTTTATTTTTTTCATGTCTAGTGAGGAAAGGAGAGGCGGGAAGCAAGCTTGTGAGTGAATGAGTTCTTGCTTCAGGGCGTCGTCGGTCAGGTAGGTGCTTCTCCGACGAGGCGTCGGGTGATGACAGGCGCTAAAGGCGTTGCCGAAGAAGAGATTGATCACCGACCGGTGGGGTGTCTTCCCGCGCTCGTATTCGTTGGACCAGTGGACACCGCCGACCTCTCGTGTTATTCGTATGCCGAATGACCGACCGCTTCTACCGCCGATTTGTTAGGGATGGTGTCGGGCGCCCTGTACTAATCTACTAGGCATCCAGTTTGAGAGAGTATCAAAACCTTTTTTTCCGCTAAAAAATAGAAGGAATATTTGGGAAAAAGAGGAAAATTGCATGGTAAAGGCGAGAACATAACTTATTTTACAGACTAAAGTGATTGGATTAGATAGTGTTTTCTGCAGAGAAAGAAAAACACTTTTGAAAATTTATCGAAATTACTGTTATCATTACCTTTACTGAGTGTGAAGTTATTAGGGTACCTACTGAGAATTTAACCGGGGAGGAAGCTGTTCTACGCAGGTCCAAGTTTCAAGCATTACTATCTCATCATTGTTTCAGGTGTTACTTTCTTGACGTGTTACCTGTGTATCAGTGTGTAATAAGAATCAAGATTGGGAGTATAACTTTCCTAGGAAAACGAGTAATTCATTTCTCTCGGGAAAATGTTATTAATATTTTAAAGTGTTCATGACCGTTTTTACATTAATCCCAGTTTCTTCAATTGCGTCAGCATAAAACTCTGTACCAAACAAGCCCCCATACCAACTCTCTCTAATAATTCGTATGATATTCGTATGCGTGTGCTGTAAAGCCTATTAAATAAATCTGTCTGTTTTAAAGTCTGGAAGTACGTGTTTTATATAAAATAAATATATATATGCATTGTTTCCCTTGAAGTTCCCCGTTGAAAAGAAAAAAGAATAAGTATATCGATATATATATATTCCCGTTGAAGAAGTTGATGTATCTGCCCGCCTAGTAAATCAATTCTCCGCGCCTGAACGAACACAATATATTTGAAGCGCTCATTTACACGGAATGATCCAGGAACCATTGGATTGGAATTGGTAGGTTTATCGTGTATAATATTACTGTGCTTTGCTGGATAGCAAAGTGGTGTTTTTTGTGGTTCCGTGCGAAGGATATAGAAGTCGCCCAGCCGTAGTTTCGCGCTCCACTGCGTCGCGCTGGTGAACTCCGATCCGTTGCATACAGGGGACCGAGAGGGAGAGAGATTTGAGGAAAAAAGCGTGTAGAGATTTCGAAAAAGGGAAGATTTTTTTGTCATTCGTCAAAGTTGGTGTACTTCCGATTGTTATCATGTCGTTTTGGCTGTTAGATGTTCATCAAATCAACGTTGGAGGTGTGTAACATACCCTGATCGCAGGAAACCCAAAACATTTTTTTTTTATTAGCAAGTGATATCAAGTGTTTTAGTGTTCAACCCCGTTCTTCAAGTATATAAGAAGAAGAGGTTTATACCTCAGTTTTTTTAGTTTCGTTCACCAAAGGGATAATCATTCATTCGTCACATTTTGGAAAAATTTCCAGGCACTCTCAATTGCAAGTGACATGAAGCTCTCGTCGGAGAATCCCAGTGGAAACTTGGAGGTTTGTGGACAACGTGTTTGTGACCCCTCGGCGGATATGGAGTCCGCCTCATCGAGTGATGTTCGGCGGGCGACGTCGCGGGTGCCCGGCGGTCGCCCCGGGCCGCCGCCCCCCCGTCGCCACCACCGCCCCCCGCCCCTCGTGCTGGCACTCCTCGCCCTGTTGGTGCCGTCGGTCGCCGCGGCAGCGACCTCGTCCTCCGCAAACTTCGTCGCTGGGACGCCCACGAAGTCGGCTGACGAGCTCACCGAGGTGGATAAACCAAGTGAGTTGAACGCCGGCAAGGCCTGGTTCTCATTTAATTCCTCTTAAAAATTTCACAGCGCATACTTCAAACATGTCCTTATATGTATAAACTTTGAGCCTTCGCTTAGCTGAAATACAGCAACCGCTGTTCAAACATGGACAATAATTTATCTCACTTTACGAAAACTAGTTTCTCGACACGGTTTTACAAGGATTGTGTCGTTTCACTACCGAAATCACGGGATTTCACCGTTTATTTTGGTATAGTTAGGAAGCCGTGGGTGACTTTAATGCAGGAAGATGGAGCACGTATTCAAATACGCTGATAGATTCTTAAATAATGTTCATTTAGGAATGGCGGCGGGAATACTTGTTCCGGATGGTCACGGTAATTCGGGATAAGCTACAGTATTACCGTGACTAAAAACGTAACTGGGACTAATGTTTCGAGATCTAAATGTAATTTTAAATGATTTTTATGGGAAGGATAACTTCTTAAGCTCATGAAACGTTGCATTATTTAGCTAATCGTGCAGTGACGCCTCTCTTTGGGACTGTGTCTGTGGTGTGGTTCCGATTTGATACGAGCTTAGGACGCTCCACTGGTAATGACTAGCTATGTAACTTATCGGTTCCTGATCGAAAAGTAGATTCGGTTGCTAATGCACCACTCAACAAATTTCAAACATTCGAGTGCAAAAAAATGGAAAATTTATCGCTAGAAGTTTACAAAATCGTGAGATAAGAATTAAGTTCTTACATAAATTTCGATTTATACCCAAGAAATGATCGGCGTCAAAATCTTAGAGAACCATAACTTTCACGGTCGGTAGCCAAACCTGTTTGCCCCGCGTCTAGGGCATTCCTTACGCTTAATCTCATTCCACTCAAGAATTAAATTATTTGAGTTATACATATTCCCAAATTTCCAATCGTCTCTTTGGCATCCCTCGACCCTTTCAATACCTACGGGTGACAGTATTCACGGAGAAGGATATTTTTCTCAGAATTATCCTAAAATGGGCCCGCGAAACGGAGAAGGAAAGTTAAATAGAATCGCTTCCAAAGGTTGAACAACTTAAGAGGACTCAGTGAATGGTGAATTACTGCCATGACTATTAAGAATTTTGCGGTCAAAGGTGTTATTTCGTACCTATTGGAGGTGAGGTCCCTACGTTACGAACCCCTTTTTCTCTGTTTTCACTGACTCACAAATATTTCTGTTAACTGATCATGTACAAGTGATGAGTACATTACAGTCAAAGAAATTAGTGAATATCGATTTTTCGAGATAATAAATACAGGTTTCCAGCGAATATTGTTACTATGAGGGTTAATAATCTTTACTACGAAATGAATTCCAGCAGAGGTGTAAAAATACAATGACCCTTTCGTGTTGACTATAACCGCGCCGAGCTGGGAACTGTTTCAGCGAAACCTGATGCTTATGGGCCTCGCTATTTATTTATTTTATTATATATATATATATTATATATATATTATATATATATATAGATAAAGGATTATCAGTAGAGATTGATGTAAAAAATACAGTACATGGAACCCATGAATGCTCTATTTTAGGAAGGAAATTTTTTCATCACAGCATAGTATAGGATAAGTATTTTACTTGGGAATAATGGCTAGAGAAAGATTTTTCTTTCGCGTCACAAATTAAGTCAAATTTTTGTTCTGAGATATAAAATATCTTATCATTCAATAATTATTTTACGTTTGTAACTTGCTTAATCTTGCCAAATTATAAATTAAAATAAGTTCATCATCATGATTTAATGCAAAAACATACTGCCTAGTATTTACATAATGCTTGATTAGTACTTATATCCTACTTTATACAACACATAACATAACACGGACTATAAATATCTGGCGTGGAATCTCGCAATAACTCCCTGATTCCAGATATATAATCACCTTCCAAGGGTATAATTCTTGCGACCGTCCTCTGCTTTCATAACCCCACAACATGGCCTAGTCATTTTTGGCGTGATTTTCGAAAATGCAACTCGGAATGGGCGTATAGAAGACGCAGATAGATGTGATTGCATTGCAGTCATATTTCAAAAGTTTTCCGTAGCGTCTGTGCTCCAAGCACCGTGGTCTATTTTTGTCCTCTTTGACCGAGTTCACTTCGCTCGGGTATTTTCAATGCCGTTTCGTTAGAATTGACTGCACACTCCTACCCTATAAGAGCACAACTGAAATATTTTGTCGCAGTCTCAAGTGGTCAATCGGTGGGACATTTCAAGTTCGTGTAGATTTAGGAATCATTTTGTGATGGATTCGTTCAGCGGTAATTTCCTTCTTGTGTCTATGCAATTCTTGACGTAATTATGAAGCTTATCAATTCATGTGCTGCTCATTTCTGAGGCCGATTTTTCATTTTCCGTCATATGTTACCGGTATCGAGAAGTCAATCAAATGAGCTCTTTTTCGCACCTAACATAATTCGATTCTCTTTCGTGAGATACTAAAAATCGTTTATCAGTTGTGGCACTGCTACCCTCGGATTACACGTCACCTTGAGAAATAATATTTCGCTGAATGCATTTCGCGTGCCAAGGTGGGGAGCGGAGGCTCAATTACTAACGCATACCGACATTAACTGCGCACCATTTTTCACTGCTCTAAATACGCTCGGGATTGTGTTTGTGAACTTGATTAACTAAATTCGCATCAATCGCGCCGAACAGAACAGAACATAGCGTAGATGCCCTCATTGGTCGTCCAATCCTAAGATTGGTTGACTGCGGCCCTCCACCCTTCCCTATTTAATGCTAGTTCCCTTACCTCCTTACCCTGATATATCTTCCTGTGTACTTTCCTCTTTATTTGCTCCATGGACTTATTCCTGTGTCTTCCCTTGGGGACTTTTCCCTCTATTTTACCTTCAAGTGACTCTCATCTATCCAGAGAACGAATTTGAACTGAAATTATCAACGGTAAGGTAGTCGTAGATAAAATATCATTAAATACCTAAGGTACTACATAGTAAAGGTTCCGTTGATAAGAGGTGTTAAAATCACTACATGAAAACTAAAATCGAGTTTTATATTATGCATACATCGTGCGGTTCACGTATTACTTGCGCCATGCGATTACATGTTTCCGTGTAAACTGAGTGATGTGTCGACTTTGTGCAGTAATTCAAATGATGAATTTTCATGAAACGAAGCTACCTCTGTTGTTTCACCTTATCAGCATAGGGGTTAGTGACAACCCTGTGAAGTTTCCCGAGCCTATTCCCGAGTATTCATGAATGCATGGCGGGTTTCCTTGGATCTCAAGGTGGAATATCGAGCTTTTCTAGGAGCTCTCTAACTGTAACTAGGATCGCTCCTTTGTGATTGCGAGAGTAGTTCAGGAGTATTGCGGTGGTGTCTCTCAGGGACTTGGGATCAGCAACGTATGGAGTCACTTTCCGTCTGCCTTTATAGGCAAATGCCCGATTGGACGAAGTCATGAAGCGTCATGGCTTCACGGCCACGTGCAGCTTTTCAATCCGAAGTTCGCATTAGAGTGTTTTTCTCTTAATTGGTTAATTTACCTTGGCAAATGATTCATTAAACGTAGTGAATGTTACCAATGGAGACATTTTTACCAGAAACCTCTTAGTCCTCATCAGCGAAAGAATGCGGTCCTCCATCGCGAGATTCAATCGGCATGCATTGTGTTGGTCGAAAACCGTTTAGGAATAGATTCTTGAAGCTAGGTCAATGATGATTGGCAGTATTTTTCTTTACTTAAATGAATAGATCAAAGTTTCATGCCATTAATGTATTTATACAAGATACTTATAGAGTGATTAATAAAAATATTCTAGGTTGATTCTTCCGTTTTCCGGGAATACCCTATATCCCACCGGGGTTACCCTATTACCTATACGCCCATAAGATTGTTTCGTCTTGAGGACGATATTTCGTCAGCTTTCCGTCGGAAAAAATTGTCCTCAAGATGAAACAACGCGGCGGAAACCCTGGAAAACGGAAAAATCATTCTTCATTTAAACCTCTCGGAAGCCTGTATCTCAAAAATATTCTAGTTATAGTGTTTAGATGTATTGATGTTAAGTGTATTTTAAGAGCGTGAGAACTGATGTTTGCAGGAACTTAGAAAGAGAGATCAACCAACTTGATTACTTTTCTGTAGATGCGCATCTCGAGGAATAAGAACTGGGTTATTATAGACCCAAAAAGTGCAACGGAAGAAAACATTTCACATTTTCGTGTGCTACTCCCGGTAATTGTATAGTGCTCATAAAATCGACCATAATATGTCAGATATCGCGAAGGTTTTAACGTTCGCGGAAAAAAAACTTAATGCTTAAAAACCCAACTCTTGAGATCGTCTCCACATACTCCTCTGATTGCCTCAATCATTGTAATTTGGTCGAAGTTTCCTCCCATGTCTTTCAGTAAATTTGGAAGGCAGGACGGCAAAATGCTTCGTCTCGTCAAATAAAAATTTTAAAAGATAATATATACTTAACTTTTGAATCGAATCAGGGGATCAACCTGTCAGATACATAACCACCCACTCGTTTTCATCTTCATTCTGCTGATTTCATTACCCTATTGACCAGTATCAATACCTGTTCACCTTCCTATCAATTTGTTAGTCCATTTGAGTGCAAGCAATAGATTTGAAAATTTGTTCATTTGTTGAAATTATTTTACTGATATTTACACCCGGCAAAAATGTCACCTCATATTTCCCTTCTTTGACATGTCGGAATAGATTTAGGAATAGACTCTTGACGCCATTAAAATGGTGATTGTCAGCAGGTGAATCCCTATCAAGAATCATCCGTTTTCCTTTATGTAAATGAAAGGGACAAAATCTCATGCCGTTATATGTTTGAATACTAGACTTTTATTGAGTGATACTTAAAGTTATTCTAGCAGAGGGGTCATGTTTTAGGTATAGCAATGTTAAGTGTTTTTTATGGGCATATGAGACCTAATGTTTCTGTTATTCGTACTTTCAATCTGATATTCTCAGCACTGTTATTTAGAATTTCAATCGGAAAACCTCGCAGGACTTAAATACATAGAGACAATTTATACTCAACTCTTCTCCGTTCTACCTTAATTAGTTCGCGTGGCTATTGCGCGGCAACCACCTGAGTTATCGGAAAATGTGACCCAATCCGAATACGCACGTAAATGAAGCAAATGAGGAAAGAGATATTATCATGAAGCTCTGCGGAAGCCTTCGTCAGAGGGAATCGTGGTCATTAAATCTCGTGTATTCTTGGAATCAAAAGCACTTAACCCGTAACAGAGAGCTGAACTTTTATTTGCGCCGAAGCAGAATGCTTCAAATTTCAATTTCACCGGGGATGTATACACCCCCTCCCCCCGGAATAATGAAACGTAGTTACATGAAACTTGTCTTAATAAGACTTGAATTGCATTTATATTCAAAGCTTTTTACGAACTCAAAGGAGTCATTCATTTTCAGATGGTGAAATTACCAAGGATACAATTGTACGAAGGCATATAAAAATACAATCGGGGTGATCTGACGAATCAATTATTTGGGCATGGCCTCTTATCTCCTATTTTTCAAGATGACTTCGAGTCGCCTTATCGAATCTTGCCTCCCTATGAAAAGTTCAGTTCCCATAAAAAAAAGTCCTTCTGTGAGGTATTAGAGAGTACCGAGGTCCTCTACTTGCTTTGACCAGCTTCTCTAAAGCGCACACTTCGATTCAAAGATTTTCTATTCAGTCTTTGCCTTGGACCTATTTTTTCCTGCGCCGCAACTCCGCCCCTTTAGGGAATCACTGCCAATTCCTACACCTTTTGACGAAAAATAATGTATACAGGCTGCCTAGGAAGACACAAATTCCTATCTGGACTTCATCGAAACCGGATCTATTCTTGACGGTGTCGAAAGTTTCAATTCTTTTCTTAAAGAATTGAAAGTTTCAGAAAGAATGGCGTTTGGAATTATTTTACCATTTCAAAAACTTTAATGTAATAATAAAA
The DNA here is from genome assembly GCA_963169105.1 of Ceriagrion tenellum. NCBI lineage: Eukaryota > Metazoa > Arthropoda > Insecta > Odonata > Coenagrionidae > Ceriagrion > Ceriagrion tenellum. The sequence continues at coordinate 55,489,624 of OY720643.1, read as the reverse complement.
TATAACCTGAAAAATAATGCACCATAATCCATGGTTTTATTATGAAATACATTTTGCACGGTTGAATTTTTGGCGACAGACAAGCTAATTTTTAAATGAACTCTAATTAAAAATGTACAAATATGGTCGTAAAAATGTGTGCGACGGATAAAGACTATTTTCTTATGGTCCGGAAACATACTGTTGAGAACTAATAAGCCTATTTGAGCGCTAAATTCATCATATAGTATTTGAGTCTATTTAAAAGTATTTTGCGGATTCCTCTATGATATTAAGGGATGAATGTATATTTTAATTTTGTCGATTAAAACTTTGCAAGAATTTCAGATTCTAAAAATATTATGGTGAGTTTTGTGATTACCCTCAGACTGAACCGTGGAACGCTTTAGAGGGTTACTTACAATAAGTAGTATTTAATTGGTTCCCGAGAAATGTACATGTATCGAACATTTTTTGTAGTTATCAAACATGCAGCATGTTAGTGTACGGGTAAGAATCAGTATTTGCACTAGTCAGAGTTCCACTTAGACGGTGCGAAAAGAAACTCAAAGAGAGTATGGCAGTAAATCGAATAAATATTTCATTTTATGTTCCCTTGCATGATTGGTAACTCCAAAATAACTGAATGTTAGTAATAATGATCGTGCGCTACTCTTAGCCCCTGAAATAATGAAGTACAATTATTCAAATTAATATAATTTTGAAATTCAAAAATTATATTAATAATACAGTGATGAAATTTAATATACAAAATCGAATTAATTATACAATGATGACAGGCAAAACAAAAAAAAAACTCATTGTAAGCTTGGAATCCGTAATACAGCCGTACATATTACTGCAGAGAGCACTACTAGGATAACATTCAAATACATGATTAAGCATATAAACCGTGAGGAAAAAGGTAATTAATAATTACAAGTATGAAGTTGAATACATTCATGTTCAATAGATTAATTCTTCTTCAATATGTATAAGGCATCCAATTTAACATTTGTTTAATTTTACTTCGTTTCAATTTTAGACAGACAACATTTTAGGATTATTTATTAGGATATCATACATCTTGGACTTGAAAGCATGGATGGATTTAATATTTCTAACTTTAGATGGTAGAGAGTTCCATACTCTTGAAGCGGTTACGGTGAAGGATTTAGTAACGTGAAGTGTGCTATGTTGAGGGATGTGAAGGTCTACGGGATGATTCCTAGTGGGTACTGTATGTAGATCTTTTTTCCAGGTAAATCTAGCAGATAGGTAAAGGGGATTGCGAGTGGATAAAATTTTATAAGTAAGCAGAATAACATGATATAAACGACGCTGTTTTAGTTTCAACCAGCGTAATTGGACGTAAGTGTCCTATCCCGTAAACCATAAGTAAGATATCCTATCCCATTTTTTGAGGTCATATATGTAGCGCATTGAAGAGTTCATTGTCATTTGCAATTTGTTGTTACTTTCTTCGCTTAATTCGTAGTTAGTACGCTTATTCCTTCTGCTACATTCTGTTGCGGAAGAGCATGAATATCATTTGTTGATGCACTTAATTTGTCAGGTCAAAACGACAAAGTTGGCATAATTTTGTTTTACGATGTAGGTAAAAGCTTATTTTTAGTACACAGCGTGCAAGACTACCCAAGTTGAATTGAAAAAGATTCCCTTCAAATCATCCCCGTCTTTTCATACCACTCGTCATATGGCCCCATTATCCCTCCATCTTCCTTTTATCTGTCCGTTTATCTTGTACTCCCTGCCACAACCTTCGCTGGGAAAAGTGTTGAGGCATGCAGGGACCGAGGTTAAAGATAGTCCGTATTGTTATTTCTTTGAAGGCTTCCACGACTTATATACTTGTTAATATTGCTGTTTTCAGGTATTCTTGTCGCGTGTTTTTCTGACTACAGTTTCTCCCATCTTCCTGGGGGTGTTACTTCCTGGGGGCGTTAATTACAAAATGTCCAACGGACCTGAAGACGCCCCCAGGAAGAGGGGAGAAACTGTAGTCAGAAAAACTAAACACGCGACGAGAATACCTGAACACAGCAATATTAACTAGTCCGTATTGTTGTTAGTCCGGAGCAGATGACTACGGTTATTTTTGTGGAAAATGTCGGAGTTTGCCACGTAGAATTTATGTATTAGCAATTCAATAGATGTGTCAAATTAAACGCTTTGTTTTGAAGTGCTCCTTCGTAATCAAACAGTTTAAGGGGACTGATTCGGAGTTGTGGCCGTTATATTGGTATCCGTCTCCCGGAGCCAAGTTTGAATTACATCGATGATCAAGCTTTTTTGGTGGAATCCCGGTGTCCACTAGAGCACCATTCGGCAAGCGCTATTGGTGCAGCATACCGTCCTCCGGATGGGACGTTAAGCTGTGGTCCCCTCAGCGCTTATTGATAAAAGGTGGTTACGCTCAATTTTTCTTCACCGTCCCTTTCGTTCTCCAGGGAATCCTTTCTTGTCCGATGTACCCTCCTGCTCTCAAAGCCCTGTGTCGTCCTATAGATTGCCTGAGGAATAATCTCTAGGTATGACAGAAACGATCAACTGAGAGAGTTACATTGTCGAAAAAATATTGTGTATATCTTCCTCCAAATAACCAACCAACGAAGAAATATTTTGATCTACATATCACAAAAAGTTCCCTTTTCTCGCCATTTCCTCGCGGTCAATTGGAAGAAAAAGTTATTAGTCCATCGACTTGAAGAGCTGTTTCGTGTGTTCGATGTAATCCTGTCAAAGAAGGAGAAGAAGAGAGTACAAGGAAAGTGACTTTGATTCGGAACTTTGATAAAAAGACCCCAATATTTCAGTGGTTACTTAAAGAGTATTAAATTATGGGTTCTCTTGCCCAGTCTCGAGAACGAATGCTTATCTCGGAGTGTAGCAGAGGAATAAACACGAATGCGGGAATTTTGGGAGAACACAGAGGTAGAAACTTATTCGTGGGTTGCCATCGATTGGCATTTTCTAAGAAAGACATCGCGGTGCCGTATCTCTCGCTGATCGGAGAGCGTGGCCGAATCGACAGTGTCGCGATCAAAGCCCAAATTGATCCGAAGGGGGTCGAGCCATTCGCCTTCTTTTTGTTTTGTCCGCTTCGTGGGACGGATTGTTGCCAATCTCTCCGTTGTCCAGCCTTGATTCCACTCTTGGAGTGGCCAGTGGAGGTTCATGCACCAAGATACCCGTCCTATGGATTAATAGCCGAAGTGGCTTGGCTAAGATTAGTATCTGAGAGGTCCGTGGGGATTTGGATCTCAGAATTACTCGACAATTACTGTGTTTTAGAGCGACTCAGAGAATATTATCATGACGCCTCACTACATCTCTACGTATGACAGAAACGATCAACTGAGAGAGTTACATTGTCGAACAGATAGGTACAAAAATCCTGGACGCTGGTCATAAAGATTTTGCCAAAAAATTAATAAAATACAAATAAGAGCATCACTCTTCGTTAAAAACTGCCACGAGGGAACATATAGTGTTTCATAACTTTCAGAGGGATTAAGGTGGGAACCCCAAGAGACTCGGAGGCTACGTACTAGGCTTAGCTTGCTTGAGAAATTCAAAACTTGTGTATTTCAGAGCGACACAAAATATTATCATGACGCCTCAGAGCATCTCTAGGTCTTAAAAAAGCGATAAAATAAGAGAGAGACGTGGACGAAAAGATAGGTACAAAAACTCTATCCTTCCGCGCACTTAAAGCGGCCACAGTAAAAACTGAGCTTGACTAAATACACTCCCATAATACACGTCACCATTTCACCTCCCTAAACCGTACATCTTTACACGGCTGGTGTCCTAACAACCCCTGCCACGCGCTCATGCAGCAGCTCGCTGTGTAGTATGTAGATGTAGACAAGGGCGACTCTTAGGAAGAAGAGCGTACGTATACGAATTGACCAATTTTTACCATATGGTTATCTCCTATAATGCTCAATTTGGTGCAAACTACTAAAATATTGTACCCCTCCCTTTATCTATAATAGCTCTACCTCTACAATCAAAATTGAACTGACTAGGGAAAAGTAAGATAAAAGTCTTTCCCGGCGAATCACCGTATCCAGGACACATGAAGTTGTTTCCCATTCCCCCCTATTTGGATGACTCTATTTGGTTCTCCCATTGCATCTCTTTGTGCTGTTTGTATTCCTTATTTTGATCTGATGAGCGCTATTTAAAATTGTATTGCCATGGTGACTGAACTAGTAACCCTTTAAAATCCGAACATCATTTGTGTTCCCAGCTGGGTAATGATGTCAAACTATACCGAAGTGTTGACGGAAGTGATGGCAAACTACGTCATCGAAACGTCGCGACATTTCGATGACGTATTCTGCCGTCGTATTGAGAGTGAATTGGAGCCTAGATAAAGGAAATCTTTGCCTTCAGTGCTTCGGAAAGGGAATGATATGGATGAATATTTAATCTCTAGATTCTTTAAACTTGTCTCTGCCATTGCATTGTTTCTCTTTGTGCTGTTTGTATTCCTTATTTTGATCTGATGAGCGCTATTTAAAATTGTATTGCCATGGTAACTGAACTAGTAACCCTTTAAAATCCGAACATCATTTGTGTTCCCAGCTGGGTAATGATGTTAAACTACACCGAAGTGTTGACGGAAGTGATGGCAGACTACGTCATCGAAACGTCGCGACATTTCGATGACGTATTCTGCCATCGTCTTGAGAGTGAATTGGAGCCTAGATAAAGGAAGTCTTTGCCTTTAGTGCTTCGTAAAGTGCTCACTCTACCTGCATCAGTAATCTTGTCGCTCTATGGAAGCGTATCAAAGGGGGTTATCTGGGAGCTAGCATCAATAATATGATTCTAGTAGTGTAATGAATTTGGGATTATTGCTGGAATGTTAACAGCAAATTACTGCTGTGATTAGCTTTCAGTATATTACGTTCCCATGATTGCCCCTATGATATGAATTACGTATTGAGGTCGGGTGAGGTAAGAGAAATTTCATGCATTATAATTTTCAGTATCCATTTCCCTTAGTGGACTCAAATGAATAGAGGATTTAATGGTTACATTTACAAAACCACATACTTAAAAACACACACGACCCGGGTTTCAATGCTTAAACGTCATCTTCAGGTCAGATAAAGATGACGCTTAAGCATTGAAACCCGGGTCGTGTGTGTTTTTAAGGATGTAGTTTTGAAATGTAACCATTAAATCCTCTGAAAAAATAAGGAATACCACAAAGTTACCAAGGAACTTGTATTATTTACTCGAATGAATATACCGTCTTTCCGCTTCATTCTGAAGTGGTTTCCCATTTGGTAGAAGAGCTAGGGTATCCAGGACACCTGCAGTAGCTATCTTTTCCCGTTTGTTAGAATGAACATTTCATCTGTAGATTCTTCAAACTTGTGTCCATTAATTCATTGCTTCCCTTTGAGCTGATTTTATTCCTTCTTTTGATCTGATGAGCACTATGTACAATAATATTGCCGTGGTAACCAAACTTGTAACCCTTTAAAAACTTATTTATCATGAATACCCACGCTATTAGCCAAAGTAAACTATATTAGAAGGCATTCACATTCTAGGTTTTCCAAATGCACGAATTTGAACACTTTGCTGAAAAGCATGCTTAGAAGGTTTACTTTACTAATAGCTAAAAGCTATTTAAAGATAATTCTTAATTGTAAAGAATTATTTATATTAAAAGTTTCAAACGTGTCATTTACTTCCGCATTCGAAGTTTACTTCAGTGCTCTTAATTTTTGATTTCAGGCTGATAGTATTGCTCTATCCAGTTATTATGCCCTTATTGTTAAAGGCCTTTATGATAATTGTATAAGTGTTACGAAATTAATAGAAGAACTAGGATGGGGATTACTATCAGAACGCAGGTTAAAGTTTAGGTTAAACCTTTTAAGTAAATTCGAAGCCGATTTGTTGACAGATGACGTTAGATATATATTAAGAACCCCTGCGTATTATGCTAGGTTTGATCAGATTAACAAGATTAGAGAGAGATAGGTTGTCGTACCGATAGATTTCAAATGTCATTTTTCCCGATTACCATAAGAGAGAACAATAGGCAGCGTAGCAAAGGGATAGGTAGGTGAAATATAGTTAGAATAGTCTGTAGTGCATGATGCATGTAATACCAACCAATAATCCCTTTCTTATTATGTAAATACTAACCATATAGCTGCATGTGACCCTGTTATCTAGCATGCCTCCCTTAAATATCCTACTTGCATGTCAATAGTGAATGTTTGGTGTTCTTCACCCCCTGCCACACACCCTCGTGGTGGCTCGCAGGGTATTACGTAGATGTAGATGTATTCACTCATGCTTTATATTCTTGAAATGAACTTGTACCATATTCGCTTAGTTTCAATAGGGAGTATTAACACTAGAACCAAGGACGGGACGTTTTCGTCACATTGCAAATTTTGATGAGCTGTATCTCTTTTAATATTTTTCGCAAAAATTTCTGAGTATTCGATTTTTGATATTTTATAGAGTTGTTTACTATGGAAAATAATATTCATCCTTCGACTCATAGTTTCCGAGAAAAATCTAGAAATACTTAAAACCGTGGATAGGACATTTTTTCCCCGCAAAGGAATACAGATCTGCTTGTCATATTACATAATTAGTGGTTGTGGAATTCTTTAATAATTCTTTTGGAAATCTTAGTTATTGGGTTACAGATAAATTCAATAAATAGTTGGCATACATTTTTTAGATAGTTACGACCATTTTCCGAGTTACACTTGTCACTAAAAGTCATTAATTTCATTACCTAAGGTTTTTCAAGGTCCTAAAGTTTCATCAGTGTCCTCCACTCTTTTTCTTTCAATGAAACGCTTTCGGCAACCTTGAAATCTAATTTGTAACAATATGCTGGTCAGGCAACTGACAGTTTCACCTTTTCAGTGGGACATGACACAAATCGCGATATGATCTTACACTGTTTCAGGGGGTTAGCAAAACCCAGCGGTTCTAGTGGTAATAGAGTTGGATAACTATGTTCATAAGTTCCATTCATATTGGAGAATATCTGTGCATATGTTATTGAATTATTTCGAAATATATGTTAAGTTCCATTATGATACGTGTTAAATAGCTTGCTATGTTAGGATCGGGTTCGTATGGTGGCTAGAGTACTGGCTAACCATACGGGCGGCCCTGCTGAAGAGGATATTTTTCTGAGGAAACCTGTTCACTACTTGAGTGTCTTGTGGAGGGCACCTCAAGTGCAGTACTCCGTCTGCCGGATGAGACGTTAATCCGTGGTCCCCTTGGCGCCTTTTGATAAGAGCAGGCTAATGCCAACGCCGGGTTTCTAAACTCCCTTCCTTCCTTCCCTATCCCCTATGGAGCAAATAACTTTAGCCTGTCAGCCGCCGGGGATCGGGTTGGTTTGGTGGCTAGAGTACTGGATAACCATACGGACGGCCAGGGTTCAAATCCCTAGAGAAGAGGATGTTTTTCAGAAGAAACCCGATCCCTACTCGAGTGTCTTGTGGAGGGCACTTCAAGTGCAGTGCTCCGTCTGTCGGATGAGACGTTAAACCGTGGTCCCCTATGCGCCTATCGTTGAAATCAGGCTAATGCCAACGCCGGGTTTCCATCCACCCTTCCTCCCTTACCTGTCCCCTATGGCGCATATGACATTAACTGTCAGTCGCCTTCCCAAAATTCAATCCAATCCAGCTTGCTATTTCCAAGAAGCTAATTTGTAACAAACAGTTTTTTTCTCTTTTATGAATACATATCAATAATCTATTATTATGAATTAGCGATTATGAGTTTTATTAAGGATGATGAATTTTTGGAAAAAGAATGGCTTTCCCCGGTATAATTATTGCATCAAAGAAAACAAAATATGTAACGTAGATTCAATTAAATACTTAGGCGTCACCATTAATGAAGACATGTCATGGGGGAAACACATCAGGGAAATAACTAGTGTAGCAAACCGTAGATTAGGATTCGTAAAAAGACTTCTAGGCAAATGCGATGAGAAAGTACGAGAAAGAAGCTATTTTACACTTTTCAGGCCTCATTTAGAATATGCCGCTAGTATATGGGATCCGTACGAGGAAGGTATGATAAAAGAATTAGAGCGCGTGCAAAGGAGATCTGCTAGGTTTGTTAAAGGCCGTTATGATAATTGCATAGGTAAGTGTTACGATTTTTATAGAAGAACTAGGATGGGAATTACTATCAGAACGCAGGTTAAAATTTAGGTTAAACCTTTTAAGTAAATTCGAAACAGAGTTGTTCACAGATGACGTTAGATATATATTGAGAACCCCTGCGTATTATGCTAGGTTTGATCATATTAACAAGGTTAGAGAGATAGATTGTCGTACCGATAGATTTAAAATGTCATTTTTCCCGCGTACTATAAGAGAGAACAATAGGCAGCGTAGCAAAGGGATAGGTAGGTGAAATATAGTTTGAGTAGTCTGTAGTGCATGATGCATGTAATAACAACCAATAATCCCTTTCTTATTATGTAAATACTAACCATCTAGCAGCATGTGACCATATTATCTGTCATGCCTCCATTAAATATCCTAGTTGCTTGTCAATAGTGCATGTTTGGTGATCTTCACCCCCTGCCACACACCGTCGTGGTGGCTCGCGAGGTATCACGTAGATGTAGATGAATCTGTATAGGTTTCCCAAAGTACCACGACTATATGTTCATACACGAAAATCGCTCCAACCGCCTTGAATAAGGTGGTAAAATGTTTTTATTATGCCTCATAGTTTACTTGCGAGATGATATTCCGGCACACGCTGCCTATTTGTCTGGTCGTCCCATCCGTCAAATCCGACTACTTCCCCGTCTGCCCCTTCCCGTTGCTAAGCTTACCTCCTCAGCCCGATTACATTCACTCCCCTTCTCACCTCCTGACTTCCTCCTCGGTTCTCCCTCATCTTCGTGTCAAATATCACTGTCGATTGACCTTCCAGTGCCAAGCAAAAACAAAAATCCGCCGTCGTGTCTAGTTTGTGGTGTCTTACATGCTGCTCCCACTTTCGCTTCAGTGGCATCAACATCCGGGTATTGACAGCTTACCAACATCCAGGAAAAATCAAGGTATTTTTTAACCTTAAATAGGAGTAGGAAGGCGGATAATTGTTGAATTCCAGACATCAGAACTTTTCTTAGTTACTTGGCCGTGCTTAGGCATGGACTCGTAGTATATAGCGAGACTTCACCTGAGAAAATGGTTTTGCGTACTATTTAACCGTTTCAGAGCGACACAGAGAGTAATATCTTGACGACTTACTACATCTCTAGGTCCGACAGAAGCGATAAAATAAGAGGGATACATTGCCCAGCAGATAGGTGTAAAAACTGTGTTCCACTAAATACAGTCCCATAATACTCGTCACCATTTCACCTCCCAAAACCTTACATCCTTACACGGCTGGTGACCTAACACCCCCTGCCACACGCCCATGCGGCGGCTCGCAGGGTCGCAAGTAAATGTATGTCGAAGACGGACATTTTATTCATGCCCCGTGTGAAATTCAAAGCCGTTATCTCTCGGTGGTTATCCTGCGTTTTATCGGCACGGGGTCTTATTTAGCAGAAACTAGGCATTAGCCTTAGTCAAGCTCATTTTCGACTATTTATATACCAATAAATGAATCAGGTGACGTTTCGTTGATTCTTGAACCCTATTTCTAAATTGTAGTCGACGTAGTAAAGGCTGTGCTGACCTACTTTTTCAGAGTCTGAGCTTGATTATCGTCAAATCTGAGTTCAAGTTCGCAAATATACGATATTTGAGTGACTATTAGGTTGCGCCTACCAGTAACACAAACATTGTTGAACTTCACTCATGAGCGTTCATGGCTAAGCCCCCTTCCTTAGTATGATTTTGACTTACTCGACTAAACCCCGTTATCGCATCCAGAGTTACACCTCAGCTTCCAATTTTGAATAGCATTTTCCGGTTGTTTCGAGGATATGAACTTCAAATTTCAGCATTCTATAGACTTTGGGAATCCGATGTCTTCTTGAACCGGTCCCGCGGTCATGGTAGTCGATCCACGGTGAAGATTTTCGTTAAGTTATTCTCATTTACATAGGCTGAATGAAGAAAAATACTTGTTTGACCCTTCCCATTTACGTTTGCTTTCATGCTTTAAATGTGTTAGCCTATCAGCGTCCTACCGGAGGTATAATTGGCATGGGTTAAAGTTCGATAAATCACCATATGTTTTTGTAATACTATTTATTCAGTTTTTTAAGTTAAGACATACACGGGGTCGAGTTGGTGTGGTGTCCCAAGAGCGCTGGCTTCCCACAGCATAGGCGCGGATTCGAATCCCGGCAGTATTTTAATTTGAAGATACTACATTTTTATTCATTACCAGTGATGCGGAGATGGAAAAAGCTATGTGAAAAATGTATGTCAAATGGGTCTGTGAGACCGTGTGTTTGTGGTTACGGGTTAATTCAGGGTACGGGTATTCTGACGCCGTGTTTTCCTTCGCCCATTTCCTACATCTACATCTACGTAATACCCCGCGAGCCACCACGAGGGTGAATGGCAGGGGGTGAAGATCACCAAACCTGCACTATTGACATGCAAGTAGGATATTTAAGGGAGACATGCTAGAAAATAAGGTCAAATGGAGCTACATGGTTAGTATCTACATAATAAGGAAGGGACTATTGGTTGTTATTACATGCATCATGCACTACAGACTACTCTTACTATATTTCACCTACCTATCCCTTTGCTACGCTGCCTATTGTTCTCTCTTATGCTATGCGGGAAAAATGACATTTTAAATCTATCGGTACGACAATCTATCTCTCTAATCTTGTTAAGATGATCAAACCTAGCATACTACGCTGGGGTTCTTAATATATATTCCCAAATAATTAATTAATAATAATTAATTAATAATTAATAATTCCCTAAATAATAATAATTCTTAATATATATTCCCAAAGTAAATCTTACCAACTTACCTTCCCCTTTTTCACAAATGACCTTAGCTAACCCATTTGACCATCCAACTTAGAACCCTGCCACAGAGTATACTCTGTGACCCTGCCATCGACTCTAGTCGATTTGTGGGGTGTAAATACGGGTCTCGAGTCGGACATTGTATAGAAAGCTTCCCAATCTGCTGTGTCCTTCCTGAAAAAAACCCAATTTTCGTCTTTCCGGTGGTCAATTCAACTCTCTCGCAATAACGTGTAGGCAATAAAACCAAAAGTGAGCAAGTACAAAAAAATCTACAAGTTACCCTGCAAGCCTCCTCTAGGGTGTGTGGCAGGGAGTGAGTTATCACCAACATGCGCTATAATACATCATAATAAAGTGAACGAAGCTGCAACTAATAATTCATAATCGAGATCCTGCATAAACTGGCAAAAAGGGCAACTTTCTCTTCATTCGTATTCCTCTCACCTACCTCTCCCGTTCGCGAGCTGAAACACGGGTGCGTTTTTTTTATGACAGTTTGAGTCGAAGCATAATAGAATCGCCCTCGGTTATTTGGCTTTTGCTAATGATTCTCGCTAAACCGAGACTCCCCTTTTATCCTAATGCAAACACAACGTTCATGCCTTAGGCGGGATCTGAACTCGCGACCTTCTTGTTCCCAGGTCGATGTGTTACCAACCAGGTCTCCTCCATCTGCATGCGTTGGATTACTTCACGTATCTTCGAGTAAATATGCCGGGGATGATGAAAGCATAACGCAATAAGGTCTCTTATAATAACCTTTACATGTTTTTTAGATTTTTAGTTCACCCTTACAGGTCGATTAGTTGCTTTGATACTCGAACGTTTCAATACAGACCACTAGAAAGGGGTTAATTTCAAAATTTCGCAAGGTGAAACATCTTCTTATTACCCTCCAATCCACCACAATAGTATTTGGCAGGGGATAACTTATCACCAACATGAACTAAAGTGAAGAAATTTACGGCCACCAACAAGCACCACACTATCGGTATACTAAAAATGCTACAGAAACTGCTAAAGTTATCTTTGATGTAACTGTGAAAACGTGACACAGGAGTCATGCAGAGAACATGCAAAACATGGTGTTAGCACTGCTCGGGGCAGATTTGGAAGTATACATTAGGGAGCATGTGAATTAATCAGCTACACTACCTGTTAACTAACTTTCTTCAGTGTCTTTATGCAGCCATTATACTCTGTCATCGATCACGGTAAAAACGATATTTTAAACCTCTCTCTTCTGCTATCTATTTCTCTTATTTTATTCTCATGATCAAGAAGAGCGAGAAATATTATGGGATCAATGCATTAGTAAGATTATTTTTAGCTTGCGAAGAACTTCTAAGAATATATTATTTGAGTAAAATTCCCGGTAAAATTTACATTCGAAAATCCAGCCTAGCATGATATAGAATAGAGTTCGTTTTTCATAAGTGTTTAAGCAGAGGAAAATCAACGGTTGGAAGAGTATCAAAAAGTACACCCACCTTTAGAAGCACTAATTTTGAGGGCATGTTCGCTTCTTATTGCCGTTTATATTATACTAACAATGTCTTTTCATGTAAATATCTAGTAAAACACCCCCGTAAAAACTTCTGGCCTAAAATTTGCCGTAGAAAGTTGAGAATATTTCTTTATGCCCATTGACTTCAGGTAGTTGGCAGTCCATATATTTTAAAATTCTTTACCCTCGTCTCTCACAGACCTCAACGTGGAAATCCTGCTCTCAGGGTAGTTGCTATTCTATGTGGACTCTGTGATTTTAGTAACTTTTTGGTAACGAGGGAACATTAAGTGTGCCAACCTGCTGATGCTTTATTCCGGATAGGTGAGGCATGACTTCCGATTGAATGAGATCGCGACGGCCGGAAGGCAAATGAACGTTTCGTCTGCTCACTGGGATTGCCCTTTTTTATGGGAAACTCTTCTGGGTGTGAATCCCGGAGGGGCTGTGCATTCGATCAAGATACCATTATTACGTGCGCTGTGTCCACAAACGCGTGAATTTGTATTTCGGACACCGCTGTCTTTTTTAGTTTTGTTTACACGATGCATGTACTTGTGCAAAGAGATGCGTGAACATGTTCACCAATGAAAATGCACCGTGTAACCACGCAAAATTGCGTGAATGCGTGAGTGCGTGGCCGTTAATTAACTCCCGTTCTAATGCGGATCATTTGCTCACGCATCTGACCAGCCACGTACATTCACGGGTACATAAATCGTGTGAACACGCCTTTGACTGAGTCTACCGTGCTTGTTTCACATTTTGAACGTTGCAATGGACAAGAATTTAACTGGTAGAATAGACCAGCGTACTTCATAAGCTCTATCGTCTCCTCATTATGGCCCCTTCTTATGAATTAAAGCATTTTTTTGAGTAACTGCCTTGACGTTCTGTTACCACTGTACTTAAAATTACCGGTGTTGAGTCACTTGGAATTCGGGGGAAATTAGTGTTTAAATACTTGATTCACCACGCGTATGTTTACGTTACCCACAGAATTATGAAATTTAGAGCGTTAACCTGACCCTAATACAATTATGATTAACTCTCCAAGGTCCTGGATTGAATTTTGGCTTTAGAGGGAGCATTTTCACCTTGAGCCCGATTCTTACGTCAGTGTAATGAGTGCTGTAACCCAAGCTTCCTATCCGTCGGACTGGGCTTTAGTAATCCCCCCTTATATTCTCATTTAAGGTAGGCGAACAGTGGTCTTTTCCAATCTCCACTCATACTCTATTTTATTCCAAGTCTTTCAAACTTTCTTCCCGGACTGAGGGTCAAATTTCCGCGGGATACCAATTGCATGATTGCATGATTGCATCATCAGTGCGGCACATCCACGGTGGTGAGTGTATGCATCACATTCAACGCTGTCAGTTTAAAGTTTCCCAGAGTAACTGATTGTAGTGTTAGCGAACAATGTTGGAAATTGCGCATTTGGACTCTTTCATTGCTAGGGTTCCCTGTCTACGACCTTATCCGGCATGGGTCAAGCCAGTCTTCGTGTTGATCATCTAAATTTACGAAATATCGCGCAAGCCTCCGCTAGGATGTTTGGCACGGGATAATTCCTCATCAGGCATGCAGCACTCATCCCAGTTCAAATAAGAACTGCGCACTTACACCGGGCGCTAGGTGAAGGCCATGTACAGTCAGGATAACAATGCGCGGTCAGACTAGAAGAGTGGTACGTAGACAAACGTGCGAACGTTAATTTAATTAGTTAAGATACAATTACTGGTTAGAATTATTAATGCAATTGATAAATCTTACCACGAGTTATGTAAAATTATGCCGCAAATTCCATTCGGGGTGAGTTGTCAATAATGATGGTGAGATCATTAACACAAGTACAAAATCAATTATGCATATTAAGAGTCAAGGTTTCACAAGACTAATTTATCGCAGCTATTATAGTCCCCTTTTGTAAATGGAATACATTACAGTCTAAATACATCGGCTCAAGGCTACAAACGTTCATTAGCAACTTCAAAACACTCTCTATGGTACTCAAATTTACATCCTAGCTCTCTATGACTCTTCATTCAATTGACTGTGGACTTCTTACATAGGGTGCAAATAATGACAGCATATTTTTATCAATATTTGTTCGGATCGTAAACTATAATGAAACCTGCTGCTGGAGTTTTTCTTCCCTCTCAAGGCGAACACGATTATGGTGGTAGCGTTTTCTACTGTTGAGTTCTCTTTCCTCCTCCATTAAACAGCCGATCACTTCCACACGAGGCTTCCCTTTCTTGATGCAATGCTTTGCACGGGCGACTGCCACCTAGTTTTCTACCACTATAACGCTTTACATTGTCATTTAATGCACGAGAAGAAATAAATATATTGGATTTTATAGGGCTTGGTTGGTCATCAATACGCTCTACATGTGAGGTAGATTGCTGAAGTTGGTTTTCACGAAATATCTGAATGCAGATACTCTTCTGATATTAGAATTTTTGTTTTATCCTATATTTTTCTACGTAGACTGCCAGTTCGAGGACTTATCTGCCGGGCGATTTTGATGACAGGTGCTCTCGTATCGCCCCTTATCGTTTGCGGATAGAAGGCCACTTTGAAGCACTTTGGCTCGTATCTCGTTCATTCCCTCGCTCGCTAGTAATCAGATCCTCCATCATGAAACCTAGTCGTCTCAAATTTTTGCCATCACTGGAAACTAAATCGACTTCGACTCAAATGATGAATTATTGCATATATTTTTCCTGCATTATTTGCTTCATTATAACGATCCTCACTGCCTTGGTAATGTTGCGTCCGTTACTAATATAAATGTAAACATCTTTCCGATTCTTTGCTGATTTTTGCTGTGTCTAATTTAAATAGCTGATTATTTGGAGTGTTGGCAGGTAATTTTGGTGAGGTTTATCTTTTATTTGATCCATTTTTCCATTAGCATATGCTTTTATCATTGCTCTATGTTGTAAGATTTTCTATCATCGTTGGGAATAGCTACCAAACGGCAGCGATAGGCTATTTTTTACATCCATGTTGCACAAAAAATTAAATGGTACGTCTATATTTCACGGGTAATATATATTATCTGATTTATACCGTGATTAGTATGCTAAATATTGTACGACATCTACCTTTTTACTGAGATAATGGCTTTCAGAGTGAATCATAATATGGATTTTTTCAGCAGTTTGCAAACCATTCTTTAATTAAGTATAGCGTATTAGACTATATTTTGTGGAAATGGAATACAGATGCTATGATCTCACAATAAAAGCTTTTGTTCACTTTCCACAGAATTTTATTCATTGACCAAGGCTTGAGCTATGTCATTTCCAAGGTATAAAATTCTGTGGAAAGTGAACAAAATCTTATTGTGAGATCATTGCATAAGCTTTGTTGACTCTGTGATCTCCACTGGAGGGATGAACGCCAAATTTACGTCCCTCCTTAACTTCCAAGCTTTAGTGTACGAAACGATAATGAGCCTAAGAAAGGAAATATGGATCCGAGGAGGATAATAAAAGAACTCGTGATTGGCTGATTATTGCATTGGTGAAGATTATATCTTGAGAGAAGATTTACTAATATTGATTTTAGCATTGAAAAAAACTTATTTTTTTAAAAAAAGAACATTTTATGCCTGACGCATTGGTTTTGCACATAGGTTCAGCGGATAACAGACCTTTTTCTTCTCGAACAAGGCGTTTTATAAACCATGACTAGTAAAATAAAACTTTTGTGGAAAATACTATAAGCAAGTATTTCTTTTTTGTTGAAATACTTATTTTTACATTGGTTACATTTATTTTTACATTGGTATCAACATACTAAAAGCTTCGGTAAACCATATCAAGTATTTTATTTGTTTGATTCTTAAGCAAATATCATGATTATTTTAGCTACTACTGCCATTCATGTTTATATATTGTTCCTTTTGCATTTCTGTCACTAGATACAGCATGTTCTATCCTTCGCAAATAAACAGAATGTGAATTTATGACATTTTCAGCCCAGAAATATTATCATAGTAATGATTATTGCGGGAAAATATCTTCCACACTCTTTATTCATGTTTTTTTTAGCGGTAGTTATTCTTCATATGCTGCAATATGTAAGCTTATCATCATAGAGAGATAAACGTATGCAAAAAGCATGAATTAAACTCTGAGCGTTCTGGTTATGAATTAAGAATGCATATTTCTCGGTGCCTTTTGTGGCTTTCATCGGTCTTTAAGGTCCGTGACTGAGGATTTATGCATAGAGATCAACCCCGCTCTAAGACTCAGCTCTTTGCCGCAAGAAAAGGGAATGCCTCCTAGGCGCAGGGTCGCTGGGGACCCGTGATTACGGGGCCTCAGGGCCGGCCGATGCGAGACTACGGCCGCGAGTGCAGAAGAGATGCCCTGTTTGCGCTTTATATATCCTCGCGGCCGGCCCTTAGACTCCCGGCTGAGCAAACATTTGCCTTGCACCCCAGGGGTCCGCCGCCGTTCCTCCCAAGAGGAGGAGGAGGCGGCCAGAGGGGGAAGGAAGGAAGGAAGGATTTGCTTCCTCCGCCCCCAGATCCACCCCCCCTAGACCCACTCCCAGCCCCCAACCACCACCTCCGGCCACAATAAAGGAAAGGGGGAGGGAATCTGAGGATGGGTCCGTGTAGTTGGGTCCTTGAATCGGTTTCCAAGCGATATATGTGCCTTTATTTTTTTCGCCAGTCATCCAAATCACTTAGAAACCGAAGGCGTGGGGATATCTTGCCTCTTTTGTTTTGCCCATGAATGAGCGGGTGAGCGATGTGCTTGCAATTTCTGAGGGAGACCAACTTGTGGCATTTGAGAATGTTTTGCGAATGAGGCACTCTTTCCCGATGTCGAATTTAAACCTGAAATCAGCATACTCAGTATTTTCTCATACGTTTGTAGTTAATATCTGATGAGTAATAGAACGTGATTAAAATTTTCTCTCAGTTGGACTTTAGAGAAAATGCCTTCCTTTTGTATTTTCGCCTACTTTTTCTAAAACTCTTGAATGTAATTATGTAAAAATACCCGATATGGGCAAGTGGTGATTATTGCTCAGTAAGAAGCGTTTGGTTTTCGATATTATGTTGAATTAAGTGAGGTCTTAAGGTTTACATCAATTTCCCTTAATTTGGTAGGCCACGCTAACGCTCTTTTGCTTTACTAATATGGTAGTTTCATGCATTACATTTACGAAAAATATTCGTTTTACCCAATTTTTTTCATCGGGAAAACTGCTTGTTGATTATCCATTTGTATTCAGTTATACATGTACGTTGCGCTCAAATGTTTTTTTTAGTTTAGAATAGAACAATAGCGTGCATTTTTTTAATGTAATTAAGGACGAATTAAGGACTACATTGGACGAATAAGAACTCACTTTTCTTGAGAGATGGAAAGTTCACCCAGGCGAGAGTCGAACTCACGACTCTCGGATTGGCCGGCGAGGACTACGAGCGGATTATTTTACTGTAGACAAATAATTCACGCTGAAAATAAGTCAGCGTGAATGTCCCGGAACTAATTTTGTCAGAATAGTAAATGCTAAGATCCTTCATCAGTTGAAATTCATCCTTCATCCTTCATCAATGGAAATTACACGAGTGTAAGTGGAAGAAATGGCACATTTGGTACTGTGATTGTTCCGATACGGCAGATAGGATTTTATAGAGTTTTTTGAAGCAAGCCTAATTATAAATTGATATGGGATCTTTAGCTCCTAAGACCGCTGTACATGGTACATTTTGTTGTACAAACGAATGTATGATCTCTTTCATGAGGAAAATTGTACCGTGCAAAGCGGAAAATTGTATGAATTTCAGAATGGCTGAACGGGGAATATAATCCGCTCTAATTCTATTCATTTTCTTGTAAAATCTGTGCTATATTCGTTTATGCAATTAAATGAACCCTATAAAGCGGATTTAAGACTATCGTCTTGCTCTGTCTAGAACACGTGCGAAAGTTAGTTCCAAAAATATTGTGAGTAGTATCTGCATCAGCATGAAGAAATTAGTTAAGTGTGGGGTGAATGAAACCTTTGAAAGACAAAGTAAAGATTTTTAGGAGTTGCTGTTGAGTTACCGAGTTGCCGCTCTCGCGTAGGATTTGATTTTAAGGATCTATGCCCTATTTAAGGCTAAGTAAATTTAATTGACTCTATATTTAATTAACACGCCCAATCCATTGAGCAGTTTTAATTTTGGACATTGTTAAGCAATTGTCAGCAGACAGTCTTAAGGGGGTGGAACCATGTTGAGAATATTGCTTTGCAGTAATAAGGATAAATTTTGTTGTTTTCTCAAGGAAATGATGAATGGGAACCTTTGCAGGATGTTGACGAAATAGAAAATAATTGGAATGGGTCCACCCAAATGTGGCTAAGACTCCGAGGATATGTCGGTCAGAGGTGGGATGAATAGGCTCGGTTTGCCTGAATGAGCCTTGAACTCAGTAATGCTGGCAGCGTGGAGTTCCTCAAACAGCCGGTTGGAGTGACCTTCTTCCTACAGATCACAATTAACGTGGAAGAAGACATATGGCGCGCGTATATTAGAGCAAATAGACATATTAGAGCGCGTGCGAAGGAGATCCGCTAGGTTTGCTAAAGGCCGTTATGATAATTGTATAAGTGTTACCAGCTTAATAGAAGAACCAGGATGGGAATTACTATCAGAACGCAGGCTAAAATTTAGGTTAAACCTTATAAGTAAATTCGAAATACAGTTGTTCACAGATGACGTTAGATATATATTGAGAACCCCTGCGTATTATGCTAGGTTTGATCATATTAACACGATTAGAGAGATAGATTGTCGTACCGATAGATTTAAATGTCATTTTTCCCGCGTACTATAAGAGAGAACAATAGGCAGCGTAGCAAAGGGATAGGTAGGTGAAATATGGTTAGAGTAGTCTGTAGTGCATGATGCATGTAATAACAACCAATAATCCCTTCCTTATTATGTAGATACTAACCATCTAGCTCCATGTGACCCTATTATCGAGCATATCTCCCTTAAATATCCTACTTGCATGTCAATGGTGCATGTTTGGTGATCTTCACCCCCTGCCACACACCCTGGTGCTGACTCGCAGGGTATCACGTAGATTTAGATGGCTGTATGCCTATGGCTTTGGCTTAAACTGTAACTTCCCAAGTCAGGGGACCGATTTGTAGAGAAAAACTGAGCCGGTAATCTTAGATATTTTCTGAAAAAATACAGCCCGTTTTCTCTATTATCATGTCACAGGTTTGGTGTAAAAAACTTAAAATTAACTTTTTACCCAGTCGGTGTTAATTCGATATGGATATAAAATGTGATACAGAGAGCCTAAAATTCTGAATTAGTGATTATATGGCTGAATTATTTATGCAATAAACTGGAGGTGATAGTACATGGAGTAGTGTAACCCGTTCTCTCTCAAGCATATGGTCAGTGACGCAGATATCCGGAGTTCAGCATAAAAAGATAACAATGTCATCTTTAGATTTGGACAGTAAATTGTTTAAGATCTCTCGCTAAGTATGTATTCTAAATTTATTTATCTTTCTCTCACAAATACCAATCAACATGATAGAAGACTTGTGGACTCAGACTGTGACTTCCCGAGGCTGATTCGTTGAGAAAAGCCGAGCAATTTAGCTTAGTTTAATATTATCTGAAAAATATATTGTGTTTTCTCCCATTTTCCATGCCACGGATTCAATGCAAAAATCTTAAAATTAACTTTTTACCCAGTAGGTATCAATTCAATACGAATATAAAATGTGACACAGATAGCCCAAGGTACTGAAGTAGCGATTTTATAGCTTAACTATCTATGCATTAAACCTAAGTTGACAGTATGTGGCATTGTGGAACACGCTTTCTCCCAAGCATATGATCAGTGAGGTAGATATCGGGAGTTCCCAATAAATAGAGTTAAATGTCATCGTTAGATTTGGAGAGTAAACTGTTCTAGATCTCTCGCTAAGTATGCAATTTAAATTCCTTTACCTGATAAAAAACCCGTAGGCCAGAGAAGTGTTTTTACATGTTGTAATTTAATATCTTACTCCCCTGCAAGTGAGAGTGTAGACTATTTCCAGCTGGATAAAATAGAATATTTTAGCACCCGAAACAGAAACACACGAAAAGCATATGACAGTTTCAAATGGCTACGTGCTCCATTGCGAGACCCGCAGTGCATTTGCATCCCAACTAAAGCCGTTATAATGAGCGTATGCATATAATTAAACATGTTTTCATGCCTCGAGGGCGCGCCTTTGTGGCTGCATTAGTATAGCATAAAGCAAGAAAAATCTGCATTTACGTATGTGTGCATACATATATATATATTTTTTAAACCGTGCACGACCGGCTTTAATGTCCTACTTACGGGGAGCGGTTGCGCGTGCCGGCGGCGGGCCCTGAGCCCGCCGTCACTTCAAAGGCTCGCGGGTCGGGGTCATAGGTGCGGCCTCCACGCGTGTTGACCGCTGCGCTTAAATAATAGATGCGCCAACCGTCGGCGGAGTGAGTTTGCACTCTGTGCGAGTTGGAGTCTTGCTGCTGATTCTCCTCGCGTGTTTGACGAATTAGGAAGGAGACTGCCCGGCGAAACGTAATGCGGAACCCGGGCTTTCCTTTCGGGGAGGATATTGCCAAACGAGAGTTTACCGGTGGTGTTGGCTTAAAAACCACGCCCATTCCTCCTTCCTTTCCTGGAAAGTGCCGAGAAAAGGGTGTGTAACGTGAACCTGCGGGTTCAAATGAGCTTCCTCATTTGCATTCGAGTAATTCCAAGAGGCGCCGTATTCTTGGTTAATTTCTCTGCAGTATGGGCTGGTTTTGTAATGAATTTCTTCGTCAGGTAAACTTTAATAATGTAATGAAAAAATTTTAATTCCTGTTATTTCATTGGTGTACCACTCAGTCATCTTATTCGAATGATTAATAAAACCAAGGAAATCATCTTTTCCGGTTTATCCAGAGTTCAGGGCTATGTTTATTACTAATATTCAGAGCTACACTCCATTTGACCACATTCATGTTTGTATAATACGTAGAACACATTTAATGTTTAGTACATGCATTTAATGACAGAGGGGTTTAAATATTTACCCATGAAGTTTCGGTTTAAAAAATATCTATTACAATGTAATGCAGGAGGTAGAATTAGGTATTTAAATTTAATAGCTAATGGCGGTGATAAATTCCATGATATTAGCCATGAAGATGGGACTCATTAAATCGTGAAACGTTAGCAACAAATAACCATTTTGATTTTTTGAAGTTTCCTTGATAAATAACAACATTGGCTATCCGGTATCGAGATGGACAGAGCTACATAAGCTTTTACTTATGATTGTATCGTCTCGTAATTTCTATTTATTTCTATTTCTAAATTTTATGCTCATGGTATAACATATCTCTAAGTATTATCAATTAATTCGATTCTGTATTTAGTACTTGACAATTTATGTTAAAATTAATATTTTTTCGACAGAAATAGGGTTTCATATACATGCAATCTTAATATGTGTCCCTAAAGCTATAGCTTTTGGGAAGAGCCACAGAATGGTGGCGTCGTTAATATGTAACCAGCAGTGTTTAAGAGAGAGCATTACTCTAAGTGTGTTACAGACACACTCATAACTTCCATTTTCCAAAGTGATGATAATTGTAATATGACCTACTTTTGAGGCGAACCGAGTTCATTTGTGGTTTATAATGATGATGGATGAACCTCATCCCTCTGCGTAGAAATTGAGGCAGAGGGTGTGTTCTAGAGATTCTCTTTAGTGCCAATTTATGTTCGTATCTCCAAAGTGAGAAATTTGGATTCTTATACAATTTTTGTACTATGTAAATTTGATAGAATCCGTGAATTTTATTGAATAAGCTGCTGGAAGTTGGAGTTTGAACAGATTGTTTCGATGGTCTGGCTCACTGCTTGGAGACAGAGAGGTCATTAGACTGCTGTGGTTTTTTGAAACACTGCCGATATTATCTTGAAGATATTAAAGACTGTTTCTACCTAAATTGACGTCAAATACCTTACTTATCATAACGGTGGCAAGGGTAACAACGGAAAATTGTTACCCTTCATTTTTCAGCGTGAAGAGGAGTGTGCGTGTAGCAATGAATGACTGCCTTTAGTCGGGCAGTCACAATTAAAATAATTGGCTCCAAATTAATCTTAAATTCTTTATCATGCAAGCTGCTTTCTGTAAGCCTTAACGTATGTGATTTTGCCAAGGCCATTTCCTTTCACCTGTCCTGAACTCTACCGCCATTGTATTATGTACAATATGAAATTTATATTTGAGCATAACCCTCTTAATCTCCTAACATTAGGACCATGGGGTATCCTTTATTTATTCAAGGTGTTCTTTTGGTTTTAGGGTCGTAATTACAATTTTTTTAGATTATTTAGCCCAGTTTTGTGCTTATTGTTTCATAATTTGTTTTAGAAGTTGTGACGATTAACCTTCTTTATCTCGATCTAACAATTAAACACTTAACTACTTATCATGTTTATTTCAAAGCATTACCAAAGTACGGTAACATTAGCTTGATAATAACTCGTTCACATAACGGTAAAATTTATTCATTCACGATTTCTGCAGAGAAAATTTTATACCCATGTTCGGAAATATGCTTTTCATGAATTTCAAGGTGCCCGTCGTCAATTTTTTGAAGTAATTTTCAGAAAGAATAGCCAATTTTTGGTCTTAGTTTATTTCTGTTTGCTGGGCATGCTTAGGCTGACGAAGGTAGAGTGCTCTTAAAATATGTGGCAAATTTCCCAATCCCATGTAATGTTCTTTACGAGTATGTATTATTTTACCTTTCCTATCAGGATTTGATAATGCCGTAATTTGTTAAATTCTTCGAAAATTATAAAATTTATCGTAAACTTATGGTAAACTAACAGGATTTTCTAACTGAACTCAATCATTGTACAGAAAGTATAATGCATATCGATGAGTGTTTTTGTAATTTATGTTGTCTATAAAGATCAAGCGATTAATAAATCCCTCATGAATATTTCTTAACGTTCACCTTGTGTTGAATTGGAATCAATAATAATTTAGAAATGCCGTCGTCAACAAAATTCTCGAACATTTTCTTTAAGCAAGTGTCTATTCGATAAGTACCAAAGAAATCACGCTGTCCCTACCTCCAGCTGTGTGCTTTGTTGCTCCAATCCGATAAAAGGCTTATTACATTTTTTTCCCCGTCTTATACTTTCTTTGAGGAATGATTTACTCATGAAATTGCATAAGATTCCAGTGCCTCACACAAGGAGAGTCTTATATTTTGTCGTCGGAGCGATGCGATTTAACTTCACGCACTGAGTGAGCCCCTTGGGTGGGTGAGACGGAGATGGTGGGGGAAACCGACGCGTCGGTGAGGTGTGGGTCGCGGGCGCTGGGCGGGCCGCCCGACGACGCCACAAAGACCTATCGCAAAGAAAGGAGTCGCTCGGCAATTCCTCGTTTTCCTTTTGCAGTTTCTTGAATTTGCCTCAAAACATCGACTATTTTATTCAAGAACTTAGATCGCATTACGCGAAACTCTCCAACTTTAGCTCGTTCGCAAATCCTTCGTAATTGACGCCATTAACTTGCCAAATGTGCCGAAGGTATAGAAGCTGCAAATTCGTTCCGTTGGAATTTCCCCTGATACTAGGAAGTGTTCAAGGTTTGAAGTTGTTGGTAATGATTGTTGGAAGAATACTGGCTTCTTAGTCATGTCCTGAACGTATAAAGTTTTTTTACAATTTTTAATTCCAAATTTCTTTCTTTAAAATGTTCTCTATTACGCTACTGTGTAGAACATAATTGATGGGAAAACGGAGGGTTACCCAGAGGAAAACCCAGGAATAAGTTCATCGACCAAATGAAGAAGAAAGTACATGGGGAAAGATACCAGGAGGTAAGGGAACTAGCATTGGATAGCAAAGGGTGGAGGGGTGCCGTCAACCAATTTTAGGATTGAACGACCAATGATGGTTACATTGTTGGCATTTTAATGAGAAAAATCGCCTCCTTTGAATGTTTTCTTAATATTAAGCAATCTACTTTTAATATTCTACCATTTGAATCGTGTTTACTTTATCATATACGCGTAATATGTTGGTAATTAGTTGTATTTAGTCTCGGTACTATGCAAGTTGAGTAGCTATTCGAGGTCTTGTTTAACATTGATGCTGTTCGTAGTCCGTTTAGGAATAAATAAAGATAATGAAAAAAGATTTTCAAGCTAGATTTTTTACGTTTTTTTTAAGGAATAGGAGTCGGAATAGCTTCTTGAATGCTGAAGGGAATGCAATACTCCCGTGCCACCATTTCAGTTATCTACATGACCATGCTGTTAGATGTTTGGCATAATAGCATTTGAGAACATGTAACCACTGGCCGAGAACTAGACTCAAAATCATGGTTTTTGTATTAATAGCCTCAAGTTGAGCAAGTGCTTTGGAAAGTGACAGCGTCAATGCATAGATTCTCTGTGCTCGAGGTCAATAGAAATTCTAAGGGGAAATTACTGGGAGTAGAATTTTCTCCATGATGATATGATTTCTTCTCCGCGCTCCAATGAAAGGCTGGTAGCTTTTTTCATGTGATACAAGCGACACAATTTTATTACGTGTTTACTTTCTCATTCGACCGAAAATAAAAAAAAAACACGAGAATCGGTGTTTGGTGTTAAACGCACCTGCCTAGTCTATAGTGCTAGGAATAATTGATAGCGACTAATACCATCCTTCAGATACCTCGAAAGTGTTATAACATGGAATAGAGGATATGCGAAGGAAATTAGAAGTAGAATACCACAGGGAAAGGCAGCATTTAGTACAGTAAACTAACTACTTTCAGTCAAACACATTAATACAGGTTTAAGGAAAAGATTTGCTAAATGTATTATTTGGAATGTTGTACTTTATGGAGTGGAAACATGGACAGCCCGGAGGAAAGAGGAGAATATCTTGCGGGTTTTGAGATGTGGCTATGGAGAAGAATGGAAAGATAAAAATGGAGTGATAAAATGAGAAACGAGGAGGTGCTAGCAATAATGAATGGGAAAATGAATATTTTAAGATCAGTATGAAAGAGGAAGGCAAACTGGTTGGGACACGTCCTGAGAAACGATTGCCTGCTGAAAAGAATAATAGAAGGAAAGATCAAGGGAAAGAGAGGGAAAAGAAGACGAAGAAATTATATGTTGACTGATTTTATGAATGGAAGGAGTTACGAAGAGTTGTGGGAGGCAGCGCAGGATAGACGAGCATGGAGGGAGCAGTTCAATTGAAACCTGTCTAAGGACAGATTCACCTTAGAAGATGAATAATGTTGCACAAGTTATCACTAGAACGACTGAACTTTGACACTGATGAGAACGACGGACTTAGCCATTTTGGCTATTATGAGATTTTAAGATCGCGGGAGTTATTAAAATTTCCAAAACGAAATCATAAAGTGTTATTTGCTTTTTTCGATCATTTACAATGATATTTCTTATATTTTAGCAACTGAAGCTTTAAAACTATTTGTCTTTTTAAAAACTATTTCTGAGAATTTTTTGTAATAATTCCCGAAAAAATCAGACAGCTCAGTCTCTTACACGTAATGCGTCGCCGTAAAGGAGTCAACTCTTTTATTTTGAAGGATGAAGTCACAAAAAGTTACTAACGCTTTTTCTGCGATATGGACTTTGATGCAGGACCATTTGATCAGCTTGCTGGTGAATACGGGCTGGTAGGTGATAGCATGCAAAACGATTCCGTTGATAGGTACAAAAATATTGATTTCTTGGATTTATTAGCTGAAACAAGAATACTAATTCTACATTTTTGGTTATGAGAAACACAAGTAAAGAAATAGTAACGCTTCAGAAAAAAAATCACCAGTCGGCCAGTCCAGTTGGGAAAGGCACATTAAGAGCAAAATAAAAAAATAATATCCAAATAAATAAACGCTTATAGTTGTCTTAGCACAGTCTTTTGTTTTTTTAATTTTCTGGTACTTGTTACTCAGTTAATAAAATATTAAAATCGCTAAAACACGATTACGTCTTCCGTAAAAATGTGTTAGCCTAAATGGCTAACTTAGTCGTTCTAGGCAAATTCCTAATTATTTTATAAGAAATACGCACGGCAGATATGTAACTTCGTAAACGTGTATATCTTCGAAAGGTATGAAAAGTCACGTAGGGGCAATTTTTTAAAAATTAATGTATGGGTACAGCCACGGAACGAATTTCAAAAATAGCCAAAATGGCTAGGTCCGTCGTTCCAGTGTTAAGCCTTTGTAACAACAAACGAATACAAATATTAGGTATTTGATAGTTCTTGTTTATCTATGGGTGTGTTTGGCTGTAGCAATTTTGGTAACGTTGTTTCCCAAAGGAAAGTGTGACTGATTGAGCGTTCCTTCGCCTCAGAAAATACTTTGATGAGGGTCATCTCTCAGTAGCAATCGATCCGAACTCAGTAGCGATCGGCTAAATGAGGTGCATACTGGTCGGCAAATTCATTTGTTTTCATTAAGGTGTTCAAATTTGTGGACACATGCTGCAAAAGCGTGGGATCTGTTTGTTCGGTGATGTTCTCTTCATGCCGTATCAATAATCACCTTCACGCGATAATGACATTGGCAGATCGCAGAAAATGATAAGTATGTTCATCCAAAGCATCATATTTGTGCAGACATAACGTCATATCAAAGCTCTAACTGGATCTCTTGCCTGGGGGAGGGAAATGAAATGAGTAGGCAGCTCATGATGCCCCCCAGTATCTCGTGAAAGGCATCGCTATCCACTAACCATTCAATCTATAACGCAATTTGTGAGGTGATCATGACAGAAATGATATATTTAAATCCAAAGTCGAATTCATTTTCTCCTGTATTTTTTACTGGGACTCTTTCGTTGATATATCGCTCCTAGGTTATATACCAACTCAATTCTAAGAGCAGCAGCCGATAATATTGAATTAAGTTATGAAAAACATTTTTATGACCCTATTAATAACAGTCGAACGTCTGGGATACGACGGTGGGTTCAAAGCGTTAAATCGTTTGGGTGACTGATTGAATGATGGAGAATGGACGGACGTAAAATCTTTTCTCTGAAATATATATATATTTCAGGGAAAACAGTCGGCCCCGGTGGCGGCGGGGTAAAGTCCTCTCCTGCTAACCCGAGGGTCGCGGGTTCGAGTCCCGCCTGGGTAGAATATTATCTGCCCGGGGCATGGGTGTCTGTGTCTCGTCCGTTGTTACTGTTGTTCACCCGACGTAAAATGGCCTAATGTGCTGTATTCGGGGCAGTGAAATTAAATAAAATAAAATAAATAAAATATATCCCCATGTCATAGCCTGAGAGACGAAGGCTTTCTTATTTTTATCCTTATGGTAACCGATGATTTTAAATTTTTTTTCAAAGGTGATGTTACGATTCACTAGTTGTATGTTCACATCCAAAGACCCAGTTTATAAACCCGAGAGCTGTGGCTGGTTTTAAGTAGAATTCCAATCCATTTTCAGGCTCTGCGTGGTGGTACTCAAATTCTAATGCTCTATTCGTTGTACTAAACGATTGTATGAAGACTTCTAATCGCTTTCTGTTTGAAGTAAATTGACACCGGGTTTCTCTCCTATCAGAGTCATAACCTAAAATTAATCCTTCCCAATTCCTGACCAATGAAATCAGCTATAAGTCATCTATCCAGTTAACCAACCAGATTTGACCTATTTTTTTGCTCCTAAGGTATGCAGGTATGTGGAACTTTGTGGCACAATTCTATACTAATTGTGACCTTTAACGGCTATGTCCCTCGGAAATATTTTTTTCTGACAGTATCTCTTTCATGATCTCTTTACCTAAATTTTGTGCAGTGTGACATTGAAATCACACAATTTCTCGTACCCAATTATCTGCAAGTCCATATGTATCATAAATCCTATTTTTTATCTACCATTTATGTAAAAACTTCTCAGAAACTACCAAGATATGAGTCCTATCTTCATCTGTAGGAAGGGAATAAACTTACATTGACAGCATATTAATTAATTCAGAAGCTATTTTACTAATTAAACTTCACCATTTTCATCTATATCACAAATATCACTGTGACTTAACAGCGCCATCTATATTTGAGATTAGCTGCAGTATTTTACGGTTCTGTCCACAGCTTCCGAAAACATTAAGTAGTGCAAAATTTGAGTCATGCAATTAGGCTGTGAAAATGTTTTTATTTATGATCGAGGAGGTCCTTGCGGTCCAAATACAGATGGCGGCAATAGCAACCGCCGTTTAAAAGATCGCCTCAGTTTTTTTTGCTAGAATTCTCAGCACAGTTGAATCAAAATATTCGAAATATCGTGTAATCGTTTTTCATTGATATTTTATCACAGACGAAGTGTCCGAAAAATTGTTTCACGGAACATGGCTTTAAGCGAGTGAAGTAGTGATACAACAGCCTAATAGGTTTTCCGCGACTACATCGACCTACCCGCTATGGAATTGAAACTGACGGACTCCGTGTTAATTTCTGCGTCTTGTCCCTCAAATCGCCAACCCAGATTCTGCTCTTCTTTCCACACTCATGCCATTCCGCTCATCACGACCCTTAACCTGGTTTTCTTCCCTCCGTCCTTGAAAACCAGGGCCTTTTCATCGCCATCTCCATAGCGCCTCAACGAGGGGAACGCCAGCCTCACTCCTCCCCAGCGTCTACTCCTCCCATAGCGTTTAAGGCTGTCGGAGCGTGAAATGCGAATCGTTGAGTGCAAATTTTAATATCTTTTCAAGTAAGTCAATAAAATTTTCTCCGACAACACTTCACTGAACTACATCTATTTATATGGTGGAAATAGCCATACTTTCAATATTATTGATGCAACAATTGGGTGCGGAATCCTAAATTTATGCAAAAATTGTACGTAAATTCGTATTTTTTATTCGGCAATATACTTTGAAATTTAATGGGAACCGTTGCAGCAATATGAAATGTATCTTTGTGTTCGTTTAGGATAAAATCTCTTCACATGTTGTGTAGATTTTATCGTAAACGCAAACTAAAGGCGCGGGTTTTTTACACAGTAAACCTCTCAACCACTTATCCCTTTCCCCCTAATAATTATCCCTGAAAGGTTTTTGTTTACGGCTGTTGGAGTTTCACCCTAATTCTTCTATACTCAAGTGATCTTATTACCTCAAAATGTATTTCCCGTGCCATAAGTCAGGATCGGTATAACATTTTCTTTGTCCTCTGTTTTTTCTTATCCTTTAACCCCCTCCTTCACAAATTGGTTCAAAACAAGTTATTTATAAATTTCAAGCTATCCGGGACTAGCCACGGAGTTCCACTTTTACGGAGTCACCCGCAATGCACACATGTGCGAATTTCCACAGAGAAAAAAAATCATCCCGGTCAAGGCGGTTGATTTTTTCTTTGTGGAAATTCGCACCTTTATTTTTTTCTCTGGATTTATTTAATTATATGTCCTAGATAACATAAAATTTTAACTGTTAGACAGGCAAACAAACGCCGACAAATCGAGGAACCCACCGGAAATTTGGAGAAGAATTTGAATATTGAGAATCTCACCTCAAAGAAAATCTGTGATTGGCTTGTCGAAACATCTGTAATGAATAGCCCAATCCGGTCTCACGGCCTGGGTAACTCCATCTGTTTCGTCCTCCGGAAAAGCTCACGACACTCAGCTGGAGTACTTTATGCCTAGCATGAGATCCGGGTTTCCAATAGTGGTAGTGATGTTAAACCTGACCAGTGATAGGTTGCTATATCGAATGGAATTCATAGGCAGTTTTACGCCTCATTGGTTATTATCAATCCAAAGGCTGCTTTGCAGCAAGTTGTGTTCAACGTCATTTGTGTTCTTTCTTCGATCTAGGTTTTCGCAACGTAAAAAAATCCGTCATCAATGTGCTTATTTTTCTCTATTCTTCAAAAGCATAGTATACAAAGCTTGTTTGGCGTTTTTGTTGATTTGGTAGGGCATTTTTATTCGAAATGTCTTCTTGTATCGCATATTCGCAGATATCCTTGGGTGTGTTAAGGCAGTTAATGCTCAAATAGCACATTATTGGCGGACGTGTTAGAAAGTTTTACCTAAATCTATATCGAAAGACAAATACACTCGATGTGGAACGACCTTGTCTTGCAGGTTCTGTCAGCTCCAATTCTCTCTGCCAGACGCTTAATTCCTACTTGATTATTATACTTTGACGTCCTTCATGATTTGCTTGATGAACCCCATTCTAAGTTTCCTTTCGATTTCTTTCTATTTATTTCTTCCTCCATCCAATATTATTTTATTAGGCTTCTATGTCGTAAAATATGTCAAATAGATGTTTCTCTCCTTCTACGAAGAGTTTTTGTTTCATTTCAATCAGCGCCTATCGAGTGGAAATAGAACTAGGTACTCCTCGACGACATTCGGTTGGGCTTCTTCCTCCATTCCCCAAATCAGCCGACCCACACCTGATTTTCCCTAATTTTGGTACTTGTCTCATTAGTCAGTTGCCTCCCACTAATTGTGTTAATTAATTGACAGCGTTTTGACATCACCGAAGTTGGTCAAAATCAAATTATCCATTATGTCGTTACGCTGAAGCTTCCATGTCATCAGTATAGAATATATCCATCGAATAATTCTGACAACTTATTTATTCCAAAATAAAAGTCTTCGACTCGTAATCTTTACATAGTACAGTATGAAGTACGTAGCAGCACTAAGCTTGTATATTCATCTGCTCAAGCAGGCATGGTAAAATCTTACCATTTAAAACTTATGACCTGTAGCCTAGTACATGCAAAAGCACAGCATTCCACCCCAAGGCGTGAGTCAACCTCACCTCCTTTATGCTTGCAGCCTGGGCCATGACCGTTAAAGCTGAAGTGAGTTCTTTGCATATACTATTGAGAAGTCCAAAAAAATGTGAAGTTTTTTTTGAGAAATTTTCTTTAATCTCGAGTTTGCTACAATTTTTGCTTGCACTTCAAACAGCGATCAAACAAGCGCATTCTGAGGTCATTAGCGAGTTTTCCCTTATTTGCATCAATAAAGTCACATATCATTACCTGGTTATTATAAATCTCAATGTTTAAAATTCCGTGGGAAATATGGATAAAAATTTTTATTATATTTGGAGTAGAAATCAATATTGAAAAAAATGCTATCCCTTCTGCTAGCGAGGGTGTCAAGTAAATAATACCTCTGTTTAGTCTGTTTTACCTACTGCATCATTTAGTGCCGAATGTAAAGTTGAATGTATTCGTAAAACTGGATCCTGTCATGGTGCATTTTTATTTTATGACGACGCTGAATCATCATCGAGAAATATACACCTAAAAGAATGTTTAAATTTTCCTCGATGAAAAAATTCTAATGCTATTCCCTGATTTTGTGAACCACCTTTTAATCACTGATAAGTGATACGTTTCCAGATGATATGTACCAAAAGAGGATCTTCGGTCTGATACAAACATAATTCGGAGTTAGAGTTTCAGAAAAGTATGTAAACTTAGCTATCGGAAAAATTTGTTTTATAATAATTATAGAATATTTCCTAGAAATTATGAGTAAATACTTGTGCTAGCGGAACTTTCGACAAGAGACTTGCCCAAAGAATTAACAAACTGCAGCTACAGCGCGAACATTGGAAAAATCCGAACTGACAGATAGATCATATGAAAAAGGCCAGCCATAACTTGCAGCTCTGAAGTTTTACGGTGCGGAACCCAGTTCTTTGTACAGTTCTCAATTAATTGTCAGATTAGACAGCCTTGAGACAGAATTAACTCCTCGGAGTGACAAAAATGTTAGTCGATTACAAATTTCAACGGTATTGCCCAAGGTAAGTCTGTTAAAAAACACCGAACATCAGTCATTCACGCTTGCTGGGAGTATGTGTGGTAAGTCAGAGACCTTGGATGTGGATTTATCGATTTTGATGGGCCTGGGAGAATACACTGCGCATTCAAAATTAAAATTTGCGCTTTGCCTCATCATGTCATGTCACTCCCGCTGCTTGGGAAAGGCATTGTCAAGGGCCTTGGGATGGTGCGTCAATTTGACAGTGATACTCTTCACTCGACAGCGATTTTCCTGCTCATTTAACTTTCACGCCGTCAAGTGAACGTGAATTGACAAAATGAAGTCCTGCACTTGCTTCAAGGCCACTGTATGACGACCGCTGGCGTTTGCTGGGCGTGGAGTACTGATCAAGCTGGAATCAAAGTTTGAGGATAGGCTAGCGCGTAGAAGACAGTGTGCTATAGCGTATTTTGTTGATGTCATATCCATCTGACAATTATGACTTTGATTAACGGAAACATTTATGGCAAGTTGGGAGGAGTAGGACGTTTTAAAGTGATAGGAACGAAGTAGGGGAGAATGGAGAATGATATTTTTACGATTGACTTAGCGTGGTAATCAAGTAGTCCCTTTAAACTGTCCAATTAGGGGTAGACAATCATAGCATAATGAATCTACTTGATTATAGCAAAAAATTCAATCGTCTTAAACGATATTCTTGCGTTAGACCGCCAGGGGAAAACTACCTGTCTTCGTTCAACCTACGCGATCAATGATATTTCCATGCTGAACTTCGAGATACTGATGTACCTACTCGCTATAAATTATTTAATTGGCTATGTTGTCGGAATATAAATTCCGAAGATTCTTGTAATATTGAGTGGAATTTAAGCTTGATGCAGAAATAATTTTTTTGCAACTAGTCATAGAAATACATTTGATTGCGACTTAGATTTAGATGTTTTTACATCCTTTTTTTATTTTTTACATACTTTTTAGATGTTACATTGTAATATGCTAGATTTGTATTACAGATTTTATATCATTCCACCTGATGGTGATCTATAAACATTGAATAATAGGTCTCAGTGAAATTTATTTCTCTGGATAATAGAACATTTTTTAGTGTACATTTCTCGGGCTCGCCACCGGTGGCGAGCCCGAGAAATGTACACTAATGTTATTCGCCGGGAAAGTGTTAAATCATACAGAACATTTTTTATTTTTGCATCGGTCAGAATAGTATTAAACTACCAACTCCCTCTTGACCACAACTGTATCCGGTCAAACATTGGTGCTGCATCAGTAGTAGAGGACTTGGAACATTGTTTCACGTTTCTCGTTGCCTTGATGTCAACATGATTTTTTAGCCTATAATTTTAGAAAATTCTGTTCGGGGAAAAAGTTGAGTCAGTAGTTTACAACTTTGACCTCCCTCTTCTCAAATACATTCAATCCCCTTCACCTCTGTGCTTTGAGCCGTAATTTCACCGACTTGCAGGTGAACCGAGAGCGGGCGCATGGTAGCATGAATAAAATCATCTTTGTTGTGGTGACGGGCCTTATTTTTTTTTTCTCACGTGCATGCAACGAACAAAAATCCACCTCCCTTTTTTATCTATCAACCTCGGTTAGGAATAAAATAAAAATAGAATAGCGCGTAGTTGGAAAAATTGCTCTACTGAACCTGTTTCTCATCAGAGGCTAGAACAAATGACGCTCATTTTTTTCTGCGAAACTCTTGTGAGCTACCCCCCATTATCGCTGGATTTGAATACAAAATATCGCAGTGCAGTCCTCCTGGAAATTACTGCGTACTCTCATTGTCACCGGCTTGCGCCAGGTGATCGGCGTTAAAAACGTCGGCCTTTTTTTATCCACCCCATCCATTCATTTTCTCGCTTTCTTTGGCCGACACGCGGCAGTGAGCACCCTTTTGTGGGTGGGTGTCCCATAGGCGACGGCATATGCATTCCACCGCTTTTGGCGTAAAGACGGCTAAGGGTTTCCATTTTCCACCGAAGCCCTCTACCGCGTGAAATTTATGCTTCAAAAGTTATTACAAGGGAGGAAATGAGAACCTAAAAATGTTCACATTTTTTATCGTCTATGGGTGAGTTTTTGAAGCTCCAACATTACGCTTTGACGTCGAACGTACATTTTCCATTTATTAACGTTAGAGAGCATAGAACATATTTTATTCTTCAGTTTAAACAAGAGTTTATGCTTTTTCTCAATCACCTAAGCTTTTTGCCGAATTTTACTTCCATAGTTTGCGGTGTTCAGTATTCGCAACTTTTTCCTTCCTTAACTTCTCAGTTGTCGTGAGTGACATCTTTTCGAAACAATGTTTATACTCTGTCATCCATAGCAAGTTACATGGCATAATCATATATTTGTTTCGCATTTCTTAGTGTAGTGGTTTGGTAGCGTTATGTTTTACTTCGCTCATGCATATCTGTAACTGTTTCACTGAGATAATAGGAATCAAAATATCATAAGTAGAATCCCGAGTTTTTAACTGTCAATAATTAGGTGTTTAATAGTCTTAGTAATGAAGTCTTTGAAGAAGACCTGTCAGCAGTTTTAAGTTTAATTTTTTGAAGACATATCGTGGCATACACGGAAGTTATCTTATGATCTGATTCCTACGGAATCTGAATTTACCTTCCTTCTCATATTAATCTCGATAACTCATAAATAACTCAGAAATTAATACAAGTTCTTTGGTAACTTTGTGGTATTCCATATTTTTTCTTTCAGAGGATTTAATGGTTACATTTACAAAACCGCAACTTCAACCTGAAGATGACGCTTAAGCGTTGAAACCCGGGTCGTGTGTGTTTTTAAGCTGTGGTTTTGTAAATGAAACCATTAAATCCTCTGAAAGAACTCAGAAATTGTTTTCATTACCGCTAGTAGTTCATAAAATAGGGGCATTAAAAATTCTTTCTCCGCCATGAAACATTGACCCATAGATGCAGCAAGCTGCAAAACATTGTACGTTTACAATCAATAATTGTGGACAAGTACAATACTTATTTTCAACAGGGATTCGATTATCTAAGATTTATTAACCATCGGTGAGCTTAGTTAGTTTGTAATTGAAACAATTGTTATATGCTGAAGTGGTGTTTCATGGGAAAAACATTTATGTGGATGTATCTGGTGGGGGAGAACAGGAGCGAGTGACTGGAGAATATTTTGGATGGTACCCCTTCCACTATTTTACCCTTTCCGCTCCTACAGCTACCACCCAGCTATCCTCCCTTTCTCTATCTCTCTGTCCCTCCAACCCCTTCCCCGTACCCCTCCACGCTTCTCAACCCCTACGGGTAGGGCGCGCGGCAATCGCCGGGCATTTGCGTGCTCGGGGGCAATTTTCATGGATGCGGTGGAAAGGTGCCGGTCAGGGCCTCCGGAGTTTTCTCCCTTGATAAAGGAAGCGTATGCATTATACATGGATTTTTATCCCCACTCTCCCGGTTGCCTTGCTTTGCTCTGCTTGCCGTTCTCTCTCTCTCTCCCTCTTTCTGCTGCTGTTGCTGCCTTGCCTCCTCTTGCTGCGTCTCTCCTCCCACGCGTGCCTCCCTCCATCCCCCAGAGGAGGAGTATGGCAGCCCCCTCTTGACCACCCCACTTTCCCACCCAAAAAACATCAACCCCTTCTTGCTAGTTCTCTCCTTTGACGCGCGATAAAACGGGGGCGGTCGCATCGCCGCACTTGCTTCCCCATCGCGTTCTCGCGCGCCCACGTACAAGCCAAAGGGTCGTTTTTGTTGTTGTTTTTTGTTTACTGTTTAGTCATTTCCTCAGTGTGCGTGTGCAGATTTCTTGCTTCCGTATCGGTCGGCGCAGTAAAGCTGGTTTGTAATGAGTGTGGATGGGCGACTGATTAAGGACCTTTTGGTTCTTCTGGAGGAATTACAAACGTATCGCGGGAACTTAACGAAGCATAAAATGTGAATAGCAGATAAATTTCTGATAATATTTGATTCCAGATCAATGAACAATGGATTTTAACACTTTACCTGCATATCTGACTCCACGTGGTACCAAGCTAGCCACTCGCTGGGTTTGTGGCGGAGTCCCACTCCACACAATGAATGCACTACCTGTCCAACGCACCATCTAACTGATATACGTAATATAATGAAATATACTGTAATATAGCGTATGTGTAATCATATCTCACATGCAATACCGGTTCTATCTTTTGACTCGCGGTACCAGCGTCCCCAACAACAAATTTACTGTCCTTTCAGATAAAGCACCCCCTATAACTAAAAAGAATTAACATTGGCAGTCTGTAATATCCCCAAAATGTGTACAAATTCTCGTCCGGCAAAAAGTTATGGAAAAGACAAAAATATACGGTGAATTAGGATTGTGTTTTTTGTGGAGCGATACCATTAAAAATAGAAATTAATTCAAATAAACATTTACACTCAGTTGTTTCTATTTATCAAAGAATATGTGTCGAATACATGTATCACTTTGAGAGTTTTTATGGCTCTTTCGCCTGAAAAAGTATGATATTATACATATTACAGAAATAAGTATACATATTAGCAGTAAATAATAAAACTGATTCTTCCCCGGAATAGGCCACTGTGAACTATCAAACAAATAATATGCATCGGTATTCCATTGTATGCTGGGCTACTTTGCAAGTAGCATGCCCACCAAAAATGAAAATTGTTGCCCGGAAAACTATGGCTAAATCTTTAGACGTCAGAATAGTTAGGAAGCACACTATGAGAGGTCATACGAACTTTCACCGGAGAAATAGAGCATCAACGAATTAGCAAGAAGGAAAGAACTATGTTGGGTTCAATTGGAAATGCCTTTTAGGGAGCAAGGTTATAATATTTGAAATTATGAAAATTTTCAAGAAACATAAAATACTTCGCCATTAAGGGTAAATTTTCTTGGATATTTTGATTAACATTAAAACCCAAAATAATCGGGGAAGCATATTTCAGTTTCCTAAAGATTTACCGCACGATTATTCCAGCACTGGAAAAATATGTAGGTGAGTAATTTTCGAACAGCCATGGGTATATTGCGCGAAAAACAGATTATGTTTTTCGCGGGGTTCCCGATATTTTTTATATAGCGGATAATTCGTATTGTAGTATAGTATGGCTTCTCTAAGGCTCAATGAGTGCTACTTGTAAGCAACTAGGGAGCGTATAAACTCTAACAGAAAATGTTTTCATTTAATCAACGACGATAATTGAAAACCTAGTCCCACTATCGAGAATTTTGCATGTTATTATTTCCATTTCCTGGAATAGATCCCTTGTCTCGCTAATTCCGTACGGGTCAAAATCTCATCATTACTTAAGTTTTGCTAATTATTTCCGTGTTCTTGCAATTCCCTTCTAAACTCAATTTTAAGTTGTTATAAAAATTTTCTGCCCTTTTAAACTTGATCATCACAATGTATAGCAATAAAAATGTAATTTAATTCAATTATTCCCTTTGAGGAAATCAGCGTCCTTAAGGAAGTTAGGTTCATCTGAATTTTCCATGTAGTCAAGGATATTTTCTTATCTCAGACCTCCTGAAGACCCTTGAAAATTTTATGTAAATCTATTCCTTAACATTTCTTCTTTGGATCATTTCCTTTTCATGTGCGCGGCAGCTTTCTATTAGCGCCGTTGATATAGCCTTAGATTACAGTACAATGATTATTTTAGACTGTGCACTAAGTCACTTAATGCCATCGCAAAAATAATCCTTAGATAACTTTTTGATTCCTGTGTCTTAAGAGTTTATTAGCAAGTGGGAAGTGGAAAAAATTAATGGCGGAGTACATACAATGGCGATTTCCATCTATTCTGCTCAATTTTACCAATTGGAAAAATTGGAAGAAACTAGAAACTCAATCTTTTTTACCATAAAATTTTCAACCGATGGTCAATTTAATGGTTGGTAAAAAGAATGAGTGAATACAGATTGTTTGACATTACAAGTTTAGTTTTCAAATCTACCATCTTTGGGGTTGTGCGGCAGTGAATCTTTTTTCGCGAATGCGGATTTGATTGAGAGTCGCATATTGGAGATCCGAACCGGTTGCTCCTTGCCCAAATTACGCGCATTAATAATTGCAGGATAATAGTGTGATTCAAAATATTTACGAAAAAATGTTGTAAACATATACTAATATAAATAAAAAATACACATTTTCCACCTATTCTGGCCTTAGTGCAAATTTTAAAAATATCCTATCCATTATAATGTGCAGATTTTCTTCCAATTACTCTGGAAGTGGGCCATAAAAAACAACGTAAGCGTATAACCAGAGCCTTCTTATGGTTAACATTTATTCAACGCTCTCATATTTGTACCAAGTAGACCTCAGATATGCACATATGTAGGAATTACATAAATATCATATATATTTTAACAATAGAGGGCAAAAAAGCCCAATTTTCACTTGATTTACGTAAAATTTTAATAAAATATTATAGATGAATTAGATAATTAGGCTTTTTGATTATCTACCAATCCCCCAATCTCAATAAATTTCAGTTTGTCTGAAATATCTCACCATAGTTAATACTAGATACCTCCTCTCAATGCTAGATTTCTTCCTTATCCAATCGCTTTGCATTTTCCGCCATATTGATTTATATGTCTCAATCTCTCTCTCTATCTTTCCTATTGTCTCCCGCCATCTCAATCCTCTTGCTTCCTTCCTTGTTTATCGCTAGAATGCCTTGTTCCTTCCGCTTGAGCGCGAAGCGACGGCGGCATTGTGTTAATTAGCACATCCCATGTTGCGGGGGAGTTGTTTGGGGAAGGCAACACACTCCCCTACTGTTCCCCCTGGTTCTTAGTTGTGGAGGAAATCCACCCGGAGAGGGTATGGGTAGGAGGGGAAATATTCCCAACAAACCCTTCCGTATCGTTTCAGATAGTCCTGGAAATCATTTCGAGGGAGGGGTGAGGGTAGGGTGAGAAGGATTCACACGGAGTGCGTTTAGTTAGGGGGAGAGTGCAAGAGGGGGGCGGGTGGGGGGAGGTTTTTGAGGGGTTGAATGGAGGAGAGATTCGTGGCAGCCGTTGCGTGGGCTTTCATTATCTACTTTTCGGGAGGAAAGGGGCGTATTTTTATCTACGCTACGATTCACGCTACAAATCTAGATCTTTTTTTTAAACGTGTTCCTTTTCGTGTTTAATTACGGGTTAGCATGTTACAAATCGATGATGGCTGTTTCTCTTTTTTTCCACGGATTTCCTTCCCTTTGTAAAAGCGTATTTCAAATTGTCTGGTGGACTAGATTATTACGTCTAGGTCTTCGTCTCTATAACGACTCGTATCTTGCCTTTGATTACCGAGTGACCGTCGCCCATATCATGACAAAACCGCTATTTAAATCACTCGTAGTAATAAACCAATTAAAGCTAGCGTACTTGAAGATAAGCTCAAAATTTTCGTGAAAAAAGTTGAGTAATTATGCGCAGCGTGAGTTTTCACAAGTGGAAAGCAGTGGGAATTACAAGAGGTACATCAATGCACAATCTGATGAATGTTCGATGATGAATAAAAAATTGCGTCGTTAAAGTGGTAAATTGCAATAATGCAAGCACAGATGCTTTCAAAACGGATGGGAAAGTAGATCAAATTCCGTGCCCATGTTCTAGCAACTTCTGAATATGAAATTTCACAATTACATGCCTCATATAACGTAATTAAAAAAATTAGTGTTTACCAAAGATACGCAGATCGATAATTTTTACTTACCTCTTATTACACCAATCAAAGTTCGTTTTACCTGCTGCAATTATAAACAACCAAAACTTATTTATCAATGTAGAATAAACTAGCTTAAATGGCATTTATTTTGGTACAGGAAAATATGATAATACCGATGGTGATACTTCATTAAATACTGAAGAGTGCTTATAAAGCATTCTAAACTAGCTCGAGAATACTTCTTAACATATAATTAAAAAATTTCCTCCATTTATAAGCAGAATTTAAAATATGTGGATAATTTTTGTGAATATTTCTTTTACTTAGGTAAGATATAGGCGAAAGATGGACAGATAGATGAGGAGATAGAGAGACGTGCGAATGCTGGAAGGAAAGGAGGAAATAGCATGTGGAGCATATCAAGGAATGAGTGTCATTCTAAGGAAGCGAAAATCACCGTGTACTAAAGTGTAATTCTCCCCACTTTGTTGTATGGTAGTGCAAAATGGGTATGTCCGGATGGACATAAGAGTAGACTAAACACCGTGGGTTTGAGTTATCTGAGGAGTATTTGCGGCAAAAGTAGGATGGATAGGGTCAGGAAAGAGTGAGTAATAAATGAATGTGGGTTAGATGCTCCCGTATTGGACATATATGAAAGGAGTGTGCTTCATTGGTTTGTCCATGTTGAGAGAATGGATGAGAGTCAACTAACGAAGCAGATATATAAGAGTGAAATGAATGGTGCGAGAGGTAGAGGTAGGCCGAGAAAGTTGTGGTTGCATGTGGTTGAAATTCTTCGGAGGAGGAATATTAGGAGTTTTAAAAACAGGAGGGCGTGTATGAAGCAGTGTATGGGGGTAAATGAGGCAAAAGAGGCGTGCAAGGAAAGGTCAGTATGGAGGAAATTATTGAAGTAGAGTTAGGTGTACAAATATGTATTTATGAGTGAAACTTAGTGACTGTGCGTACCCCGGAAGGGAACGGCGTGATTATGTATGTATCTATGTATGTACGTATTTCTAAGTCTCATTTTTTTCATATTTGAGCTCATAAAAACGATACCATATATACTGAACATATATTTTATATTAACATAACATTGAGGGCTAACAGAATTGAGGTACAAGTCTAGTTAGAAAAATTCTAATTAATGAAATTTCGAGATACTTGGTGTTATTTTCGTATCATACAGTTTCTTAATATGAGAATAGTGTGGACTACGCGACGCAATAAAAAAATTTCACGCCAGTAAAATATAACTGCAGAAGCCTCTTTTTTTTGCTGCAGAATGATCGGTAAATATTTATGATTTACCCAGGTAGTAATATATTTCTTTCCGATAAGTAGTAGGAAACAAATATGTGAATCAAGGAATTGCATTGAAACGTTTAAAAAACGTTTTTTCTTATTATGATGACCCTAGCCGATATTACTCTACACTCAACCTGCATTCTTCATAAGGCACCTTATGTGTTCCCTTGAAAAAGATTCTTTAATGCTGACCCTTTTATCTTATTCTTCATCTCGGAAATTCAAACTATTAAAATTATTTGTATTCTCCAAATCCCTATAAATTGTGGTAGTATGGTGTTATTTGTTGCATTTACGTATCTTAAATATTATTTTTCCCTCATGACATTGGCAGCATTGATAGCATAAGGGTAGCGGGCTACGAGTCGAAAATTTGAAAATGTTTTCTGATTGTTGCGTTATTAAACTTCGGGTTAATTATACTCTTTCATTTCCTTCGTCACCTTACAGCGTACGTGTGTCGCATTGTGTTGGGTTATTTTGGCTGAAGGTTAGTTTAGTCGACGTGGGTGCCTGCCGCTTGTGATTGGATGATTGGTGTTTTATCCGATGCTTTAATCATTATCACGATAGCCTTGCTGGAGGTTGGGGTGAGTGGAAAGGGGGCGTGGGAGGCGAGGGGTTGGAGGAAGTGGCAGGGGATGAAGTCCGCCCGGGTCTAGGCGCACGCAACGCTGCCCCCAATGGGTGCACGGGTCGCGTTTTCCCGAGGAAGCTGTCGATAAATTCATGGCCGGGATTTGCTGTTGAAGGCTGGAAATTAAGTTGTTTCTCCCTGGAGAGCGAAGCTCCACGTGGGAGCGCTCCCCGCGAAATATTTCATTGACCAATAAACACTCACTCAATTGTTGGCAGTGCAGTGATGAACGATTCCATATGGGAGTAGTTGAGGGCTCTGAGCTGGGGTGCGGACGTTGTAAAAGAGGGTTTTGGGGGAGAAAATTTCGTTCGGACATATTATTCCCGTGATCAACGGTTAGGAAGTCACGTTCGGTGCCGTTGGGCGGCCTCATGAAGCCACCGGGGACCGAGGTCATCGCCGGAGGGAATGTCAATTGCGATAGTGTTTTTTTTTTGCGCGCTGGGACTACTTTTGTGATTTTTTTGGAACGAAAAAAAATTGTTTTGAACGGATGTGATTCGTTGTGAGAGGAAAATAAGAATTTTGAGTGACGGAATTGATTTTTAGAAATCAAAAATGGTAAAATGACTGTGTGATGTTTAGGTAAACTAAAACAAATAGTGAAATAATTTCGCAGAACAATGAAATATATTATGAGTTTCTGAACAAACTGAGCTACATTAGCATTATTTCTTGTCAAACTTACTCCCCTGGGAACCCGGACTGGAAAGGCCATTTCTGATTCTCATAACCGTAGCATAATAATCATCTCCATATCTTTTGTCTAAAGTTGCACGGAATTTGATGCATTAAATTCCCTGTTTTAGGTAGATATTTTCGTTTTTAAAGCAATATTTATTCCATTTCATACCAAAATTCCATTACTTGAATTCTTATAATTATCTTTTGCATTTTATAATATCGCATTTCAGGAATATAGAGTGCGGTTGAAGTGCTGAAAAAATGAAGTCCGGAAGCAATTCTATAGAAATAATTACCCAAATTAATGGGAGAAAGATTTTTGAAACTGCATTTTCTCGCTGAAAAGAGATAATTAATTAGAAGAATATATGTTATTTAACTTCAATCAATCGATATGGTATTCAAATCTGAAATTCCGTAGGCTTTGAATGGGCCATGAATAATAATGGAAAATTTTATTATTATAAATATTTCATCGATACATTTACTAGTGACAGTTAGTAAGCAGAGACCTAGAGTTGCTTTTAATCATATTTGAGATAATCAGGTCGGAATAATTGTATGTTAACATTTGTTTTTAAATACGTTCAATGAAAGTGAAATGTTCCCTGCCTTTTTCATGGATTCAATACAGTCAATAGTTTGTTACACGTTTCTTTTTCTCTAGCCTTAATCATTAGTCATTCTTAAATA
The DNA here is from genome assembly GCA_963169105.1 of Ceriagrion tenellum. Lineage (NCBI taxonomy): Eukaryota > Metazoa > Arthropoda > Insecta > Odonata > Coenagrionidae > Ceriagrion > Ceriagrion tenellum. Next base: position 55,446,245 of record OY720643.1, on the reverse strand, counting down.
AGGATAAATTTGTTCCTGTCATCACAAGCATCTACGTGAAAAATATTTACGCTCACGTTCTTAGTATCTTAGAAAAATCTCCCACTGGAAACGGCATTTAAAATAAACCTGGAAAGGAAAAGGCGTACATTTTATCCCGTTTAGTTTTTTTAAGGAATCTAGTCCAAATAGCGCTACATGGATGGATGCAAAGCTCCAGATACATGCCGAGTGCACAGGAGTAATTTATAGAAGTGCGCTCTGAGAAGATCTCCCCTGGGCAAAATTCCTTCACAAATCTGTCGCGTGTAGAAATTAAGCGTCTCGGCGCATATTTCCGGCCAGGAATAACGGAACTATGTGAATGATCGGTATCGAGTCAAATGTTTCCACGTAACAAACATAGACCATCTTCATGAGGAGCTCTAAACAGTATGGTGCTGAGCATAATCTTGAATGGGCTCTGAACGCTCAATACATATTCACCGAAAATTCGTTTGGTCGGGGCATTTGAATGCTGGTCACTCAAGGAGGTGACCAATATCAGAGGTCACTACTGTCGTTTCTTAACGGTGAGTCAGTGAGCACATAAAAGATTGATCTTAAAATGCTGTCAAGTCTGGATTTGCAAGGGATTCTAAAAGACACATTATTTTGTAAAACCACCATGGTTAATAACATGAGTCAACAGGAATGTAAAATCAGTCCTCTTGCCTACACAACGTAACTACCGCCCAGAATCCTGGGCCAATGATTCTCTACTTTAACGGTGTAGTTGATGAGCCGTAAAGAAAATTGGTGCATTTAAATTTCTTTAGTGTTACGTTATATTACTTCTGAGGAGTAGCTTCAGTGTTGAAGTAGCAAAAGGAAGGGCAAAAAATTTGCATGATTTTTGACGATTTCCGATCAACACTTCAAAATTATTTTGAGTGTAAAATGTTATTTCTCAATCCAAGCATGACGAAGAATGTATCATGGCAGGAAGCTCTGAATTTTAAACGGTTATGATTTGAAAGCTTGTTTACACGCTAAAAAAAGCAAAAATTCTCGTTTATGCTTTGAATATTCGTGAATATAAACGTCTTTATTGACAGTAAGAAGGAGAAAATCATGTCTCCGAAGCTGAGCCACCTTATTTTTATGATAGCTTGATTCTCGAATACCTGATTTATTTCATCGGTGGCATGTAGTGCCAATAAATAAATTATCATTTGTGCGTGGGGACTGAGTGGGACGAATACCCCAAGGGAGGATTTTGATGGGCGTTACACAAAGAGAGGGGGAAGTTGGGGTTTGTTTGGGCGCTGTTGATCGCCTCAACTGGTTCGAGGTCGCTCCGATTTGACAACGATTTTACTAAGCGGAACGGGTTTTCGTATCCCTAGGTGATTCACAAAGAGGGAGAGCGTGTTTTGGACCTCGATACCTCTGCCACAGTGACCTTCTCGTCATTCTTTCCACCTTTTCCTCGAGGCGTTCCTAATGAGCCGCTCCTGCAAGATTTCACATATCATTCGTTAAGCTTTGTCTAAAATGATGCGTTTTGCATGTTCCTAGTCTATCATGTTTGGCAGTTGACCTTTGGAAAGGGATCGAAATCTATAGTTATTTGCGCTAATCATTATAGTTTGGTTTAGGATGAGGAAAGATGAGGAAGTGTGGAGAGTTATGCGACATTAGCAGTAGCCTGCTGTTGACGAAGGGCGCCTATGAGACAACGAATTAACGCCCATATTGACAGACTCACTGCACTTCATCATTATTTGGATGAAATAAATTATCATTCTAATTTATTAATTTAATTTGATGTTATTTGATTTTTCTTTGATGTTTTGGTTGGAAAAATCACACTGATTGATTCACTTTCTGATACAATGGTCGTAACGATTGTCTAAGATTACTAATGAGTTTAGCAAGCACTTGTCTGTAATGTAGGCTGAATGCATTAGAGTTGAAACTGGGGTAACAGTTCACCTCTTGGCTTTGAAAGAAAGTGATGTGATTTAAGTCCAAAAAAGTCGAAATGTAAGTAGCATCTTGGAAGAAATAATCCTCTTCTCCCAAAATTGTGCGATAATTATTCTAAAATTTGCCCGTGTCTCTGAGCACGAGAAAAGCTCCGCTAAGAACATAGTCCGAGAGCATTCCTATGTAAAGGGAAAAACTGGAAAGGCACTACGAGCATAATCTACATTAAGTTAAATCAATAAACATATTTACTCTTGGTAGCTCGGCATTTCAAATGTCTATGGATGAATTTTTCATGTGACATTTATGGAAGTGCTAGATATCTCGTGTGTTTCGGATGACGCATTCTGAAGCTGACCTCCTTATTAATGGCAGTGGAATTATCCGCGCCCCTCGAAAGCATTTAAGTTTTGACGTCAATGCGCGGGAGGGGAACCAGTGTGTTCACGACGGCACGTGCAGCCATCTCGTGCAATTACCTCGCGTCTGCTAGCCCTAGGTGTCTGTCGGCCCAATTTCGAAAAATCTCCACGTGCATCCCTTGTGTTGCTTCACTGGATTCTATTATGTATTTTTTTACGAGAACTATTTCATTATTTAGAAACAAAAAACGATTCTTATGACGTAAACGGCGAAACTTGTTTTCATTTCACCTTAAAAGGTATTACCATCCGAAATGAAAACTGGAAGTTTTGATTTAGTGAAAGCGAGCCTAATGCGAGTGCAAAAAGAGCGTAGGTTTTTAATTTTGTGCTCACCATGTCCTAACCTTTTAAAGAGGCGGCGATCACTTATTTCCTGGATTTTTTTGACGTAATCACGTAAAGGAAACTTTAGTAAAAATCAATTTAAAATCTCATCTGGTTCTTAAGAGGACGCATCATACCCTTCGGTAAGGAAAAGTTCTGTCAAAAATCCAAAAGATGGCGTCACTCGCACCCGATCGAGGCGTTTTAGCTTCAGGAGTCTCCTACTCCAGGATAACTCTCGCACAAGGCAACAGTCGTCGGTAAGTTGTAGCCAAGTCTCCGACGCGTAAGTAGAGGCAGCGCTTATATAAGATCTGTAAAAGAAGACTGAACTAATTGCATCACCGTCCGAGCACATCATGGCAGAAAACCATTCGGGTAGCTTGTAGAAATATACCAATTACAGATTCTATCTTACATCCGTGACGGCTGTTACTTAGCATTCCGATAGAAGAGGGATTGATACATCTCCATTAGTTTTAGATATGTCAATAATAATAATAGTTTTTATAAAAATATACCCTACATCTTACCGTTTTCCCGATGGTTTAATTATGCTCCGGGATAGAATTTTCATGTTTCAGATACGAGCCTCCCTTGGCAAAGGTCTATTATACTATAAAAATTTCAAGTTGATGACGTAAGGCTTTTACAAAAAATCTGGGGTCGGAAATCATCACAAATCCGACATGTCGAGCAAGTGTGATAGAGGTGGGAATTTCGGTTCATTGTGTGGATTCGGTTCATGGGATTTGATTCGTGGCAATGATTCGGTTCTTTAAATCGTTCATAATGAACCGAATGAACCAAATCCACGAGTGAATCTCGAATCAATGTGAATATCGAATCCGTGTGAATCTCGAATCCATGTGAACCTCGAATCCAACTGAATCTCGAAATGAAACTGAATCTCGAATCCAACTGAATCTCGAATCCATGTGAATCTGTCGACTTACTGCATTTCAAATATTAGTGTGCGAAATAACAAACAAAAAGGTGAAATGTGATGCTCCAATTCGGAAACACAAGACATTTGACAAGGTGTTTCAAGGGTATTTACAGGGTTCTTATTGAACGATTTGGATTTGGCGGATTTGAATCTTCCATCAAATCGTTCATTTTGAACGATTCGAGTGGAAAGCGTAGATTCAATTCATTCGGTTCATGCCATTGAGTCGTCATTCTTAACGATTCATTCATGAACGACACACCTCTAAAGTGTGATGCGTCGCCTTAAGAAGGCCACAGAAATAACCCAAATGTTTTGGACTTTGAGTAAAGTCCTCGCCAGCTAATCTGAGGGTCGCGCGTTCGAGTCCCGCCTGGGTGGGTTTTTCACCACCTAGGGCATGGATGTGTGTCAATTTATGTTGGTCCGGTCCCTGGAAAACCTGATGACAGGCTTAGCAGGCTATCGGGATTCCAGGGACATACGGGCCAACAGAATTGTCCGAAAAACAAAAAAAAAGAGGTTTTGTGCCTTTGAAAAATTCGAATGACTGGTTTGTAATACCGAGTTGGCTGGGATTTATTATGCGTAGAAGTGCTCATGAAAGATAAATTTTAAATGAAAAGAGCTAGCAAGTTATGTATTACATGCGAAAATAAATAAGAGTATTCAAACAATCATAAACGGTTGATGCGAGAACGGTCTGCGCTTATGGGAAAATATATTTTTTGAGTGAAATTCTGTTATCGCCCAAAGTAGCAAGTTATAAATATGTTGGTAGATATTATGCTCTATCCTTTTATTCAATATGCTCAACGCCGAACGAATTGAGACCGACGTATGTGAACGTATCTCCCGTGATATACCGTCAAACCAAAAGTTGCTGAGGCATACCGCTTAAATTTGATGGAAAACCAGAATTGATATGGAAGAAAAGGTAGATATCATGTATTTTAATCAATGGCTGAAAACTCCCCTGAAAAGTTTCTCCTTGAGGCATTGAAAAGGCATATGGTGAGGTGCGTTTGGCCTTAGTGAAGTCAAATGGGGTGGGAAGGAGGAAAACTAGGAGGAACTCGCGTTTATCACAATACCTAAGGATTACAGCCCATAAATCACTTAGCTTACTCACCTTTTCCTAATCCAATATATACAGTAACTCCTCGGTATGCGTCGTTTTGATTTACGTTTGGTTAGATGTTACGTCCATGCTGACAAAGGGTCGTCGGAAAATTTTTCCCTGTTTAATGCTAATGAAATAGACCGCATGTGAATATGCTTGCGTTGTTTAGTAACTGAGACATGGTCATCCCATCTAAAATAGCTATTTTTCCCTGGATAAAGGCAAAAAATGAATTTCAAAAATGTACGCCTTCATTTATCGCAGGATGAAAGTGATCACGAGTATCTGGATCCGTTTTGCATTGTTTCGACTTACGTCGCTCTTCTGCAACACGCATCTTCGACGTTAATCGACTACTTACTGTATTAAAAAATATTATTGATATTAATACCTGGTTCTATCAGAGCGTCTTCCACTTCCTTTTTCTTTGCTCTCCAAGATTCATCCTCTTACATCTTTTTGAAGGAATGAATTGTATTCGAAACAGTTATTTTTCAGGTATAGTATATATCATAACGTGACAAGTAGTTATATTCACCCAGCTACTACGGTTGTTCCTTGACCGCTTTTCATCTACATCTACGTGATACCCTGCAAGCCACCACGAGGGTGTGTGGCAGGGGGTGAAGATCACCAAACATTAACCATTGACATGCAAGTAGGATATTTAAGGGAGACATGCTAGAGAACAGGGTCACATGCAGCTATATGGTTAGTATTTACATAATAAGAAAGGGATTATTGGTTGTTATTACATGCATCATGCACTACAGACTACTCTTACTATATTTCACCTACCTATCCCTTTGCTACGCTGCCAATTGTTTTCTCTTATGGTAAGCGGGAAAAATGACATTTTAAATCTATCGGTACGACAACCTATCTCTCTCTAATCTTGTTAATCTGATCAAATCTAGCGTAATACGCAGGGGTTCTTAATACATATCTAACGTCATCTGTGAACAAATCGGCTTCGAATTTACTTAAAAGGTTTAACCTAAATTTTAACCTGCGTTCTGATAGTAATTCCAATCCTAGTTCTTCTATTAAATTCGTAACACTTATACAATTATCAATACGGCCTTTCACAAACCTAGTAGATCTCCTTTGCACGCGCTCTAATTATTTAATCATACCTTCCTCGCACGGATCCCATATACTAGCGGCAAATTCTAAATGAGGCCTGACAAGTGTAAAATAGCTTCTTTCTCGTACTCTCTCATCGCATTTGCCTAGAACCCTTTTTCCTAATCTACGGTTTGCTACACTAGTTATTTTCCTGATGTGTTTCCCCCATGACTTGTCTTCAGTGATGGCTCTCGGATCTTTTCGAGTCGAAGTTCTAGTTTCGGATAATTTTCCCCCTGGCATCGTTGACTGATAACGTGTAGGTACATGAAGTGGAAGAGAAGAATAAATAGTCTTCCGTGCATATGGGAACAATAATTTGTCACTTGGTTGTGTGTTTATTTAGATAACTTTCAATCAATAGTGGGCCACTAATGTTTAATTTGTCGTATTTGCACTGTCACCCATGTGGATAATTTGTTTCCTCCCTTGTCATGATGGATTTATTTGGTTAAAATTAACTTGTAATCACGCATGCTTCTATTGCGTTCCAAATAATGGGTAATAATTGAATTTTACGATATTGCTCCATGTGTATGAATTACACTATCAGGCTCAAAAATGTGATGCCTCTCCTTGAACATAATAGTTTATGGAACAAATCCTAGCCTGCGGCACACTTGAGATCTAAATCTTCCTGTTACCAATCGAAGTGGCACTTAAACATACGTGAAAGTATTTTGTGAACTGGAGAAACAAAACTGGTTAGTAATAGCTTATTTAAATAAGGCAAAGGTGTAGCTTACTGACCTTCATAAATTACCGCTAGTTCTCTAATATCTCCAAGCAATAGAATAAGTTTCCCAAAAGTTTGTACTGAAGATCCGTGTTACTTTAATCTCGATGTTCTGGTTAATTATTTTCACTCCTTTCTACGAGAAAATTGTTGGGTATAATGGAAAATATTATACCGTTGTAGGGAATGTTCAGATGTGTGTCCGGGAACTAGAGTGTGTCACTTGGAATGTTCCCCTGGGGTCCACTTGGGGGAACGTGACAAATTCGTCAAATCTGAACTCATGAAGCTTTAACTCCGCTCCATTTGGAAGGAAGGTCGGGGATTCGTCCTACTCATCTCGTGAATGGCTAGTCCGGAGACCTTTATTACTGCTTGGAGCCCCATCTACTGGGTCGTTATCTCCATCCAGGAACAAGGGATATGGAGGAGAGTCGCCCCTTGTAGGTACGTACATTGAGGCCGGCAAACTCGTGAGAGAGGGAGGGAGGTCGTAAGCTGTGGGGCGGAGGTCTTTCCACACCCAAGTCGGGATGACCACGTCGACTGACTATCCTATTAATTTCGAATACCGCGAGGATTATGTATTTGCCCTCAGGGTAATGATTTCATTCAATGAAGTCATAGAGTAACCAGTGGTTCAAGGGCTAAAGATTTAGTACGCGCTTTTCGATCGACTAATTCAATGAATGCATTATGTAGCTCAAGAACTGGACCTTTCTTAAACAGATTCGTAACACGGCTTATTATGACTGTGAGAGTTTAGTGAGAGGAATTTAGCTATAAGGCTCTCGAAATATCCTCATTCATGTAAATTAAACTTTTTGTTTTAACTAGTCAATCAACATATGCTGCAATACGGTCTCATTTCCAGGTCAAGATTAATTATATCGAATTTCTTGCAAAGATGAACTAAATTCTGAAATATTCTCAAAACTGATTGCTTCTAATAAATAGTCACTGAAAATGGTGGTGTGGAACCCACAAGTGTACTTAATGACGGCTTTTTTTAATGTCTGACTCTGATAATTGTATTGTGTGAATAAAATTATATCGATTGATTTGTGTGGCGAGATACAATGAAAATATGAGCTACTTCCATTACCATTAAACTGTGAGCCCCTTGATTACAATGATTCGGTCAAATAATAATCTGCTCATAGCAGTAGTTATCTTCTAGTTAGTTATCTAGTAGTTATCTAGTAGTTATCTAGTAGTTAGCTTCTGAGCAGGGAAAAGCAGTTCAACTGTGAACTCTTCAGAACACCTCTAAGGTGTTGTAAGCATTCATTGAAATGTATAAGGGCGTTGCCCACAAGAAAAAAACCGGTGAAAACTAACGTTCTCTTTAAAGTAGGACACTCCATTTTAATTGCGTATCACTCCATACTTCTTATCATTCCCGTCTTCATGGAAAATGCTAGACATATTGTAGACTTGGACAAGGAGATTTAGATAAAATCCGTGCCATTAGTTCTAAAAAAACTACATTCGCCATGAGTTCATTTTTTGGTCATCATATTGCTTTTTTCAGCCGGAATATCATGTGTATGCAGTAAGAGGAAGTCAATGCGGGTTTTCCACCGGGTCAGGTTGTCCATGTCTGCCGACGTTTCGATGACCGAGTTGCTCATCGTCTTCAGGGCAGAGCAACTCGGTCATCGAAACGTCGGCAGACATGGACAACCTGACCCGGTGGAAAACCCGCATTGACTTCCTCGATACCATACGCCGGGAAAGCCTTCGATCTTTCTGTATGCAGTAAGAATTAGTTTTTTAAAAATATTCGTCATGAGTTCATTTTTGGGTCATGATATTGCTTTTATCAGCCAGAATATCATGTGTATGCAGTAGTAATAACCTCTCTCATCCGTCGTTCAATCCAAAGATAGGTTGACTGCAGCCCTCTACCCTTCCCAATCTAATGCTAGTTCCCTTACCTCCTGGTAGCTAATCCTATGTACTTCCTCTTTATTTAGTACATGAGCATATTTCTAGGTCTTCCTCAGGGGACTTTTCCCTCTATATTGCCTTCAATTATGTTCTTCACAAACCCATTGTGTCTCAGGATGTGTCCAATTTATCTGGTCCTTATTCTCTGTATGGTTTTCCATATGGTCTTTTTCTGTTCTAACCCTCTGTACACTTCATCATTTCTTGAAAGTGATTGCCCGTCGGCTCGATGTAGCCATCTTCGCATTTCAAAACTCGCTGCGCTAACCATTAGAGATATTCCAGGGAGATATACAGTATTAACCTATGTGCCCTCTAAAATGTTCTAGCACTACATAGTTACCTTTGTTTTGTTAAATAATTGCTGAAATTCCTGAAAAATGTCGATCTTTTGTTTTATTGCTTTAAATGAGTTATTTAGCAGTGGTTTGTGACCTCTTTGCATAATTAATTTTGTTTGCCTTTCCAAATCTATCAGATATAGGTATAATAATTTGAGGAATAATGGTAGGCGATTCAACTACACGCACATTTGTTCTGGATAGGCAGTTAATTAGTTCATAATTGGTGTGCATATTAATATCTTGACCGAAGCATTTTTGTATGCTCCAGCAAGCATTTTCCGTGATGAATCACGTTGTTGCGGATTCCCTGGGCCGCCACATCGCCCTCTGTGGAGCACGAGGTGGTCACGAACACGTTCATTTGGGTTGCTTTAAACACCCGCGGGAGATCAATTGGAAAAAAAAGATGAATCGCGCGGGGCGCAATTAAATTTTCCTCGAGCAAAGGGATCCCCATTTGGGCGATAATCGCGGTTTGAGGTGGATCTGACGGCGCGAAATTTAGGGTAATTACCCCAGGCCCACAAATTCTCAGACATTTTCCGACCCGGAGAGATAGCAAAGTGGATGAGAAGGGAAATATGTACCCAACTACGTGTGTTCCAACGGCTCCTGCCGCGACGTCCGAAAGGAAAACAGACGGAAATTTCGCCCGGTGTTCCAACTCGCTCGTCTAGCTCTCCCTCCCGCTGTGTTACCATTTCGATTGTCTTCTTCCTCTTTTTGCTTCGTTTTTGGCTCGCGAGGGGTAGTCGGAAGGAAAAAAACAGCTGAAATGATCGCGCCGTAATTTCTATGGAGCGAAACTGTTGCATAATTCAGACCCATAGGATTGGTGGGGGGGGGGGAGGGGTGCCGGGAGGAGACGCTTTGGTAATTATTTTTCCCCCCTGCACCGTTAGCCTGGGCGTTCTCTCTTCAGGATCTCTAATGGGCCGCTGCATGGCTTGACTGAATATACGTGGCGCACTCTGGTGGTGCTGCCGTTGCTAACGCGCTCAGATTGATTAAATCGGCGAAAGGGGATGTGTGAGCCTTTGTGTGGGAGTGGGGGTGACAGACGGCCTCGAATGGGGGTCCGGATTAATTCTGCTCACGGGCCAACGTGATGAGCACGAGAATGGACCGAAATATTGCGTCTGACCCTGTCGGCTGTCTCTCTGTTGTTTAAATGTAAGTAACCCGAAAAGGGAGTTTGGAGAGGAAGCGGAAAGGGGGCTGTTCAGTGTTGTAAGCGAATGTGGACATTCAAGACATGCCTGGAGGGAAAAAAAGTTTGATAAATCAGCATGTACTCTAAAATTTCTTACTTGTGCTACTTACTTTTCAATTATACCTAATTCAATTTCATCGCCACGTTCTGGACATTCATAAATACAAAAATCTACGATTTTTCATCATCTATGCAGTAATCGGAACATGATAGTTGTTATGATACACTTACTTGAACGATTTGTGGAAAAATGTATGTAAAATGTATATATTTATATGCTTTCTTTGTAACTTTTAGATTTACAGTAGTTGATCTACAGTTACAGGATATTTTTTCTGGAGTCTAGGTATCATTACAGCTAATCAGTGTGCTCTTTGAAGGGATTAGTCATGAAATATTATAATTTGTTTTTTTTAAAGAAGTATAGAAAGACGCATCTTAACTTTTTCACTATATAGTGATTTTAATGTTGCCTTGAAAATATATAGAAGCATAAAAATATGCATACATATGCTTAATACGCAGCTTAATAATTAGTTAAATAGGATTACAATTTATTTGAACTTGTATTGACGAATGAGGTATTTTTAGACGTTTGGAAATTGCTAAGGTATATGAAACATTAAGTTCGGATTCCAGATAACTATCAAATACTTTTTACTGTAGGGTTAGTAATGGTGTGTTACGAGTGGTATGAAAAGAAACTTTAGTACCGCCGATACTGAAAGATCACCGAAACTGGCAGGTAAAATTCACTGCTACAATTAAATCCACGTCGAATGCTTTTGCTCTTAAATTATATAGCCGACGGTGCACGTAATAAATCAAAATTTAATAATATTCTAATGCTAACTATTCTCTGCACATTTTTTATAGTGTAATATATCCTCAGAAATTCATTTGCTATTTTTATTGGCTAAAATATTTTGATCGTCATAGTTCGGTGACAAACGACAGGTACGCTAGTGGATTTTTGCTTTTATTTTTACAATTTTATATTCTGTTCAGTTTATTCGGGTTTTTCCCGTGTTGCTTCATTTTAACGGACAACAGTTTTGCTGACGTTACAGCTAGCGTCTTTAGGTCCTGAATGAGCTGCAGAGATTCATGTTCCTTTGTGTACCGAACGCCTGAGCTAGTCAGGCGAACGTTGATTGGCCGGCTGGACCTTTGAATCCAATTGTTGTAAAAGACGTTTCGATTAAATTCGATTAAATTCGAGAAAACAGCGAGATTCAACGGATGAATTCCAGGCACTATTGCAAAAAACGGGAAAAAGACGTCATTTTCACAAAACGCCCGCCCAAGCTTAGAATCCTTACGAAACAATTGCCGCTTTCCTGGGCGATCGTATTCGGTTACCCGCGCAAGGCTTCGCGAAGCCTGCCACGACACGCGCCGCTGAGGTCAAGCGTTACACCCGAGTTGTGCGATGGGTAACGCCCCTGATTCAAGTATCAAGATAAAAAAATAGAGTTTGGCTAAACATGCATAATGTGTGTATATATTCATTCTCATCATCCATTCAATTTCATCGAAAGGGGGTGTGGCCGTGGATTTTGGGGTACCAACCTTTGGAGGAAAGACTGTTGAGGATAAAGAAATTGCAAGAGGAAATGGACGAAATATCACATTCGTGCTGATGGACTGGGTTAGTGCCTCGCTCTTTATCCTTGTACTCAATTTAATCGAGTGGGGAAAAAATCAAAACTGTCTCCTGCTTGACAGTGCGTCTCTCTTAAGATGTCGTTTCTGTTAGTTAAAGATACGCAAAGAGTTTCTAAGATAAAATCCCCCCTATCACCATAAAACTCTTGTGAACGTATTTTTTTGTCTTCAGCGATGAATATACAACATATTCGCAAACTGGAGAGATGTATCTGCTACCCTTGAAGCATGGAAGAGTTGGATGTAGTAATCACTGAATCAATAGTTTTGTATCAGGCTTTTCAAGAGATTTTCCCGCATTCACTGCGGTAGAATAAGTTGAAATTGACCTTCTTCGAATAAAATAGGTCGGTTGTTGTTATGAAAGCAAGAAACGGACTGTAAAACCCATGATAAAATATTCAAAGATATTGTGCAAACTAATTATGATGTAGAGGAATTCTGGAAATATTACTGGACGTTTCTTTCAATTTATTTACCTAGATATAATGATCAATCACTCCGAGGAAAGCCGTGCCAAATATTTGACCATATCGCACGTAGAAATTTGCATTTCCTTTTTGTTAATCATCCTTTTCTGATGTTGGAGAAAAAATACTTTTCGCAATTGTGTGGAAACATATTCCTCTAATTATTTTACACCCGCCTTGTTAAAATGGCTTAAATGGTTAAATGGTTAAAATGCTTAAATCTGCTGGCTATTTTTTAATGTGAACTCTAGTCTCCCTCAAAGAATTGATTATAATTACGACAGTTATCTGGAAAAGTGAAAAATATCTCACAAACTTCCTCTCATAAAACTGTCTTCTTTTCTTTTTATGTTATTTGACGTGTTTGATGTTGTCGACTAGCGTACTGATTGATAGAATCAATACCTGTACGATTGTTATTATTTTTTCAGAAACATGAGGCCAATAATTTAATTAGTCGTGGATTTGCTTCTTTATCAACGTTTCGCAAGTGGAATATGATTCTACAGGGCTCATGATTCCTCATGAAATTTTTTTTACCAGAGAATGATGATTATGAGAGAAGAAATTGTCAAGAGAATGATTGTTTTGAAAATGAGAGTACAGCAAAAGTAGTATTGAGTGGTGCGTCTGATATGAGGATCAGTAGGGCGTCCCATCGATCGTTGGAAGGGCCCGTCGAGGGTTTCGTGCCCCGAGGGCTGCCTCAAGCCGGAAAGAACGATTTGCATGCCGTCCCGAGCCATAGATGCAGCACTGGCCTTTGGAAAGGGCACTTCGCGAGGAAAGGGCAGGTCGCCGCTCTCCACCTGAGCGTGATACTGCCACTCCCAGGGTACGGTTACGATCAAATAACCTCCGAATAAAATGTTCTGCACATCCTGTGCTATATTCATATTCATTCCGTCTGATATCTAAAATGATATGCAGTAATTTCATTCTCATCCATGAAGGACGACTTTCTCTGATGATTACCTCTTGAAGCGGATGAGAAGTACTCAGGAAAGTAGTCGTTTTAAAATCGAGAATTATGTATTTGTGGCTATGTAAGTAATGGATGAAAGAAGAATTCCCTCAGTGATAATCCTTCGAGGGAAAAAAAGGGAGGGCAGTTGTACTTATGACAGTAAGTGGAAGAAAAAAATTAAGACACGCAACAACTCACAATGCAAACAGTAAGAAAGTAGGCAAAATCGAACACATATGAGCTTGTCACTATAAACGAGACAGAAAAAGGCTCAACAGTAAAACATCTGCTCTCAATCAGTCTTGGGTGTATCCTGAAGCAGTAATCCTCAAAAATATCACTTCTGCGCACACTATGTTTTAGAGGGATATCTCTTTTGCCGGTGACTCACGGAGTACTCAAGGCACTAAATAGATTAAAAATATCTATCTTAAAATATACTGTAATAACTACTAAATCACTGGGATGATTCGTGAAACAGGGACCTATTTTTAAACTTTACAAATGTGTTCATCCATTTATATTCTTTTCTGTGCGTGGCCCCATCTGAATACAACCTTCCTATTTATTTTTGTATAAAATATATTGACCTGGACTCCTCAATACCAGTGCTGTATTAAGGTTACGGCATTGGGTGTACCTCTTTTTTATATTATTTGTTTTTAAAAATTAAGAATGACGGATGAATTTTATGCATTTTGTTAACTTTGATGCAGCTTTACCGTTCAGTTAAAATCAGAATTATTTTCAATGGGTGTTGTACATTTAAAATGTGAGGTATCAAAGATTTAAAATTATTTCTGGCAATTTTAAAATTGATTCAGTGACCATAAAGATGGCTTAGTTCTTAATACTGACGACTTCAGATTTATCCTCAGGTATTTATGAAATGGAAATATATTTTGTAATCATTTCATTAAGTTGGCTCTATCGCAATAAAGCTAAAAACGGGAGCATTAAGTGTTCAACAGGATCAGTAACGGTAAATAATTTTCCCCCCGTATAAGTACATGAATGTAGTAACCGCAAAGTACCTCGTGTTTGAAGTATCTGGATGTGCACAACATTTGTATGAATGCATAAACTTTTTACAGCATCAGAAGAAGACTTTTTGCCTTCTTGTTTTCAGAAACCGCCCTTTTCAAATGACTAACAGCTAGAAGCGTTTACTTCTCGCCACGGCGGTGTCATGGGGCGTGGAAAGGCGTGGAGGCGAAGGTTCGCGGGAGGCGATCGTCAGTTATTTCAGCCCCCCTGACTCTCCGCTTCATTGCATTAGTGATTGGAGAGACCGTTCGCGTGTGAAGCCGACATTCAGCTGGAGAATGGCTTTAAAACCTTTAGTGTTTTCCCTCAATCGACGTCCTGTCGGTACTCTCTCAATGCTCGGCCCGAAGGGTGAAACACAAATTTATCGTTTGTCGATAACTCCATTAGCTTCGGTTGTAATGGAATAAGTAAATAGACGGTCGACTCCTGGGTCGGATGCACGAGAATGTTCCGAGTAGTGGAAGTCCAGCGTTTTATTTATGCTCATCTGCTGCCAGAGCGGCGGATTTACCTTAAATTTGGGCTCCGAAACGGATTTTGTATTAAAAAAAACGGTGCGACTTTTGATCTGAACAAATGGCCGTTGAGGATCTTGTAGCGTAACTTCAGCTAAGAAATCCCCTTGCTTATTTCTTTCACTGTGACACCAATAAAAATGTGTAATAATGTAAATCTTTACGAAAAAGATATTGATTGTAATTTGGTAGACATCGTCAGGTTCTTCTGGAAGGGTGCTAATCCTTGCTCAAGAAATATTTTTCTGATGGACGGCTTAATTACCACATGGCTTATATTTTTCATAATTTTATCTTGGAATGACCTCAACTTCTGATATATCGTGGGAAACACTTATACAAAACATAAGGGGCACAACATTAAAGAAATTAGGTTTTGTTAAGCGTGTAATAAGAAGTTCCTCGGGAGAAAGAGGAAAAGAGAGATGCTACTTCGCTCTGGTCGGGCCACACTTCGAATACGACGCAAGCATTTGGGACCCTGATCATACAGAATTTAGAAAAAAACAAAGAAAGGCAGCACACTTCGTTAAACACTGCTACGAGCGAACACAGAGTGTCTCACATCTCTTACAGGGCTTAAGAAGGGAGCCCCTAGAGACTTGGAGACTACACGCTAGGCTTGGGATGTTTTAGAAATTCAGAACTGGCATACTTTAGTGCGACTCACAGAATGATATCATGACACCTCATTACATCTATAGGTCTAGCAGAAGCGACAAAATAAAAGAGATACATTTCCGGACAGATAGGTACAAAAACTCGTTCTTCCCGCGCACAATAAGCGACCACAATAAAAACTGAGCTCCACTAAATACACTCCCATAATGCATGTCACCATTTCACCTCCCAATCCTTAACCCTTACTTCTCTACTCGGCTGGTGTTCTAAGTCCTCCTTCCACATGCGTATGTGACGGCTCGCAGGTTAGTATGTAAGTGTAGATGACTTACATATTTTCATCGATTTTTCTGATTTTTTGCCATTATATCGTTAATTAAGGACTTAAAATTCAATCAGGCTGACCATATCTTGCCAATTTAAGGGAAAATAACTTATCTGGAAAATTTACCCTATCGTTAATGTTGTTAGAGGAAAGTTGTAAAATCCAAAGTTGTATATGCCCTTTACATACTCAGAAAGGTGTTGAAAAAAATTAATATGGTTGAACTGAGAGGGTTGATCAAGGACTCCCTTGTTTCCCGGGGTTCATCATTTCGCCTATAGAAAAAATTCTTGGGCAAAAAAATGATGAAAAAGATGCTGCTTCCTGTTTATTATGTTACCTGCGCGAGGGTTGGGGCTTCAATGTTTTGCCCGTCTCGCAGCGGTCATAAATACGGCTCGCCGTTTAGCTTACGACGCGGCGCAAATTCCGGCTCTTCGGGTTGCGTCGTAAGACTTAGCGGACAACGGTGAAGAGGACCTTGTGTGTGTATATATTTGCGGCCATCAACGGAATAAAGACAAAAAAACACACTGTGGGGTGGACAAGGCAATCCCTCTCTTTCCGGGTAGAGCACAATGCTTTTTTCTTCTCCTTCTGTCCTGCGTCTCTTCTCCGTTTCAGAGAGACAGAGGAAACTCGGGAAAAATGGATATTAAGCAAAAGAGGTGAAAGGGGAAAAAGAAAAAGAGGAAGGCATGGTTGGTGGGGGAGGGAGGGAAATAGGGAGTTGGGTAGAATGTCGCATCCCAAGTAATGAGGAGACAAAAAACTCGTCTGATGGAATTTATGTCCTTAAGACTTCTTTTCTCTCGCCTGTGTACATTTTTTTATTTATTTTTCAATGTTCCACGGCTCAGATAACCTTTTCCCCCCTTCATCAACCCTTTCTCCCTCTTCTTCCACCTCCCTCCTCGCTCCTTACTCTCAGCCCAGAATGCTTAGCGTGTCCGTACGCTTGTACGGCTTCAATGCGATGTGGCGGAGCATCGACTAAAATTTGATCCTCTTCCTCATCGTACGGATCGATGCAAAAATTAGGAGAAGTAAATGCTTTCTGTATTCATCATCTATATGATGATGAGTGAGCGATGAAGTTCAATCAGATAATATACGGACGAGGCTTATAATATATTCATTGGTACATGGACTAGTTTTTTATAACTAGATGACCCGAGCGAATATTTCGCACAGTATGCAGCTTCTTCCTGTTCTTTTACCTGTTTCTTCTCATGGACAATTATATGTTATTTATGTTTTTGTTGGAGATACCTACCTAACATAAACGTAAACAGTAAATGGTCACACTGATTGCATGTAGGATGTAAACAATCTAACTAAACGATGTGTTAATAGATGGCGCCTCCTACAGTCTTTTAAGCACGTAACCATTGCCAACATCTTAGTTGATTATATCGTCAGCAGATGGCGTTGTATCATGTTTTTGCAAAAACTTTAATTTTAAAACATTTGTCTATTTTTCATCAATATCGGGGAACATAAGCTTTAAAACGATGTTTGAATCATTAATTTTTATGAATAATCATGGGAGTTATGGCGCTGCGACAAAAAAACCCCTTTGAGAAATAAAATATAATGATGCTATTTGATGGGTGTAGATTCTGAAATGACATTGTCGTAGATTTGACGAATCAGGCAGTAAGCCTGATTAAACATAGATCTTCCTTCATTTTGTGATACTTTCTGTTATAATATTAACAATTTTTTCGTACATGATGTTCGGAAACAAATGATTCCCTGGTTTAATGCACGAACATCATCTTCTTTCTTAAAATATACTTTTTATGGATGCTCTAAAGCCATGGTTTGGGTGATTTTGTGAAAATAAGCATGAGGTTGATGAATTCTTCAAGCACTTTAATATGTCATTATGTAAAGCTTAGGTGAATCTCGAAAAAACTTTGGTTTAAATATTCGAAGTTTTTGTGGTGACAATATGTGTGAGAACCATCTTGGTTTGGAAACCATTATATCGGAATTGTATTCTCGATGATCTACTTTGTCAATTTGATACTTTTCATTCAATAATCATTATTGATACTGCCTCCGCGTCTATGTAAAAAGTATCGATGTTTAAAACTGAGAGTCGCAAAACCCTTCCTGTCTTTGTATCTGAAGGATAGATTTTTACCCCACGGCGTCTCACATCCGCCTCGAATCATTTTCCTTTTATATTTTTCTCCCGTATATTAAAAAAAAGGTGGCTGTCTTACATATCTCTTTCTCCTACCGATTCCGTCTCTTCCCTTTCTCCTCTGCTTCTCTCTCCCGAGACACAAGAAGGGACCCATTATGTATTCAAGGAGTTCTCCCCCATTTTTTTATTTCTTTTGTCCGTTTTTTTTCTCCTAGCGCGCTAAAAATACACAAATATATCACACACTCGTCCCATCGCTCTCGTGAAGGGAAAGCTGGGACAAAAAGTGTACAGCGGACCAATTTGTAGGGCTGCACCTAGGAAACTCTTGTATTTCTAAATAGGTTATTTCACACAGTTCTATCTCTGCTTACAACTTTCTCCCTTTTCTCGTGCATAAATAGTGACATGTATATTATCATTCCTCTCTCCGATCTGCATCAGTTCTAATCTCTGGAACTCCTTGCCATTATCTATAAAAATTCTATGTCTATGTCCGTTTTTAAGGAAAAACTATATAATTATAGCTACAATGAGCATATATGTATATGACTAAAATTTGTATCCTTTTATGGAATTATATATTTACATAATGGTCTGCGAAATTATTGTTGTTTCTTATCTCTTTCTGATTGATATTATATTTCCATTTTTTATTTGGTGTTAATTATCTGTGACTGTAATATTTTTGTTTTGCATCACTATGAGATGCTGGCCAATTATATGTTTTGTTCTTTTTTTCGTTAAGGTCAGAATTTGAAATGTATTTTATTTTTTCTCTTATTGGGGAAACCCAGAGTATAATGAAACTTAATTCTATTTTGGATGAAATATTGCAAAACTCAGTGGAATTAATCCACCATGGAATGAAAAACCGAGTAATTTTCAAAGATATAAAATTTACTTTCATCATATTTATCAATGATAATACTTCATCTTTAGATCCGTCCTGAAGGTGATGTACCAACATTAAAACCGGGGTCGATAAAAATTTATACTGCAGAAAATTGCATGGTTTATCATTTAATCATGTTTTGTAATATCGCTTCTCAAAAAATGAATGTGTTTCGACCAGACATAAAAAGTTGCAGAAGTCCACGTCCCTTTTTTCGCTCCCTCTAAATAAGCGTATTTAAGTAAAAATTAATTTTTACATGACAAGATAATTATTTTCGATAGTAACTTCGTCTGGAAAACTCTCTCATTTCATAATTCCATGTTTCAAATCCACAGATTTTGCTCTCTGTTGCTCCAAACACTCCTAGCATTATGTTATCCATTATGATGGCTCAAAGCCGTAGATATGATTCTCTTATTAATGCGAGATTCTCCGATCTGCAAGTGGCAGGCAGTAGATTCACCAGCCTCAGCTATCAAAGCACTAAGCACAATTACTTTTGTAAAAATAATTTTTTTATGCATTTAGGAATTTCAAAGATGAATTATTGAGGCATCAGTGTCTGATCAGAATATTGAGGTAGGTAGAGAGGGCATTACATCATAAAACTGTAGCCTGACAAACAAAATATCAACCATACTAATTAATCCAGCTTTTTCCTTACTTTCCTTTGGATGAATAACCGGATGTAAAACAAGGATATATACATCTTCATACTACCCAGCGAGCCGTGGCATGCGCGTATGGATGAGAGTATTAGGTCACCAGCCGTGTAAAGATGTAAGGTTTTGGGAGGTGAAATGGTGACGTGTTGTATGGAAGTGTATTTAGTGGAGCTCAGTTTTTATTGTGATTGCATATTGTGCGCAGAAAGAAAGAGTTTTTTACCTATCTGTTCGCCAGTGTATTTCTCTTATTTTATCGCTTCTGTCAAACCTAAAGATATCCACTTCATAGAAGAATATCCACAGTTGGTTTGAAATTTAAGGCAAACAACTCTTCAATCATATATTGATTACTTAATGCTATGGAATATACTCAATTTTACCTTAGTTTTCGTTGAGAATGCAGTTTAATATCAATTAAATATTCAAATTTAAGAAGAATGCTTAAATTGCTTAAAGAGGGAAATACGCTGGTTTCTGGTAAGTTATGGATGGAAAACATCGCCATCACTATCGTTATCACTTATGTTTCCGGTTTTAGCTACTTTACATTATACCCTTAGAAGCCAGTGGTAGCTGACAAGTAGCAGCTCTAAGATTGTATCCCAAACCATGTGTTGGTATATCTGTAAATGTTTCGCTCCCTAAAGCCCCCGCGATTGTTCAAATCAAGGCCGTCAACTTCCCCAAAAAATCGAAGCAACTTTTCCTTTCCTTCCCTCATTCAAGCCAACCACTCTCCGCCCCCTATCTCGAACCCCCGCGGCGAAATTTCTTCAACCCCTTTGGCGACTCGAAGACGGGCAGCCTGGAAGACTGTCTGCGATCAGGAGAAGGGCGAAGTAAGATGAACACAAAAGTTGGTAAAAAATATGAGAGTCCGAGGGAGGACAGTGGAAAGAGAAAGAGGAAAGAGGAGCCTATATGTTTGACGTCAGAGAAGGAAAAAAATAATGATTATATAGTGTAAGGGAGGAGTCGCATAAGTGAAACTAATTGAGGCCATTATCTTTTGCCCTTTCAATCCCGGAGTCCATTCCCTCCCGTAAAAGCTTTACGAGCAAAGGGCCCGATATAGATGGACGGAAGACTGTCCAGCCACATCTTTCTCATGGAAATCCATTAGCCCCCGTTTCAATGAAAATTCAATCGAAAAATTTCTCCAATTATGTCAGAGTCGGGAGAATGGGAAGAAAGAAGGGCGGCATTATAAATGACACCAGGAAAGAATGGAAGTGGAGATGAAAGTTATCTCGGCGATTTTCCTGTCTAAACTGGTCGGAGTTAGATTTTTATGGCGTCCTGGAATGGGAAGTGCCTAGAGGAAAATCTCTTGCTTGCTTTATTTGCAAAGAACTAGCTTTCTCCCTCTTGGGCAAGCGAACAGGGATCCGAAATGTCTGTCTCACGAGATAACTGTTGGCCGAAACTTGTTCAGTGCAACGATGGGTTCCCTGCTGAAGTCACTGTGATGCGGACTGGCTTAACATAATTGGTATTTCCATGTGAGGAGAAGTGATATGAGGCACTCGGAATAAAGACATTATAAAAAAGGTGTGGTGAGACGCAGATGTAGTTCCTGCCTTGAAGTGATATGTTAAGGATCACTCACTTGGACCTAGGGAACAGAAGGGAGTGGGAAATTGATTGGAAGGTTTTGATATTTCCGTTTGAAGAGACCAATAGATCTGTGTGAGGTCAATTAGAAAGATTGTTGAAGTCTGTTAGCGAGTCGACATTCTTTAGAGGTAATTCATAGATGGTAACATATGTAGAAACATATGATGTCCAGTGGTTGTATGATGTTACAGACTGTAACCGAAGAAAGAATATTTTTAGGTAGGATACCTAGAGAATAAGGACGAGTCTTCCTTTGGTTAAGATTAATAAGATTAAGGAGCAACCAGAGTCAATAATTACTTGAGTGTTGAGCAAGAAACTATTAATTTACTTAACTTTTCAGATCTAGCCGCGTGTTAAAACATCTTGCATTAGACTGCTAAAATTTTGAGTTTCAATGGGGATTTTGTCTGTCCTGAGATTTTTATTACCCTCTTCATATTTTTATCCTCTGCATCGGTGACTAAGTTTTTCTGAGTGTGTATGTATACAGATTTCTTAACAGATGTGATCCATATAAACCATTAAATTGACATTATTTGACTTGCATGCTCCTAAACTGCTGATTTCTTGTACTAGTGCACCATGTAAAGATAGAGATCTTTTAATGTGTACTCAAACTATAATTCAGTCGTGTTTATGCCATAATTCATTCATTTCCCATTTCCCTTTACCGCAAAAGAATGTGCATGTATACATCTCCGGTTTCCCGAGCCCTCCGGGTTGGGAACCGCTGAATTGTTATTAGGCATTGTCTTTCACTTAATCTGTACTGAGTCCAATTGCTCGCAAGCATTCAGGTATGCTCCTGATAAAATATTTTATTCATAAATATTTTTAAAATTTTAATAACAATTGCTAAAGTCCTTTTTTATGATTCTTTTAAGCTTGAATTCTTCATTTCTCTAAAAGATGAGATAATTTTCTTAATCTTGCATGCTGAAGATGAAACAATTTTATAAAACGATAAAAATGCACTCAAATATGAATTTTTTCACCGTAAAGTCAACCAAGGTCGTAATCTCATAACTGCGAGAAGCTACAAAATATTTATTTCAGGAGATCTCATGAGAGCGCTAACTATCTCTTTGTATTGTAATTCTAAGTAAGATTTACTCACAGTAATACTAATACGACTTCTAAATATACAAAGCATATAAATAAATCCCGGAACCCTCCATTCGACTCCCATTTAATATTTGCTGGTCAGCTTCTTTCCTTGATTGAATGATTTAGTTCTACAATATACAGCGATGCTATGAAATCAGTCCGTAAATTTTGCATCCCATTGATCACTTGTTATCCTGTGCGGATGATGAAAGCTTTCTCTTGTTTAACGAACTCAAAGTTGCGAGATCTACCCCCATTGCTTGATCATGCTGTTGAAGGACAGCCATGCTTTAAATGTAAATCTACATCGTCATGTATTTCTTTAAAACACTTTCGCATATATTTACATAGTCCCTCGCATTTCTAAAATAAATATGGGAGCCTTTCATTGCTGTTATCATTTCCTAAGTAATGTTATATTGGTGAATTCACTATCGAGCGTTGACCGTCCATACTGATCTCCATACTGATTTATTCCAAAGTCGAATTACATGAACACTTAGGTGCTTGACTTAGCAATTCTCCAATATTTTATTATTTTAGTTTTGATAAATATATTCAATACGTTAATTTGGTAACGTTCCACTCCGAGTCCTCGGCAAGCATCGGGTTTAATTGCCGGCATAATTAGGCCACAGGCTTCACAGAAATTAAAGATCCAATAGCACTCCATTCCTACTACTCAACAATTGTCCTTCCCATAGTATCATATTGTTCCCCAATTTGGTCTATGTCAGCCCCAACAAATCTAAAATCCCTCGATTGCATCTCTCACTTCTTTACCAAAATAGTCAAGCACAGAGTCCCACATTTCTGTAATATGTCCTCAAACGCTGTGCTGTCCTCTCTTTTTCCATTTCTAACCTCGAAAACCACAGACTTAAAATGGATTTAAAACTCCTCCACAATACCCTTAACTCGAACATTGATTGCCCTGAACTGCTTTCTCTCTTCAACTTCAGGATACCAACTCGATCCACCCGCACCCATACTCTACTCCATCTGCCTATTCCAAGGATATCTCTCACCAAGCGCTCACCTTTATTTCGCCTCCCATCCCTTCTAAATTCACTCCCCCACACTATCGATCCTTTTTATTTACCATGTAACTATTTCACCAACCAAGCAATATCCCACCTGTCAACAAATTAAATATTTCCCCTTTCCATGTTGGGCTCTCGTTCCTTATTTTTATGCTGCTATTGTGTTTTTGTCCTCTTTCTTGTTTTTTGTTATATGTTTACTATAAATTGGCGCTATTGCTGTATGTGAACAATTTTTTTTAATAAATAAATAATGGCCGAGGACTCGAGAGGGGTTTGACAGTTATCGCAGCCACGTCCGATGCCCATAGGATTGGTGGCTATGCTGCCGTTGGGTCGTGCGTGCGGAGTTGACGCCCAAGTATTGCGGCCTTCTTCATGCGAGCTGCAAGTGACTACGCCTGTGCCACGCAAGACGGAATGCACTTGATGCTCTCCAGCAGCGAGCCCTTATACGTCAATACATACGTTACATAATACGTTAATACCTATAATTTCGAGGAAAATGTAAATTTTAAGCTAATTTTTGTCCTCAATGCTCAACCACGTTGCACCACGCGAGAGGTTCGATGTCCGTCACTCAGACGGTTGACTGCATCACACCCTCAGCTGTCTACGTGCTACCCAACGCGGAATTTTCGCCGGAAATTGTTTGAGCAGCAGCCAGTTCTTTCAAGTCCTGCCGATTTGACCTTCAGATTTGGGCATGCGGTGTAGCGTGGGGTTTTGCACGTATGCCCAACAAGGGAAAGTAACGCGGCTTGATTCTCCGTAGCGGTGAAACGCTTGCTCAGAGGAGATGGAATTTCCCCGGTTTACTGCGGTAATCGGCCAATTGTTGTTCATTTCTCCGATTTATTTTGTTAATTTGGTCCGTGACATCTAAACACTCCGGGCTTTTGATTGTGCAACATGGAGTGTTATTCCATTATAGAGGGGTAAACTAATATTTCCCACGGTCTTCAGTAGTTTTGCGATTAATTAGTCAAAGCCAACAATTCACCACCGATCTATATTAACTGAAGGAAGAATTATGAGGACACGTAGAGACGAATAAATGTTGAAAATATTTTACGTAGTATACTCGAATATAAAGTAAAATACTAAGCACTTTCCTACAAAAGTTTGCAAAAAATACAAAGAATGTTGATTTATCATGGATTCACAGATGCAAAGTTTCTACCAACTAATACAAAATTTCTACCACAATTTAGTTTACTCTGGGTAAAATTATTGTCTGACATTAAATCTTCAAAGCAGGCTTAAAATCCTAGTTTTCACAGCGATTATTTTGGAACTCTAGAAATATTTCAGTTCGGAACAAAATAAAATTTCTGCTGATTACATAATTGATTAACACGAGTCAGTGTCGTGGATGCACTCCTTTATTTTCATTGCCGTGGTTGATAAGTTGTAGCCGCAAATTCGTAAAATATTTAAAAGGATTTATTTTGAACTAATACTGAACATTAAATGAATATCATTATTCGCAATATTCCCTGAGCAGAAATATTACCTAAACTCGTGATATGTTTAAGGTTGTTCTTTAATGCATCAATTTGAAACTACAGTGTAAAACTGTGGACTGTCATACTGTGAAACGTATCCAGGAAATAATCATTGTTATTAGTTTTTCTGATGACTCAAAAAATATTACTCACGTGATGTATAGAAATACTAAATTGTCCTCCAAGACTGTTTATTCGCTAGCCTCACTGTGACCTGGCATTAGGTCGTATTTAGATTATTAGAGGTTATTAATATCAACGTTCTTCAAGAAACAGAAAAAGGCACTGAAAAATAAAAATATGAATATACCGATGCCGCTTTTCTTTACTAAGAATAATTACTCGAGGAATATGGGAATGTTGGGGGACGCCCAGCGTCGGCGTTAGGCAACTCAGAACGAAATACTCCAAAACATTCGCAGTTTAACTGGTGGTCGGAATGAGAACTCAAATTAAAGCAGTCTCTAGGAAGTACCAAAGCTGGTCTCTACAAGGATGGAAAATCATTGTTGTTATAGCAAAAGCCCCTTGCGCTGCGTACTGGACGAGTTTGAGATATGGGCTACGGAACTTTCGACATTACTGCAAAACGGTGAACGGTTGTTTAGTTTGGAGAGTCTGTCAGAAAACCTTTCTTATTACTGTGAACGCCAGTGAATTGAGAAAATAAAATGACTCACCTCTACCAGTCGTCTCGTTTGGCATTTTACAGTGAGATCTTAAGGTAGGGTTATAAGTAAATGCGGAGAAATGGGTGATTTCGACCACTCGTTTTACGTGTGTGCGCCTAATGTTTTTTCGGAAAGTTTTTTTATTCCCCTGCCTCACTCTCTCTCGTTGGCCTCCAATCTTCTCCTCCAACCTTTCCATTTACGCATTCCACTTTTACCTCCCCTCCCTTATGTGCAGGTCTGTGCCAGGAACTATTACGAGAGCTATACTCTCATCATCATCGGTTGTTCAATCCTAGGATTGGTTGACCGCATCCCTCCATCCTTCCCTATCTAAAGCTAGTTCTCTTTCTTCCTGGTATCTCTTCCTATGTACTTTTCTCTTTATTTTGTCCATGAACTTATTCCCGAGTCTTCTTCTGGGGACTTTTTCCTCTATTTTGCACTCAGTTACGTTCTTCGCAAACCCATTGTTTCTCAGGATGTTGTCAATCCATCTTGCTCTTATTTTTCTATGGTGTTCCATATGGTCCTCCCCTCTTCTGTACACTTCATCATTTCTTATTTTGTCCTTCCATTTTATCTTCATCATCCTCCTCCAGCACCAGGTTACGACGGCGTTTAGTCTGTTCTGGTCAGCTTTTCCAATGGTCCATACTTCCGATCCATAATGTGCTACGCTCCACACGAATGTTTTCACATACTGTTTCCTGGTTTTGTAGTCCTATCTTCTTTGAGCAGGGCAATTGTCTTTTTCATATGAACGCCTTCTTAGGTTGGGCTATTCTCCGCTTGGTGTCGGTTGTACTTCATCCGTCCCACGTGGTGGTACCTCCGAGATAATTGAAGGAATCCACTTGTTCTAGTTTCTCTCCGCTCCGTGTGACAGCTATAATCTAGGAGCCCCATAATAAGGGTTATCACCTCTTGAAATGAACCAAATCAGCTCTGCTTGCTGCTTCTGATGTTTTGCGACTTAGTGTGTATCACACAAGACGTTTCCGGTTCCGGTTGGTGCCAACCTTTGCAATCATGCCATTGGTCGACGGCTCTAAGTCGGTATTTACACTTTTTGTTAGTCATTTGTTCCTTTGGCATCTGCTTGTGTACTTACCTGTATCAGCTATTTGACTCCAAACATATTTTATTGGACTTTGAAGTAAATATTGAAGGTATCGTAATATCATGGAGACATATGCCATGAAATTCCTAATCTAAGAAAACTGGTTTGCGCACGGATGGCAATTGGGTTAGAAGAAATGACACCTGCGTGCGTCCTATCATTAAAGATCCTGGAAGATTTTTATGTGGCACGAAAAGCACCTGAGCACAATGCACTGAGCACAACGGTGTATTGACAAAAAGTAAACACAGGTGGCATATGATCGCGGCACGAGACGTCATTGGTTACCGGTGCCAACGGCCGGGTGAAAAATAGACTCGCTCCTATACTTGAGCTACGGGGAACGGGTATGCGCTGATTAGTCGATGAGCCTACTGATAACCGTAGCCGATAAAGGATTGTGCATTCCAACTTAGGGGGGAACGGGCCGCCTAAAAACCAACGACTGATTACATCTACATCTACGTCATACCCTGCAAGCCACCCCAAGGGTGTGTGGCAGAGGGTGCTTCCACACCAGGCATATATGAATCATACGATAGAAAACCGAAAGTACATTGAAGCCAGCGTACCACACATGCAACGCGCCAATTAAAAATCTACTAAATTAGAAAAATTCTATTGTCAATCGTTCCAACGTGCAAGGGATACAAAGACTACTACTACAGATTCAAAATATCATGCATAAATAAGAACATCAATATTTACAACATGCATAAATAAGAACGTAGAGAATATAAAAAGAAAGATTTAACTATTCGCACTATTTATGACGACGATCACAGCTGTCATGGTCCCGAATAGTACGCGGAAAAAATGACATTTTATACCTATCGGTTCTACAATCTATCTCTCTAATTTTATTGGCGCGATCTAATCTGCCGGAGTGCGAGGGGGTTAATAGTATCTTTTTCACGTCGTTGTACGAATAACGAGGGAATTGGGGGGGAGGGGTTCATCCCAAGTAACATAGCTGTTACAAGGCGCCTGTTTATGTTTCTTACTCGTTAACATCGTGCTGACAATACTACAGAGTTTAACACGAGAAAGGCCGCGTCATATTTCAACCTTAATTTTTCTTATATAAACCAATCCCTAAATATAAACTCACTCAATAATTGAAAAATTATTGTTGAATTGTGATTTAGGCTTGCGCGGGGTTTTGATGATGGTTGAGTCTTCCGCTTTTCGGGTTTTCCGCCGCGTTGGTACAGCTTGGGGACGATATTTCGCCCGATATCCTGCAAGCTTCCTCCGGTCCAATTGATAAAGCCGTTCCAGTCAAAGTCCAAATATGTTTATTTCCATACTTAAACAACAGTAAAATATAAGAAATAACTAAATCAACAAGTGTGAACTCCATTTTAATATTTGCCCCTGAGAATAGAATACTGTGCTGCTGTCTCTCCCAGGCATGGCCTGTAATGATAGAAAGCTGAAACTGCCTCTTTTTCGTAGCTGTTCGATGCTCCTGCGTGCAGCACTTGAGTGCTATGCAAGTCTGTCCAATGTTCGTAGAGCCACAGCTGTAAGGCACGGCGTAGATGCCTTCGTTGGCGTCTTCGGGTAGACGGTCTTTGGCCTTGCATAGAATGCTGGCCGTCTTCAGCATGGATTTGAATCTTGTCATTATATTGTACTTTTTTAGAGTTCTAGATACTTTCTCTGGGGTCCCTGCTACGTTAGGAATCACCACGAAGGCCACTGGTTTTCCACCTGAATGGTCCACTGCGTTGGTCTTTTTAACAGCCGTGGTTGATTCTACTTTCTTAGCGATCCTCAAAATCGTGTTTTTGAATTGAAAATTTCGTTGGGAGAGACAGCGTTACATGTCGTGGGGGGGGGGAGGAGGGGCTGGGGAAAATACTACGGCGTCAACGAAGGGGAAGTAGGGGGCGGGGGGTGAAAAAATACCGAAAACGGTATCGTAGTTTGTGCACGACCCCTAGCGTCTAGTGTAAAACGAACTTAGGACTGCCAGGTACTGAAAACAAGAGCGGGCCCCTCGGTTTAAAATCGGCGACGGGGGTCATGGAAAAATTCTATCGGATTTATGATCTCCCGGTCGGAGGGTTTGGGACCATGGGAGGTATTTCCCAAAGTCCGAGCGATTGACTGAGCCCCACCCATCCGGAGACTTGCCATTAACTCGTCCGCCATTTAGCAAATCAGCCAAATACACGCACGTGCTATCCCCTTTCACTGATTTTTCCGTCACTGCGGTCATAAAGAGGGTGGTTGTGAGAGAGAAAGGTCATCGCCTAAGTACGACACGACCCTCCACTCATGCACATCTCCAACGTGCAGTGCAACACTCTTTTTTTTATTTATTCCTACGCTCCGGTGGAATTATGGGCCATCAACATCCATTACACCCCCTCACCCCAGCTCGCTGTCAAAAAAAAATCTGAATTCATCCCCTAGTGAGTAATCACGCACGAGTTGGTAATTACTGCCCTATATTTTCGCTAAAATCACGCCGTCATCTATCGTACAGGGGGATGTGCACGAGACATAAAAAAAAGGTCGATGATCAATGAGACGAAACGTCATTTGCCCGCCTGTGGCGATTTTTCGCATGGGAAAGCGTGTGGTGTTTTTTTAAAGGGAAAAGCGTTGTTTTGAGTTTTCAAAAAAGCACCAGTCCCAAACGTATGATCGTAAATCCTGAGAAAAAAATGTTTATTGCTCGTGATTGGTTTTGACGCGACGTGGCTGGGAATCGGTGAATTTTACATACCCACTGGTGTGGCCAAACCGAGACAGAAAATCGATTACGCCAGTGCGGCATCAGTGCAATCATTTACTTTGTCTGTAACGTGCAGTCAGTACAGATTTGACTAGGGTTTGAAAAGGGCATTACTGGTGGAGACCTAATGTTTCACTATGTTTTTCAGTTCATTTCCGGGGGTTTACTACCTTACTACCTTGACACTCTGAAACCAAATATTTAAATCGTTTAACCTATAATCTATATCATTTATATATTTGTGATATATCATCATTTGTGAAATTTGTGAAATCATTTGTGATATTTGTATATATAATCATTTGTGAAATTAATTGAAAACGCCTGAACTACTCTAATTAGTTTATAATGGTTATTTAATTAATATATTCCCTTCATCTACGTAAGCTATTGAAAATTTTAAAGCAATATCTGTTACAACTTCTCCTTAGGCCTAAGCCTTGGAAGGAGAGCACATAATGTTTTCAAAGTCGAAAACTTAGGGTTCATATTAACTTAAACATCTTTATTGGCGCAATAATAATTTTAATTAGCCGTATAAGTTCCAAAACGACACCAGTAGTGTGCTCTTTATTTTATAAACATTACCGTATCGCGTTGACAGAGAACATATAGTGGTAACCTCATGATGGATGCTGTGATAGATTCACGTCTTTCATACTGTGGCATTAATGCACAGTGGTCTCTTATTCCATCAAATATTTCGTCAAAGTTGAACCAATAAAATAATTTAATCACTGTGTTAACAAAATATGATGCATTCCTACTAATACCGTACAGTTAAATTACAGAAATTTTTTTATTATATGCATATGTATGAACTAGAAGTTGGAATGAGAGGTTGGTAATATTGGCAAAACACTGATTGTAGGATAACACCTGCAATACGGGGTAATTAAAAATGCCAGCGGGGTGGATAAGCTACTGTAGGTTTTCGGTTTTAAAAATCCACGTGAAAATAGAGGAAACCAAAAGGAAAAAGTAATAAAAATTAGCTAATAATAATCGACAATGGAATTACATGAACTATTTTAGAGATATGGGCTAAGTGGTGAAAGTGGATCCGCTGCTTTGCTCTCTTTTCTAGACAATCTTTTACCATTCGTCACAAATTCATGATACATTAGGAAGTCAAATCGGAGGGTTTACTATAGAATTCCGTTCGTACTCAAAAGTGTTGGAAAAATTAAGTGCTGCCTCGGAATTCACGATTCTCACTCACTTATACGATGGTGTATTTTCGAAGATTATCCGTGTCGCGTTGCAGTCTTAGAGATCAAATCATTTCAGCGAGGAAAACACCGGAATTATTTTTCTATGCTTCCTGCCCAAAGAAATAAAAGCCATATTTTTGTAAACTTTTCTCGGGCTCTGCACCAGGTGATTGGCTTCATGTTTGCCGACGTTTCGGAAAACGACTTGATTTCCATTATCAAGGCGCGTTACTCTGTCCGTGTCAGAATGTAAACTGAATTGAATTGACCGTTGGTCGGGCCCAACAATTGAGCTCAGGTGCCATCTGTTTGGCTGAGGTTTGGATTTTGCCCTTGAATTATTTTCCTTATGTTCCACAGAAGTCCGCAGTGGCGGAACACAGCATCGATGAAGATCATGCCATTCAATAGGGAGATGCAAAAATTCTGTGCCGCTCAGCGCGCTACTGGGACCGCATAATTAAGGAAGCCATTGAAATGCGCCTTATTCCAATAAATTTCAATCGTGACTCTGGCTTTCATCTGAGCAATACATGGACACCTGTAATAAATTGCATTAAAAACATAAGGAAAAATTGGAAAATAATTCAAGGGCAAAATCCAAACCTCATCAGATGGCACCTGAGCTCAATTGTTGGGCCCGACCAACGGTCAAGGGGATCGGGTTGGTGTGGTGGTTGGAGTACTCGCCTACCACACGGGCGGCCAGGGTTCAAATCCCTGCAGTGGCGGATGTTTTTCAGAGGAACCCGATCCCTACTTGAGTGTCTTGTGGAGGGCACTTCAAGTAGAGTACTCCGTCTGTCGGATGAGACGTTAAACCGTGGTCCCCATGGCGCCTTTCGTTAAGAGCAGGCTAATGCCGACGCCGGGTTTTATCCACCCTTCCTCCCTTACCTATCCCCTATGGCGCAAATGACCTTAGCCGTCGGTCGACCCCCCCCCAAATATCCAATCCAATTCAACCAACGGTCAATTCAATTTAGTTTACATTCTGACACGGACAGAGTAACACGCCTTGATAATGGAAAGCAAGTCGTTTTCCGAAACGTCGGCAAACATGAAGCCAATCACCTGGTGCATAGCCCGAGAGAAGTTTATTAATACTATTCACCAGGAGAAACTTAAATCTTTTGCCATATTTTTGGTTGGAGTGAGCCAAAGCCGATTTCAAAAACAAAAGTATTTCAAAAGCTGTGCAAGATACTTTTCACCGATTCAAGGAACGCAAGAGAATTCGTTAAAAATTGCATAAGGAATAATGGGTGTCATCCTCTGGTAATGGAATCACTAACGCTCGACTTTTACGAACGAATACGAAAATCAAAAAGCCATCCATTTTTTTCCGATTTGAATATGGTGATTAGAAGAATCTTTAGGAACAAACTGTCCTATGTCATTACGGTTCAAATCAATTGATAGTGGCGTTAAGTTGCGAAACGGCGAGAAGGAATTGCTCGTAATAAAAACTGTGTGCAAACATTACTTGCAAGCAAGTCTGTGCACAAGCAAGTCTTAAAAATGGCGGCGCTAGTGACGTCAAAACCGGTAGACAGCATTAAAGCATAGTGGAACTGTGCACCGTCGTTATATTAAGTTATTCATTACGATTCATCAGGGATGGCTCTACAGATGGATATACTGACTTAAACTGAAAAATTCCGCACTGCCAGATTCTATAAACTAATAATTATGTGCAACAAGCGGTACCATGGTCTAAAGTTTTCTATATTCGCGATGAACCTCAAAGAATGCGTTGAAAGCTGTTGGAAAATTGCCTACGATTCAGTTTTCTGCCCTAAACTTGAGGTTTTAATAGATGGAATGTTTTGGGCCACCAATATCATAATTTATGCCCTTAAGGTAGCCATATTTATAAAATTTTGCCCTCTGTCAGTTTATGAGCAAACTAAAATAGTCTTTACCACCTGGGTTTTAACCATTTTGCTATAATAAAATTTCAGGTCACAGGCTAAAGTGGTAGAAGCTGTAATTAACACGCCATCGGAATTCGGATCCGATGTTCTTCCGTTTCTCTTTGCTTTCATCCTATGTGGTAGGGGTGTATCAGCGCTACGTCGTGTTTATTAATTTTTGTTACTCATTGTTCGTTCTGGTGCGTTCCAGAATCTGAGAGATCGTTGATGTATTCAGTCGTGGTGTTGGAGGCTTCGAAAGAGAGTTTGCCGACTTTGTTGGCCCCAGAATTTTCCAGTGCGTTAGCGCTTAACCTGCTCTCCGGGCTCCCGGACAGTAACGGAAATCGATAAGTAATTTAATCGTAAATTTTTGTGAGGGCACGTTTGCAAAGGGATATCACTGGGGAAAGTACTGACTCAACCAATATTATCAGATTGGGGCGTAAACATAGCCGAGTGTGAGTTGAACACGCTGCTGATATTTCAAAGCTTCATATGAGTTTTTAAACATGGAAATTATAAATATTTACTTTTAAAAACTACATGACCGCACATTTTCCACTTGAGACTCTGGGATTCAACATTTCACGTGTATTGCTTTATCCTCAATATTTAAAAAAATCAACCCATCCGAGGCTTTTATAAGTTCGCTAGTACCATAACCCATATTAAACCTAACATTTTATCACTCCTAAAGTTATCGTTGAGAGATTTGACCTACCCTATCATTCGAGGAAATTGAACCAACCTTTGAACGTTTGTAGCTCTAGCTCTAACTACAACCCTTCATACAATTGGTGTAAGACCGCCACTGTGATATTTTTTCTCTTTTCCAATTATAATATTACATCCGCATTATTGTTTCATGAATCAAACTATACACCATATAGAAAAAATATCAATAGGTAATAATTTCATGCAATGTGAAGTTTTTCTCGTCGGATGTAATTGGGCTAGATTATTACGAATTTTACATTGTGTAGCAAAATAATATGTTTTTTATTTGACAGAGCTACGGCAAGTATGTTATCTCAAATACATTAAAACTAAGTCGTTTCTTTAACTATAGTGCAGCAGTCCACGCTTATATTTAATCGTAAATTACACAGTATAATAAATTACATTACAATTTCTGCAGACTTCTCTAGCAATAAATGTGTTATTGTCTGCATGTAAAGCCTCACTAAGTTTTACAAAAAGTTTCCAATTTTAGTGGTTAAAATGTTCATTTGATCTAAGAAATGTTAGCGTCCATAAGATGAAGTAACGTATTAGGATAGGGTGTTGGTGGAAAAAATATCTTCAATCTCGTTAGTATTTATCTGTACTCTACATTCTCGTGCAGAGAATTTATAACCACTCAAGTTTACCAATTTGACTCGGAGAGGTTTTAAAAGGCTTCCCGCGGCAGAATATCGTTTCACCAAAGCGTGCGAGAGAGTTAGTAAATTACCTTCATGCACGAGGAAGGTAAGGGATTGAAACATAGATACCTTCCTGGTATCTAAGGGTAAGTAAACTGAAACTATTCCGAACTCTAATCTTGCGCACTTTGCTGGCGTATTAGATATATCAAGATATGAATTTTATGACGAAATGTTTATTCCTGAGATGAGAATTATTTTTTTTCCATGTATTCCACTCGCAAAAATATCGTGAGAGTGATGGAAAATAGGCCAAACAGTTACATTAATGGAGAGGTGACCTACATGTGAGGTCAATTTCTTTCAAAACTTTGGAGGTTTGTAATGGAAAGATAGTAGGTAGCATAGCAGGTAAGAGGATGTTGGAGAAAAGGCATTCATTTTGGACATTTTTATGCTCTTAACTAGGTTTTCCGAGCATAGAGTACTCGTGCCTTTTTGGGTTTCGAAATAATATTTCAATTTATTTGTTTATGGAATGACAACTGTCATAAATATTCTAGATGAAATGCCGACTTTTTAAAAGTCCAAGCTGAAGGTAATGTCATGCAAATCGTATTGCTGAAATGTAGCTGGAAATCAAAAACTTTGCAACAATTTTGGTGTTCAAGGATGGACATGTTTGAAATACTTAGTGAGAAGGCACTGACTACGATTATGCAATTTAGGACGACATACTAATCCGAGTTTGTAAACAGTAATCTTTTATCAATCAAGTCAAAATCTTAGAATCGCTTTGGTGCACAGACGGACTTACAGAGAGGTATTCGCAAAAAAGTTCCCCGTTTTGAAAAATCATTAGCAATCAACAGGAACAAAAGAGTCCATAAATTCTAATTAGCATGACAAATTTATAACATTATGAGTAATTAAAAAAATTAAATTTCATCTTTGGAGGAAACATTGTATTTTGAAGACTTAATAGAACTTCTATTCTGTTTAATTTTTTTTCAATGCGTTCCATTTTCGTTGATATTTTATTTTAAAGGGATAATTCAATTTTGCATCTACTTCGTTGAGGTTCTTAAATAAATGTGAACTTTAAGGAACGATAGAAATAAATGAAACATTTTAGGGATGTGAGTTTAGAACAATAAATAATGGTTGGGAACCACTGCTCTAAACAAGGGGCACCAAAAGCTCAATAGCATGACTTCCCAGGCAACGTGTAGAGACTAAAGGCCTGTACATACGGCGCCTTAGATTGTGTGGTCTGTGGCGCATATTCTGGCGCCAGATCCGGTATGATTGGACGGCGACATTTATGGTAGCAATATCTTTCGCTTCTGTGTACACACGGTGCCACGAGACGGTGTTGAAACAATTGAACTTAAGTATACGTTCGAAAATGAAATGAAATCACACATGACTCACTGAGAGTATATTTAAATAATTCATCAAAACCAGAAAATCATATCCAAAATCTACCACACTGCTCCTTTCTAAATATACTTCACCAATGTCATAAACCCAATACGGCAGCTAAAAGTTTTCTAAACAAAATCACACACTTCTAGTTCTAGAGATCCGACACGACTGCTCGCTGTTTATAGTTGCACTTTCACGACCGGTTTCGATATTGGTTACTCTTTCAAGAGAACCCGCCAAATTATAAGTATATTTAGACATACACTCACTCTCTGCCTCTCACTCTGTAAATAATTTGTCCAGGTGGATGAAAATCGCTGGTATTTTGCTTTCTCTCGCGGCTGTTTACTTTTTCAAGTGGTGGTTGCTATGGATGTAGGTAGCGATATGGCAGGGAAAATGGTACACGCTCTATCGCTGGCAACTTGCTTGCGATTGCCTTGCATGCCACCAGATGTCTTGCGATATGGGCGTACACACGGTGACATCTGTCGCCGACAGTATCGTAAGCAATGCACGGCAACAGAAATCTCTTCGTGTGTACAGGCCTTAAAGCCCGAAGTACTCCCATCGTAGCAACCGACTTAGGGTCGGTTTTCCTGTGAAATATATCCTCTGATTCTGGAATTTTTAGCTAAAACCTTGAGGATGGAATGTCAATACTAATAAACACCCCAATAACCCGATTTTCAGGGACGAAGGCTCAGCAAAAGAAGCTTTTGCCATGCGAATATGCTTAAATAGGAGCAATTATTTCTATTATATGACTCACCTCCCATCCTACCAGCCAGTAGGTATACTACGCTCCTGCAACTTCATGAAAATTTCCTAGAATCAAGTCTAAACAAAATAAGCTTATATCTAATCGGAAATGCTTAATTAGGAGCTACTGTTTATAGTACATCTTTCACCTTCCATCCTATCTGCTAGCTGTTGTAATGCACTCCTGGAACCTTGTGATAATCAACGCACACGAACAGTCCGGGCTCACTGCGAACCCTTCGTCGTAAACACGGTGTAAAAAGAGAGGGGTCGGTTTTCCAGTGAAATATATCCTCTGATTCTGGAATTTTTAGCTAAAACCTTAAGGATGGAATGTCAATACTAATAAACACCCCAATAACCCGATTTTCAGGGACGAAGGCTCAGCAAAAGAAGGTTTGGTCATGAGAATATGCTTAAATAGAAGCAATTATTTCTATTATATAACTCACCCCCCATCCTACGAGCCAGTAGGTATACTGCGCTCCTGCAACTTCATGAATATTTCCTGGAATCAAGTCTTAACAAAATAAGCTTATATCTAATCGGAAATGCTTAATTAGGAGCTACTGTTTATAGTACATCTTTCACCTTCCATCCTATCTGCTAGATGTTGTAATGCACTCCTGGAACCTTGTGATAATCAACACACACGCGCAGTCCGGGCTCACTGCGAACCCTTCGTCGTAAACACGGTGAAAAAATAAAGCGGGCTCCTCCCCCAGCCTTGTCTCTCCCACTCATCAACATTCAAATTGAGGTTGCGCTTGAGGACGCCGACATCGAGCCCGACTACTCCGAAAACCCCCGGCACAACGTCGCGCTATCCACTTCAGCGACGGCGAACAAAAAAAAAAGCCCACGCTTTTTCGGGTTGGCCCAGGGGTCAAGGGCGCGCGATGGCAGAATGTGCTTCCCTGGGCCCTGTTCCCTCCTCACTCCATCTGCATGCATCCCGAGCCGAGCTCTCGATGCGTTCCCTCTCGAAGGCCCTGTCAGGGGGCCCGTGGAGAGGCCCTCTGAATAGGAGACCCTC
This sequence comes from Ceriagrion tenellum, assembly GCA_963169105.1. Taxonomy (NCBI): domain Eukaryota; kingdom Metazoa; phylum Arthropoda; class Insecta; order Odonata; family Coenagrionidae; genus Ceriagrion; species Ceriagrion tenellum. The sequence goes on along the minus strand of OY720643.1, from coordinate 55,409,216 downwards.
TCGTCGCCACTGCGGCCGGGACTACCGTATCGCGATCGCGCCGGGACACGCCGCTGGCTTTTCGTCATTTTGTCTCCATTTACATCTCCCTGGAGCACGCGACGATCCTGGCGCATTCAAGCCCACTGATTGGCTCTCCCACTCTCGCTCTATCCAGCACTTGCCACCCCGCGGCGCTGGAATCGTTCTGCGTTGCCAATATGCTGGATCGCGGCTTATTTTTATCTTCCTCCTCTACGTTCTTGATTGATGAGCCTATCGACTGGATATCAAACTTGTTAATGAAGGTTTGGTATGAGGAATTGCGTGGTTTTTCAGTTTGTCTACCGTATTTCCCCCGTGAACCAGCATTGGAAACGTTCTTCCTCGAGGATGAATCGTGTCGTAACATGAGCCTTATTTGCCCTACATTGTAAATTACTGTTGGTAATATCCACATAATATGCCTTCATCGCATGATTACATCAGACTCATTTCACTGTCCAATACTTGACTTTACATTTGGTGTAAAATGAATGCAAAGTTACATAGTTAATGATAAATTTACGCTGAGACTAATCCCTCTAAAAGTTGCTAAACACTATGCTCGCTTGTACAGTGTGTCCCATTGATCGTGTGTCATTTTTGACCTATAATTTTAGATACTTCCTTTCAACCTATATGAATGAAATTTGGCACCTAGATAAAAAAGGTTGTAAGTTTTGTTGAGTCTAAGCAAAATTTTATAAATATGACCTTTTAACCCCAGAAATAAGGTCCAACCAAAAATACAAATTTTGCCTTACGGGCTTTCAATGTTAAATTATTCGAAATACAAAAAAGACAGAATTATTTTGTGAAACTTTCAATTAATAGGTTTTTGGGCACGAAGAACATGATGGAAGAACTTTCGAGTTCGAAAATGCAACCGTGACCCCTGAAAGGACACAGTCAAGGTCACAGGGGTGACAAAAAGTGAATCACCGCTACAAACCTGTCGAATCATAGGTTTAAAAAGGTGCCAAGGTCAACGGTAAGTTCTTCCATCATGTTCTTCGTGCCCAAAAACCTATTAATTGAAAGTTTCACAAAATAATTATGTCTTTTTTGTATTTCGAATAATTTAACATTGAAAGCCCGTAAGGCAAAATTTGTATTTTTGGTTCGACCTTATTTCGCGGGTCAAAAGTTCATATTTATAAAATTTTGCTTAGACTCAACAAAACTTACAACCTTTTTTTATCTTGGTGCCAAATTTCATCCATGTAGGTTGAAAGAAAGTGTCTAAAATTACAGGTCAAAAATGGCGCACGATCAATGGGACACTCTGTAGAAGTTTATAACGAAGCGCCTTTGTATTTTATTCATTTTTTTGTTTAAATATTTTTATACAGGGTCCCCAATACGCCAATAGCGTTTGAGCCTGTAAGTTGTAGCCTAATTAACGAACTGGAAATGGGCATGGGCACTGGAAATTAGCTTCAAATGCAACAGTTTACAGAGAAATAGAATCTGTAACGAGCGCGGTCAGAAAGAAACGAATCTCATTCTTTGGACACCAAATCACTACACCGGAAAACAGAAAAAGCAAATAAATTATAGAAAAAATATGGAACAGTGAGACCAGCATAAGATGAATGGAAGAAATTAAGGAAGATATGAGTGAATTACACATTACAATAGAAGAATTGAAAGTAAAGACAGACACAATCATGAAATTCCAGGACAAACCGACCAGACTACAAACCAGGATTGTCAAACAAAGAATAGGAAGGGTGATCCCAGATGAAGAAAAAATTTACACTCCGAGCGAATGAAGAAATACTGGACTAGCAGAAAACAGAATTCCAGAAGATGACTGACTTAGTCCAATGAAGGCCATAAAATATAATAATAATAAATGATAGCTTTCCTGTGAAAACATCAAAAAATATATTGGCCTCTAAAAAATTGTTGATGATTTAAAAAATTGTCTATGCTACTTTTCGATGCTAATATAACATATTTGTATAACTTTATGGGGAAAATATATTCATAGGCTACCACGTGTGGCGTATTTATCATTGATCTATTGTTTAGAGTGATGGCAAAATTTATAGCGATTATAAATTACGTTGATGTAAGTAGAAATCGACCACAACCGCGAGATTAATTGAATGACTGAGCCCAATTAATCATTCCTTTATCACAACGATAAAGATATCATTCACTCACATTTATCGTCCTAACAAGAGTATGTCATGTCTGCCCCTTCATTTACCAAACAGTTATCTTACTCGCATTCGCGCCTTATTTTACGAGATAAATTTCCTTCAAAAACATATTCATTGATTAACAAGTCCTCTTTTCTTACGTCTACTGCTGCAAATGTGGTTAACATTAACGTGCTATGATTCATTATTTATCCTTAAGGTTTTTGAGTGGAACGTTATGTATAAAATTAATGGTATGTCAGTAACTTGGTGGAATTCCTTCATAATGAAATGATGAATTACTTTATTTTTCACAATAGATTTATTGCACTCTTACCACCTGGGTTTCGTTACTGCGCGGCATTATCAGGTCTGCGCGACATCGTAAGGTCCTGATGAAGCGATGAAACCCAGGTCGTAAGAACGTAATAAATCTTTTTGGGAAAAATAAGTAACTCATCGTTTCCTTATGTATAATATTGTCTTAGAATGATTTTTTTCTAGACTATTAACACTTTTCCACTTCAATTTTGATCTATCTTCGATTTCTACCTATAATCAGTGGTCTAATATTTCTAACGGTAGAATAAAGACATTTTTTTATTTCTTTCATTTCTAACATTCTCTTTGGTTACACATTTACCTTTCAGTGTTTGTATAGCCCTTTATATTCCATTCCTTTACATCATCGATCTAAAAAAAACTGCGAATGCGTTTCGGCGTCCCTAATGTTCATATTTATGTGAGCGTACTCTTTTGTGTGACTCGGCTTCGGCGAAATGATAAATTATGGAAAATGCGCACATGTAATCATATAATCACCTTCCATGTGTTTATTCGTTATAGTTGGATGTTAATTGATTAAGTGTCCCGTAGTGAGCAAACTGAAAGAGGTTTGTAAGTTGATTCGATAAAAGCTTTTGCAATCAGCTTGATAAGCCATGCATACAGGTCATGGCCAAAGAAGAATTGTTTACCGACTGGAATAAAACAGGAAGATTTTATTGGGAAAAATTAGCGAATGACAAATCCATTGACTCATCTATTCCCGGGTTAACCTGCTGCGTATCGCAGAACAGAATAAGTGGAAGGTTCTAACACGATGTGTAGTAGGCCAATTTATTTGGAAAACTACCTTTTAAGGTATTGATTTTGTGTCATTAATGGAGTCTCTCAGCAATGCCATAAGCGCACAAAAGGAACGTCCTCGGATGAAATATTAACAAAAAGATGCTACTTTTTACTTGGTAGGTACCCCGAATACGCCGATAGTATTCTGGATCCTGTAAAGGAATATTTAAACAAAAAAATTAATATAATACATTGGCGCTTCGTTAAAAACTGCTAAGAGCAAGCAGACAGTGTTTCACAGCTTTTAGAGGGATTAGATTGGTAGTCGCTAGAAACTCGGAGGCTACGCGCAGTAGTAGTTTGCTTGAGAAATTCAGAACAAATTTGTTCTACGGTGACACAAGACTATCATTTTGATACAACACTTAGAATCTCTAAGTCCTACGTAAGCGATAAAATAAGAGAGATATAATTCCGAATTGATAAGTACATAAATTAGTTTTTTCCACGCAAAATCCGTGACCATAATAAAAATTGAGGCTCTCTCTAAACACTCCAATAATGCAAGTAACAATTTCACTTTCCAAAACCTCAACCTTTCACAGCTTTTGTCCTAATACTCCCTGCTACACGCCCATGCGGTGACTCGTAGGGTAGTATTTTGACGTAGATTATTCTAGGTAGCGAAATGACATCCGGGTGTCGTGATTCTAATTTGTTAAGCAATAGACCAATTTAGCGTGTAGTAAGAAATGAAGGAATATATGATGAACGGCCTGACGAAAATAAACACTACTACCGTAAATATTTATATGGAACATCTGATGCTCTAAACGATTCCCCACTCTCAGAATAATGCAAAATAGGTACATTTTAAGAGGAAAAAACCATTATTTCACCCACGTATTACAGCTTGTTTCACCAACAAAGAAGTTGGAAAACATTCACTCCTTTTTTGAAGAAAAATCTGCGTTTCTCTTGGGAAATGCTAGTCATTTAAGAAAGGTATAATATAGGGAACAAAAAAAACATTTAAATATAAATCATTTATAAAAATTTGGTTTATATCTTCATAGCCATTGTTCAAAAAAAACTGAGTACTTCTTCACTCGGTTCTGCAATATTTTGCCAGTTACGTCGAAAGTAAACTTCCTCGTTCAGAAGTTTTTTAACACTTGTAGGATACATTTTTCGGGCTGTACTGTGCTGCAGATGTTGTCAATCCTGTTTGCAACATTTTTATTTAAAAATAAATCGGAATGAAAATATACATGAGGAATTTCGCGGGTCATAGGTCCACCGTAAATGTTAGTAGACTTCGATAGAACTTGGAGATCTTAGTTCCTTCCGGACTCGGGGGAGGTGTTATCGTTGCACGGCCTGCTAGCCCATTCCGTCTTAAGCCGAGCTCAAGAGCGTTAAACGCCTTCACGGGGACACACCCCTATTTCGACCCTCTTAACCCTCTCCGCCCGCCACCTCGCTTATCTCGGGCCCCGGCTGAGAGAGCGGGATCAGGCGCATCCTTTGAGACGCGTAAATCTGCGCGCCCTCGGCCGCGTTTGCCAAATCCCCACGGACGCCCTTTCGCTTGGACAAGGAAGCGAAGAAGGGCTGGGGACCCGCGCGCCTGCCTTGAGGAACCTTGTCGCCTTGAAGAATGAATGGCCCGAGAGAGGGGTAATGCATGCCGTCGCACCGCTTCGCGCCCTTCCCATTATACTCAAGACAGTTGGCTCGACTTTTATGGAATAAATCAAATTGAAACAATCCGAGTTTTAAATTACAATTTTAATATTTTCTTGTGCAATTTAATTTGTTTACCGGGCAAAACTCTAATGAATGAAACGATCATCATCATTGGTTGTTCCATCTTAGGACTGATTGACTACAGCCCTCCACCCATCCCTATCTAATACTAGTTCCTTCACCTCCTAGTACCTCTTTCTATGTACTTTTCTCTTAATTTGGTCCTTTAACTAATTCCTTGGTCTTCGTCTGGGGTCTGGCTTTTCCCTCTATCCTGCCTTCTATTATGTTCTTCACGAATCTATTGTGTCTCAGGGTGTGTCCAATCAAACGATCTTATTCATGGTGAAAAATAAGTATACTCTGCGCTACAGTTGACTTAATAAGTGTATCAATCTCATTCAATCTAGTGAAAGTCAATCAAGTGCAGTCGATCAATCCTAGGATTGTACGACAAATAAAAGAAGAATTGTACCAATCAATATTCCCTGTGGTTTCTGGCTTAGCGCAGTGGAAATTCAAACCCTACCGTAATAAAAGCTATACTTTGTTTTTCCACCAGAACTCATTGTTGGAAGTTGTATGACACTCACATTTACCATAAAAGTACATGGTACTACGCTCTGATGAACGACGGTTGTCTATATGAACTAATTTATCGTCATTGTTGTAACAAGATGCTGGAAAGATGAGATTATTGTAACTTCATGTATCTTTTGTGAGTGTAAAAAGGAAATCGGAGTATCAGAAAATAGCTCATGTTCGTTTCCCGATTCCAACAGAAAATAGCATACCTTGAGTACTAATAGGGTAAACTCTTTGAATCGTTATAATTAAGTGTTTTGCATCGGTATCATCATTTTACTAAAGGTCAATGGTATTTCTAATATCTCCTCAGCAGGTTACGTCTTATTAACTTGCTTATGAATTAATATTTACAATGGTATGGAAAACATTCATATGAAGTATATGGAGTTAGAAGTGGATCTCCTGCCGTAAATACACTAAAGGGTCCAGATGCTATGAAAGAAACCTCTCGTTACCGACAGTACAATATTTGAAAACAATCAGCCCAAGCGACTGAGTCCAAAGTGGAGTTTCCAGACTCTTAGGTGGGAGTTGAGTGAGAACGTACGGGCGGAGGAAATGACATGTACAAGCACCTCACACTATAGCATTCCGGCCTATTCTCCTCCCTTCAGCTGCCCTGGCATAATTTTGCTGGGAATTGAATTGTGAAATCCTCGTCCCAGCTCTGCCGCAGTCAGCTCATCATTGGTTTCAGCCACGTTTCCTTATTGGAGGTGAAGGCGGACGGTTTGGGGGGTAGGAGGGTTGGAGTGGAAGAGGGGAAGCAGCCAATGCTATCTGTGGAGCTTCAAACCTGTATGTGCGTTCGTCTTCACCAGGGAAAATGCTAGAATTTCAAGGCGTACTTTTCTTTTGAGCGAACTAATTCGATACGCTAGGCTCAACCACCACCTCGTGATGATTGCTAGGCTTCCCTGAGAGTGAACCATCTCCTGACTCTATGTGCTCAAATTACCTAAGTGGGCACCTTTGGATGGACATTAGAGGTGATTTAGAGAGATTGCGCTTTGTCCCTGTTTTAACGCCCACAAGCCTTTCTCATATTCTTAGCTGTAGGTCGATTCATGATCGCCCTTTAGTTCTGAATTGGTGGACAACGAACGGTACTCTATTCTCTGAATTATTTTCAACTGTTACTCTCTCCTTGTTTAGAAAAATGCATTCATGTGTAGGTAATAATACACGAAAGAATGACGACTGCGTTGGGTCAGTGTTGAATTAATAGTGAGAAATACGTATGAATAATTATTAGAGTGAATACCTTATAAGAATCACAGAATATTTTTTTCATCCTATAAACATTTTTTGTATTATCCCCTACAATTTTCTAATTTCCTCATGATTCTAGTCATCCTGATAAGAGTAAAATTTGTCGCTGCGTATTTTCTGCCGAGTGAAAGATATCCATCCAATATTTTTCTAAGAGGAATGAAGTAGATTACAGTGGGGTAGTTAGAAGAGCCAAAAAAAAATGTAACCGAGAGCAGGCTCATTACCTACCCGGTAGAACCTCCCATAGATACATGATACATGAATTCATGTTTGTTACATTGTAAGTTGATGCATAAAAATATGCAATTTTGATGTTGAATATAATTAGCTGCTTAACTCGCTCTTGCACTTCCCTCATATTTTTTGAACATTTCGTTTTTATCCTTTTTTAATTAAAAACTCGCTCCCGACGCTATTTAAGAAGTAAGTAAAGTCCGACTCAGAAAATGCAAATTTTAAATGCATATAGGCTGATTGCCGAAGAGTTAAACTGTGATTAACTTTGAATTTTTAATTACTTAGCTCTTTTGAAGTACCCACTTAGAAACTTATCTAGAAAAAATTTGGTCTCAAAAAAGCCGTGCTGATGGATTGTGAACACCAAATTTTTATTCTTTATGCCTGAATTTATTTGTAGAAAAGATAATTTGTGTAAGGGGACGGGTCTATAAAAGGCTTGTAATAATTGAAAAATGATATCCACATCAAAGCATCTAATAAAGTTTACATTAAAACCAATGATTAAAGACAATATAAAAAAATGGGAGAATAAAATAGATTAATTATATCCATGCGGAAATTTGAATAATATTATATCTTAGGCGTACGGTCCTGGAAAGTTCAAATAAATAGAAACACCTTTGGGCGCCAGATAACTCTGCTGGTGACATGGTAATGGATGGAGATTGCTTGAAAAATAATTTTTCTGCTGTGCGCTAATGTCACCATTCAGAGCAAATAATAGAAGAAACAGATTCCAATATGGAATAGAATGAGAGAGCTTTTTATATTTTGAGAAACACCTCAATTGATACAGTAATTGAAGGAGACCGGCGAGAGATCGTGTTAGTTGGTACTGTACTCGATTCCTCACGCTGGTTTATGGGATACATTTATGTTTGAATTTGTCAGCTAGTCTGCATATTAGGCATTTTATTTTTCATTACGACAAGTTTTGGAGTTAAGTATTTAAATTCATGCGACGTTCGCACAACGTTGAAGTTTTCATTTGTTTTTACCTAACAAGTCGCCATGGGAGCCTTCTTAAACCAGTGATGCGTTCTCATTATTATGCGTCTTCGTATTACAGCTGATATTCGAGGACCTCCTTCAGCGTTCCAACCCCCCGTCGCCTTTCGCCCCGAAGCGGGAAGAGTTTTCTGAGCTGCGTCGGGCCGTTAGCGAAGATTACGCGTCGTACTCGAGCCAACCAAAACCTTATACCACCACCAAACCACGGCGCGAACACACCATATTACACGCGGGCAAAAACATACACCCTCAACCCTCCGTGTTCCCCTCGGCAAACCGCAAAGGCCAAACCTCCTCCTCCCTCTCTCTCGTCCTCCCACTCACCCATCCCACTCTTCGCTTCACTTTCCATCGGAATTCCACCCCAAGCAAACGTTCTATCCTCTTGGAAGCACAGCCAATCATGTTCCCCACGATGTTTGTATTTATCGTCCTCAAGGCTGACGCCCGAGATATGTTTCCAGGCTTTTTTGTCCTCCCTTTTCCCCCAAATGTCTTTGCATCTCTGCGGCGAGCTTTCATTTCCCTCAAAGCTAAATTTTCGGCTCGAACACAAAGGTTTCCCCGATTTTATTTACCTTTTTTTCCCCTCGCCTTTTCCCATCCCCGACTCCATCTTCGAGTCCCGTCTCTTCTGATCTCGGAGCGGTCGGGAAAAATTTTCAGCGCCGGATTTGTGTGCTTGTGTGAAAAAATGCCACCCGAAACCACTGGCTTATTTGTCTCAGATTTTTTTTACGCCATCATTTTCACAGACCACGGTCACGTCCCCCTCTCGTCTCACTCATATTCTCAGGACGTAATTTCTTGCGCCGAATCATGTTTCCCCTCGCCTCCGATTTGAGCTCGCTCGACGGAAACCGGCAGTGTTTTTTTTTTATTCTTCCTCGCAAACGTTTTTCTTCTAAGTTACTTCGGCGTTTTGGTCTACATATCCTTCCCACGGTTTAATGTTTACGAAGCGTGGTATCCATCGATTAGTTTGCGTGGGTGGGTGAGCTTCGTTTCCTGCTGAGGCACGTTTTTCTGCTCGTAGGACGAAAAAAATGACAGACGCGATATGGGTGATTCGATCAGGAGTTGTTTCCCGGGAGTCCTTTTCACTTTCACTTCATGTTTCATCGTCTCGTCGTAACCAGTCATCCATTTATTTATTCATGAATATACCTTCTGCCTGAGCCTTTGCATTTAGTATCAAAACCGTTGTTTGTTCCTTCACAGCTCAGGGGATTTATGATGTAGAGCTCCTATTTAAACAACAGTGAATGACACATATTTTCCTTTCGAATCTGCTGTATACAATAAATTTTCGTGACCTTAACCCACGGAGTATGTTGCATTTTCTTTTGTTATTGAACTACTTTCATTTCGGAAAAGTAAGTCTAATATAATAGGCAAATACTTTCTGCGCCGATTAATTCAGTGCTTTGTATGAGTTAAAATATTTAATTTTAGAAGACCTAAAGAAAAAATAATAGTTAGCGATTCAGGAATATGTGCTATATATTAAAAAATGTTTATTTCCGAAGTCAATTGTTTCAGTCCAATTTTGTGAATTTAAATACATGGACAAGTAAAATTGAAACAAACAACGACTTCTTATGGACCTTTACACTCAGAATCTCTTGGGAAACTAGAGATAAAAGATTTTAATTAATTTAAGCCGTGAGAAAAGTTGTGCACTCAATGGACACGTGTGGGTATATCCTATCACAGCGGGATATGTATTCCATACTTCCTTGAATTGCTTTAATACGTCAGTTCAAGTGTCTTTGGACAAGCGTGAACGCTGACTGATATTCCGTTTTATGTTTGTTTGAAGAAAAAATTTACAACATCCGTATTCATATGAATGCGTACTTAAGTATTCTCCAACGAGAATCTTTTTGTCGTATTTTATCCAGAGCCTATCCCAAAGGCTTAAATATAATTTTCCCTAACCATACTCGCGAAGACTTAGGGTGAAATATTGGCAAATGATTTTTGAGTGAGCTGACGTGGAAATCACGACCGTGTTATGCCTGAAAGTTAATTTTCGAAATTTCAACTCTTCGGTGCAAAATTCTGCTCTGAAAAAGTGCATGGTAATGATCTGTGAACATTACACCTGCAGGGGAAATTTCATTTTGCTGATAAAATTTGGCGAAATTATTTTTACATGTCAGTGCTTTATTAGGCGGAACGGCTCCGACGAGGTGAAAAATCAATTGCAATTTTCCGCCAAAAAGAGTGGAAAATTGCATTTGGTTCGCTTTGAAAGCAATTTTGGACAGTTTGAATGGAGGCTTGAAATTCTATCCACTGTTACTATGGATGACGTATCAGCTAAAATTGTTAAAATGCCTTTTTAACTTTACCGTTATTGCTTATTCAAGAACGGGATATTTCATATTCTCTTGATTTTCTAGGATTTCGCATGGAAAAATGCATGATTGTGGTGGGTCACCAAATGCTCATTAAGTGTTTCGGTAAAGTTATTGTTGAGACAAAGTCCTTAGCTATCGGTAGTGTATCTACGGCAAATAGTTTTTCGTGGGTTTCTGAATGGTTCATTCGTACTTAGGGAATTGTGAAGCAAATCTTAAATATCTTAGTTTTCACACAATTGAGTGAACTTTGTAGCGGAAAACGATTCGCTTGGACTGGAAATTGAACCAAGATCCCTCGAATTCGCGACGCCTAGGTAGGTTAATTGGTTATAGATCTCGGCGCAAAATTGAGGGACCTGGGCCCGATTACCAGTCCAAGCGAATGATTTTCCACTATGAATTTCGCACAATTGTTTGCTCACTAGCGGGTGACTCCATCAAAGTTACTGCGCGGCCAGTTCCGTAGTTTTTTGAAAAATATCTTAGTATTTCTTCACCTGTTTAAGTTCCTTCTTCACATCAAAATCTCCTAATTCTCTGTAAACCTCGCAGTTATATTCCCTTAAGATATTGTTTCCCATAAAACAACTTCGTGTTTGTAATGATACTGAAGAATTGTAGACAGCAAAATGAGGGAAATACCTGAAAAAGATATTAAACCATGCTATGAATGCAATATTTTGATGTGATGGAATCAGTTGTTCGGAATATAGAAGAAAATTGAGAAGACCCATCGAAATACCTTGTTTCCGACGAAGGTCAGATCTCAAAATTTGAGTGGCTCTCTGAAACCCGAGTAGGAAGTGTGTGGCAGGTATGTTTGGGCAGCAACTGTCTGGAGAAATATAATCTGCACTTCAATGTCAGGACGAAGAATGCTATTCTTGTTGCGAAATGTGTATCCTGTCTGCTGGATTTATTATCATGTCTCCTGACATTTAGATCTAATTCTACCTGGCTAAAATAACCTGAACGGTGCTACAAATAGGTCACGTCTCACAAACTTGTCACTTGGGAGACTGCTATGTTAGTTTTTCTGGCATCTTATACAAATAAATGATGAATGAAATGTATGCCTTCTTATCTAAGGCATGTGGCAGGTGAGACAAGTATTTCATAAATTCATGCCATAGATTAGATCCAACATGGAATTTTCAACTCTCTCTCTCTTATACTCAGGCTACCTAATCTCTCCTCCTCTAGCCATACTTATTGCAAAACTTTTTCTATTAGGAATTTAAGTATTTCCCTCTATGAATTCATGCACTGTCTTTAGATACCTCGTGATGATGACATCTTAATGTAATCAGAGGAGTACAAAACAACGAATCTGCCTTGCGGAAATATAAATTGCCATATCAAAATATTCCTTCTAGTTACATAAGAAAAGGTATCTACTCGAAGTTATAACTCAAATACCCAGCATAAGTTATTAGGTGCAGTTTAACACAAATGTATTGCCATTCATTATTTTCATATGCTCTCATACAGAAGATAAATAAACCAAATACCAATCGCTGGAAAAACTTACTAATCAGAAAAAATAGCCAAATATTTGTACCTTTTAAATATTTCCTTACTTCAGTAGGAAGGCGCATTTCTCACTTTTTCTTCAGGTATTAATATTTTGAGAATAAGTAATTGTCCATGCTGAGAAAGTTTTAACTAGTTAAAATTTCAATGTGGCTATATTGTCATGTCTTCGAAATAATAATGCCCTAGTGTCCATGATGAGTGATGCGACCCTCCACTTAACCAATTCAAGTAGCTCTCGAACCATTTCTAATGCGCGTCAGGTCATCCTGGGCAAATTGGTGATGATGTGTCCATTTGAAGTGTGCCTTGTCAAATCGTGACGCGGCTGTGAATTGATCAACAAAAGGCGTCTCGGCGTGGATGATCGTGTCTTGAAATAGCCGAGCTCGTCATCGGTTGGTTCCAATTCGCGATTGATTCTCCTGGAAGGCGCGAGCGCTTTCAATTTAAACGCCACGCATCAGAGGAGTTGATCTGATTGGATGGCCATTTGAGCACTCAAACAATACGCCAAGGCTTCAATTTCACACTTCATTGTCCCTTAAATGATAAAGTGTTTCAGTTTTCAACTGGAGCATATGGAGTTAAAAAGGAATCAACGCGCAGAGAATGAGTGGAAGAGTGTGTAGGAACGCCATGTGTTACCTTTCGACGAAGTCCAGTTTAATTTAGTCTCAACAGTGGTGACAATAGGGTGATGACATGATATTTTTTAACCATAGGTGAGTAGTAGATAAAGCAACTGTTTTCCTGAATTATTCAGCTATCATAAGGAAAGTGTAAGAAGTGCCATCACTCTGCTGGAAGATAATAAAACGTTTTTAAAAATAATTTTAATTATTGGTCTTCCTAGTGATGAATAATTTCATCCTGAAAATATTGACGAGCTGGTTATAAAGAAGTTTTTACGTACATAAGCATCACTATCCTCTCTGCCCAGAATAAATAGCTTCCAAATTGTTCAGGGTATGAGAACTTAGCATATGTATTAATGGACGTTTAGTAATTTAGTTATAGAAATTGAATGGTTTTATCAACGGATTTTAATTAAATAATTGTGTTAGGAGATGATATTAGTCGAACAGGCTATAGTTTCTATCTGGTGGCATTCTAAAATTAAATGGTCACTCAAGTTATTTGAACTTTCCTAAGTTCCGGGGAAGATAATGCGAGACTCATCAGAACTGATTAATGCATTGAGATAATTATGCACAAAAATAGGTGAATATGCTGAATTGTAACTTCCACAGAAAATATTATTTGATGGCATTATGTCAGATTTTCCAGCACATTGAATAACTTTTAATACCAATTTTTTGATGCCTAAATATATCTCTTGCATCATAAACTTGCTACAAGTAAATCTTTTATGTGCTGGGATTTTGGTTTTCCCGGCAGAATATTCATTTATAATGCTTTGCTACTCGTGCCGCCAACGACACTTGTTCTACCATTCTCTCTTGTCTACTGATTTATCCCATTATCCTCAACACATATTGGGCCAAGATGTTGACAAAAATATTTGCTAGTTTTATTGTTTCGCCAATCGTCCAGACTCGGAGTTTATTCATCCGCCGTGAAGCAGTGCGATAACTTTGTACGCACCTCAAGGCACGGCAGGTCAAATTAATTCTCCTCTCCCGACCGCTTACCTTATTTCCGGCTTTCTTTTACTCTCGAAGTATGAAGGACAGGTGTGGTGCTGATAGAATGCTCCCTGTCGTGAGTTGGCGAGGTTACGAAGGCGAGGGAGTGCTGCGCCATTGATACGAAAGCCGGCACTTACTCATGCTTTCGCCTCCGTCGGCGATTACCGACCGTGGTAATACTAATCTTGGTCGCTACGGTCCCTCGTCGAGGAGGCTTTTATCCATCTGTGTGAGTACCGTATATGGAAAATCAAATGGACAGCTACAGCTTTGCATTAATCTTTCAGATATGTTTCGACTTGCATGAATGCAAACGTAACGCAAAGAAAAGAGCGTCAAACTTGTTGGATGAAGGAATTGAATTTATTTCCTGACTCCCACAACCTCAACAAGGCATCCTCATCAACATACTTCATCGAGATGTATACGTAGTCGGAGGCTACACGCTAGCCTTAACTTACTTGAGAAATTCAGAACTGGTGCTTTTCAGAGTGATACAGAGAATATCATCATGACGCTTCACTGCATATCTAGGTCTGATAGAAGCCATAAAATAAGAGAGATACGTTGCCGAACAGATAGGTTCAAAAATTCGTTTTTTTCCGAGCAAAATAAGTGACCGCAATAAAAACTAAGCTCCACTAAATACACTCCCATAATGCACGTCACTATTTCACCTCCCAAAACCTTATCCCTTACATCTTTACACGGCTGTAGTGCTAACACTCCCATGTGACACACCCATGTGGCGACTCTGAGGATAGTACTAGATAGATGTAGATACAAACCTAGAGAATGAAGGTATTTGAGTTGACTGCCGCGTTGGAGGTAATATTCCTTATAAAGTACGAGTATAGTACCATAAAAAAATGAATTTCGTACAAAAGGAGTACATAGCGTACATAAGACTACAGTTTATACTGCGTTAGATGCTGTAATACATGTTAACGAAATATAAGAAATGCTAAAAAGTGATTTTAGACTAGAATTCGTTCAATGATAGCTGATATAGCAAAATGTGAAGCTTATTTCTTCGTCAATGCGGGCTTACGGGATCGGCAACTGATCAGTATCGTCGGCATTTTACGTCATAACATCGTTTCGCTTCGCGCCGCTCGATACACGCCACTACGGGGAACCCTACAACGGACGATGAACGAAGCGGTCGCGGAGTATGGTCTGTGGGTGAAAGAGGGGAAGTCTCCCCTGGAGAGGTGGGGCAGGGGGGTTGGAGGCAGTTGGGAGGTCTTGAGATAAAAACTTTCACTGGGCCAGCGTTGATTGGGATCTCGGCACGTTTTCTTTTTCTTGTTATGTTCTTTCCTTCAAGCTCTCTCCCTTCTCCTTTCGTTCAGCCGTGGACGGAATCAGCCCTTTAGAAGGTAGGAGGACGGACAGGGGGAGAATAGGTGAGGGAGAGAGGGAGGGGGGGGATTGGGGAGTGTAACACGAAATCTGACATTCCAGCCTGGTATCCGGAAGGGAAAGAATTTCAGTTTACGGACGCATTCGATACGGCGCTACTTAAAGCTGTTGTCTGCTATCGCAAAAAAATAGGAGAAGGAGAGAATGAATGAAAAATTTGACGCCATCTGACGTATCTCGGCCGTTTAACTTCCACCTTTTGAGCAAAATAAAACTCCCGCTGAAAAAGGTAAATACTTGTCCATTTTGACAGCAGCATGAACTTATTCTAAATGGGCTGGGACGAAATAATTTGAATCATCGATGCGAATTTAATGGTTGATTTGAAATAAGATGCCTATTTAACGTTTGGTTTGAAACGTGGGCCATTAGACAAATGTGCTCTTAAGACCCGGAGTAAATATCCTTTCTGACCCCTCAGGAAAAGCTCCAAAACCCTGCAGAATGGACATCACTGCGTGAACATTTACTTCTATCTGCCCAACCAAGGGTACTGAGTTTGAAGTGACCGTCATCGCTTTGTTTAAAGAGATACAACTTTCCAATACTGGTAATTTCAAGTGCAACATCAAAGCAATTTAACAGTTGAATTAGTGTAAAGGTTTTCGCGGCGTTTCAGCATTTGGAGATCAGTTTTCGGGTTTCCTTCCGCATGTTGTCTTTTTGTGACGACAGTTTCTCCAGCCATCCTGCTGGGTGTTTTCACTTCGACCTGAAGACGCCAGCAGGATGGCTGGAGAAACTATCGTCACAAAAAGACAACACGCGGAAGGAAACCCGAAAACTGATCTCCAAACTGAACAGTTGACTTCAAATAATTCATTTCTTGCGTTATATTGCACATGATGGATTCCTGTTAAGCTATTTATCTTACGTCGGCGGCATTCTAGTATTCCTGCTCACAACGAAAGCGTCACTTTGTAAAATAATTAATACCATTAATTAAGAATAATTTTTCAGCCATTTTTATAATCTTGGCTATTTGTCAGAAGAAAACCGACCAAGGTGTCAACATATTGCGTCCAATGTCAACAGATTCAGGCGAGATATCGCGGAAGTTCGTCATATTGTAACAGAAATAACAATTGCACTTTTCCACAAGATATTCAAATGCGTAAGACGCATTTCAGCTCACAGAGCCATCATCAGGTACAAGAAGTGCTGTGCCTGACGATGGCTCTGTGATATGATACGCATCGTAAAGTGCAATTGTTGTTTCTGTTATAACATATTCCGTCGTTGAATAGGTAGATGCCATAAAAACGACTCCATGTCGAAACTTAGCTGTTTTCTGCTTTAAAATTTTGCAGATTTTATGCTCTGTGAAATATAATTCATTACAGAAGAGATTATGCTATTATTAGTATAGAGGCTGGCACAAATCTAATATTAACCGAAGAAGAGTTGCTCAATCAAAAAGTGCACCCGATTAGAATTCTATAGCAAAGTTATTATTACCTTATCACCCAAGAATGCCCGATGCTGCTGTAAAAAATTGTGTGTACTTATTTCCTGCTTCGTTTAGTTTAAAAGGTTCGCCATAACGGGATCGCTTTAGAAATTACCTGCCCTTGTGCCGAAGTCCTTGGCTCATACCAAAACATCCTGAACAAGAAAGCGGAGGGACGTAAAGTTCACAAATGCTCGAGCAGTAGTTAAAATCGTTAGCATTCTGTCGTCGGTGCGACCCGGAGCATGCGGCGGCGATGGAAATAAAAACCAGGCGCCCATTTGCGGGGAGCAAGTTCCCCCGCTGCCGCCGCTGCAATTAGTTTCACCGGATTATTTATACCTTTCGGAATGGGCATCACGTATTACGACCCGACCAAAGTTTAAGAGGCACACCCGCAGGAGAAGAGGAGACGCAGGAAGAAAAAACACGGCCTCGCCGAGTCGGAAGAGGTTGAGGGAAAACTTGAAACAAAAATAAAATCTGGAATACAAAGTGGCTTTGGAGAAACATTCCTGCGACTTAGGGAGACAAATAATGACCATTCTCTCGAATAAGGGAGATATATATTTTACTTCGGTTGTCCAAACACGTTTCTGGTTCCCATTATTGGAACGGTGGGGCCGGGGGAAGGGTGTTGGGGGGGGGTGGGGGAGTAGTGAAGGGAGGGAAAGATAGCAACGGAGGGTGTTACCGCAGCACAGACCGCATCCCCAATTTCTATTTCCAAAACTAATTCCAATCCCGGAGTGCCTTCCATGGCCCGATTCCTTCTCCCCGAAAAGGTTCCACTTCACCGCTCCGAGCACACACTGCCGCCTCCCTCTATGTGGGCAAAAGGACGGCCCGAAACCTCGTTTGCACCGAATGAAAGAATTGTACGCAAAGAACGTAAGGAGCATGAAACGTACCTTTCCCCACCTCATCCCAGACTTTATAAGTTCTAATTAAACTTTTTGCGTAAGGAGAACTGTCGTGAAAGCCTCCCTCTGTTATACGCTACGTTAACATTCCAAAGATCTGATGCAGTTTATTGACCCGAAACTCTCTGTAGCCAACGCGTCGAACTTCCGCCAACTTCCGCTTCTCATTAACAAAAAAGGGCCAACTTTCGTCTCTCATTAACGTCATTAACTTAATTTAAAATTTAACTAGTATCACAAAAATGAGCTTTACTATTATGAATATTATGTACTGTGTTGAAGGCCATAAATTTTGAATTCAACAATGCTATTAATCGGGAACATGGTCGACCTTATATCACTATGCCATTTCGTTACCTGCCACAATAGAAAATTACTTTCAAGAATGAACAACGGTCTCTAATAGCGTCACCATAAGCATTTTAGGTACTAAAAAACATTAGAAAATTCTATATGAATTCAAAATATAGGGAGTTTATCCTGGTATTGCTTAGCATTATTTAAATGTTGGTTGTATCCCTCCGATGCATCAATTTCTGTTTATTAGAAGCAATCCCAACCAACACCGACTCTTTAGCGAGTACTTTTTCAACGATTACTTTGAAACGAATTCCAATGAAAGATGACTTGGACTGCCATTCGCTTCGTCAATGCCAAAGATTTGAGGAATTGAGCGTGCAATAAGTCTGCAATTTCAGGTAAAATTATCTCAAGTAATTAAAGTTTTTACTCAATGAGTCGACGTTGCAAACGGGGAAGTAATCCATTTTATTGAGAGTGGAATGTACTTCAGGAAGCAAAAGAGAATGTCTGTGGGATCTGGCTAGAGATACTGAAGGGATGGATTCGCGCTTCAGCGCCATACATCGGATGGTGAGCTGTACTAGGGTCTTTTTACCAATACTGCTAACTAGCGGTAAAATCTCTGACGAAAGAGATCTCTCTCAGCAAAGATTCAAACCCCTTCCCTCATGGTAGGACGCTAGTTTTGTAGCCAATGCGCTCATGAGATAATTAAGTTTAACTCATGGGTGGTTTTTGAATATAAATGTAATAATAAGTTGTTCTCCGTAAATGCAATCCAATCATAGTCCGCGAATAGATTAATTTTGTCAAATTAATCAATCTGAGCTGTCACTACGCGTTCCATTTGGAGAATCGACTGAAAGAAAGTGTGTTATGAGTGCAATTTATTTTAAATGTGAAGTCCAGTAAAGGGAGAATTTTTGTGATATTCGGTAAAGTTTAATTTTGTGACCATAACTGAAACACACTAGGAATTTTAATGCAAAGAATCAAGTACAGCAAAGAAACTTGAGTTCTGTGACCCCTTTTTTAATATACGAAGTTCCTTATATGTTTAATTTTGTTATGAGAGTTGATATCGTTTAAGCTATCAGAACCTGAATTGACATTTTGTGTTTCATTGGGAGGAATTCAGTTCAACTGAGTGAAAGAGTTCAGTTTTTTTATCCCTATTTTTCGGATTCTTCGAGGTCGTGTGATGGGTGTATTTTGCTGCCGGAGTCGATAATGTTTAGTTGTGTCATCATAACCTGAACTGACATTCGGTATGTCATTGCGACGAATCGAGTGAAAGATTGAGTGTTCAGTTCTTTAATCCCTTACGGCTTGAATGAGGCCAACCCCTCGAATTTCCACCACTACACCGGCAGCCGCCTTCTTTTCGAACCGCAATCACACAATCCGTAGAGCGAGAGATACACCCGACCCCTCTCGAGCGACCACAAATTACTCCTCGAGACCCATCCCGTCGATTTGACCACTAGTTTCTTCCCATCCGATCTCCACCCCCCCCCTCCCCTCACTAACTCACCCCAATCCACACCCAATCACTTCCTCCCTTCTGTAGTCTCCTCTCTATCTCAGCCCTTCAATTTCAAAGAGCGGGGAGGGGAGGGAAGACTCGTGTCCGACTTTGTCGACACTCGTCAAGCAGACCTTCTCTCTCGGGGCCGCCCTGTTCTTCTGGGGCGATGGGAGTAGGGGGCGATTCACTCCATGATTTACGGCTTCTCCTCATCCTCCTCTCTTAAGCGGGAGAGAGACACTTCCTACGTACGAACGCTTGTATCTCTCACTCACAGCGGGGTGTTAAATACGGGGTGCGAGCCAGAGAATACGGGTCGACTCTTTAAAAATGCCATGTGCGGTCAGTATTTCCGTCTTGATGCGTGTGGGCATTCTTTGTATTATATCGTGATTTGGTAATGAACTTTCAAAACAAATTCTGAGTGAAGGATTTTTTCTCCCCGGTAAACACGCTGTTGAAGTCTTCTCGGGCTTCCTGCCGGGTCATGAAGACTTGAGAACCTGTACTGGTGCAAGCCATTCAGTTCACTGCACCGAACTCGTGGTATACATTGCGTTCGTTCTTTGGTTATACACAGTCATGATACCATTCCTAGTGACGATTTGTGTCATTATATTGTGATAATCTGTGGAATGGAGAATTGATACGCTATAGATAAAACTACTCTGAAATTTAAAGGTGGCATTTATTCGCCGACGTTTCGATAGCTTTCTCAGCCAGCTTAATTAGGGATAATCGTTAACCCTGCTTACGATATGACCCTGTTTACTTGAATAGCTGCTTTTTTTTTAAATTAGATTCGATTACACTTATTCGGCATTTTCGTCTATATTTTTACTCTAACCATTTTTAATATTGTCGTTAACATATTTTAAGCGTTTTTTCATTATTACCTAATTCAATGCATACTCAATAAGAAAAACTGCATATGGATATTTTACGCAATAACTTTATAATATTTATTTTCCTATAGTGATACATTTCATTCTAGTTACCCTCCGCATTTCACCCTAGAACCGCTGGCAGGGGTCAGCACTAAGAGGGTTAAACACATATTGATGATCATAGACTTTCATCATCCATTTGGATCAGAATAACTCTTTACTTTTCTGATTGTGTGACATATGCGCACCATTTTGACGCTTTAAACGAGCCTAGCAAGAAACAAAACGTTTTATAGGCCGTGCGGGCACGTATCGTTCATGGTCGTTACCTCGTGAATGAGCCGCTTGTCTCACAATCAATTTGCAATCTTGAATATGAGTTGCGTTTAGTAAAATGAAATTGCGTGCTTTTCTTCCCAGGCCGTACCCTAAGGTCCTTCCTATGTAGGTGCCCGTTCGAACGGTGTCTCCAAAATTGCGTTAATAAAAGCGAGGGGCAGCTTTTTACATTATTATTTTTATCTTTCATATAAGCCCCCTTCTTTTCACAACCCCTCTCCCTTATCGATTCAAAATTATTAATATTAAGGCGTTGTATCAGATTATAAGTCTTTTTTTTAAGCTCGTCGTAGGCCGTCTGCCTTCGTGACGCACATTCCTCAGGAAATGGCCAATTTTTCTTTTAAATTCATTTGCATTTTATGTTTCCAATATTTTTTCTCTAAAAAGGAAACGTTTAATCGGAATATAGATCAGGCTATATATCGGCGGTAGTAGTAAATCCCGAGTTCGCAAAATTTACAAGGATACGGTTTCGTGCCCCCGACTGCAGAGTCCCTGTCAAAGTTAATCCCGTTCGTATTTCGATAACTGCCATTGACATCGAAATCAAAACAATCCCTCAAGGTCACAAAAAAATGAAACGTTTTAGGATCAAGAACTTGTCTAAAGATGTTTGAACCAAGAATGAAAGTTCATTCAGGTTTATTCACAGGTATGAGTGAAGTGCTAACATAAATTCCGTACGGGGATTTTTGCGGTGTTCTTCATTCATTTCTGGGTTTCAAATTATGGTATATATTCTCAAAATTTATTTATACCTTTCTTAAAAACAGAGACTTGCCCTTCAAAAAATTCTTTTTGCTGCATAATGGAAGAGTGGCCCATCAG
Organism: Ceriagrion tenellum; assembly: GCA_963169105.1. NCBI lineage: Eukaryota > Metazoa > Arthropoda > Insecta > Odonata > Coenagrionidae > Ceriagrion > Ceriagrion tenellum. Next base: position 55,387,871 of record OY720643.1, on the reverse strand, counting down.
TACAGATTTTCACGAGCAATGTTACCAAATATTCAGGCAAAGTTTTTCATTTTCTCTATTATTGGAACTTATCCATTAATTGTTTTGAATGAGTAGGGTAAACTGTTTTTCCACAATGAATTTAATGACTTACGACCATGGTTTCGACGATTAACGTCATCATCAGGTGTTTAGCAAATTCCACAAAGTATCGCCGGAAACCACCAACCTTATCCATTAAATTATGGTGAGAGAGTCTTTCAACTCGTGCGCCAGAAGAACGTCAGTATCACAACGAATATTTCTTACACCCTCGTTACGCGAAATATTAGCGCTTCTTTATTAAGAACTGGCGTTCAGAGACAAATAGGTGGCTGAATATTGTGGGCAATTAATTTTATGATAAACGATCCAAAATAATTAATAGGCTATCAGAATAAATCGTGAATACGGCTCCTCTACTGATGAACCTATTCCTAATTTTCCGTTAAGAAATAACATTTTACAAGAACATTTTTGTGATTAGAGGCGATAAACTCCCAAGGGAGTTAAGGCTATCAAAATTGTTTTCTATTTCTACTAATTAGATCACAACTGTCATATTCATTAGAAAAAAATCATAGCAAATGGCCGAAAATCTTTGGCACATTTAAAATTAGTCTTCAGCCTAATGAATCCTCCTTTAATCTGTTCGTAGAGTTCATTCAGAGGATAGAATATTATTCTGAATAATTCGGTACGTTCTCGGCGATTAAGTCGGATGAATTCTCACGGGGTGTCAAACTGGGATCGACTTGGGCCTCATTTTCGGCATTCCCAATGACCGGGGCCGAGTTGGATTTTGAAACGTTGGAGAAAATGAAACCTCTTACCCGGATGGAGAATCGAGAAGACTTTAATCTGGAGACTAGTGTGTATTCAAGTCAAGGTTGCCATATGAGTTTAGTCCAGTATCGCACGAAAAACTAGCTTCTGTCGCTCAGATTGCAGAAGCTTTTCAAGCCCGTGTGTTTCAATCTCTCAAGTTCTACTGCGTAACTTGGTTTGAGCATCAGCCTTAGAGTGGAAGGTGTTTAGAAAATGCAGTATCCCTTTCTATTATTTTCAGGAATGGAATCGCAACTTTTTTACCCCCGTTTTATTTCTATAAATGATTTTACCTAACCCTTAACTACCTGGAGCGAATGAAAAATCACTAATAGCGTCAAAAACGTCGGACGTTCGCTAACAAAAATGTTTGATATAGTTCTCTATAAGTTTTCATGGTCATCCTATTAGATATAACTGTAAATACCTATGACACACAAAAGATATCGTACTGTATACCTTTTTTATTACAAACTCGTACTACTTGTGTTTCGACTGTCTTGCAGTCATCATCAGTTGCGACCTGATATCGTCTGATCGACCTGATGTCCGTCGTACCTTTCTCAGTCGAAACACGTGTAGTACAAGTTTGTAATAAAAAGGCAGACAGTACGATACCTTTAGTGTATCATCGAAAATGCTGTTCTACAATATCTCGCCTGAGAAAGTGGAATTTATTTGTAAATGCCTAGTTAATATAAGCTTGCTGGGTTAACTGGTCACTTGTATCTCTCCTCAAAATATCGGTGTATTGTGTCTACCCATATCTTTTCAATCTCCACATAAGTATACCCAAAAGGGGCACGATCTGTTCCTGAAATTTTCCAGTGGAGGCTGGCGTAGGTTGTTGAACTTTGGTCACATTTATAGTGCTCATCTCACTTAATTTGCCATGTGTAAGTCAGTATAGCAAGTCTGATCCAAGTGCTCCACATTTTATGTTATTTATTATACACTACGTGTGCATTACAGGAATTATCATCAAATCCATATGGAATAACCGAATAAAAAAAGGGGATCGGGTTAGTGTGATGACTAGAGTACTCGCCCAACACGGGCGGCCAGGGTTCAAATCCCTGCAGAGGTGGATGTTTTTCAGGGGGAACCCGATCCCTACTTGAGTGTCTTGTGGAGGGCACTTCAAGTACAGTACTCCGTCTGTCGGATGAGACGTTAAACCGTGGTCCCCTTGGCGCCTTTCGTTAAGAGGAGGCTAATGACGATTCCGGGTTTCTATCCACTCTTCCTACCTTCCCTATCCCCTATGGCGCAAATCACATTAGCCGTCGGTCGCCTCCTCAAATATTCAATCCAATCCAAATGAAAAAAAATAATCGGTCATCGTAATTCTATACCATGTAGGTACAGTCACTTCATAAAGTATCGCGACACACTACGCTAGCAGTTCATATAGGTCGGCTGTCGAAGCTCAAAGTACGTTGGCCATCCTGAGACGTCTTCGGTGACTATGAGCATCGTCGGGTACACTACGATATATATTCTAAGTCAAGTGGGACTAAACTCCGACAGTGCTATCGACTTCGTAAAAGCTGACTTTGAAATGAATGAACTGCGGGAAGGAAGGGCATTCGCAACCCAGAGGCATCGTAATCATACTCGGCATATCTCTTACGAAGACGAAAATGGAAAGAGCTCCTCTTCGCGAAACCAGCCCAACCCAGCGAGCTCTGATGGTGGGCTTGGTGAGAGGCGGGCGCCGAGTCAAGAGTCAATAGATATCATAATTTACCATTAAGCGGGCAACTTAAAATATCAGCATGTAATGCGCGAAAGGCTCACCGGTTGGCATAGCCTAGTCGATAGCAATCAATGCCCATTCTCCTTCGTGCATAGGTTGGAGCTCGTATTTACGTACATTTGGCTCTTCTTCGTTTTACCTTCCCCCGATTTCACTCGCATAATCACTCAACTCCATTCAATATTGCCTTTTCACCACATTCCCCTTCTTACATCTTTAACCGAATACATCCTCAAGGCCACTCTAGAAGCAAGTCTGTCCTCTCCTCTGAACGAGAGAACTCCCATAATGCAGTCCAACTTAGCCTGGCGCTTTGTCTCATGGAAAATGAAAAGTGGACCTGCAAATTCTCATAGCTACCAGAGACGGCCTAGGATAGCCAACGTACTTCGAGCTTCGACAGCCAACCTATACGATCCGCTACTCTAGCGTGTCGCGATACTTTTTGAAGTGACTGTACGTTGCGTGATAAGTACGAAGGTTTCCGTAAGAATGAAATATTTTCTCCACCAAACTTCGATCGACCCATTTGTAACGGTGCGAGGATCTTCGTTATGGGGTTGGGCTCTCCGTGCGACGACCAAGGATCACGACTGTGTGCCTTGCCCGGCGCCACCCGCCCACATAATTCCTAGGCCAAGTACACACATCCCCAAATGTTCCCTCAAAAATACCTCCCCCGAAAAGCGCCCTCAGACCCCTTTCCTCCAACGAAGGGAATGCTGAGTAAGGTGAATTCTGTTGAGGGGTTTTGGGAAGATGGCAAAGGAAGTGTTTCTTGGCAACGGTCCTTTTGAATTCGCTTTCGCATTACGGATTCGGTGTGGCGCAATCGAATAGAAAAGTAGTTGGATGCGACCCAACCTCTCAATAAAATGGAACAGTCTTGCAGTAGCGAGCGACAGGAATCGGTGCCAATGCTGGAGAATAAAAAAAATATAACGTAGGGCGGGCAATATTTTCCATGAGATTCCGGCCCTCTGGGAGGAAAGGGGTTCCGATAGGGAAATGGAGGAAATAATATATGTATCGATTGAATTCGTTTGGGAGCGAGGGGAGGGGATGAGGCAGGGGTTGGAGAAGGGAGGGAGTTTGGCAGGGGAGGGGGGGAAGGAGGCGGAGGAGAGAAATAAAAAGGCCCTGCGATGAATTGCGATCGGGAGGGGACATTTAATTTATTTTCTGCTCTTCCACTTTCTTTTCTCCCTCGGCGTCGAAAAGAATAAAGCCTGCTAACTTAACGCATGAAGGCAGCGCATGACGATATCGCATTCTTATTTTCGTATAATTCAAAACATCTTATTTGTGACAAGCGCAGCCAATCAGAAAACTCTTGTTTACCAATGTCACAATGGAAAATAGTCAATTATGGGACGTTTTGTTTCAAATTTGTCGCGGCACCGTTCTTTGCCTTTGTTATTTTTCGAGCTTGATTTTGAAAAATAATTGAAAAAAAATTAGTTCTCTCTTCAGTGGAATTGCAATGATTTCTTATTATGATTGGTTACATGTATCTCTTTATTGTTTTCACTTCATTTAAAACACCTGTATTTCTTGTGATGTTTCTGGGGTTGCTTTGGTGATAACCATGTAAACATAAAATTTAAAAAAAACATTGACCATTGGCTCGAAAAATGTACCTAAAGAGTGGTTTATCATTCACTTTGTCAATATCACAGCCCTGAAAGGGTGAGTATCTGTTCTTAAAGTCCTTGGAACTGGGTATTCCCTAATGAAATTCGAGGTTTGTTTTTCATTTTGACAAAGTGACAGAATTTCTGCGTGATTTGGCCCCAATATTTGCCAAAAGACAAAGTGTTAACGGATTTGTTCCGAAGAACCACAAAATAGGTCCTGCATTAGGTTTTTAATGACGTAATTTTGCTCACGTCAATCCATGAAATGGTCACCATGGCCGATAGTTTGCTATTTACTCCTCCTTTGTTGTATTCATTTCATCAACCTTACAAATACTTTTCATTAGTGGCCATTAATTGCATGAAAGTGTTTCAGCTGCTCATTTGAAAAATTTTCTTCCTGGAGTTTTTTATGCATTGAATACTGTTGATTTCATAATAGCATAGGTAGATTGGTCTAGAGTAGCAAAATACCTGCGATTCATTTTTTGAGGGATAACAGCTCTTTTTAATCTTTTTATTTCGTGTATTTATCATCAACAGCAATCTTCAGACCAGAGGCTGTTGCAGCTCTCTGCTCCACTCTTTTATCAGCTAGCAGTTACGTCACGAAGCAAGTGTTAACTTCTACGATCCAGATCCCAAGTTGGAGCAGTATTATTGCAAATATAGTCAATTTTCCTTTTAAAATTATATTTAATCCCTTAAACCGAATAACTTTATTGAAGTAAATTAAGAAGAGTACCGAAAAATGCCCCATTAAACTTCTTTCTGAGTTTTTTAAATACGAAAAATTGTGCCCCTTAAAACTATCGGTGGGGCAACTACCAACCCGTGTCACCCAGAATTATATACGCCTATGGCTTCGGCCTCCAAGTTGTCTGAGTAAGTCCGTGGCATCCAGAAAATTTGTAACTTGAACGAGAAAATGTGATAAACATATATTTTGAAGCACCATATACACCCCTCTTACTGTACTTTTTTAGGCCTATTGAATAATTAAATAGTTACAAAGCATTGAATTACGTATCCTCAGCGAAAAAGTACTGGAAAAGATTTTCTTGAGTATGTAAAGTACTCATTTGACGGTATTATTAACCGAGATGGTAAAGGTATTGAGGTTTGGCTATGCTATAGGTATAACGTGGAAACACTGCAGACAAAGATGGTGTAAGCAGCTGCAGGTGAAACGTGGAATCGTCATTTAACCCTTTGAGTGCGGTCTGACGTGATTTCACGTCATGGTTGTCTTTACGCTGGTGCTGATGACGTGATATCACGTCAAGGGTACCGCGAGTGTTCCAGCTTTCACTAGATGGCGTAGTGAAAGTTTCCAAGTGAAAGCTGGATCACTGACTATACCCTTGACGTGATATCACGTCATCAGCACCAGTGTAAAGTCAACCGTGACGTGAAATCACGTCATGCCGCACTCAAAGGGTTAAGCACTGTCTGATTTTGCAATTTTGCACATGAACCAATCACTGTCGTAGATCCTCTCTCTTCCGTTAATGCACTGATTCCTTCAAGAATCGAAATTTTCGTGCTAAATTAATGTCATCACCCAGCAAAAAGAATTCACTGCAATTTACGTTTGATGGTGCACTGCCTTTCATCCATCGGGCATTTACGACGTACTTACGTCCGGCAGTTGTAAAAGAAGCGTCAAATTAAAAAATTCCTGTGGATTTGTTTTTTCTCTTATCGTCACAATCATTGTCACAGAAACTTATTTGAATTTGAAAAAGTTGACCAGAGTCTCATTCGATATCTACCTAAATTGTAATGTCGCAATACGGAAAGGTTTTATTTATCTTTACCCGTCGAAGCATTACGTCAGATTGATATAGTGGCAATATAAATGGCTTCCCATCTCGAGGCCTTGGGTTTGAACCATGGAAGTGCCTGTTCAATTATATGATTCTGCTAACTATGCATTGGCCTTATTTTTGATACTTACCTGAACCATTTGCCATATTGGGAAGTATAAGGAAATCAGGATTAGCCCACAACAGAGCCCAGTTAAAGACGGGAAAATAGGTCCCCGAGAGAGAAATATCGTGGACTGGGTCACTTTTTTTTTTGCAAAAATTGCCATATTTATCTTATCTCGAATCGTTTCGTAACGATTTGAAATTTACTCATAAAAAATGACTTCGCTGAAAGAATTTGTTGGCGTGACTAGAGCCCTTGTGTCACAATACGTCATATCAGGGCTTTAGGAGCAAATTGACTAGAGAGTATTTATGTTTCGGGAAAGTGAAAGTGACCATTCAGATTTCATTCAGCCGTGAACCAGGTTTCCTTCTAGAAAGAGAAGCGTGAAGTTGAGCACAATAGGCACTGATATTTGCGAACTTCTTACTCGCGAGTCCAGCCATTTGTAACAGTTTCTCGCGTTTTTGGTCTTCCAAAAAGTAGCTGTTAGGTTAGTCGGTAAAAGCAAACCAGGTTACTCCAGCAGCAACGTTAGTCTTGTGAATTAGAATTTGTGTAAGAAATGTACAGATTGTAAGTTCTTTATTCTCTTAGTTGAAGTTGTGGGCTCATTAAAAGTTACATCTTTATAAAAAAATGAAATGAAAAATTTTGAGGAGATCGGGAATAGCCGTTGTGAGAAATTTTAATTACATGATAAACTTTAATTAAATAATGAGGAAAGACTTTGGCCGTTTTCTTCACCCGGACTTTTATTTATCTAGCAAGATGCATTAATGACGTGAAAATGTCCAATAATGCAAATAAAAGTAATCAACTCGCATTCGTTGTTTTACCGTCCAATGCAACATTAATCCATTATAATTAATACCTGAAGATAATACTTTATGTAGATAAACGAGGCTTGGTGTAGTCAATGTACAAGTTAGAAAAATCAGGATTAAATTATTTATTATTGGTAATGTATTCTTCTGTGCCATAAAATTTTCACGATTCGCTAAAAATTATTTTACTCATTTGTTAGTAATTTAGCAGTGCGAAGTTGAACTCTACCTGGTTTTATACAAATAATTGCTCCATAAAGTTGAACCTGTCACAGTAATATCTAGGTGATTGAATCACGTGGTGAGTTTTTGATTGGAGTATAGAAATAAATATTGAATTTTAGTTCAAGCTCATTAAAAACGATAGGTTTGGTAATTATATCAAATTTAATTAATATGGATAATAAATTGTCAATTTTTGATAATGATAAATGATTTCGTGGGGGATTTAATCAATTTTAGTTTCAATGCCTAGCGGCAAATCTAAATTTAAAAAAACTCAAGTGGTTTATTGATTTGTAGCTAGTATTTCATGAATACATTTCCTTTTCAATATACTGCCCCCGAGAACCGTTATCGCAAAAAATGCTTCGTCAAGGTGCTTTGAAAAGTTACAAGTATCCAATATACCTTTTTCTCCATTTTAAAATTCGCTGTTTGAAAGTATGAAAAGACGAAATTTAACCTGCGAGTTTTTTATCCTGATTAAAATATGCGCAGAGCACGAAGCAGCTCGTTCAATTACGCTCTGGGTTATTTTTCATTATTAGCGGACCTGCAGCTTTCCCGTGCAGTTTCTGGATCCAAGAGTGGCTCGACGTTGCTGGAATAAATACAATTATTATTTTCCGCCAGTCATTACCTCAAAATTATTTTCCGCTGGACAATGGATGACTGCGGAAGAGCTATTGATAATGGTGGGGAGGGATAACGTTTCGTAAGATAGCTGCAGACTATATCTTTGAAGGCATTATCTGGAACTTTGACCTTATATACGCTCCGTGTAGTGTATTATTGAAAGGTCAAATGTATTATTTCATATCTCGCCATGGTAGGTTCTCAGCTCAGCAGTAGATCAGCTCATTAAGGACTGCCCGGGGTATACTTCTCGTCTTTTTCAACCTTCGTTTCTCCGCTCCCACTGGGGCCCTGAATCGGCATAATGCCTATAGATGGTGTCTTGAAGATTAATTTGGTGCGCAACTGAGCAGTATATAAGCCTTAACTATAAACGGGGTGATATTTCGCAGGTTTCTGTTTCGATGCTTCCGATCTTTTGTTAGTTTGTCATCGTAAGTTCTTCTTTTATAGGGAGGAATACTAATTTTCTTCAGGGAAAGATATTTATAACACGAATTAGCATTGAGAGGTGATAAATCTTTGACCTCATGACGTAGATAAGACTTGCTTCTCCCTTCTCGAGTTTTCTGGCTTTAGGGGGAATTATTTTTCGAAGAAAAATCCACGTTCGAATTAGGTAGGGAGTTGAAATAATACTCACTTCCTTGTAGTGCGAATAGTTTACCCGTTTGTTAGGTTTGGCCAGATTTTCAGTTCCTCAAAACCGTCCAATCATGCCGAAAAATTGAGAGATGAACTCCGCCCGTTACTTTCCGCCTTACAACTTAACCAAAAATCCATTTTTTCGTCGGTCCGAAACGTTGGGTCGGGTCTGAGACCGTAAAGCGGGATTGCTTCCTGTCACTGTCAATTTCAAAAACTTTATTTTAGCCAGATTACGGGATTCTTTTGTTTTTTGTTGTATTATTAGGATTTGTTCTTTTCGCGTGACACAATCGCTCAGGAAATCCCCGTGTTATTATATTGCTTGTTGGAATTCATTTCTGCCTTTTTTTACATTTCCAAATCGATGCACGGAACACACTTCGACCCATTTCAGGGATAACGATAAAATGGGAGACTCGAGAGAGAGATAATTCTCCAGACGAATTTCCATGAGATATTGGTTTAAATAATTTTGATTTGTTGGAAGTGGTTTCCCCAAAGGTTTATTTAATGACTATTTTTATCACCAGACACCTGAATTTTATTCCCACTAAAAGTAACTTTGGCCTCTTATATTAAATGGTTTGGCTTCCACATCGAAAAACGAGCAAATGGATACATTCCATAAGTAGGTGTTTCAGTGGCAGCAGCCTCTCTCAAACTTACTTACATACTTTCTCTCAAAAGAAGTCATTTGCTCTAGAATTTCAAAGGGCATATTTTTCACGGTTGAAAATCTCGTAGTGGTAATAAATGATCCGGAGGAGTCATCACGATTTTTTTTAGACTTGCATTAATGTATGTACCTCTCAGTGTAACTTTAGGAATATTGATTTGTTTGACGCAAAAGGAAGAAAGTCCGCATCATTATGGAAAAACATTCCTCTTACAAACAATGAATACTATCTCTGTGCCCATAAATATTCAATTTAAGAGATTCTTTAGTAGTTCATTACGCTATACGTGTAAATTAACTCCTGAAAATACTTCCGAGAAGAAATGGAAGTTGGCGTTTATCTTTAGAATGCGGAAAATATTGTAGAATACCATCCATCATTTTTACCATCTATACGCCATGAAATATACTTACGTTGCAATGTGACTATTATAATAGTTATGTTTGGAGATTTACGTATTAAATTAGAAACGCAGCTCATCCTTCAAACTTTTCACATAACGTGCTTATTTATAGAGATATTCTTCAAAATCTCTGAAACAGATGGATTTTGAGATCTGTATGTGTGAATATTGGAAGTATATGAAGATAATACGCATTACTTTTTTATATCAGCTAGCTAAGGGTGTGTTAAATCGTAAACAATTGCATTATCTTAAATTTTATTCAAACTAATTAATTATTTTGGCATATCTCAATCCACTCTATTGCTAATTCGTAACCAGCTGTGCTGTTTGTTATGAGGAATTCATTAATGTAAAAAGTTACTATCATAATCACCACAGTAATTATAGCATCTTATAGGTGACTGCTATGTAACTGAAATAAAAGAGGATTATATTTTATAACTACTAATTTGTACATTTTCTCCTTTTTAGGTAAGTCCTGGCGCCTCTTACTCTGAAAATAGATTTGTGAGTATGAAAAATTACCATTTCTTTCTTATTGACAAATTCACTAGTTTTTTAGATTGAGTTGAGTGCTTATCTCTTGTTTGTCCTGTGTTAAAAAAGACATTGGAAGGTATTTCTCTAATATTTTCTGAAAGTCTAACGGTGATTTGCAAACGCTAGGTTTGAGTCCAACCAGGCATGACTAATTACGACGCCTCAACACCTCAAACGTAAGGTCATTTTTTTCATGGCTCTTTCATTGCCAATCTTTGCGGGATGGTATAAATTTCCTCACCCATTTTAATCCCAAAACAGTTCACAGTTAGTATGTTATTTCCAATCCTATACTATGCCGAAGGTTTCAAGCGTAATATTTTGTTCATCCCTGAACTAGTTTTCGCTTATATCATTCGTAAACCCTTCTAGCTGATTCCCTCCCAGATTTTGTTGCAACTTTTCGTTGACATTATTTACGCAGCTCTCCTTACTGATTTCATCCAAGGTGGGTTCGCAATGTGTACCAGTGCCCTTCCACTGGCCGGTAAATAATGCCGCCGGGACTAGAGAGCTGGCCTTCTCTTCGATTGAGAGTATAAACTTCTAATAAATATCCCGAGAAAGGTGTTGGATCCCTTGTAAAGACACTGGCGGAGAGAACTCGACATTTTTTTGACGACAATTCTTCACCTCGGTACTGAAATACCCAACCGGTCCCCGACAATGAAAGTGCAATTAGATAAAACGCTCTTTTCCAATTTTTCACTTTACTTTTACCTATGTTGGATGATGTGACGGTTTTTTGTGGCCAAATTTTCGGCACAAATTCAGCCATAATTTCGCCGCGGACATTTTCGCTCGCGGACATCGTCGCGAGCCGGACATAACGCGAGATGTTCTAAGTGCGGTAGGGAGATTTCTAAGTTCGCACTTTCGGCGATATTGTGCGTTGTCGGCAATATTGCGCGACAAGAACAAGGTGCTCTACTTTTATAGTGAATTTGCATCTGGCGTCCTCTTTTCGGAACTTTGTGGCAATAGTGCTCTTCTACGCCGCCGTCTCAACCAATGGCTGGATGAACAGTTCCCCTACTACCCCCAACTCCTGCATCGGTCAGCTGACTCCCCTCAATTGCCAGCCGCATCGACAGCGCGGCGCTCGCCCTCTTGGCATCTGACGGTCACCGGAGAAGGACGTATCTGCTTGGTTCCAGTTGTGACTTGTGTTCGTCTTGTATAGACCAAGTTAACGGTATTTAGCCTATGGGCATGTTTTCTATTGTAATATTTGTGGTTATATAAATGAGGTTACTTGAAGTTAATCAAACTGGCTAAGGTTGTTGACATTTTTCTCTCGTTTCCGCCCACCAATCGCGGTCAATTCACTCGCGACGTCAAGTTTCAGTGGCTTGCGTTGCATGTACTATAAATCAATGGGAAGGTAACAAAATCTCATTCACTGATTACGGTGCAAAAAGGCGCCAGCAAGACCCGAGCTCGCAACTTCAAGATGAGGATTTAAACTTTCCGTGGTCAAAGCGAGCTGGATGAGTCATTAAAATTATTTATTTTTACTAAATGCGTCAATCATGCAGAAAATCATACTGATAGCTCATCTGACTAATTTAACTACCTATTTATTTTGATGTATGGCTATATTTATTCACGTAGTAACTCCGCGAGAGAGTATTTCCCTCTGCTCTGATGGAATTGAGAGTATAAATAATTCAGTGGTTAGCAAAGAAATTGGTGAGGGCCGCGGTCTTGGGTATAATTTGGACGAATTAAAAATAAATAAAGAATCCTCGTTCTTTGCGAGTGGCCCGCTGATGGCCGCGGAGTGCCTGGACTGCGGATAATGCGGGAAAAGTTTGAGTGTGTACGTTTGCGGGCAAGGAAAGGCTGATGGAAGGGAGTACGTCGTGTTCCGCTCTCTCTTCTCGTTTCGCTCGGCCATATTAATTTCATTCCGGCGATGATTTGTAGCGCACGCTTGTTCCCTTCTAATTCACACCTCTCATCTGCGTCTCTCTCCTGCCTCCAAACCCCGCTGGCGGCCGAGTCCCTTGGGGGGGCCTCTCTTGTGAAGGAGAGCCCCCCCCAACTCCCGCTCGCCCTATACCTCCACCTCCCTTCGCCATCAGACCAGCCGTCCGGCTGCTGTAACCATTCACCCTCGCCCTCTCTTTCCCCTGATGTATCCCGCAAACACTACCTCTCCCCATTGAGCCCATTCCTTCAGGATAAATCCACATCTTTCAATTTCACTCCGGTGTTTCCCCTTTAAGGGAAAAATCCTTCGTTTGATTTCCTTCCTCTTCAGGTTCTATGATTGGAATTGTAAATGAAGTAACTTAGTTATTCTACGTCGGAACTCGGGTGTCTTAAATAAAATTCTTTAGAAGAAGCAAAGTTACTTAATATACAATGTGTAGTAAACTAGTTGCACCCGGCATGCATTGCAATGCCTCTTTATCTTTCTAAGTAGGCACTTATACATAAAGCAGACCAATTTACATATAGAAAATAAATGAAAGACTATGATTTTTTGTAGTCCAATGAATTCCCCGTACGTACACAGGAATTTGTAACGTACAAATGATGGCATTAATTACTATTCCATGCCTATGCTTCGGTTTCCAAGTAAAAAAAGTATTCTATTGATGATTCAGTGCAAATATTTAAGATTTTCGAGCTTAAAAATTCAATTTTTGGAAAAAGCAAAGCGTTTACGAAATTCGAATGAAAAAGTTCAATAAAATCAAACAAAGAGACTGCTGAACCAAATTTTATTTTACGCACAAACAAATTACGTACTTATTATCGCCAACTATGTCTCACTGATATGATTCTGATGCACGCGATTGAATAACTCGTAAACGATATTATTCGTTGCTTGCTTGTCGTTCCTCGCTTGTTTGAGAATCTCGCGTGCTAACACTCATTTGTTGAAACGACTCGCGCTCCACCTATTGTCCAATTGATTTAATAATTCAGAAACCTTTTTGGGCGCGCGCACAACTCACCAAAGTTTCATCGTAATCTGATGAATGGTATTGGAACACATAGGAGATGAACAAGCAAACATTCATTTTCCTACATTAGATTCCATAAAGTCACGCCTGAGACAACTGAGTCTACGATTGGAAGTTTGTAAAATTGAAGGTGGGCCGTTAAAAAATAATTTTAGTGGATTGATCCTGAAAAAATGATCAAAATTCATAAAAATGGAATTTCTCCGATCGATGAAAAGGTGTACAAGGTTAGATAAAATAAGAAATACATCTTAAAGAGATGGTCTAGGCGTCAACCAAAAACAAGTAGGTTAATGGAGTAAAAATTAGTTGGAGAAAACATATACTTCTAATGCTTTGGGAATTATCAATAAGCAGGTTTTGTAGTATGAGCCGTTGTGTAGAAGAAGTGTCGGACGAGCAAGAATGAGGTGGTTAACTTGAGCCGGAACAGGCTTTAAGCATAATCTAGTATTAAAGAAAGAGAATCTGAAATTTAGAAAACCTGTTGTTTATATGTTTCGGTGGTAAGAGATGATGCTGACATTTTATTTCCGTTAGTATCTCTATGGTGATATGGATACAGACAGACACAGCGTTATAGTATCCTTGATTTTTTTGTAATAAGTACATGATATTTCCGAAATTGGTACTGTGGAAAACTGTCATCAACAATGACAATTCGTGACACCCAACCAATCCTCCAATATTGCCGTAGAATGTCGATGGTGCGTTGAGAGTGATGACGTTTCCATTGTTGCTTTACCTAGTTATATGATTACTATATCCATTTCCATGGGAGTTTTTACTCGATGCATTACTTTCCGAGTGTGCTGTGTCATAAAAATTAACTCTTGTGAATAATAGAGGATTCAAAAAAATATGACGTAGAAATTTGAACAGGAGGGAATGCAGGAATATTGATGAATCGATGATTTTACAAGGCTACGATTAGATTGTAACATCTTTCTTGCCTAACTCCTTGTTCCCTTTTCTTCCAATTTTGGTGACTATGGCTCTGAAACATTGGCCTTGTGGCTTCTTACCGCTGCATACTTAGGCCTTGGTAATTCCCTCACATTGGGCTCATGTATTATAAATGATACCGGGTGCTTATTTTATAATTAAGTGTATGCATAAACCAGCTTAGGCATGACATATACTTTGACGTTTAGGGCTGTTTTGGTCAAAGTCCCCCAACAACATGGTGAAAGCTCGATGAGATGATTTTGTAATCCTGGAGTAGGAATATTTCTTATGCGGCCATTTCAGAGCTCCGCCTAACCTCCCTGAAAAAAATGGCCCACCGATTCCCACGAGTGCCTCTGGGTAAGCTTGAAATGTGTTTCCACTTGATTCTCTGAAGGTGGAAAACCGCTGATACTTACGCAGAAATCTCTTGGGAGAAGAGACTTGCCAGTCGAGCATAAGTTTACCCAAATGAGAGATATATATGTGGAGGTAGGGGGTGATGGGTACCACGTGGCTGTTGCCGGCAAGGAGTGCAGGAAAAAATGCGCCGCTCCACAGCACCCGCGCTCGTCTCATTCTCCATTGACGAGGATCTATATTTGTTTTTCCCGCTCCTTCTATGGATATTTTCTTTCGGTGTCCATCATTATTGATGCTCAGCATCAAATGTGTGCACAGCTGGCTTTCATCTAAAACTCCAAATTTGAACTAAAACGCACTCAGTCAACATTATTACCGTTTTTAATGATTTCTGAAACTACACTGTGGGAAATAAGGGAATTCAAAGACTTTTCACTCTCCCTCCGAGTACGAACTTCGGTGTTGCTTAGGGGTCCTAGCCCTTTAATAGCGTACTAATATATGAACTATAGAATCCTTAAATAAAATTGTGAACGTTGAAGATGTGCGTTGCAAATGCCACAATTTTGTGCTCAGTGAAAACGTTGGAATCATGTTTCTTGGTGACCGCGTCACGTCATCGGAAAGCTAGAATATAGCTGTATCACACAGAAAGATAATGGATTTCTTGTTTGGTTATTGAGTCAGTATGATGTAAATATCGCTTCTATAATCAACGATTTAATCTGGTTTTTATAGATTGAATGGTATTCTTTTACACATGGTTTCAGATAAGGCCAATATTTATTGAAGTTTGCAAATACTTGCCCGTAAAAACAAAAATAATCTGAATGGTTGGATAAGGCAATGAATATAAATATATTTGAAGGTTATTCCTATGTATTTTATTCAAATATGTGAGCTATTATCTGTGGAAGGGAAATTATAATAAAAGCCATACGTACATTTTAATGGCAGCTATTTTTGGGCATTCCCAATTAGATAGTATACTTATAACTATAACCATTTCCCAGTGCAGAGATAACAAAGTGTGTCAGAACTGGAAAATTAAAAATGAATTAAATAGCAAAAACTATGCTAAATTTACTTTGGAAAGGATGCAAAAGCTACAAGCCATCCCCTTCTTTTCATTTATTGGAGAAACACTTTGACTTTCTTTCTGAATCAAGTGCGTATTGACATTATCTAAATTAAGGGTTACCATTGATTGGGAAAAACTTGTATTCCAAATGTCTCATTCTCAGGTTTTTGTATACTCGAGCACATGTTGAGCTGTCACCTAGTAGAATTGTACCTCTTTGAGAAAAATAATGTTTTTGGCAAATGTTTTCCCTGTATACTTAAGTTTGCAGTAGTATCCCCTTGAAGAGAATTTTATAGAATTCATTTCTTAGAGTAGAGCATGCTACAAGTTCGGTAACCGAAGCCCTCATTTAGGTTAAGTTTATCTCACAGACATAACTGGTTTACTCTGAATATGTAACATATTTTCCGTATTAAACCTGAATTAGTTTTGATTCAGTGTGATTTAGTTCTTTGAGCTGACGAATAGGTAAAAATATTTCATTTCTGTTTGAATTTTAGCCCATTTTTTAAGGTTTCATAAGTTTGAGATAGCAATGAACTTTTGTTGAGATATATCACGTACAGAATTAAATGGTGAAATATTTTCTTTGACACTATTCACAGTTGACGAATATTGTTCCGCTAAAAATCAAGCGTACTAATTTGATGGAGATGCGTGATACAGCATGCTCTCCTCTATGTGGGCCATGCTATTTCATATCCGCATTATTTTTCATACATCATACGTGGCCAGAGTGCTTTTCTTCCATACTGTAGCCAAGAGAATCTTGGAGTGAGAACTTTTGTCTGTTCAGCGTTTTTCTTCTATTCCTGTTCCTTCTTAAATAAAACAATAGATCTGGCAGATCTGAGGATAAAGTGGATTTTTTCGGAGGATAAATTTTTCGCTCGTCTCGTAGAGAAAACGTTTTAATGGTACCTACTCTCCTCCGCGTACCTCGCTTCATTTGACGCGTTTTCTTACCAGTGGGAATTTTCCTGGTCATTTTATCAATCCTCAGCGTATTTGGTTGAGGTCAAACGTCAAAGAGTTTTTTTGTGTGTATTTAATCGCTCATTCTTCACATATCTGTCGGTTCACATGCATGTTAGACGTAATTGCGAGATACTTTGAGTCCCTGTTTAATGACAGTCCTGGCATATCGAAACTTTGAATGTTTAAGGAAAATGTTTTTATGTGTTTCAAACTGGCACCATCATTATGTCCATGGGTATCAGCACCCAATAATATTTTTTGTATCGTTACTATTTTTTCACTATAATTCTGAGTGATGCGTGAGCGTCCATCTCGCCGTTGCCCGTTGACCTCTTGGCCGTGAAATTCGACTTAGTAATCTTTTATAATTTTCATCCGTGGGATCGCTCATCCCCATCCTCGCTTATCCTAAGACACGCATGCCCCGCGGTCGAACGCAAAACTATCTCGTAAACAGTTTTTGGTTTCAATGATTGCGACGCTTAGCTAATGTTGACTTTAAAGCCAGAATCACACGATACTTGACCTTATACAAGTCCGAGGAAGTTAGCGAGTACTGGATTTCTAGTACGAAACCTAGCATGCTTGAAATCTTCCTAGGAGCTATCACACGATACTTGACCTTGTACAAGTCCGAGGAAGCTAGCGAGTACTTGATTTCTAGTACGAAACCTAGCATGCTTGAAATCTTCCTAGGAGCTATCACACGATACTTGACCTTGTACAAGTCTGAGGAAGCTAGCGAGTACTTGATTTCTAGTACGAAACCTAGCATGCTTGAAATCTTCCTAGGAGCTATCACACGATGCTTGACCTTGTACAAGTCCGAGGAAGCTAGCGAGTACTGGATTTCTAGTACGAAACCTAGCATGCTTGAAATATTCCTAGGAACTATCACACGATACTTGAACTTGCACAAGGTCTGTTTAGTAGATCTTTGATCCAGTACAGACGTGGAAGGAGTTTGACGACCGAAATGGATGATTTCGAACGAACACGACGGCTATTAGTCGCTGCAGCTGCTCAACCTCAATTGCCTCAGGTTCCCAAGCCATTGCGTCTTGTTGTGAGGTTTGAGTTGTTTACTTGATCGCGGGAAATTGTAATTGTCACGAGGGACTATGGAGGCGCTGACATAAAAAATTGACGACCGCATTGCAAAGAGCAAAGATGATTGGTCGGAGGTTACTAGGTCCTACTAGGAGCAAGTATCAAACTCGTACCGTACCAATTACGAAAACAAGAATGCCAGCTAGTATGCTAGCGATCATGCAGGATTTACAGTATGCTTGGTTTGTATCACACGATACTTGACCTCGCACAAATCCTAGTATGCTAGTTCGCATCCTCGGACTTGTACAAGATCAAGTATTGTGTGATGCTTAAGACAACAATTCCCACTTAGAATGTATTCATGTATGGGCGTTACCATAAGTCTTTGATAATTGATTTGGCGGCGCGAGAAGATTTGGCAAAATCTATTAATATCGTCAGCATCGTCTTATTGGAGATACCTTAAAAGATCGGTAATAGCTTTAACGTCTATTTTGATTATGTCACTGATGTCGTTCAATTATCGATTAGTTACCACGTTGCTACGCTAGAGAATATCACGCCTAGATATTTTCCTAATAACACACGAATTAGTCGCTCTTCAGTACAAACACAATACACAACGATGCGTACGATTCGAGTTTAAAGGAGAGGCGCAAAGGTTGGCGGGAAGGAAGACCTATTCTACACGATTTTATTGTATTTTCAAGGGCAAAAGGAATATTTTGGTACAAATTCAAAAGTATAAGGCGGTGGTGTTTAATTCAAAGGCATATTATAGGTGAGTGGAAAAGGAGGAGGATACGTACTGGTGCTTAACATTGGATGGAATCATATAACAGTAATGGTGAGGTGAAGAACGGTATACTATGAAAGATATTATGATTAATACCAGGTGCTTTGTTTGCCAGCATTACTCGATAAGTTAATATGTCTAGTAATGAAATACCTAGATCTAGATAAATCAATTATATCGGGCACATATATTATAAATTATACCGGGTGCTTAGATTTTAATGACGCATAAGTCAGCTAAGATTTGTCACCCAGAAATACTTTTCTTATAGTAGACTGTAAATTTTGCTGAAATAAAGATTTCCAGTTCAACTACATCTATATGCTATCCTGCAAGCCATCGCATGAGCGTGTGGTAGGGGGTGTTAGGAGACAATCCATGTAAAAGATGTAAGGGATAAGGTTTTAGGAGCTGAAATGGTGACGTATATTATGGGAGTATATTTAGTAGAGCTCAGTTTATATTTCATTGCTTATTTTACTCGGAAAGTACGAATTTTTGTGCACGAGTTCTCGGAGAGGTGGTTGATATTGTCTCGTTATATCGTGTCAAACTGTTTCATATTGTTTTCATTATATCTATCAATCTAAACGAGCTGGAATGAATAGAATGGGTGGAAAAATATCTACTCGATACCTGATACCGATATTGCTGTATCGAACTACCTTCTCGCGTGAGACATTCTCATTATTTTCCCTCCAATCTTGCTCTTTTTCCGCAAGGACTCCACTGCTCTCTCCTTTCGCACGCATCGCCTTCATCGCCCAGTCTTCATCATTCTTGTTATTCGAACGCACGCCAGAGAATCTTTCAGAATTTTCTTCTAGCCGACGTCGTGCCCTAGAGGGCCCGTCCGAACATCAGAAAGCCCCGTTTGTTGGATATGGTTGTTCTCGTATGCCTCGGACGCACTAATGGATATTTTGGTGGAAAAAGATAGATTTACCTCGAAGGTGTTTCATCGCGTTATGAAATGAGGTGAAAAAATAACTTGAGAACTTTCTCCCTTCCGGGCGAAGGTCAGACAGGTGGCAATTACTATCAACGCCAGGAATCGGGATATCGGAAGGGAAAACTGTAGCTAATGGAGATGAATCACGTGAAATGGCAGATTTGCATTATCATAAAAGTTTTCTCATAATGATCCAATGCGAGCCTCGCACTGTAGTATTCTTAGATAACTTTTCAAGCTTAATCCAATTTTTTTTCGTATATTTACCAACCATTATTAAAAATATTAACGTCCCTACCAAAAAAATATCTGTCTTTAAAAAAAGACTGCGCACATTTATTATGTAACACCATGAGCATATTTATTAGTCATAAGAGCAAATCTATTCGCCGAATATATTGTAGACCATACAGGGGTGGCCTGACGCGTAAAAGCGAGTGTCGCAGCAAAGATATGGGAAGTAATATCCGCTGACGCTTTAACGTGAATGATGTATTTAATGGAAGTAAGCTAATAAGTGGTTCTCGCGGTGGAGACGTTAACACTGCTCATATCCTCGAGGAAGATGCTTCCTCGAGTTGACCACCCCTACATGGTCTACAATATATTTGGCGAATAGATTTACTCTTATGACTAATAAATCTGCTCATGGTGTTACGTAATAAATTTTTCGTAGTCTTTTTTAAAGACAGATATTTTTTCGGTAGGAACGTTTATATTTTTAATAATGGTTGGTAAATATACGAAAAAAAATGGATTAGTGATAGATTAACCTATAAATATAAGTAGAATGCTAGAGAAACGTCAAGATATTGTTCTTGTGTGTCCTTTCTTTTTACTTTCGTGTGCCAATATTTTAAAACGATAGTTACATATTGTTATTTTTATATATCATGATGAAATTGGCAACCTTGTAAAATTTGGATTAATTTTGATCTTATAAGCTAAAATTGTTAAAATGAGGGCATGTTGAAATTTATTTTATATACAAAGGACGGAATATTTATAGCCCCTGCCATTCTAATTATTCCCATCATCCAATGTTCCTCAAGGAAGCAAGATTGGCCCTCTATTTATATTAATGACCTAACTTCTCGTGTTAGCAGTAAATTAAGATTATTTGCAGACGATACAGTTATCTGCCGTAAAATAAGTGAAGACGCAGACTTTGAATTTGTCTTCGCACCTTAACCCTGCAGTAGACGCGTGACTTGTTATAACACGGATAGGCGCGTGGGTTACCATTGTAGCCCAAGACGTGGTTTGTTTTTATGATAAAACTATTTCAATAGTTTACTATTTTTATAACTGTTATGTGTTACTTTGCTATTCAACACCATGCTTATTCCTTTTTTCTGCTCTTTTCAAACAAAATATGCTGGTAAATAACAAAATAACTAACATCCGTTTTTTTACAAGTTTAAGTCTAGATATGTGTCGTATCTTTAGGGCATTCTAACTTAAATATATTACAGGGTAATTAGTAAAGAAGAAAACGCCATTGAAAATAAATGTATTGCCAGCACAAAAATATAAAAATTAAGTGAAATGAATGATCGTGGTGTAGACAAACAAAGGAGAATAGATGATGTTACACATTTCGAAATAAGTTGCATTTTTTAGCATTCTAGTGAGTTGAAAGCAATTTTATCTCCTTAAAAAAGGGAAAGGCGGGTGAAACAATGTTGAAATGTACAAAATATGAACATATATTCTTGTTTATCCCTTACTCCCCCCTCTAACTCTCCTTCCCATCCCCCAATGCTCTTTAAAAATTTTGCTATAAATCAAAGCACATTATCGTCTTTCATGCATCTCGCTTGGTATCCTCTCTATGGAAATGACAATAATTCCACACAAAAAATATTTCTGTTCCCATAGTACCACATTAGAACGTAAATTGGTGCACTGGTTGAGCAAAAAAGTATTAATTTTACATTATAATCAAACAACTAGTGGTGGATAAGTGATTTATTTTGACAAGGAAATTCACTCTAGACAAGTCTCAAAATATGTCGAACAAATGTCTGAAGAATGCTCACCACATACTTTGTGACCACACTTTTCACAGTTTTTCCTTATTGACTTATCTTTAGCTCTCGTACCTAAAAAGCAGCGGCCAAATCTGTTGTCCTGAGGATGATTAGGGTCTCTGTTTACATTGTCCTGTATTGCAAGAAGCTCCTTCCCCCTGTTCTGGAATGGCGGCATTCTTCATTCTGACGAAGATCTGTGGACACTTCCCTGAGGAACACCCAATGTAACGCTGTGTTTGACATGATACCATCTATGACAATCCTTTGTTCCCGCCCATGTAAGAATTGATTAATACAACTAATAATGTTTTTATCTATTCCATATGCTTCCAATTTTGAGAGTAACTTAAC
Organism: Ceriagrion tenellum; assembly: GCA_963169105.1. NCBI lineage: Eukaryota > Metazoa > Arthropoda > Insecta > Odonata > Coenagrionidae > Ceriagrion > Ceriagrion tenellum. Next base: position 55,366,199 of record OY720643.1, on the reverse strand, counting down.
GTGAGGTACCTTATCGAAAGCTTTCTTAAAATCGAGGAATATCGCGTTATCGCGCGTAACTTGAACATTATTTTCACCCGAGAGCAAGATGTCATGAACGAATCTTCTATCTGATGTATGTATCATGACGTCATGATCGGCTGTTCATGAAATCTTTAGGGAGTATAAATTTGATTATCTCCAGCATGCCTACAGGAAATTTCATTTTATCAGTGCCTTCCTGCTTCCTGTGCCACATTGAATGTTGATTTTTGAGTAAACGTAATTATAAAAAAATATATAGCTCTTTACAGTGAGGTATTAGATCGAAGCAATCCCGGATGCCTCCGGAAGGAGTACCAACAGTATGCACACAAAATGTGAAGAGTAAAAAGGGAAATACCCTGAGGGAGGGAAGGCGAGATAGGGTATGAGGGTTGGGGGCGGGGAAGATGAGCGGGTGTCACGTTGGGGAAAGCCATATTGATTACACGCTTGTCCCACTTCGGGAAAATTAATTTGAAGGATGCGACGAGAATTTTCTGATTTTCATTCGGAGAGAAGTCTATGCACGGACTGAATAATTTTGATGAAACACTATCGCAGTAGCATTCGCCGCTTAAAAGTGCGCCTTAGAAAAGCATATTATTCTATACTCCTTTTTTTTGCCATAATGTGCTCTTTATACATTCAAGGCCATTAGTACATTTCAATATCGTACTTAACATATATTGGATGTATTAAACGTTTAATAAGCTTTTTCTGGGACAATTTATCATCTAAAAGATTCATAAATTAATTCATTCGTACAGGCAAGAGAAATTCTATTTGACAATGCTAAAATATACAACTACCAATGGGCTGTAACAATGAATGTCTCTTTTGGGATTGTACCTTAGAAAAGCATAAAATTCTATACTCTTTTTAGCCATGATGTGCTCTTAACACATTTGAGGCCATTGGCCCATTTTAATATCGTACTTAACGTAGCTGTGGTCTATTCAACGTTTAATATGCTTATTCCTGGAAAAATTATCATCTAAAACACACATAAGTTAATACATTCGGACAGGTCAAAGTAATTTTATTTGACGATGCTAAAATAGTCAACTACCAATTGTCTGTAACATTGAATGTCTCTTCTGGGATATGCACCTTAGAAAAGCATAAAATTCCATACTCTTTTTTTGGCATAGTATGCTCTCAATACATTCAAGATCTTTGGTCCATTGCAATAATTTATGTAATTAACGTAGCTGGGATCTGATTGAAGTTAAGTATGCTTCTTCCCGGACAATTTTCCTCAAAATAATACGTAAATGCATTTTTTCGTACAGATTCTATTTGATGATGTTAAAATAGACAATTACCAACGGAAAGTTACATTTAATGTCTCTTCAGGGGTGGAGCCCTCTAGAAACTGTTTTAAAAATGCAATGAAAGAGTTTTATAATACTAAAATGATATTTAAGAGAAAATGGAAGATTTATTGAATGTTAACAATAATAGCGAGAAGATCCATGTGCAGATTCTCATTTTAATTTTTCATATCTTTTTCTTATTTACAATAATATTTTGATAACTAAGGTGGCCCCCAAATTAGCATAATCCTAATGTTTAGCGCAAAATATATTGTATACAGAGGTTCCCATTATCTCTCAACATATGTCTAAGTTTAAGTGTATTCCATTTTATGTCTTCCCTCGTCTGTGTGTGCCTGAGTTTTGAGTGGAGGAATGTACACCGCTTTTCCAGATCTTCTTCCTTGTTCCGGATTTTTCTTATTTTTTAATTCTCCCCATCATTTGTAGCAGGAATTCGCTTCAGCAACCTCATTAATCTTACGGAGAGGAAAAGAGTTGAGATATTCCTGGTCGATCGATGTGAACATCGAGCATAAAAGAGAGGGAATTTGCGTATTTTTTTCTCCCTACAGCTGAGAACGGGTTTCCTTTAACAACTCGAATGGGAGGAGAGGAGGTGTGTTCTTCTTTTGTGTCCGAAACCCTTTGATGAATCGATTCTTCCACCATCACCACAGATCCGTTCGAGGATAAATCTCCATCCGTGGCTCAAAAGCGTCGTATTTCGGCGTACCTTCAGTGGAAATTCATTTTGGATTCATCAAATCCGCCGTGGCGCCATGGGCGGCGGTGGTGTCGGGTGTCCCTTTTGTGGCCGAAAACGCTCCTGCGCTGGCATAAAACTTGGGAGCCCCCAAATTCCGAGGCTCTCCTCTAATTTGTGGAAGGCGCTCGTCTGATCTCGGCCACATTTAAGTCGGACCCCGATGGGAAAGCCACAAGTGCGTTCGCCTTTTATGGGTTTCGGGACACAATTCATCATATTGTGGAGCTCGTGGAGTAAAAAATATGTTTAAACGTAGTTATGTTGCATTTAAGTGATTCCTTTGCTATGTTTCCGTTGTGGTTTAACCTCTGCAAGGAAAAGGGTATATGTTTTTTTTTATTTGTCACCGGGTATACCAGTCGCTTTTATCTGAAAAGTCGATAACACGTATGTAGGTAGTTCAAGGGCATTCCACACATTTTTTCAATATTCTCATCTCGAGTCCTCTGCACCGTCATCATAATTTTTCAAAAGCATTCTATACCTCACGCAAAAGCTTCCGAAGTGGCGCAAAGGAAAAGTTTGTGAATGAAGCTATAGACCCTTAAGAATTCTACAAATCTGAGGAATTAGTGTCAGACGGTCCGCTGAAAACCCTAAACCATTGCCAGCAGCACTAGTGCTTCGAGAAGTGGGATAAATCACCATCACCTGCTGCCCCCAAATGAGATGTCAAGTATCTATTCCATTGTAAAGTGAAGAACGAGGTATACTTTAATCAGTCACCGCCCCTGCGTTTTAGCTTTCTAAGTATTTTTCCAGGGATCGGGTTGGTACGGCAGCTAGACTAAAGGCTTCTTATTCAGAGAGCGCGGGTTCAAATCCCGGTGGTGGTGATTTTCTGTGCATTCCTGGTCCGTTCTTGAGTTTCATGTAGAGAGTTCATCGAATGTAATACTCTCTTCGTCGAATGGGACATTGAAAATGAACCCCTTGGTGTCCTAGTTGAGAGTGGGCTGATTCCGACGCTAGGTTCCTCTCCATTCTTCCGTTAAATCTCAAATGTCAAATTCTCAATAAAACCTTACTTCCTCTACATTTTTCCGCTAATCGCAATAAAACCTTTCCTCAGAAAATAAACCCTCCTATCTGACCCTTGTTGTTGTTGTTCGTCACCTTCCCATAACAACCAAGTACATATAATGTTTCACATATATGACACACACCTAGCGATGATAGTGTCTCACAACTTTTCGATGGATTAAGGTGGGAGCCACTAGGGACTTGGAGGCTACACGCAAGGCTTAGTTTACTTGAGAAATACAGAGCTGGTGTGTTTCACAGCGACACACAGAATATTATCATGACGCCTTTCTACATCTATAGGTCTGACAGAAGCGATTGAAGTAGAGAGGTACATAGCCGAATAGATAGGTACAAAAACGCGTTCTTTCCGCGCACTATAAGCGGTTACAATAAAAACTGAGCTCCACTAAATGCACTCCCATAATGCACGTCACCTTCATCTTTCCAAAACCTTATCCCTTACATATGTACTCGGCTGGTGTCCTAACACCTTATGCCACACGCCCATTCGGCTGCTCGCAGGGTATTATATAGATGTAGATGAAGTAGTCTTATTCCTCTGCCACCGCATCTGTCTTCGCCTCCTCCCTTTCCCTTTATATCCTCCACTTCTACCTTTACTCTTTACCGCGCAGGTCTGCGCCAGGAACATCTGCGAGAGCGATATCAAATAAATTGAAGCAAATTAATGGTATGCCCGCAGAGAGTTCTGTTCACATTTTCGCCGACCGTTGGAGGCGTTTATCTACAGTGAGCGATGTGCCCTTCCAATAAATTTCCTCTTGAAATTTTCACGCCTTCCTCCCTCCCTTCAATCCTTCCTAAATTATTCTTTTTCTATCCCCTCTCCCGGTCAAAGCTAAGTATCTCCTTCCAGATATCTTCTCTTAGGACAGATACCGTGTATTTTCCTCCCCAACAGCTATTGTGGACTTCATGGTAGTAGATATCTGAAATATGAATGCTTTCTTTATGAATTAAGGTACTCTTTTCCCAGATTTTCAAATAACTCTGCTTCGCTCTTCTCATTTTCTATTAGATACTTAAGGGGGCTCACTACCTCAGCTAAAATCACCTCTGCAGACCACTTTTATTTTAATTGTCACCCTATTATTTTTTTGTGTAGGAAGTTTAAGTTTTCACATTTTTGTTAGGAAAGAATGTATCTGAGCTTTCATTGAGATACATTGTTCACTTCACTAGACATATTAATGATAATTGGTGTTTTCAGTGACCTTTTTCAGTCATTTTTCAGACCTCTTCATTGCCCTTTTTATTCACTAAAAGAAACATATCATGTAGTAAGATCACATAATGGTCTTTGGTATTTAATTTGGTGTCATCTACTTTATTATGCTTGTCACTATAAGGCCTCAGACTTTAAAATGCTAACGCATGTTTCGTGTTTTTTCGCGATCTAGTCACGGCATATGGCCGACTGCCCCCACCTCCTCTGCCGTCACCCCCTCCTCTAACTACTCCCCCCCTCGGCAAGAAGATGAGGACTTTCCCATTTCTGTCAGGTCTCGGGGGGGAGAAGCCAGTCGAGGAGAATCTGAGAAGTAGTGAGCCCCCTTAAGTCTGTCGCTTTTTTCTAACACTTCACCTGATATTCTTTCTCACATTAATACAAAACGCTACCATCTTTACCCAAAGGCGGCCATAATAATTGGAAATAACTCCTCTTCCTGACTCTGTCATTACATTTGCCCAGATTTTCATTTTCGTGGCGCGGAGCATCTGTATGATTCTTCCTCCGGAAGATTCATTTCACACTTGTCACTCCCACAAAGTCATTACTTTACATTTACATCCCGCAGTGCATTCTCATCGGTAACTGCGGAAGCCACAGCTGTATCGTATAGTCGGGAGGAAACATGACACTTTATATAGGCCACGTGCATCTAATATTTAAGATTAAATATAAAAATGGAATTTAAAAAATATCCTCGAAATAACCGAGGCACATATGCATAAGTTTTTAAGAGATCGCATGGGGTGTGGCTTATTTTTATCTTGGATTTTCAATCTTAGCTTAACAAATTATGCATTGCCGCCAAGAAAGGATGTCCAAAGTAATCCAGGCTCAATGAGTAAACTCGATGTCGCTCAAGATGCATAAATGCAACGAAACACAGTTGGACCATTATATTAATATAATTTCGGCATTCTTAGACTTTGGGCCACTAGTGTCGTCGCTCAAAAGAGACAAAACGGAGGAGGGTACCTCTATGTTTTCCGATTCTGACTAGTTTGCGATTCTAGTTCCGCGACGTAGTTTTTCCATATAATTTCCTTAAGTAGCTGTCTTTTTCCCTTAAAGTAGAGTTTATTAAGTAGATATGGAATACTTATACTGTTGGTGTAATTATTTTATGGTTTTCTCACATTTTCTCTCTGGCTTTTTACAATATATCAAATCAATATTTGAATGTATACTATATATACGGTTGAAGTAATATATAATAAATGAACTTCGTCGGTCAAATATACTTTGGATTGACGTTTTGAGCAAGTTAATACAGTTTCTGATTTTTGGTCAGAATTTTCCGATTTGGGCCCTACGTGCGACGTTCCATTTTCTCAAATTGCTTTAAAAAATCATTATCATGGGTAACGCGCCGCGCTACTGTCCTCATTGGTTCAAAATCTACTCAATGTTAGCCTGTGTGCAACAATTTTATACAAATAAAACAGTTTTGCCGGTGCTTCTTCCACTTGTCCCAACCCAAATCGTCGCAGGTGCGTGCGGGCCTAAGGACCAGTCTCTGTTGGTTCCACCTGCGCCATTCCGAGACCTGAGTCCCCGTCGCGCTTTCCCGAACTAGATTTGAGGGAGGCATTTGGGAATACTTACATACAGTGAGTGTCACGCGCACACAAATGTGCCATCCTTACAGGACTTGCTGATAGCTCTTATTTACGTATAAGTCATTCCTTGTGGAAAATATTCCTGCGCTATATACTTCAGGAGCACTACCCGCGTAGTGATTCTAGCACGCTTCAATTCAGAACAACAGCACCCGGCTTACCAAATCCGGTAGTTTACGAAACATGCACTTTTAACTAACTGTCCTGAAATGAGAGGAATTTTTAGCATTGAAAACTTTCGCATTACTTTTCACACTGACAATTCGGTACATTAGAGCTGAATGATTCAGAGAAAATCTCGCGTAGTTTTGTATTGTCCAAAATTCATAATAAATGTATCTCAACACTATACGAAAACTTTTACATACTTATCACAAATCCGGACAACTATGCTCTTCAACAGTCAACGTGTACGAGTGTTTACCAGTATATTATGATAGCAAGGAGCGTCGGGAAGGAAATACTTGAAACAAACTTCTTTTGATGTAATGCTCTGGTTACAAGTCTCCATCAACTTGATAGGGCGCACAGAATGGTATTTACCACGCGCTATGTTTTTACTTTATCTTCGCTGCTTCTGTCAACGCTGCTTTTGTGCTTAGTCATCTCGTCCTATTCCAAAAATCTATTGGAATACGAATACTTTGTAAGAACGAAACTAATTGTCTGTACAAAATCTCCCATCACTAATCGGTTGCTTTCATATAAACTCTGCGGTAGTCGTTTAAGAGGGTGTTGTAAGCCATACCAGTTTTCTCAGGTTAAGAACCAATTTTTCTTTTTTCTCAAATGGTTTTATATTTTCATCAAAAACTTGATAGTACGTACAATGAATCGAGTAGATATCAAAAATTGTACTGAATATACTGTGAATGCTATTATACTCATTTAATGTGGCTCTAGAATTAAATTAGCTCTAGAAATATGAGGAAATTTCAATGAGTAAATCCTATCAAATTCCATTTCCTTTCATAAATATGAGAAAAAAATAGTTTATCCCTTCCCTCCTACTTTTTCTTTATATTTCTTGGAGCTGATGTATATATCCTTGGTCGTCGAATCAGTTAATTAAAGGCGATTCTAATGTCCAAATTTATTGCATTTATCAGGACCTTACACTTTTCTTGCTATCATCCTTTCACTACCCGTTCCCTCACGCTACCTGGCACGCGATTTCCATCCGATTGATATGCTTCCCTTGCTTTGTGGTAGTGTTCTTCTCCCTTTGTAGTCTCCTTTTCTTCCTCTCCGAATCATAGCGATCCTCACCTCATAATTCCCCGGCCTTTTGCCTCTTCTCGCTCTCGTCATTCCGGTGGATACCATCCGCCCACCATCCATCCACTTCTGCGAGCTGAATTTTCCGGAGCAACCTTTTCCGGACAATGACTGTCGCAGAATAGATAAATGCCGAATATATTTCGTGAAAGATGACGCCGCTTCCATGAGGAGGCCCTGGAATGTGGACACTTGGATAGAGTAGGGAAGGCTTGACGGAGAGACTAGGGTGGGCTGGTTACAGGGGGTGAGAGCTGCTCAGGAGGCTGTTAACGTCGAAAGTGATAACACGGCTTAATACAGTTTAACTTGGGCTTATAAGTCAGTTCCGAGGTGTTCTCAACACACTGTTTAACACAGAAGATCGTATCATTCGTCTTTCAATTCATGTCATTGGGTCGGCCCTCCAGAAATCAGAAGGGACAGACGGGGCATGATAAGCGACTATTTTAAACACACAATTAGCATATCATTGGTAAGTGTGGGACTTGAAATGAAAAGTCTGGATAATGCACCGAGTGGGAAATCAGGGAAAGTATAATAGAGGAGTGGAAAATTGCACTGGTAGCAGAGGGAAGCGAAATGTGCAGCGGAGACTGGCAGCGTATTTAAATGGTCGTCACAATAATGTTATCAATCATTCGACGCTAATGAGCAACTAGAATGGGAATCAGTCATTAAATATAACAAGTAAATTCGAAGCCTAAATAAATTCAGGATAATCATAACTTCATTCATAGCTGCCAGTATGGCTTCTTCCGGAGAGGAAATCTTGCGAAATTTGGCTCTTCCTTTGTCATACTCTAGAACCAGTACAAGTACCCTAGTATTGCCAGCTCTATATTTTTTCTTACCCTATAAATGGCGGACTTAATTTCCCACAGTTTGGAAAGGCTCTCAACTCTTTGAATCAATTCCATCGTTTTCTCTTTCGTCCAAATGCGCTGTTTCCCCAGTAAAAACTCTCCAGCGAGCGCCAAAAAACTTCCGGCGTCGTCGGAGGGCAGCGAGCGACTCCGTCGAGTCTTTATGAGGGTGTCTACTCTGGCCTCGCTCTCACAGCAGGGAGCGCTACCTGCGATCCCTCTCGACTTCCCGAGAGAGAACTCGCCTGGGTGTTTACACCGAGAGAGTAGCTATCAGGGAGCAACTCGCTCGATTTTTCTCGCTAGTGTAAACGCACCTTTACGGTGTACCGATCGGGATATACAGGCTTCGTGCAATGGTTGAGTATGATCATTAATCAACTAAAAAAAGACAGACCACAGTTTTGTTCATGTATTCCATATCTTTTTCATTTTATGATTGAAATATCTAAAACAAGTGCGGGGTCTCACATGCTTTTCAATATCCAATACGAGAACCTAACCACGACTAAAGCGATTAAAATTGAGCATATGATGCCAACAGAGAGAGTTTGCAAATTACTTTCTAAATATAAGAGAGCTTTCTTTTATCTTTTGAACTGTGTTAATATCACCAATCAGGACCGAGAATTATGAAGTACGTTGTACTAATCATAAGGTAGTAAATGAAGTAACTTTCTTATTCCACATAAATTTATTTAAGACGACGCGGGTTTAAACGTGGCACGTCTTCATTTGGTCCAAATGATTACATGCCACTTGCCAAGAGTCACCTGATGATGATATGCCACGTGGAAACCTAGGGATGCGGTATGGAATCCTAGATAAGTCTTATGAATCAACATAGAGAATGGTATTGAGGGTAAATGCGTGCAAGACTAAAGTGGTAGTTTTTAATAAGGAGAATGGGGAGAATAACTGTATGATTAGGGCGAATGGTGAAATAATTGAACAAGTGGATAGTTTTGTGTACTTAGATAAGATGTTAGCGATAGATGGATGGATAGATGAGGAGATAAGAGACGTGCGAATTCTGGAAGGAAAGTGGTAGGTAGCATGTGGAACATATCCAGGAATGAGTGCCTGCCTAAGATAGCGAAAATCACCGTGTAAACAAGTGTACTTCTACCCACTTTGTTATGTTGTAGTGAAACATGGGTATGTCAGAGTAGACATAAGAGTAGACTTAACTTCGTGGGTATGCGTTATGTGAGGAGTGTTTGTGGTAAAAAAAGGGTGGATAGGGTCAGGAATGAGTGGGTCATGAATGAATGTGGGTTTATTGCTCCAGTAATGGACGTGTATGAAAGGAGTGTGCTTCGTTGGTTTGGCCATGTTGAGAGAATAGATGAGAGTCGAATAACGAAACAGATATATGAGATTAGAATGAATGGTGTGAGAGGTAGAGGTAGGCCGAGAAAGTTGAGGTTGAATGTGGCTGAGGAAATTCTTTGGAGGAGGAATATTAGGAGTTTTAAAAACAGGAGGGCGTGTATGAAGCTGTGTATGGGGGTAAATGAGGCAAAAGAGGTTTGCAAGGATAGGTCAGTATGGAGGAAATAATGGAAGCAGAATTAGGTGTACAAATATGTATTTATGAGTAAAAATTTGTGACTGTGCCTGCCCCGCATGGGAACGGCATGATTGGTATGTATGTATGTATGAGGAATAACAAAGTGACTTCATTTACAATGTATAGTAAATTCCATGAAGTCACGCCTGAGATAACTGAGTAAATCATGAGATGTCTTAATGGTTAAACATGGTCCATCAAAAACGAGATCGTGAAATACTAAGGATAATATGCGTCTTTTTATACGGTGTCTCTACTGATTGACATGGTATAAATTGTTACTGGCCTATCCTTATTCGTCTTTATCCACTTTGTCTTAATTTAACAGTGTCCCAATAATTCAAGCCTTGACACTGTACATTTTGTCCAGGTAATCTTTCTCTCTCTCATGTTATTTAATTAAATCGACAATTGAATGACTATTCATATTGTGCCAATCTTGGATATCGGGCAGGTTGAAGAAAATACGGAATATTTCCGCATTTTAATACACGGTTATAAATATTGTTTATTATTTTTGGTCAACTTAAAAACGCGTTGGATTGCAGCCTAAATTTTAGTTGTGTTTTGTTCCTGTCTTCAATGTGAACTCTCCTACAGGGGACGGAGTGATACACTATTGGATGTCGGAGTGCCAGAGGTCGTGAGTGGGTGACCAATGATATGAGAAAGTGATGTGAACATGATTTAGGGGTAAAGGGAAGATAGATTAGCCAATATCGTGACTGGAGTTGATTCAACTCCGAAAGGGACAATAATTATGTTTCCATTAAATCAAGAGCAGGTCGACGGGTGAGAATGATCGTGCAAACAGCCCCGTTTATAATGAAAATGGAAAAGTGTAAAATGTAAGAAAATCTTCTGATTTTCCTGCAAGCCACCGCAATAACGAGTGGCAGGGGGTGTTAAGAGTGCAAGCCACGAACACGTAAGGATAAAATGCAAAGATATCGGTTGAGAAAAGGGGCGATATGTGCGACGTTTTGACTGATTAATGTCTCCATATATTTTGTTCTGTAGTCATTAATGCTGCGCGTGAATGAGATTTAGTACATCTAATTTACATCATACCCTGCAAGCCACCCAAAGGGTGTGTGGCAGGGGGTGCTTCCACACCAGTCATGTATGAATGATATGGTAGAACACCGAAATTACATTGAAACCCGCGTACCACACATGCAAAGCGCCAATTAAAAATCTAATAACCAAGAAACATTCTATCGTCAATCGTTCCAACATGCAAGGGATACAAAGACTACTACCACAGATTCAAAATATCATGCAAAAATAAGAACATCAATATTTACATCATGCATAAATAAGAGAGTAGAATATATAATGAGAAAGATTTACTGCCTGCCTATTGTCAATACTCGAACTATTCATGACGACGATCACAGCTGTTATGGTCCCGAATGGTACGCGGAAAAAATGACATTTTATACCTATCGGTTCTACAATCTAGCGCTCTTATTTTATTGGCGCGATATAATCTGCCGTAGTACGAGGGGGTTAATAGTATGTTTTTTACGTCGTCAGAGAAATTATTTTCCTGAAATTTATTTAGGAGGTAAAGCCTATAATTTAATCTACGCTGTGATAGCGATTCCCATCCTAATTCTTCTGACAGTCCAGACACACTAGCCAACCTATCGTAGCATCGTTTCACAAAACTAGCTCCTCTTCGCTGTGCGCGATCTAACTCTGATATCAACCCCGTATCAGTCTGGCCATGTGACTCTGTTATATAATGGATCCGTCATTTTTAGCTGTTGCAATGTCATCGTTTAACATTACCGTCTATCAGCTGCTTCCACAGACACCAATTTAAGGAACTTTTGTCCTTTATGAAAATCATCAGTACTTAGTGATTTTCAGAACAGTCTTGTCATCGGATATATTGCATCCACTGTTTTCTCACACCTGTCTTGAACCACTGTTTACACTGTTCTTTCACACCTGTTTGGTCTACGCTCGCTTTTAATGTAATGTGAGAAGTAAATCTAACTCGGCCATATTCCAAGTACTCTCTGCGTGCACGTTATGTGATTTTTGCCTGAGCAACGTGAAATTATCAAATTTGACCCTCAGGGAACAATATCATTGTGATTAATTAAGATCCATTTCGATATGGTTAAGACTAAATATATTTTTTCATCAGTATTTGTTCACGGCACAACTAGTTTCGACGCAACGACCTCATTATCAATTACAATTTTCGCATCAGTTTGGATTGCTTTTATGTATATATTGCCAAGTGTGAATATGGAATATATTAAATCCAGTTTCTTTTTTAAAGCACCGCTGATTTTTAAAATTCTTCGATTACCACGATGGGTAGGATGCTTATTTGAAACGCCCGTGTATATCATTTGAGAAAGCTGCATTATCACGTCAAGGACAAAGTTGTTGTCTATGACTAAACCTCGGCTGCTAGTCGGCTGAATGGATTTTCCCAGCGTAGAATGATTAAGTGCCCACGAGGTCAGTAGTGCGTAACACACGATTTGCAGCTAAATGAGAAGTCGACATATTTATATTCCCAACACAACAGTCAAGGACAGCCCCAGGGAAGGGAATCTTAGAAACTTGCCGTAGGGTTTTCTCGCCACGCTGCTGATTGCTTTGCTTTGATGGGATAAGATCTGGAGATTTTCTATGCCTGCATCTCAACCGGAATCTATGGAACGTGGAGCCTTGAAATTTTCCTAAGAATTTTTTAATTGAATATTATCACCAGACCTCATTGGAGTTTCATTATCTCAAGCAGCTGAAACGACTCGGAGGAAAAAGTAGAATTATAAATTATGAAAAATAACTTCTCTTAATCACGCCTAAAATTCTTAGTAGCTAAATAAATATGCATATTTGAGGAGATATCGTGAATTATTAAATTCACGCCTAGAACAAAAACGTTTTTACTGCTGAAGGAAATTTTTGCGATTACATGATAATTTTGTCGGCAATTTATTGATTTATTAAACTAATAACTAAAAAAATGAAAAAATGCCTGGATTCATCAGAATTTTACGCATTTAATACTGATAAATAAAAAAACAGAAACAAATGACAAAAACAGTTCTAGAAATAAATTTTTGTACGACATTAACGAAATTTGGGTAGAAAAAGGAACTTATAAAAACTGAAAATAATGGAACCAATGGGATAGAAGAGAAAAGCTCACCGTGGGCTCATAAATTGCAGTGTATGAGTGTAACTTTATTGGAATGATTATGTGATGTTGGAATTTAGCTTAGTGATCGAAATATGATCTTTGTCTTCCTTTCTCAAAGAGTAAAGGACTCACTGGTGGAATTCATAGCAATTAATCCCTCGCCTTGTGAGAAATCGAGACCAACTTCGACAGTGTTCAAGGAGTGGCACTCTCAGTTGATGAATAAATGACAAGAGGAACGCCATTGAGAAAAGCAGTTAAGGGAACGCTTACATCTACATCTACGTAATACCCTGCGAGCCACCACGAGGGTGTGTGGCAGGGGGTGAAGATCACCAAAAATGCACTATTGACATGCAACTAGGATATTTAAAGGAGAAATGCTAGAGAACAGGGTCACATGCAGCTATGTGGTTAGTATCTACATAATAAGGAAGGGATTATTGGTTGTTATTACATGCATCATGCACTACAGACTACTCTAACTATATTTCACCTACTTATCCCTTTGCTACGATGCCTATTGTTCTCTCTTATGGTACGCGGGAAAAATGACATTTTAAATCTATCGGTACGACAATCTATCTCTCTAATCTTGTTAATATGATCAAACCTAGCATAATACGCGGGGGTTCTCAATATATATCTAACGTCATCTGTGAACAACTCTGTTTCGAATTTACTTAAAAGGTTTAACCTATATTTCAACCTGCGTTCTGACAGTAATTCCCATCCTAGTTCTTCTATTTAACTCGTAACACTTATATAGCTTAGTTTGGTATTTTCCCGTGAAAAATATTGTAGTGACATTAGAATATTCTTCGTTACGAAATAAAAATATTCTCGGCGTCGCTTTTTTACTAATGACCACCTGCGAGGCTTTCATGAGGGGCTGGAAAAATATAGCCAGATATAGATAGTCTTGAAAGAAAGGAAGCTTAAATCTCTCCGTCTGTTATTATCTAAATTCAAAATGGCCGAATTAGCGATAAAATTCCATACTCTTTTTTATATCTCTCTCCATCTAATCTATATAGTATTTTTTATTTAACATTATTTCTTCCTCGCTCCCCCACCTCCCTCTTCTCGTCTTCCCCTTCAACACGATCAATGCAGCAATGCGGATACGATCTCTAAGGAGGGGGAGTGAAATGTACAGGGCAGGAACTGATCGTTAAAAACGAATCTTTTCGCTCCAAATGCTATTCATTCATTTTGTAACGACAAGGCGAGGATTTATTACAGAGGTGTGCATGGGAAAAAAATTAACGGAATGAGGCCTCCGGTCTTTCTTTCTCCCGGGCGGTGGGCAGTCCTCAATCTTCCCCTGCCAATTCAGATTTGTGTGTTTGGAAAGAGTTGGAATTCAGATTTACTGTGGGGCGTATCAGATACTACCTACCTACAATTGTTGGTATATAAGTAACTCTATCAACTATTACTCGTATTAAATTTAACTGGATAAGGCTGGAGGGGATCGGGTTGGTATGGTGACTAGAGTACTGGCTAACTATACGGACCGCCGCACAGTGGTCCGAAATCGGAAAAAGCCGGACAAAAGTCCAAAATGGCTTTTTTTGAGATGGAGACTTGAAACTTATCGCAAATACTCATAAATGATTACTGATTATAGATTTATATACCATTTTACATAAATACGACCCGTTACTTAGATACAGTAGCCCAAACATGACCAATTTTTCAAAAACACGCGCGATCTCGTTTTTCTTCGAAAATCTTTGAATTTAAGCAGGTGGTGTTGCGTTGGTATGATTTTTATGGAATAAAAAATGCAATATTCCTTTGACCTGATGCTTTGCCTATATTTTCCGTGACTTTTAAAGATTTTGGCTCTCATCTGTCTGGTTTTGCAACGCAAAATGGCGTACCCGTTTTTCACGTAAAATTTGATATAAAGTAGACATTATCTTTCGTTTACGAAATATATAACTCGGGAAATTTACATCACAGTGTAAAGTAGAGATTTATTAAGAATAGTGAGCAGAAGTTATGGAAAAAAGTTTGCGACCAAGGAAATGAGAGCGATTTTTCGATCGCGCGTCAAGGCTGAGCTACACGACGCGGGACCCTGAGGCTCGGTAACTGCGGTCGATTTCTCAAGTTTTTTGAAACTTTATTCTTGAAAATCGTCATTTAAAGCACGGCACGTAGTCAGTATTGACCTAAAACACTATACTGAGGATATTACCAGGATTATGGATCGATCGACTACATCATTTAACGCATTACTCTAGTGAAGATGCTAGGGATTGGATATTTGTCGGAACCATCCCACGTATAAGAAATATGCTTCGGGAATGAAGTAGGGTTAAAAGATTAAGTCGGCATGATAAAGAGAGAGAAATAAACTGTTTCCGGGAAAGGCCACTACCGATACTCTTTTTCCCTTTCCACCCTCGCCGAGGTGGGTCGCGCGGAAAGGGGCGTTTTATGACGACGCACAGCCTTTGAAGGTATTTAACGGGTCGTATTTATGTAAAATGGTATATAAATCTATAATCGGTAATCATTTTTGAGTATTTGCGATAAGTTTCAAGTCTCTATCTCAAACAAAGCCATTTTGGACTTTTGTCCGGCTTTTTCCGATTTCGGACCACTGTGCGCAGGGGTGAAATCCCTGCAGAGGAGGATGTTTTTCAGAGGTAACCCGTTCGTCCCCTTGGAGCCTTTCTTCAAGAGAAGGCTAATGCCGACGCCGGGTTTCAATCCACCCTTCTTCCCTTTCCTGTCCCCTGTGGCGCAAATTACCTTAGCTGTCGTTCGCCTCCCCTAATATCCAATCCAATCAGGCTGGACTTGATAGAAGTTGTTTATATTCGTGCTACCACAAGAAAACACTTGAAAAACTCCCCACAGATTTATTTACTGTCCCGACGCGTTTCACCCTCATCTTTTTAATTTTTGAACCATGATGCTCTCCTATACTGAGTTTTAAATCTTCATCAGACCTTGACCTGTATCATATAGTATCTTTCAGAGATATACTGCTTTTCATGGAATTATTTTACTTAATTTCTCCGCGTCATAACTGATTAGACGTAAAGTCGATGAATTTTTCTTACGGTGAAAGGACACTATATTTGCAACTCATTCAATTATGCTGTTCTTTGTTTATGGAAAGAGTCATAGAAAGACGTAATAAGAAAACTGTAGACCTAAATGTGTAAGCTTCTTTTTATATATTTATGGTTTATATCTAAGTGCCATATTCTCAATTATTGTGTTAATGAGGTGAGTAATATTCTAATAATCCTACGACTCTTCAATTTCTCCTCAATTGAAGTCTTTTCAACAATATTCGTTCAAGATTTTCTCAGCCACTCTCCTCATCTTGCTTGAATGATTCCTCAATTTTTGTATTTCATTCACCTGGAAATATTGTCAAACCAGTGAATCTTTCTTTTTTCAAAATTTTCCTACAGCTAAATTTCTCTTTATTGCATGACTAATTCTTTCCTTAACACGACTCCTGTCCCTTAACGCAAGAAATGCTTTAAGGTGACCCTAATGTGCCAGGTTCATACAACAAGCAACCTTATTCCAATTTTACCGCAATGATTATTCAGTTTTAAAGAAAATATAACTTTTTCAGTTTAAAGGCCATGTAATTCTAAACCGATAATGATGTATGATCCTGGAGGTACCTGAAATATCTGGGTTGTTTAACGCAATGGATGAAGGAGATACATATTGCCTTAAATAAGGCTCTCAACATGAGGATGTATACTGACTAAATATTATATTAATTATATATTGCCACATTCCTAATAATTGACAATGATTTGATTTTGTGATCCACGGAGTGAAAGGAGAAAGCTTTCGACAATATTAACTTAAAAGGTGGAATTTGCTGCATCATTAAAATCACGCCCTTACCATATTATCGCCTCAATGACGCGGCAAAGATTCATAACATTGATAGGCATCCAGATACGACCTCTCAGCACCCCCAATTTGACTCGAGTTAAATTATTCCATCCATTATGGCGAGTTCGAATGTGTATGGTTAAAAATACTGCCCTTTATTTCCATGAAGTGGTTTGAATTATAGCTTTTGGATCGGTAATTAAGGAGGCAGGAATTATAGGGATGGCGTTGCTGTCTTCTTTCATTTTTAAGGTGGCGGAATGTTGGATCACAATTGCGTGAGCAATGTCTTAACTAGAAATTCGAAATATTAATTTTTACTTTGCATAAAGTAAGTAATTATTGGATTTTCGTTACGTCAGCAGTGTTACTGCTTAGCCAGATCAATGTAGAATACATAAAATGATCCGAAAGCATATTATCTCGTGTTGACGTATTCCAGCTTGAAGAACCTACACTCGGGGTTCAATGGTAAGGATTTTTTAAAAGCATTTAATTTAACACGCTAGGTAATGGAAAAAGTTAATGAATCATTATGTAATGTACAGCCATTCTAGAATCCAGGACAAGAATTTCCCAGATGATTTTACTGTCGAGTAACTTTAAAATTATTGTATTGATTTTATCACAATAGAATGACCATTCCTTTTAATTTTCTTTGAAAATAATGGGAAAAATGGGAGTGCTATATAAAATTATACAATCACGTAACTTTTTTCTGTAAGTGCAACTTTGCTTCAAAGGTTTAACTAAAATTTTATAATACAATTATCTTAACTACATTGCGAGGGTATATTGAGTCGATTTGCCAGTGAAAATAATTGAATCGTCAATTCTGTCTCATAATATCTCGTTAAGAGTCGTTCAATCAATCTCTGAGAGTTATGCGATTTTATTTCAAAACTCGGTCCACAAATGTAGTTTAGAGGTATCACAACTGAGTTCCCGTGAAAAAATACCGTATAAAGTAATTTCTGGGTTGGCTTCAGGGTGATTACTATCCTATCCGTAGGGTGTTTTGTTCCAGGCTCTGGCGGAATTTGCGTTTTGCTGAAGGAGTGGAACGGGGTTTAAATTAGTGAGTTCAATTTGGGAGGCGGCGGGAGAGCGGGTGCTAGGCCAATGTACCTGAACCGATGCCCTCCTCTTCAATTCAGCCTCCAGCATTTTCTTCGTTTGAGCAGTGCCGGGTTAACGCTCTCAACGTGCTCAGCGCAATGGCGAGAGGGAGAGAGTTGTCCCGAGTCAGTGACAAGTGCCCGAGGGCTCACTAGCGAAGGTTCGAGGCAAGACGGCGAATCCATTACCCCACTCGCCATCCCGGCCGCCGACTCGACTTCCCTCGGAAAAAAATCTCGCCTTGAGTTACCTTGCTGTTGTCTTCACCTATCTGGTGCTCAAATATCTTCATTTAAGGTAGTCCGAGCGAAATAGGTCCTTAGTCATATTAGAGACCATATTCGAATTATACGTACATATAAATTTCGCCAGCTGTAGGGCACATAAATTAAATATTGCATTATTAATAATGCAATAATATAGTTTTATATGACAAAAATGGAAAGTAATTATATGAAAATATATGAATAAGTCTTTAACTTGACTCATTTTTTCGCGTTGTTTGTTTGAAACTCCTTCATAACGGAAGGTTTTTTGTGATACCCAAGAATCTATTTCGGTGATGCTATGATTAGTTTTCAAAAACAGTTGAGAAAACATACAAACTACCCAGTGTTAGTTTTATAGAAACGACATCTATGTGTTAGAAATTCCTCATTTTATAAATAACGTCTCTCTGGAGTGTATACACGTACCATTTCCCATGTAAAAAGGCTGGTATTTTTTGGTAAATAACACCAAAAGTAATGTGGTAAGGGGTTAAAATTTTGGTGTCATTAGAAGGGTAAGATATTTTTCTTTCAAATGAGACTAAAATTATTGATTTGTAGGTAAAATGATATTTCGCTCAAACTACCTTAAATGTTCTCTCCTTCAAGAGAGCTTACCTAAGTTGAAAAATGAAGTTGTAATCAAACCTATGCATTATCATATTTACGAATAGTTTAATAAATATAGTTTTGCTACACTGAACGTTAATGTGTATGAAACTTGTTGTAATAAGTAACAAACCCCGGAATAATTCCCTACAATAATTAATAAAACGGTATGGAAACTTGGATCTGCTTGAATTCTATTCACTGTCGATGCAAAAAAGCCTTAGGCCATCCTATTATGATAGAAACGATCACAGACATATGAGTAAGGAAATAGATTTTAAAACTGATAGATTTAAAATTTCATTTTTTCATGTACGTTAAGGGACCATAATACTTGCGATAGATCAGTTCTAGGATACTTTTACCATGACTAGGTAAAATAGGTATTTAAACTTGTGCTAAATGTCTTAACATCATTATTGGCTACCCACCTCTCATGCAGCTTCTGCCACGATTATAATCTACTGTATGATTTAGTACCTTGTAGTACTTTATCTGTCGCAGTAATTACAACCAGCGATCGTATCTCAAGTAGTGCACTGTATGGTAGCATCCTCTTCCACGTAGCACTCTCCTAGTTTCTCGCCTGACCGCGCACTGTTATCCTGACTGCTTTAGGCCTGTGCCTGGCATTCCGGGGAAAACGTGCGTGGTTCGGATTTCAGCTGGGATGAGGGCTTCATGCCTGGTGTGAAATCACCCCGTGTCGCACACTCTAGTGGAGGCTTGGATGTTATTAGATAGATGCAGTTGAAGGCAGGTAACAACCGACTCAATTTTGTTAAAACTCATTATCCTGTCATCCCAAAAATGGAAAAAGTAAACAGGGCTATGATTTCAGTTCATGGCAATTCAGCAGTTCTGAAAACATGCATATTTTATTGGTAGGCATTTCAATGTCAACCCGTGCCTTGACGAGGATTATTTTTGTAACGGTACCTGTAGATGCTCCACAGAGACAAAGACAGTCGTTACAAATTAAATTCGTTCAAGTTATCGGTTGCAAGGTTTTTATTTCATACGTACCAACCTGGAATCGCGCAAGGTATCGCATCATTAAAATTTGCATGCCTGCGTGGTAAAAGTTCGTGAATTTTTTTCAAAAGTGCAATGTTCTTTTGGCGTGGAAAAAAAACTTCTGAAGGATGCCAGTTATTTTTAACATTTTTTTGAGTGCAAGACACGTCAAAAATTCCTTGATCAAAGGGGGAAAAACTTTCAGGCAGTTAAGAGATACGGTATAAGATACGATTTTCTTCAAGCCCAGGGTCTCGCAAGCAGTAAAAAAATAAAAGAGTTATTCAGAAATTTGACGGCAGGAGTAAATTTCCATATCAGGGCAAGAAAAAAGTCGTCCTCTATATATTTGATACGTAATTAACCACCTTGCTGTTAACGTAGTCTGGAATGAATTGGAAAATTATCCTTGGATTTTATAACTTTTTTATGGTTCATTATACGGAAAGTCGTGTGGCTTACACATTTAAAAGCTATCAGAGTAGCTTCATGCGATATCTAAAGCCTTATCGATTGGTGTTGTGAAGTGTCTTTCGCCTGGCACTATATATTTTCTTTGATTTTTTATGCTTTCAAAGTATTTTATGATCCTTAAATAGGTCATGTTCATTAATAATATTGCAATTTAAACTTTGGAGATCATCACATTGCTCTTATTTTTAATTACTTTGCGTTTGTTTTCTAAATCAGAATATAAGTAGCTATAGTAGTAAGAACCTGCGTAATATTCAGAGCGCATTTTCCTCGAACATATTGATAATTGATACCTGAGCTAAAAATAATATATCAAAGAATTTTCAGTGCCTATTTATTTCTTCCCGCTGGTCCCCACACCTAGCATTACGGATTTTGAACGATTTAGGGTGGGAGCCGCTAGAGACTCGGAGACTACGTGCTAGGCTAAGATTGCTTGAGCAATTGAGAATGGATATCTTTCAGAGCGACACGGAGAACATCATATTAGAACCACATTATATTTCCAGGTCCGACAGAATCGATAAATTAAGAGGAATATTTTGCCGAACGGATAGGTATGGGAATTCGTTTTTCCCCCGAACAATTAACGACTTTAATAAATGCTAGGCGGAAATTTTTATTGTATTTTTATTTATTTATTTATTTTTTTTACGGCTGGTGTCCTAACACCCCCGCCACACGCCTTTTGAGGTGGCTTGCGGGGTAGTATGTAGATGTAGATCTCTCGTTGAGAGTATTTACCCGTAATTACTTATATCGATTAAATTTACCGCCACATTCGAGTTTTCCTTGAACTTAAATGAGTTATCCCGTTGTTTTGAGGCTTGTAAAGGTCAGTAGCACTAAATAATTTTTTCGTATGCTTTATTTATAGACACAGGTTAATTTATTGCTATTGTTTTGAGCTCTAGCTGCAGGGATTTTGAGGTGATTAAGGTCTAGAACATTGGTGTATAATAATAATCATATTAAAACTAAAGGCAATCAAAATCAGAAAGCAACAAACAATCGATAAAAATAACAAATTGAGTTGGATACAACTTGAGACACAATGCGTTTGTGGAGAACATAATGGAAGGAAAAAGCCCCAGAGGAAGACCCGGGGAGAGGTTTATGGACCAAATAAAGAGAAAAGTATATAGGAAAAGGTACCAGGAGGTAAGGGAACTAGCAATAGACAGGGAGGGGTAAGGAGTTCGCTCATCAACTTTGGATTGAACGACCAATGAATGAATTATTAAAGTGACTTTTGTGATGACTTTCGCAGTCCATCCTGCGAAAGTCATGACAAAAATGCCATACCTTGTGGGTGGAGTAAACATAAAGTCTTCAGATACAGTAAAATATCTTGGAATTACCTCAGCTTCTGATATATCGTGGGGGTTGCACATAAAGAACATATGTGGCGCAGCATTAAAGAAACAAGGTTTTGTTAAAGGTAAAATAGGAAGGTCCTCGGATGAAAAAGTAAAAGAGCGATGCTAATTTGCTTTGGTTAGGCCACATCTCGAATACGCCGCGAGCATTTGGGACCCTGGTCAAATAAATTTAACAAAAGGCATTAATAAAATACAAAGGATAGCAGCGCGCTTCGTTAAAAACTGCTACGAGCGTATATATAGTGTTTCACAACTTTTAGAGGAACTAAGGTGGGAGCCCCTAGAGACTCGGAGTCTACACGCTAGGCTTAGCGTGCTTGATAAATTCAAAACTGATGTTTTTCAGAGCGACATAGAGAATATTATTATGACTCCTCACTACATCTCTAGGTCTGACAGATGCGATAAAATAAGAGAGATACACTTCCGAACAGATAGGTACAAAAACTCGTTCTTTCCGTGAACAATTAGCGATCATAATAAAAACTCAGCTCCACTAAATACACTCCCATAATATATGTCACCATTCTATCTCCAAAAACTTACACCCTTACACGGCTGGTGACCTAACACCCCCTGCCACATGCCAATGCGGCGGCTCGCAGGGTATTATGTAGATGTAGAGTAACAATGATACTCAAACGATATCGTACTGTCTACCAAATTTATTTTAAACTCTTACAACACTTGTTTTAGCTGTCTAGCAGTCATCATCAGGTAATTTTTATTGAGTATCAGTGTTCAATATGCTGTTCTGCAACATCTCGCCGGAGAAAGTGGAGTTTATTAGATGTAGAGTGACTTGACTTGAATAAATTTATGTTTCATTCATGCTCACTAAACTAAAAACTAGACTAAAAACGCACCAATTCATGACATGCGGGTTTGAAAAAAATCAAATAATTGTTGCATAATATCTCCATACTTGGCTTATGTGCTTTACGGATGCTGATATTGAATTCAAAAAGTTGAGCCTTAACAAATTATCTACCTTTAAGTGGTAGGAGCAATTGTCGTCCATATGCAGATTACGTAGTACCTTGCATGCGTGTTCTTATTATTGACATGTACATATAAATGTGAAGAAATTGCACTAACCGATTTTTTTATGGGCAGTCTTATGCTATTTTATCGATCAATCAAACATATGTTTACTCCGACACTCAAATAGTTGTATTAAAATAAAGAGTGGTCCCTGAATTTTTGTCCAAATTACTCGAAAAGTTATTAAAATGTGCTCTAAACGACTCACAACGTGCGTTCCAACCACCTTACAAAATTACTGCGGCGAACTTAAACGTTTAAATCATAGGTATGAATACTAAATATCAGGTGATCAAATACTTCTTGCCTGTCTTTTTGAAGTAGGAAAACGTCAAAGGCATAAAAATTTGTAAGTCTTCATCTTTTTCTTCTTCTAATTTGTCATTATACACCACTGTGTAACTGGTTAACACACCTGACTAGCAATTTGGAGATCCGAGTTCGAATCCTGGTCAAGTCAAATGATTTTTTCGTGGCGAATTTACCCCATTGCTGTATATGGTCCCGTGCGAGTGAATTTGCACCACATCATTTGTTAATGCAATGATTGGAAATTTCATAATTCATCTACATCTACGTGATACCCTGCGAGCCACCACGAGGGTGTGTGGCAGGGGGTGAAGATCACCAAACATGCACTATTGACATGCAACTAGGATATTTAATTAAGGCATGCTAGATAATAGGGTCACATGGTTAGTATCTATATAATAAGAAAGGGATTATTGGTTGTAATTACATGCATCATGCACTGCAGACTACTCTTACTATATTTCACCTACCTATCCCTTTGCTACGCTGCCTATTGTTCTCTCTTATAGTACGCGGGAAAAATGACATTTTAAATCTATCGGTACGACAATCTATTTCTCTAATCTTCTTCATATGATCAAACCTAGCATAATACGCAGGGGTTCTCAATATATATCTAACGTCATCTGTGATCAAATCGTTTTCGAATTTACTTAAAAGGTTTAAACTAAATTTTAACCTGCGCTCTGATAGTAATTCCCATCCTAGTTCTTCTATTAAGCTCATAACACTTATACAATTATCTAACGGCCTTTAACAAACCTAGCAGATCTCCTTTGCACGCGCTCTATTTCTTTTATCATTCCTTCCTCGTACGGATCCCATTTCATTCCGTAGACCATCTTAATTATGTACTTTCTCTGTATAAGCATTCCACGTAATTAAAACCACGGCTGCGATGACGGGCAAAACATATTTTTGAAGCTTATATTTACTTTCCTTATCGGATACGCATTAAAGTTCTACAAATTAATCTGTCTTCCTCTGAACGAAGTAGATTTCGCATTACATTGAAGATGATCAATCAATCAACGCCTTTGCGATGTCACCCTCAACTCTTTGTAAAAAAAATCACGCAGCGCCACATTATATTTTCATTTTCTATAAGTAGGAGTTTTCTT
Organism: Ceriagrion tenellum; assembly: GCA_963169105.1. NCBI lineage: Eukaryota > Metazoa > Arthropoda > Insecta > Odonata > Coenagrionidae > Ceriagrion > Ceriagrion tenellum. The sequence continues at coordinate 55,342,066 of OY720643.1, read as the reverse complement.
CTGTAGAACATGGTTCGCTTCTTTGTTTACCCCGGATTTAAGGATTTAAGAGCGCGAAATTTCCTTCTTACTTTTTTATTGATTGTAAGATGATACGCCGCCTCAAACTTTGCGGAATAAATCACCTATATATATATATATATAGTCTCTTCAAGAACTTCTCAAGAGTAAGCTCCTCAGTGCCTTTCTCTTTTGCTGTGTAAGATGAAAGCAACTGTCTCGTACGTGACCTGTAGCATACCCAGCCAAGGGGAATAAATATTTGATTGAGATCATGCATATTGGTGAAGAGCAAGTTTGATGCATTCTGGAACTGCTAGTTTCCTGTCCAAATAAGTACTCTGGGATGCAGTGAGTCCTTAACCACAGTCTATCTGCTGTTTCAATTTCTACCGTTTATGTGTTTATCTGCGTAATACTCATGACTATCTAATTTGGATGAGCAAATTGGTTGGAGAAATATTATTTTTATGCCTAGAAGAACCCATATTCTTGCCAGTTTGGTTGGTAGAAAGTTGTGTGGATTTACTTTTTTTACGGCAAAACGACAGAAGAAGATGTGACATCCCGTTTAAGAGTCCAGTCTCCTAATCAAAGCTATCTGTATGAATCAGTTTTGGTTGAACTAGGTGGTTAAAATATACCCGTTGAATCAGGGGTCTTAGATTTTGTGTCAATCATCTCTTAGTTTGACTCACTTTTGTTCACCATTATGTAACGGCTGTCATCTTTAGGACAAGTTCCATAACATATAACTTATTGGATAAAACATAGCATTGGAGCATAACTTTTTGGATATGAACACCTTTAACATATTTGACCGTAGACATGGCCTTTTCCAAAAGGCTTGCGGCTATACTTTTTCAGCTCTCAGTTTTCACTAAATACTTACATTTTTAGCTGGCTTGTTCTTGGTGTACTTTGTATAAGTTGGTTTTTTAGGCAACCAACAACTGAGGTCATTTGCTTCATTTAGATCAGACGGGTGGGTAGGTAAGGGATGAATGATTGGGAAATAAAGTAATGGTGAAGAGTTACCCGGCGTCGAAATGAACATACTCTAAACGAAAGGCGCCAAGGGAACCACGGTTTTACGTCTCATTCTACAGACGGAGTTCTTTATTTAAAAGTGCCCCCCACAAGACATCTAAGTAGGGTTCCGATTCCCTCAAAAGAATATCCACCTTCGCTGGGATTTCAACCCTGTCCATCCGTATCCGTAAGCCTATACTTTAGCCACCAAACCCACCCGATCACCCAATATTGCATCAATGAAGGTAATGCTAATGTCCCGGATTAGAAATCATAATTACTACGATGCCTCAGGTTTTCAACGTATCACTTAATTTTATTTGTAATTAAATCATTTTCACGAAATCGTTAGCCTTCATTATTAAGAGTCTTGTTTCAAAGGAAAATACTACTTTTAATGTCCGAGGATTCCGTAGTTATTACTATCGGAAACAGGGAGTCCAAAACCCATGGCCAATGTCTATTCGGTTAACCTTAGCGTCTGAGAGCCACATTCAATTTAGGATCTTCCATAATATCAAATTATCGTGTAGAAGTTCTATGTGGCTTATTTCTGTAGAAAATATGCCTGCTTAACCCAGAAAACGTTCAGTCAAAGTTGGCAAAATGTACAGTAGCTAGTTTTTTAATCAATGTTTTCCGTACGCAATCTTTAATGGAGGGGATGAAATGGAATGTAAACGAATCAATTTAAATAAAGTCAAGTAAACTTCCGAAATTGATTTTCTCTCTAAATCGGCTCACGCAGAGAGAATAATATCCTTCATGTGATTAATTATCTTAGCAAAAGGTGTACATTTCACTTAAATAATTACTTTAAAAGCTATATAGATTACCTTTCAAATACATTTCAATTATGAATTACGTAAATATAGACCAGTTAACGGCACCCGCAATCAAAACAGCGATAATTAATTGATTGAAAAGGGTAAATTTCAGGTGCTTACTGAACGGAATTCCGTACAATTATTGCGACACCACAAACTAACACAGTTTACCTGTGTGTGCATTAACAAGAATCGATCCTCACCTCTTGAACTTGAACATGGTGTCCCTCAAGGGTCTGTTCTCGGTCCCTTGCTGTTTTTAATCATGATAAATGACCTTCCTAAGAATGTCCCATGCATGTATTTACTATATGCCGATGACACTACTTTTGTTCAAAATGTAAAAGACTTGTCGAATACTAACAGTATTTCAAATTCTGTATTGTCAGTAGCTCAAAATTGGTTTTCTGCGAATGGGCTTGCTTTAAACAATGATGAAACTCAAATAGCATTATTTTCACTTAGCCCACAAATAAACCACAATCAAAGTCTCAGATTACTTGGCTTATAACTTGACTGCAAACTAAAATGGGATTCTCATAGGTTTTCAACCATTGCCAAGCTATCCAAAGTAACTTATATGCTGCGGAAACTGAAACTCCTACTATCAATAGACTACCAGCGGCAAATTTATTTTGCCCTTTTCCATTGTCATCTGACATATGGCATAGAATTATGGGGTCATGCTCCAACTCAAAGGGTGTTTTCAAGATGCAAAAAATGGCAATTAGAATTATTTCAGGTTCGCACTCAATGGACAATTGTAAACCTCTTTTTATAAAACTGGGTATTATGACCCTCTATGGTCATTATATTTATAAAGGTGTATGTGAAGTGAAAGAAAACCTGAGCTCATTAGAGACAGGAACCAGCTATTATTACCACTTCACAAGAAAAAGGGACAATTTAGTGGTGCCTCACTTTAGACTATCCAAAAGTGCCAGTTGTTTGAATGTACTTATACTTCGATTTTTTTTAATATACTGCCCCGAGAGGCTACGTTTTTCAGCCTGTCTAGGTTCAAATTGACCTTAAAGCGTTGACTTTTGTGTAAAGCATTCAATTCATTGCAGGAATTTGAGGAGTGTGATACTTCAGACCTCACATTTTAATTCCTGATTTCCTTTTATATATTTTTTTCATTTGTGTTCTTACTTTTTATACCTCTTGACGATGACCATTACATTGTATTGATTAATGTCAAATAAAAATTATTATTATTATTATAAATATTCCTTCCGCGTTGAAAATTTTCTGATCAATGCATTTCTTTCAAGCTTATTCGTCTCATTCTTAACCATTTACTCCAGTTCAAAACTTAAGCTGTTGATAATTTTCAACATATACGTCTCGACTCTGCATGAAAGCTCCAATTTTTCTAACGATTTTTACGGATGAACTTATTGAAAACATATTTATATCACTCCAGAAAATTCCCTTAGTATGGCAATACATTTCACCTCTCCAGATTATCTCTTTTGTATTTCGTAACCTTTTCATGGCTGGTGCCCTTATATCTCACCCGCGAGGAGAAGCTGTTATTTTGAATTTCAGTGAATAAATCTATTCAACAAAGAAGTCCAAAATGAAATATATAACGTAAGCGCTTAACTTTCCTAATAATTTTTTCTGGTGTAAAAAGTAGTGGCCTGATGCTTTGACAATTTGAGCTCAGTGGTTGCAAGAGGGGCTTAAATGATGCGCTGAAGATGCAAATTAGGAACGGTATTGTAAGATTAGTTTGGGATGAGTGCTTCACTATCAACAAAATTAATGGAATATTTTAGGGGGGAGAGAATAAAGCACGGGGATTTGAATGAAATAATTGTGGGTCAAGGACTCATCGGACTGGGTCGTTGGTGCAAGGGATGAGGTAATAGATGCTGAGGCAGTCTCTTAAGAGGACAGAATTCAGTGGCGAGTGCATTAATATTTATAGTTCGTGGAACCCCTGGTGTATCACAGATCCTTTTAAGGGATACTCTGGTATACTTAATTCCATTATTGAAAGTAATACGGTGATTATTATGAGTAATATAACTCTGACGAATGTATAGTGCCTATTTTGATTAAAGTCAATGAACTTTTGGGTGTTCGTAATGATTTTTTTTAGAAATAATTGTTAGTCCTGAATGACGTTGCTGAAAGTCGTTGACGCTACAGTTAAAACGTCCTACCCCCGCCAGGACATGGGACGTTAAGGCAGCAGCCTCGAAGGAGAGAGAGGATGTGGAAAATGAAAGCGTAAAAAGAGGAAAGAATGTCATAGGAGCGTGTCGCCTCTCGCTCTGAATTTGTTGTAGCCTGTAGTGAAGCATGGGAAGGATTTATTCACCTCTACATGCACATCTACAAAATAACGTGCAAGCCACCACTTGGGTGTGTGGCACGGGGTGATTCCACATCAGGCACGCAGCACCCATCCCAGTTCAAATCAGAACCGCGCACGATCCCCCGAATGCCAGGCGCAGGCCAAAAACAGTCAGGGCAACGGTACGCAGTCAGACCAGAAACCAGGAGAGTGATACGTAGAAGAGCATGCTACCATGCAGCACACTACTCAAGATATAACCACTGGTTAGTATTATTAATGCGACATATAAATAGAACTACAAGGTACCAAGACAAGCAGGAGTATATTATGCCGGAGATGGCATGTGAAGTTAGTATCTGCAATTCAAGTTAAGATACTGAGCACTACTGAAAATTCTATTTAACCTAGTCATTATCCTAGAACTGATCTATCACAAGTATTATGGTCCCTTATTGAACGTGGAAGAAATGACATCTTAATTCTATCGGTTATGCAGTCTATTTTCTTAATCTTATTCCTGTGATCGTTTCTACAGTAATAGTTTGGCTCTAGCAAAATATTTTGAACGTCTCGCAAAATGTAGTCTACGTCAAACTTTCGTAAAAGATTTAACATAATTTTCTCCCTTCCATCGGATAGAGGTTCCTACCCTACTCCTAATCATTGGCATTCCCACCTCTCAAATCATTGACATCATACCTTAGTGTACACGTACATTTTATGTGTGGTTGTGGCTACAATTTTCTGAGATGTTAGGTGGGATTGAAATAATGACCCCCGTTAGGCTTAGAAACTCGTATGACCTTTAAGGTTCAAGCCATCTCAGCATATCACACCCGACTCTCCGGTGAAATCTATCTAGTCCTTTCATCAGCTGCATGACACACTTCTCTAGCTTGTAGAAATGTATACCTAATCGTCTTGCTTACCGTAATAGTTGGTTTAGCGATCATAAAGTCATAGTGGTACTTCGTAATTTTGTAGCGGATGAAAGAACAGCGTTGAAAAAAACATCAAGAAACATGGAGTCAGATCAGGAGGAGTCATGTGAATTGGAGTACCATGGGAGCCCGCGGGAAGATAGAAAACTTTGACAGGCCAAGAACGTCTAATGGAATTCTGGCAAGACGCCTGTTGTGTACCGCAGTTGAGATTGGTTATTGGTTTCGGAAAGTGGTGTGCACAGGAAATGCTCCCGAGTTGTATCGCCTCCAAATCGAAGCAAATTTAAAGCCTCGCTTGTTTGCGTGAAAGCTTATTGATCTTTGTTCCGGGCCGGTGAACCTTTTGTTTTCTCCGTCTCCCTCATTCTCGGTACCCTTTTGCAAAATCCATTACGGACCTCTCCTGCCATTTTATCCAACCATTTCTTCCCGTTCATTTAGCCGTCTCCTCTCCGTTGAGAGGCAAAACGCTGGGGTGATCTGGGTCTCCCGTCGCTTCCCAATCTTGAAGAAGGCGAAGAAGGGGGTCTTGTGAGCGTGGAAGCATATAAGAATGTCTCCCCTTTGCTCCCCAGGGGCGGGGGAAAGTGGCCCCAAGGCAAACCCCTTTTCCCAGCCAGCGCCTTAAGATAAGAGGATTAGCAAGAAGGTTGTTTTCGGAAAAGGGCGTGTTGTTCAAACTCCCCGCCGTCTTTAGTCCCTGCCCCTCCGCCCACGCAGGGTTGGCTGGAGGATTGCAGATAAAAGCAGGGCAAGGGGTTAGGAGTGTGATGACGAGGGAAGGAGAGGAATTGAGACTGAGGATAGCGTAGAAATAGTATAGGCCACTCACTAGAAGTGGAAAATTTGTACGGTTTCCCCGCATTTAAAAATGTAACTACACTAAACTTGTATCATCCCGATGCGCTTGTTCTCGATTTCATGTCAAGTTCACTTAAACTCTTAGTACCTTAGTGCTCTTGGTCTTAGTACCTTGTAGGGCTATTTATTTGTCTCATTAATAATGCTAAAAAGTAATTATATTTTGAGTAGTGTGCTACATGGTGGCATGCTCTTCTACGTATCACTCTCCTGGTTTCTGGTCTGACTGCGTACCGTTGTCCTGACTGATTTTTGCCTGCGCCTGACATCCGAGGGAACGTGCGCGGTTCTGAATTGAACTGGGATGAGTGAGGCATGCTGGTGTGGGATCACCCGATGCCACACACCCTAGTGGTGGCTTGCACGGTATTTCGTAGATGTAGATGTAAACCTGACGTAGATAGGGGCGCTAAACCAACTTGTATGCAGATTCTGCTTCAACTTCACTTCTGCTTTCGGCTTCAGATTGACTCTAAATTTATATGAGTAGCATATCTATGATGGCCTTGATACACCCAAAGAGTTGAATAGATATTACCAAGTGGGAGCCCCTAGAGACTCGGAGGCTATACGCAAGGCTTAGTTTGCTTGAGAAGTTCAGAACTGACGTGCTTCTCATGGACACAGAGAATATTATCCTGACTTCTCACTGCATCTGAAGATCTGACAGAAGCAATGGAATAAGAAAGATACATTGCCGAACAGATGGGTATAAAAAGTCGTTCTTTCCGCTCACAATAAGCGCATTTTTTACATTGTTAAATTTTAGATTTGTTTAGTGGAGTTTATTGCATTTGTAGCATACCCATAGTGTGGTGTATGTTGGTGAAAATTAATTTCTTCACCCTAGTTCATGCTGGTGATAAGTCACCCCATGCAAAACACCCTTGTGGTGGCTTGCAGAGAAATAAGTAGAAGCGACCACAATAAAAACTGAGCTACACTCGTTACACTCGCATAATACATGTCAACTTTTCACCTTCCAAAACCTTATCTCTTTCATCTTTACACGGTTGGTGTCCTAATACTCTCTGCCACACGCCCATGCGGTGGCTCGCGAGGTAGTATGTAGATGTAGATTTATATATACTAAACCGGGAGCTGGATTTCAACTTTTTCGAAAGAGAAAAATTCTTGCCATATTTCTGCATCTCCCCATACGTTGTACTCAGTGAACTAGAACAAAAGGACTTTCGGGACTTCGGATTTGTCTCGGATTTGTCTGTGATTATTTCAATTACTTAAATCGCGTGCTTTCATCTTCAGCAGATGGGCACTCGAATTTCTATAACCATTCACGTCAACATGAACAACTAAGGTGCCTCAACTCTATGACTGATCTCCAGCATCAATAATCAGTGAATATGTAATAATAATTTTTATGAGCTAATATTAACAGATTTTTCGTCAAGTATTTCTACTATTTCAGCATGAAGGTTGCATGAAATATATAGAAGATTACAATTAACTGTCAATATTTAGCATATTATTTTCGTCGATTCATGTTTGGAAGGAACGTGACCAAAGATAATTTTTGTGGTGAAATATTAGCGATTGGTTTTTATAAACTAACAGCAAACAGCAGATGTGATGAATAAGCTATCCATACAATTTGGTGAAATAAAGGTGATATAGACATAGTTCGGGCGTCGATGTTTAAGTGGCGATTTGAGTTAGTTTTACTGCTTTCGTGTCTCTCGTTTAATCTCGGTAAAAGAGTCGTTATTCAACTGGTGCAATACGGCTGAGTATCTTGAATTTTTTTTCCAATATTTCAATTAGTTTTCGAGAACCCGGTTAGGCCGAAGGAAACTTGATATATTGGATGCGCACCGTCCTTCCTGTGCTTTCGTCAAGCAAATTCATCGACTGTTTTGTTTAGCGTGTAATTTTTTTAGACGTAAGTGGAGTGTCTCTTGCTGGTATTCATTGCAATGAAATGCTTTTATTCAATTCCTATTGAAAAGTGATTCCATTACAGGGAGAGTTGATTTTGAACCAGCACTCTTCCAATGTTCATCTAATTCCCTGTCGGCATACCATTTTAAGTCACCCTGCATTATTTCTACCTGCATTTTCAACAAATGATTACGAGTTACAGAAAATATTCGCTTATTGAGATGAGACTGTATAAAACTCAATTTAAACGTGGATGATTATATAAATAATAAATTAGAATGTATAACTCTCGGGTTTACAACCAGGTGATCTACATCTACATCTACGTGATACCCAGCGAGCCACCACGAGGGTGTGTGGCAGGGGGTGAAGATCAACAAACATGCACTATTGACATACAACTAGGATATTTAATGGAGACATGCTAGATAATATGGTCACATGCTGCTAGATGGTTAGTATCTACATAATAAGAAAGGGATTATTGGTTGTTATTACATGCATCATGCACTACAGACTAACTATATTTCACCTACCTATCCATTGGCTACGCTGCCTATTGTTCTCTCTTATGGTACGCGGGAAAAATGACATTTTAAATCTATCGGTACGACAATCTATTTCTCTAATCTTGTTTATATGATCAAACCTAGCAGTGGTTCTTAATATATATCTAACGTCATCTGTGATCAAATCGTTTTCGAATTTACTTAAAAGGTTTAACCTAAATGTTAACCTGCGTTCTGATAGTAATTCCCATCCTAGTTCTTCTATAAAACTCGTAACACTTATACAATTATCATTAAGGCCTTTAACAAACCTAGCGGATCTCCTTTGCTTACTTTCTAATTCTTTCTAATTCGAAGTTTTCTGTCTCCTTTTGTAGGTAATCAATCGCCCTGTTTATTTTAGACCGTCATAAGTGGAAAATTTGTGTTATGTACTAATGTCACCGCATATGGCGTGACTTGGTGGAACAATGTTCATCTACTTCCATGAAATACCGTGCAAGCCACCACTAGGATATGTGGTACGGTGTGATTCCACACCAGGCATGAAGCACTCATTCCAATTTAAATCAGAATTGCGCATGTTCCCCCAGATGTAAGACCTAGGCCATAAGCAGTCAGGACAACGGTACGCCTTCAGACCAGAAACCAGGAGAGTGAGACGTTGAAGAACATGCTACCATGCAGTACACCACTTAAGATAGCATGCAGTACACTCTGGACTGTTAGAAGAATTAGGATGGGAATCGCTATCACAGCGTAGATTAAATTATAGGCTTTACCTCCTAAATAAATTTCAGGAAAATCATTTCACTGACAACGTAAAAAACATACTATTAACCCCCTCGTACTACGGCAGATTAGATCGCGCCAATAAAATTAGAGAGCTAGATTGTAGAAACGATAGGTATAAAATGTCATTTTTTCCGCGTACCATTCGGGACCATAACAGCTGTGATCGTCGTCATGAATAGTTCGAGTATTGACGATAGGCGGACAGTAAATCTTTCTCATTATATTCTCTACTCTCTTATTTGTGCATGATGTAAATATTGATGTTCTTATTTTTGCATGATATTTTGAAGCTGTTGTAGTAGTCTTTGTATCCATTGCATGTTGGAACGATCGAAGATAGATTGTTTCTTGGGTATTATATTTTTAATTGGCGCTTTGCATGTGTGGTACGCGGGTTTCAATGTAATTTCGGTGTTTTACCATATCATTCATGCATGCCTGGTGTGGAAGCACCCCCTGCCACACACCCTTTGGGTGGCTTGCAGAGTATGACGTAGATGTAGATGTAGATACACGTACTGGTTAGTATTGTTAATGCGACAGGTAAATAGCACTACAAGGTGCTGAAACATGCAAGAGTATATGATACCGGAGATTGCATATGAGGTTAGTAGCTAATAATCATGTTAAGATATAAATCACTATTGAAAAAACCTATTTAACCTAGTCATCATCCTGGAACTGATCTATCACAACTATTATGGTCCCTTATTGTAAGTGGAAAAAATGACATTTTAAATCTATCGGTTCTGCAGTCTAAATGTTTAATCTTATGCCTGTGACCGTTTCAACCATAATAGTTTGGCTCTAGCAAAATATGTAGAACATCTGGCAAAAAATAGTCTACATCAAACTTTCGTACAAGATTTAACCTTTATTTTTCCTTTCGATTGGATCGCGGTACCCAGATCGGTAGAGGATATTATTCATTTTATAAACTTTTCACCGATCACGGACGTAATTTAGGCTTTTCCAAATCTGTTTTCATTAGTTTATCGCGTATATATGTATTTAAATATCGACAAAATACTATTTAATCTTCACATCGCGTATCCAAGACCGTTCCAATCATAGGGCACTCTTCCCTTCCCACTCCACTGAATCAAACTCCCCAATATGCCTTCTTCATCTTTCTCTCCCCTCCCATTCCCAGCCTAACTCCCGGTCTTAGCGGATTTCTCGCTTCATTTATTAATGGGCTTCTTCCACTCCGTCTAGTTTTGCCCACCCTCTCCCCACTCCTCGGCCCAATCAGAGCGCGGATTCGCCCGCCGTTGTTGCCGGGACCCCCATGGGGGTTCGCCCGTGGAAGAAGATACGGGAAGAAGGCGGAGGGGAGGAGAGTAAGGGGCGGGTCCGGTGGGCAGGGCAGGGGGAGTAGGATTCCATCTTCCTCCGATATTTATAATTGAATGCTCGTCCATGTCGAAAGGGAATGCCTTGTCTGAGGATGAGGTTTTGCTGGGATGGGAGAGAGCATCCAGAGATGAGATAACATGTCGGTCGGTTGGTGGTGGTCGGCTCCGAGGTGCGCTCTCATTTTCTCGAATGGGAAAAGGAATTCCCTCGAAAGACGTTTCGCGAAGTCGAACGGGAAGGTTCGTACACCGGGCGGAGGTCCTTGCTAAGCCGATCAATTCGTTTGGGTATGTGTTGGACCGCACCGCATGGGTGTACTGGTTATAACCTCAAGGCGATTCTGAGATGGCTGGCTGGCAGTGATATACTTTCATTAGCGTGGATCACTCCTGCTTCAGAGCAAATGGTTTGTACGAAGGTTTCCGGGTCTAGGACACTACGGTGCCAGTCGTCTCGGCGTAGGGCAATCTCGGCACAGGCCGTCTCGGCGCTGGCTGTTTCAGCACAGCCGGTTTTTTCCGGCCGGCCGGGCTCTTTCTGTGGAGGGAATCGTTCAGGTATACTTTTCCTTCCCTTTCGGTTTCGAGCCAGCGGGGTGCCTAACCCTTCCCTCGACCGTGGGGCCCAGATAACCCTCACCCCACTCCGCTTCGCTGGCCCATCGCTGCATGTGTCTGTTGTCAACAAAATGTTAATGAAATGGTTTTGCTAAAAAATAGATATTGCTTTTTCAATCTATGTTAATATAGAAATGAAATAGTAGTTTTACAATGCAACTACAAATTTTAAATGAATTTATAGCGTGAATTTTAAACTATCTAGCATCATAGACTTCCAATCAAAAATACAAATAATACCGTTATTGTATTGCGAACTAAGAATGGGTTAGAAAAATTATCAATGCCACTATTTTTAATATGAATATAATTTTCTATCTTAAGTCTCTGCAGGATTTGTAATAATTGGAGTTTTCAAGAATTCATTTCACTATTTACACTCGAATATATTGATTTCCGGATCCTTCTAATTTACCCCTTAGCATTTACCCCTCTGTGCGAATAGGAAAAAGCAATTCTTAGAAGATGAAATGTGTTCTTCTTGAGAAGGGTGAAGATTTCAGACGATTTTTCCAAGAAAAATATAACGATTTATCATTTCAAGGAAACTCAACAGTAGAAAACAACCCTGCTGTGTAAGGAGCATTTATCCCTCAGTGCAAATAGGTAAAAGCAATTGTTAGAAGAAGAAAGGTGTTCTCATTGAGAAGGGTGAAGTTATATTCATCCAAATATTTCTGTATATGCTTCTATGGGTCCAATTTTCCCCTGAGTGAGACCTTACTATTTCTTGGGGGCTAAAATTTTCCTAGAATTCTGCAATTAACCTGGCGATTAGGATTCAAGAGAATCCGTATATCGACATTGGGAATAATAACCCTACTATGCAGCGCCAAAAAGCAGCGTACAATTAGTAGCCTTGAATAATCAAAACTACGATATAAGGTTTGATTAAACTTTACGCATGAACTCCGTTAAAAAAAAGCTATAAAACCGTTTAAAATTTTAAAATACTTAGGAATAAATGAGGAATATGTATCTAAGCATGAATTTCAAGACATAGCAACAAATTTTTAAGTACTACACTTACTAAACAAACAGTTGACCGCGGAACCATGCCGTGAGTGGCATGATGGGCAACCAAGGATTGAGATGATCTCCTCCCTCAGGCCGAGGAAAGGTCCGGGGTCCCGCAGGATAGGGTCGTTTATGACGCCTGGGACCACCAAAGCTTGTCCCCTTCTCGACTGACCGCAATGCCGTGTAAACACGGCTTTCGTCCACGGAAAGAGAATAATTTACGTCGTGGAAACACGGCTTTCCTAGCGAAAGGGTTAAGTTTTGCTCATAGTTATCATCAATTAAGCGAAATAAAAATTTTTGCCAGCATTTTGATTTCCTACGTGGCCGATGTCGCTCAATAAATCAGATAATTTTTTTTCCAATGACTATATATATATATATATTGCCGCTATGTTGATGTCTTTCTCCTACCGCGGTATCAAGCGTTGGGAATATATCGTGTCGCTCCACGAATTGATTGTCGCACACCCCCTAAGCTTTCCTCATCCCAAAAAGGAAATGCATCCCGCCCACCCTTAAAGAGAATAAGGAGGGGGTTATTCTTGTGCCTTGTGGTAACCGGAGAGAGTGAGAGGGAGGAAGCGGGCGGGGGAAGGAGAGGAGAGGACAATGGAATTTTAAGGCCCTCTCAGGGGCAACACTGCTGTCGGACTTGGTGCGGCGGCCAAGAAAAGCTTTTAGCGCGCCAGGCGGTGGGAAACCGTGCTGGGTTACTGGGATAGTGTGCTGGGGGACGAAGGGGGGGAGGGGCTTTTTAGTTGGGTTTTTGCAAGAGGGGAAGGTGTATGAGATGGGCAGGAAAGACGGGGCTCGTGCGAGCAGGGAGAGGAGGAGGAGGTGGAGGAGGCGTCAATTTTGCCCGAGGGGGTTGGGAAAAGGGGGGGGGGGGGATTTGGGAGGCGGGATATGGCTGTGGGGGTGGTTTTAAAACGAAACGTCGATTCTTGCGCCGGAGGCAGCGGGAGGCGAATGAGAGTGAGTGCTCTTTGCCACTATCGGATGTGATGCCGCGGATAAAACCCCGCCCGGATGTTCCCAAGCGCCGGAATAATAATTCCGACCCGTCTCTCACTCTTCTCTCTCTCTCTCTCGCCATCTCACTGTCTCTCTCATGTTATGCAGACGAGCCGAGGACGAAGAGGACCAAGGATTCTGCGCTTCGATCCCGCAGCGCTATAGGAGCGCTCTCCTACCTCTGCCCAGCACATACATCCCTTCCATTTGCGAGGCGAATGAGCCGTGAGGAACGGGATATGAAGCGAAATTTATCCCATAATATTTTTACATGTTTCGGTTTTATGTGACCTAAATTTTGAACCAATCACTTGGCGTCGTATGCTTATTTTATTGAAATCATTGTTTTATTAACCCCGTGGAGGGCAAATATTTTGTGAGTGCGTGCAAAAATAGTCTGAATCTCTTGCGCGAAATTTTTCGATTACCAACCAAAATATTCTGAGGGCATTTTATTCGATACTTGTAATAATAGTGAACATTTAAATCATGTTAAATTGACTGATTGGCAAAAAATATGCAAAGTGTTTTATAGACATTTTTTGTTACCTTGTTTGATAAGTATAACTCCAACCGCCATGCCTATGTTTGCACAATTTAAATATTCTATTAATATAGTTAACCTAAAGAGTTTAAATCTATTTAGCTTCCTCCTTTGACATTTGTTTTCAAAGTAGCAGAAGGACTGTCCCCTCCACTGAAAGAGGTCCCGTAAAAAATGAAAATTATTTTGGCAAGGACTTGTGTCAGAAAATAGTAGTCGGCGAGTCTTGCTTGGAGCTAATGACTTGGTTTGCCATCCTTAGCACTAACCTATATTGAACTGTACTATTCGACCTTCTCAGTAAGGACTCGAAGGTTGTTTTTATCGTATGCATTCATTGAGTATTTAGAAGTATTTCAACTAGTAATTTGACTACAACTGTGCACAAGTAGCCCTTTAATTAGAAGTATGTTTTTCACATAGTATATATTTTTAAAGATTAGATGCAATCATTATGAAAATACTGAAGTCCCTGCGTTTTTTGCATTCGCTTTCTTCGTTAAAAATTTAATTTTTTGTATTTCTCTTATAGATAACCCCAGATTCAGTTTTTTCAGCATTCATGTCTCCCAGGGCACGAATTTGCTTTACTTGTCAATGGATTATCGGGTCGTTTACTGATTTAAACGCACATTTTCAAATATTAAATATGCTTGCTGAATACGATTATCCGCCGATATAAGTGAAAATGCTTGTCTAAATCCACCGCTTATTGAATTTTATTAAAATATCACGATTAACGTTGGTTTTGAATTAGCTAAGATTTGATTACTTTGCTAGGTGCATATGTAAATAACAGTTGCAATCCCCCGTTAGGGAAAACCACTACCCAGGTTGTATTCTTGTCAGGGATAGGAATAAAAATAATTCCCCGGCCAAATAATATTTTTTGTTACACACTATAGCATCTGTCTTCTCATCAAATCCTTTTTTTTCAATGTTACAGTGCTTTAATTGCTAAATTGGAAAAATTCCCAAATTGATAGTTAAATTGGGAAGGAAATTGAATTGGTAGTCATCTACATCTGAAGGAAATAAGTTATTGAGCACAAAATATTTTATTGCTCCAATTCAGAATGGAACTGGGAATTTCACGGAAGCCTGCTCTCAAATTGAAGAAAGATATGGATTCGTAAGAATATAAATTGAATAAAAGATTTTCATTTTGCTTTTCTACTGTGAGTCAGATTGCTTCGTTCCGCTTCGATATGTTCAGAATTTTCTGTAGGCCTAAATTGAACACTACGGGCTTTTACGTGTCATATGAGTGTATCTAATGAAAATTTCTTAGGTTTAAATCTGGCACGAATGAATTGAATTCTTAAATAGTTCAATGCGTATAGTTATTTTAGATTGAAGATTGATATACCAGATAAATAATAGTACATTTTAATATAAATTTAAGTACTTGACGAGTTTTAACTATCAACACTTCTGTATTAAATCTAAAAAAACAGGATCACTCACATTGTAAATCTGAGATATTTAGTATGATAATATAAAAAAAGTATAATAGATAATGGCATAGTTTTTTATTGAGAAACGGAAATTTTGTTTTAAGAAGCCTTTGTCTTATTATCAGTGTGAGATAAGTGTTAATGAATATTTTTTAGTTTCACGGCGACTCTTTAAAAAAACCCTCTCTTTGATTAGGTATCTGCTTATTGTTACTGATTGTTCCTTTGTGGCAGGAATTATTTTATTGGAAACGCAATTTCGCTTTGAAAACATTGAAGTCACCTTAGCTAGCATATTCTGTGAAAACTGCGTTGCGTTGTTGAGCTGTATCTGTTTGGCTAATGGTTCAGACATATTTAATGAAGCGTTTACATCATTTCAATTGTGACAAGAGGCAGACAGTAAATCTTTCTCTTTATATTCTCTACGTTCTTATTTATGCATGATGTAAATGTTGATGTTCTTACTAATGCATGATATTTTGAATATGTAGTAGTAGTCTTTGTATCCCTTGCATGTTGGAACGATTGACGATAGAATGTTTGTTGGTTATTAGATTTTTAATTGGCGCTTTGCATGTGTGGTACGCGGGTTTCAATGTAATTTCGGTGTTCTACCGTATCATTCATGCATGCCTGGTGTGGAAGCACCCCCTACCACACACCCTTTGGGTGGCTTGCGGGGTATGTCGTAGATGTAGATGTAGATTTCAACCTTCTTCATTTGAAAATGCAGCTTTCCCTTGAAGCAGGTAATTTTTAACTTGTTTGAGAAGTAACACGTCTCGGTAATTCTTGAATCGATAATTGTGACTCGGTATATTATATTATTGATGCTCTGTTAAATCTCCCTTGATGGGATATATTAAGAATATTTCACCAGTACATGGGATCCTTCTGAGGTTAACTTAAGTACCGAATGAGAACGTTTGCAGCGAAAATAAGCAGGATGTAAAAGGAATTTCGGAATTTTTCATCAAGGTCGCAAGCCTATGTCTTAAACTAATATGGGAATAACTCTTAAGCCTTTGGTCAAAATTTAGCCTTTTATTTCTGCTCAAAGTTGATCATTTTCCTTCAAAGGTGCAGGCGTTTCATGAACCCACATTTACTACGGTCAATTGGATCGCAGAGATGAAATGAGGGAGCTACGATTCCGAACTTACTGACGTGTTTAAAACGCCAATTTTCCCACAGTAAGTCTGTAGTTTTCTATGTTAGGCATGACGAATGAGTTAAAATGAATTTTTATGGGCATTTAATTGAATAATGTAAAGCGCTCTATGAAGCTCATTTGTTAGCATTCAAACTTTAACAATAGGAGCGCCTCTTTGGTGCACTTATCTTTCCAAGTTCTCGTATCTCCATGCTTGTATCCATGGCCTAAATTAATTGGCACTCATTGTTCCTATTATGAGCATTGTGTTCGACTGAATGTTTTGGCGGACATTCACCGTATGACACAAACTCTCTAGTTCTGTCTTCTTGTCAGGATTGAATGAATGGTCTTTACAAATTGTGCACTGTTTTATTATTCAAGGGTTATCCCCTTAATAATAGCACTTAACCGTCGAACCCAATGAGGAATTTCTTTAGTAAAAATGTGGAATAATCAATATTTATGTATTAAAATGTACCTACAAAATGTACCCACCTGAGGAAGGTATGGTAAAAGAATTAGAGCGCGTGCAAAGGAGATCCGCTAGGTTTGTTGAAGGCCGTTATGATAAATGGGTAAGTGTTACTAGCTTAATAGAAGAACTAGGATGGGAATTACTATCAGAACGCAGGTTAAAATTTAGGTTAAACCTTTTAAGTTAATTCGAAACCGTTTTGTTCACAGATGATGTTAGATATATATTAAGAACCCCTGCGTATTATGCTAGATTTGATCATCTTATAGATATCTTAGAGATAGATTGTCGTACTGATAGATTTAAAATGTCATTTTTCCCGCCTACTATAAGAGAAAACAATAGGCAGCGTAGCAAAGGGATAGGTGGGTGAAATATAGTTAGAGTAGTCTGTAGTGCATGATGCATGTAACATCAATCAATAATCCCTTTCTTATTATGTAGATACTAACCATCTAGCTGCATGTGACCCTGTTCTCTAGTATGCCTCCCTTACATATGCTAGTTGCATGTCAATAGTGCATGTTTGGTGATCTTCACCCCCTGCCACACACCCTCGTGATGTCTCGCAGGGTATTACGTAGACGTAGACGTACAAAGGTCCTGGAAGGGAATTTGAATGCCATTCTTGTTATGTGCTTTCCTGAGTACTTCTTGTGAGTAAAAAGAGTCAGTCGGTTTTTTTTACTGTGAAGAAATATTTGGTGAGAAATATAACCTCAGTTTCTTACTCCAAGGGTGTCGGCATTGCCGACGAAACTCGGCGACTCAGAGTGATTAGCCGTGCCCGTTGCCAATAATTAGTCTACATTAGATTCGCCCAATTCTACTTGATTCCCGAAACCAGGTGAAGGCCCTATGGGCACGTGTTGTGCGAGGCATATTAAAACGCTCCCGGATCAAGCGTTGCCCTTTGGAAGGGTTTGGCGTGACTTTGGTTTCCTTTGTTGTTTGTGCGTTAGTGTGCGAGTGCGAATGTGTGCGTGTCTGGGTTTTGAAAGGAGATCAGTGGATCGGCCAGTGAGCGGGCGACCCCTCCGCCAATCACTTCCGTCGATTAATCCGGGCAGATTTTGGGCGGCCAGGCCACGAAGTTAAAGAAATAAAAGGAGAGCAAACAACTTTGGGCATTGCAGTCGACTCCTCGCTGTCCGCCACGCCCACTTTTGCCATTGCTGGAACGTTTGCACTCTGCCCTGGATCACCCCAAGCCGTCCTCACGCCCGGAGCGGCGGGCATGTTCGTTTGATTGAGCGGCACTCTCCGCTGTGGGTGTGTACGTATCGTCCGTCTATCGGCGGCCTTTCACTCGCGGGGAAAGCACATTGCCCGGAGCGGCGAAGCTCGTGTGTGGTTATTATCTTCAGCTTAGGCATCCGCCCACACAGGTGGTCTGGGTTCGCCTCCCGGAAGCACGAAAAAGTGAGCTATTTTCCCCTTGGCTGGCTCAGCTGTTTCATTACCCCGTAATGAGTAAAATTAGCAGGGATAAATTTAAGACGCCGGTAATAGTGGATGGGTAATGTCCTACCGAAAAGTTAGCCAAAGGATGTTTTTCGTAGATTCTTGCAGTTCATTTTAATTAGGATAAAAGTGTCTTTTGGATTTACTGCGTTATAATTACTATTTCAGCAACAGTTTCGCCTGGCTATTCTGCAGGCTTCGTCAGGTTTTCTGAGATAACAATCATTAATAAATTAATAAGCAAACTTTGGCGGTTATTATGTAACAGAATTTCTTATACTTGAATGTTGATAAAGTCTTTTCCACGCATAAGGGAGTTAGTAGCCATCCTCTCTGTTCAAGTTGTTTGGTCTTTTTTCTACTTCAATGGCTTCTCTGATGACCCACGGATAGTAGCTGCTTTCTTTACATAAAATCTTCGTCCTTTTGATACCTACATCTACATCTACGTCATACCCTGCAAGCCACCCAAAGGGTGTGTGGCAGGGGATGCTTTCGCACTAGGCATGCATGAATGATATGGTAGAACACCGACATTACATTAAAACCCGCGTACCACACATGCAAAGCGCCAATTAAAAATCTAATACCCAAGAAGCATTATATCGTCAATCGTTCCAACATGCAAGGGATACAAAGACTACTACTACAGATTCAAAATATCATGCATAAATAAGAACATCAATATTTACATCATGCACAAATAAGAGAGTAGAGAATATAATGAGAAAGATTTACTGCCTACCTATGGTCAATACTCGAACTATTCATGACGACGATCACAGCTGTTATGGTCCCGAATGGTGCGCGGAAAAAATGACATTTTATACCTATCGGTTCTACAATCTAGCTCTCTAATCTTATTGGCGCGATCTAATCTGCCGTAGTACGAGGGGGTTAATAGTATGTTTTTTACGTCGTCAGTAAAATGATTTTCCTGAAATTTATTTAGGAGGTTAAGCCTATAATTTAATCTACCCTGTGATTGTGTTACCTAATTCTTCTAACAGTCCAGACACACTAGCCAACTTATCGTAGCCTATACTGTGACCTTCTTGCAAAAGTGAGTGCTCAAAACTAAAGAATTATTCCAAACGACCACTCGCATTTCTCTTTGAATTGTGATCGTGAATTGCATGTAAGTAACAATGAACGCCTTACACCCTGAGGTGGCTTGCAGGGAATTGTGTAGATGTAGATGGAAACACTTTCAACGCTTTCAAATGAACCTACTCGTGTTCTCCTCGAACAGTTTAACGCCGAGTTACTGTAGTTTTAACCTGAATGTTAAATGTAATTTCACTCCTAGTCTAAGAATCCGTCTGATTTTGTGTGACGATGCTATTAATTTTAAGATGACTTTTTATTTATCCCCGCTTTACAAATAAATATATATATATATATATATATATATATATATATATATATATATATATATATATATATATATATATATGAAAGATTAAAGGTTTTCCCGGCGAATTAATTAAGTATATTATTTTTGGGTGTCACAACCGGTGATATTTTTTAGTACAACTTAAGTTTCGATTGCCGACTCAGCTGTGTGAAACTCGAGAAATCTTTACTCAGATAAATATTTGCAATAAATCATCTTGCGTCGACGCCTGGATGATTTGTATTTTTTTCAATAATTTGCGTCAAATAAAAGAATATTGGTCTTGACTTAAGGAAGAAGATGATACACCTACATCTACATACTACGCTGTAAGCCACCACATGGGCGAGTGGCAGTGGGTGCTAGGACACCAGCTGTGTAAAGATGCAAGGTTTTGGGAGGTAAAATGGTGACGTGTATTTTGCGAGTGAATTGAGTGGATCATTGTTTTTATTATGATCGCTTATTGTGCACGGAAAGAATGAGCATTTTTAAATATCTGCTCGGCAATGTATCTCTCTTATTTCATCGCTTCTGTCAGACCTAGAGATGTAGTAAGGCGTCATGATAATATTCTCTGTGTCGCTCTGAAACACACCAGTCCTGAATTACTCAAGCAAACTAAGCCTAGCGTGTAGCCTCCGGGTTTCTAGGGGCTCGGAGGGGATACAAGGAGATGAGAGACCCAGGTTTTTAAACATATAATAAATTATAAGCAAAATTATAATGGTGAGAGAGGAAATGATTCTGGGAAGTCTCTGAGAAATTGTGGAGTAACTAGTCAAAGCTAGTCTTTTTTAAGATCACTCTAACTATTCTTTTTTGTAGAAAAGCGATGGATCTTATAGAATTTTGGTAAGCTCCACCCCAATAGAATATACCGTAGCTTAGCCTAGAGTTAAAAAGGGCGCTATACATTAATGTCAGAAAATATATTGTAAATTTATTCGGAATGAAATAAAAATTGGCTATGGTTCGCCGCATACTACCTGAAATATTTCCAATATGTGGCTGCCATTTTAAGCACTCATCCAGGGTTACTCCCAGATACTTAAACCTGGACACCTTTTCTAGGGGCATAAAATAAAGGTTTCCTAACATTTTAACATGAGCTCGTTTGGATATTGCGCAGATAACAGTAGAGAAATGTCAATTCAAACGATAAAAAATATTCAAGCTTTTAATTATAACTGTTCGCTAGAAGCAGAAGTCCTGGGAATATAAAATAAAAAGAAATATGGGGATTTGATCGTCCAATTTTTAATCTATTAGCAAATTACTGCGGTAGCTGAAGTCAAAATTCGGCGTGTCTATGCAAATAGCATCGCATTTGGCTCCTTTTGCTGGATACATGTGATCATTAAAATATATTTGTGGAGTAATCTGCATAATTTGTCATAAAGAATGAGAGTAAGGCAAATTTCCACTTAGATCACTTTCAATCGATAAAGGTTTCGATGCACTGCATCATCACGCACAAATAACAAAACAACATCGAAACCTATGTCGAATAAAATTTATCTAATTGGAAAATAGCCTGAATATCATTCTTAATGATGAATTCTTTCCACCACATCAAGCCTGATACTTCTCTTTTTGCATACTTTGTATCTTAGTTTTGGTTTTCAATAGGTAACCCATATCTTTCGCGGAACCAGATTTTTTTAAACTTAGGTATCTTGTTTATCTTAGTCTTGGTTATGGATGGGTAACTTATTTCATCAACTTAATTGTCGTGCTCACATAATGAAGCTAGATCCACCCTATTTTACAAACGTTTCCCATAAATTGAAAATTTGCGGAACATAAGTAACGAAAATACTGTTCCCCTTTCTCAATCGTATATAAACAATCAGGCCCAGCTACGAGGCCGGCACCTTTCGACCGTCGCCGTCAAAGATCGCGGAGGCGTCACCGTACACGTCGACCGCGTTTTAGATGGTACCGGATCGTGCGACCGGAGTGGAGTGCGGGAGGGACCACTTCGCGCGCGGCCTAAGCCGATTACGGAGGAAGCGACACCCTTTGCTCCGCCGACCACCCGAACCCCCTGACGCAAAACTTACCCCCTTTAAAGCTCCCTCCCTCTCTCCATCAATAGACTTTCCTCTCTGCCCATTCTCCTCCGTAAGAAGAAAACTCCTCGTTCCTCGCACCAATACACCCACCTACCCCTTCCTTTAAAGCTCTTCTCAGCAACCACCTCAGCATCTTTCCCGCGTGCCACCCTCTCCGGGTTAAGCGAGAGAATTTCCTTTCTTTTTTTTCTCGCCTCTGAGTGGAAAGTGTTGAGTGGTTCCTCTCTTACCGGCTTACTCGTGTATGTGCATAATCGCCACCTTGCCCCTGTTGGTATCGCTGTGCAAAGAGAAACGTGGAAGTGAGGGGCTGGAGGTCACCAAGATGAAATAACAAGTGACGTGACATGGTCGCAAAAAGAATAAGGTACCTGCCATCAACCTTAGTCAGTTATTTTTGAAGGCCAAATTTTTTAACCGAATCTTTGGTTTGGTAATCCAATTAAAAGCACCACTTCATCAAAAATTATGATTTCTCGGGGAACTTAAATCAGGAATTCTTTTCCAGTTTTCCACCGCGTTTTGCTCTGTATACTGGCCAATGTTTCGATGCACGGGTCAAACAGTTATGGGGATGATGCACTGGTTGAGCATCAAAATGAAGCCCAGTATCGAGAGCCTACCTCGGTGGAAAACCAGAGAACAATTCCTTCATGAATTTCAAAGTGCGAAGCCCGTTCTGGAACGGGGAACGATACTGAACAATTTGAAACTGCATTTTTTCTAAATGTTACGTGCAATAATGAGTGAATTAGAGGAATAGTCTGTTCTCCCATCATGAGCGCATAAATTTGTATATTCGTTCTTGCAATTTACGTCTTTAAACGACGAAACTTGATATGCACGTTCGTATATACGTCAGATTGTGCAATTACTAGCTCCATGTAAAACGGACTTAAGAAAATTGAACAGAATAAAATATTTATTGATTTTTCTAGGGTTATCCCCATTAAGAACAAATAAATAGTATACACAATAATACGAGTTAGTGAACAAAAATAAAAGTGTAAATGGAAAATACGAATGAAGCAAGGTTGTATGAAACATGGCATTCTTTCGTAGAAATTGTACTATGCAAATTGAAATAATTAACAAGTTACATGTGTAAAAGGTAAAGGGCGTAGTATCACAAAAAAAGATGAAGTTAGAAATTTAACAAACAAGTTCAGAATATAAAGATACAACTACAACTTTAAGAATCAGAAGTTAATTCATCATAATATTTCATCTTAAATGTTGAGAGAGAGGGACATTTTTAAAATATGTTTTGGTAGATCATTCCACAGATAACGCAATAGAAACTATACAATGCAAATAAAAAAGAGCTAACGAGTATGCAAGGTAAAGTGCTAACTTTTTACATATAATGAAGTTTGAGTCCTGCCATGCGTGGAAAAATTGCTTTCAAATAAAACCGTTGGAAGTAAATAGGGAACGACGCTGTTTTTTGTACTCTAGTTGTTCCAAAACTTACCAGAATTATTCCAAAGAGAGCATTTATTTCTCATGCCCCAACCACCAATTCAGCCAGGTAATGTGGGTTTCAATACCATAATACTTTTCAAAAGCTTATCACCATAAGTTTTGTGCTATATCATCATTTGGACAGGATGAAAGTCACATTTCCTTTCCTTTAATATATAAATCAAACTGTGTTTAACAAATGTATTATTAACAGTAATCATTCTGTAGTGCTAATTTTGTGGAAAATTGTTGGTAATGAGTCTTTTGTAGCAGCAGTTTCGTAGTGATTGCCTTGTCAATTTCCCCACCTAGCCCCGTGGATTCTCCCTCTGCCTTAAATCCCTCGCTCGCAAATCCCTGACTCATCCCTCGCCACCCACCAACTACGCAAACCCTGAAACACTGTCCCCAGAGCGGACCGCTTTTTGACCCCGAAATTTTCTTACTTACGTCCGCTTGCCTTGACCATTTTTTGCGAGCCAAGTTTGCCGCATCGCTCGACCGTCCCCTTCTCCGGCGCCCACCCACTCCCGCCCCCCCACCAATCCTCTCACGGCGGGTGATTCGTCTCTAATAACCGTACTGCCTTCCCACCACGTCGTCTCCACCCAAATTCCTGGGGGGAGTATATTATGTGAGGAGTCGCAAGGGTTTTGTGGTGGAGGTTTCACCGAAGGATCTCCTCCCCTAGCAAAACACTGAAGTATTAAGCTGGCTCTGGCCTTATTATGTGGGTCAAGAGATATACGGAGTTACACATATTTATTTACGCAGTTAAAATAATCCCGCTTCTGCTGGATAAATAGTTTATCTAATGAAAATCAAAATTAAGGTTCAAAATACGCAGATTTTTCCATGTATATGTTTTAAAGTAGGTACCTCATTTTTCCTGCCTTATTAGCGACAACAGCGCCATTTGCGTGGAACTACCGTATTTTTCAATTCAATTCAACTCATTTATTACAGTGGGCCTTTCTTGTCCACGAGATCGCAAAACATTACAAAGATATGTTAGTAAGAATGTCTTAGTTCATACAGCTTAGTATAATTCTGGACTCAGGAAAATGATATCGGCTACTTAATGTAATAAATCAATTGAAAAGCTGTTAAGTACTGAGATGCAATGATGAGAGCCCTGCACTGAAGAAAAATGGCTACGTGAGTCATCCGATTTGTATTACATCGCAAAATTAGCTTACCCCTCACTTACTTCACTTACATTTACACCTTAAATATCACCTCTGATGGGAACAGCATTTAAATTGCACGAGTGTAATTTTTATTGCTTTAATTATTGTTATAATATCATCTAAATTCAGATTTTTTTAAACACTCGGGGAAAGCTTGGGGCCGTCGATTTGGATCCCTTAGTCTATTCCTTTGATGAATGGAATGATTTTTAGCAAGATGTCAGAAAACACTCCTTATGCATTTATTTTTATCGTTGTTAATAATGAGCTCCTTTAAATTAGATCTTATTCCAAGGATAGCGTGATCTAGTTACGAAGACTCCCGCGGTTTATTTATGCACTGGAATTTTTCGGGCTCTCCCCGTATAATTTAGTTGACAACTGTTTTGCCGGCATTACAATGAGCATCATCAGGTCCTAATAACCTGACCTGATGGCTAGGACCTGATGATGCTCCCTGGAATGCCAGTGAAACGTTCGCCCACAAAAATGCTACAACGTGAGGAGAACCCAAAAAATTCCGATAGCTTAATATATCATAGGAATGAGAAATAACGTCGTAAATAAGGTATTGTTTTCGGCGGATTTATAGACAAATCCAGAATTGATTACCCTCTTCTTTCATATAAAATGAAATACCTTTAATTCATTTACATCGGCTAAGATTGTGTACTGTCAGCAAAGAAGCATGCTGTGAAAGCGGAAAGAGTTCTGCAAAAGAATGATTCAAAAGAGCGGCTCGTCGAAATTGAAATGTTTCTTATACCGTCGAATTGTATTTTCTGTGCTACCTCCGTAATGATATGGTTTTTATTTGAAAGTGGCATGTACACAACATATTTATTATTAAAAAATCTACACATCATCCGGTTAGTTAAATCCCCATAGCCCCTTAACCTCTCTATCTGAAAGTGTCTTCTCAGGATGAAAACTGGAGCTGCTCCTTATGAAGAATCACTTAGTAATTCCGCTGAAGTGTTTCAATTTGGCACTGCATTCATTCGAGCTGCCTGCAGTATGCTCAGTGATTGCCAAATAGTTAAGAAGTTATGCCAATCACTTAGTACCTACGGTTGGTAGAATAGAGGAAGTAGCTAAGATCAGAAATATGTTCCGCCGTATTCCACTTTTAAATGTTTAATTTCTTACTTTGCGGAAAATGGCGAAAGAAAACACTCATCATAGTCCACCGGTTTTGAGGTATGCACCTGTGGGATCTCATATTATCAATAAAAATCCTCCTAGTAGGAAAATCTCCAAACGGATTGATTAACTGTAAACTGCGTTATATTTTTCATGCCAAGGAAAAGTATGATAAATGTTATTATTAGGTGACATTTGTTGCCAGCTAATTTGTTAATTGGAAGTTGATATATTATTTATACGAGTTTATCTCCAATTATTTACTCCTAAAGCCTCAGTCCGTAGAAAACCATTCGCCAGCTCTAAAAGCGCCTTTTCCCTCGTCATTCGAAATAGCGATTGACCAGCTCGGAGACAGTCCACAGGACTGAAATTGTCGGCTCTGTGCATGTTATAAATATATATTTACTGAGGCTACCAGATGTTCAGCGGCACATGAATGAAATCACATCCGAGCAATTAATCTCCTGTTTAAAAATGACCTCTGCGGTAGAATATTTTATTTGTATTAAATATTAACGTTAAATTTGCATTTTAAATTTTTAAATCAATTTGATTTTAACTGCTCATTAATTTTAATTGCTGTAAATTCAAGGACGTGTTAATTAACTTAGCAAATAAAATCGAGCTAATGACTCCGTGACAATTCAGTTTTTTTAAAATGCCGTTTGACACACCTGAATAACGTAATATTTGTTGTTCACAATTAATGGCGTATTTTTTCGACGGAAACGCGTGACATTCTCACCACACTCTGTCATAGGAATGCATTTTTGTTTGCTTTATAGTAAAACTCAAGAGAAATGATTGCAGGTACCTGACTTTCAAAAATAAAATATGCTTTCAATTTTTTTATGAAAACAACTGAGGTCATTTTTTTTAAATTATAGCTGAGTCGTGGGTAGTAATTTCAGAAAGTTGAGGTTGGTTTGTAATAAGCTTGCTCTTGGCTTCAGGGTCTTTAAAAATACTACCACATTTGACTTATTTTTAGCATCATGGCACCCTTCATTCGTTTCACTATTATTGGTAGTTTTGTGGCTTTACATGTTTGCAGTTGTATCTATGAAATCAAAGTTAACAACATGGGACCATGGGCAGCCTGCAATGAATAAGGTAAATTGATAATACATCATAGATTGCCTTCAAATCTAGAACAAGTGTACTGTTTTGTTGATGTCTGAACTCTTGCGTTTGTAATTATTCCATCAAAATCACTTAACAAATACTGCACTGAGAGTCCTGAAGTTAAATGTAAACAAAGGATTAATTGAGTGTTTTAATTGGTCTTTATCCTATGCATTTTTCATGTGAATCAGTCATAGACCAATACAAAAATAGATGAAAATCATTCATCATTATAATTGTGGAAGAGAATTGAAACTAATTAATTAGCCACCAGGCTCACTGAATGAATTAGTCCATCAAGTTTTTGTGATGAAAAACGAAATTATCTAAAGAAGAATTGTTCACGTCACCTTCACAATGCATTTAATCTATTGTGGGCCCATAATTACTTTCTGGAATTGTAAAATATTTCTTATTTGGTCCGAGAGATAAACTTTTGCTCAATATCCTTTTTGGGTGGTTTTTTTCTGGCAAATAAGTCTTATTTTAATATCTCTCTCGGGCTTTGCACCGGGTAATGTTTTCATAATCCGCCGACGTTTCGTCCGACACGTGCCTTGAAAATGGAAAGCAAGTCGTTTTCCGAAACGCCGGCGGATTATGAAATCATTGCCCAGTGCGAAGCCCGAGAAAGATATTTAAATATAATACACCGGGAAAATCTTAAATCAAATAAGTCTTAGTTCCCGTGATTCAAGACGCCCTTTTCTTGATCCGTAAATGTAGGAATTGCAAACGCGCTAGCAAGTATATCGTATTAGTAGAAGATATTCTGAAATGAAGAGCGGGTAATATGAGCCCTACACGTTAGGAGGTGAGATAATTTCACTGATTTTTTTTACTAAAAATAGAATCAATATTGCAATATTTCTTGGCATGAAGCAAGGGATGTAAACGATCAAAAGAAACACCGCATCTGTGATCAATCACTCGAGTGCTGGTCGTTTAGCTCGGCTCATATTCACGGGGGTAATCTTCCTGTTTGCCTCTGTGCTGTAATGCCTGACTGCTAACAGGAAGTGCGATATTACCTTAGCCGTTAAAGCATGTGTATCCTAAAGTGCACACCTGGGAACTATAGAATGGATATTGACGTTGGATGATTAAACTTGGACACAAATACGGAAAGCAATGACCGAGATGATAAAAAACAGACATGATCTAGACGTCATCTGTGACATAAACTTCTAGAACTTTTGAAGGGAAATGCAGTTGATAGCATTTACTACTTACTGCAAAATTCTCCTATTCCTAATTCGCAAATTTTATAAATAATAAGCCTCTCTTAAATATCTCCGTGTGATTTAGTGATGATCTAGACATGAGCTAAGCGATAAGGGCATAACTTGAACCGCACCTTACTAACTGCCTTGGCTAATCTTGAAGTAGAGGAAATGGCCTGTTTGTCTGTGCGTCATCATATTATTTCGGTTGGTTTGTTGATGGTTCTCAGGGGAGGTGACTGACGGCTCTGGTCAATTCTGTCTTTAGGACAAATGGCTAGAATATAATGGGATTGAGGCAAAGGCTGCTTGAGAAATCCAGAACTTGTGTGTTTCAGAGCGGCACTGAGAATATTATCATGACGCCCCCTTTCATCTTTAGGCCTGACAGAAGCGATAAAATATGAGCTATTGTCGAACAGATAGGTACAAAAAATCGTCCTTTCCGCGCGCAATAAGCGACCACAATAAAAACTGAGCCCATTTAATGCACTCCCATAATATACGTCACCATTTCACCTCCCAAAATCTCACATTTTTACACGGCTAGTGTCCGAACACCCTCTGTCACACGGCGGCGGCTCGCAGGGTAGTATGTAGATGTGGAAAGGTGGAGAAAAAATTACCTTCAGAATTAGCCTGCTCTTAAAAAATTCGCTGCGGGAACCAGCGATAAATGTCTCATCCGACTGTTGAAGTTCTACGCTGATAGTTATACCTTTATTACACCAAATCAATTTTTATACAACTGTTAATTTTTATTCCTCTGCGTTAGGTCCAAAATTTTGATGGGCATAATCCGGTTATGCCTCTAACTCCCTTCTCGCACAAGATAAAATGCTCTCACCATTTATTCCTGAACGCGGAGGAATTCACCTTAGGGGGAATCGTTCTGCGAGGGGGAGATGGGCGTAGCCTTAGAAGATCACTCCTTCGTCTTATCTTTGTGTATCTAACCTCGGCCAGCTTTGCTTCGACCCAGGTGGCTTCTACTAGCGAGAGGAGGGGTTGGGCCTACTTCTGGGAGCATCCGCAGGCATCGCCGAGTAGACATGGTCGATGATCGAATGAAACGATGGGACTCATCATTTTGGTCGATTCAATTCGTAGCCTATCCCATAAAGGTATGTACTCTTATTTGCCTAAAGGCCAATTTACCCGGTGCAATTTATTGTACAAACGAATGTATGATCTCTTGCATGAGGAAAATTGCACTGTGTAAAGCGGCAAAGTGTATGATTGTCTGAATGACTTAGCGGGAAATAGAACCTGCTCTATTTCCATATAGTTTCTTGTACATTCCGTGATACATTCGTTTGTACAATAAAATGTACCATGTAAAGCGGCCTTAAGACTTTCTCAGTCCGTATATTACATCCACACCGTTCACTTGAGGTAATTTGATCGATATATGATTTCACTTATAAATCAATAAATTTTCCGTGGTGAAGAAGATATGAAAGTACCATGGGAAAAAATGATTCAAATCAAAGACTTATGTAGATATTTTATTTATTACCTAGATTTCAGTCGTATAAAAGTGTACTATTTCATAACTAATGACTCAGTATTTAATTCATGCTCCTTACTGCTGCTTAAATAAAAACATAGGTTTCAAATATGGTCTCCATTGTAACATTGTACTATATATATTGAGAACCCCTGCGTATTATGCTAGGTTTGATCATATTAACAAGATTGGAGAGATAGATTGCTGTACCGATAGATTCAAATGTCATTTTTCCCGCGTACTATAAGAGAGAACAATAGGCAGCGTAGCGAAGGGATAGGTAGGTGAAATATAGTAAGAGTAGTCTGTAGTGTATGATGCATGTAATAACAACCAATAATCCCTTCCTTATTATGTAGATACTAACCATCCAGCTGCGTGTGACCCTATTTTCTAGCATGTTTCCCTTAAATATCCCACTTGCATGGCAGTAGTGCATGTTTGGTGGTCTTCACCCCCTGTCACACACCCTAGTGTTGGCTCGCAGGGTAGTACGTAGATGTAGATGTAGGGAACCATCTCACTCAAACTGCTTCAACTGCCAAATAATTCTTCAGCTATTGAATTCCCGTCCTCTCTTCCAATATTGTCAAAACAAAAAGAACTCCTTTTTATACCCGTCCATTACCGGAGTATTCTACCCATGCTCTATCTGTACCAATCAATTCTTAGCCAAATCCTTTTACCTTTGTCTTTTTATAGTAACTGATACCAAGCAATGATTTAGCTTGCTCCTTATATATCTTTTATCCTGAAATATCGAAGTTTAACTGCCGTGCGTTTACTTTCGAACTCGACGATTCTCGCTTCCTTGAACAAACTTTAATTCATGACTAAGGGATAAAGAGTGTTTTCCACAAAAAGATACTCAGTGATGATTAAGTAGTTATGTCAAAGGCCGAGTCGGAAGTAAATTTTATTTTTTTGGGGAAAATCTCATGTTTATTTCTTCATTTTGCATAAACTGCACGCGATATTGCATTAATATTCGGATTTTATGAACCCTAACTCCTAGATATGCTCCATATGCTACCTAGGAATTTACTTTCTGTATTTTCACGCACCTTCATCTTCACAACTATCTTATCATCATCCGGAAACACCTTTCCAAACTTCACATAGCACCCACAGGATCTATCACTTCTCCATTAGCCCTCATTTCATAACTACCCTTTTCAATCTCGTTGTCAAAATTATTACTTTGCACATGTTTTCCTTAAATCCCATTTTCTCTGTGGCTGCTTTGTTACCAAGAGCTGCTTTAATACTTGTGGGATCAAAGAGCTATGCTGAAAAATTCACACAAAGTAGCTGGGATTCAAACTGGGATCTCCGGGATGGGATTGAGTGGCATACAGTAATATACTCCTGAGTAGAATGCTGCGGAAAAACAGGATATTATCACTGTTAATAAATAATCAAATTGGGGGGTTAATGGTAGATCCGAGGTCTAAGTCCTGATTCATCGCTACTTTGGTGGGATATTCCAAGCGGAACGGTTTGATGGACTGAGGAACAAAGGGGAGGAATAAAAGGATTACAGTGGCAGATGGTACCGCGCAACACGGCCTTTAAAGGCGATCGAACGTCATCCGTTGCCCATAGAGTTCTCCGGTTCGTAATTGTGGGGATAACCTCAGGAGAGGAAAGTGAAATGGAATCCCACGGTCGGCCAAGAGTGGATCGCCCTCGGCGACCGGCAGCGGAATCGTCAGCTTTGTCGGCCACTGCGGCCCTCGTCCCCCGTGGGAGTGCGTGCGTTCGCTCCCCGCTACCGGATTACTTCCTCCACGCTGACCGACCGCTACGTGCCTCTAGGGCTTGATTTTTTTTTTCGTTCTGCCGTGCGTGCGTGAGTGCGCGGTGCGTGTCGATGCGCAAGATGCCTCTCTCAGCTCTCGCGATCACACTGCTCCCGGCAAACGAATACTGGGAGTGCCTTTTTTTATTATGCGCAGCAAAAAGCATTTGAGGTCGCGTTTCCACGTATCAGTCATACCGAGGTCAGTAGGGGTCAGGATTGAGGTCGTGAGAACAAATTGTTTGAAGTATCTTCAACCGCTCTGTACTGATATAGTTGAGTGGTTTCTACGAATTATGAAGGGTTATCAGATTGCAGGGCTTCTGGTCGCAACGGTAGCTTGGTAGTAGATACAAAAAGGACCATTTTAAAAATTAGGCGATTAAGTGGGATGTATACCTGGTCCTAAAACGCTTTTTTGTCCTAGCGTCTATCGCAACATAAGAGAGATCTTCGCCTTCATATCAATTTCCCGCCCCGGAGAACAGGGCCAGTGATGGCACGGTCGCAAATGCATTGTTAGGATTCAGGATAATATTCACTGTGACGTTAAAATACACAATTTTCAACATTTTGATGATCCAGCATAGAGACGATGGGTTCCTATTTACTATGTGCAATACTTCAAGAAAGATAGGTCTTAGGCGTCATAGCCATCGGAGACATGACGAAAAAATTCTTAGTAAATTCCACACTTAAAAGTTTATTTACGACCTAGGTTTCGACTGCACAACAATCATTTTCAAGTTTTTTTTGCTGTGCAATCAAAACCAGGGTCGGAAATAAACTTTTAAATGTGAAATTTACTTAGAAATTTTTCCGTCATGTCTGCGAAAATCTTCCACAAGGTTACGCCTTCAGCCATTAATTTTAGTCATAGCCATCACCTAATTTTCGACAAATTCACAATCCTTTATCATTGTAAATGGTTACGTAAAAATCAGGAATTGATCAACTATTATACTAATTTTTTAGCATTGATTCTTATTCCAAAGTTCTGCGCTAGCAAATTTATTCAAAAGCAATTTACAAAAGTACCAAAGCAGAGCTGTAAAATGAAAATGCGTTAACATCTGCAGAAGCATTTTCGGTCGTAGTATACTGTCTCCTTAAAAAAATTACGATTGAGCAAATGTTGTGTTAGACAGCTATAGAGCCTTCCACATTTACATGGCAGTATGAACCTTCTAGAAAACAATATTTCCTAAGTTATGTTAACAATGTTTCTCCTAGTTGTCATCTCTTTACAACGTTGACAAATATATAGTGAAACAGTGTATAATTGAATTAGGTTCTACTTTGGAATCGCATGTGTACTTTAGATTCCCCATAGAGCGGCGAGTGTACGACAGTAGTACTAACTTTGTCTTCCATTTGCTGCAGTTGGCAACATCGCATATCCGGCCTCACGAGTATTTACAGAGGAAACGAATCACCATAACAGCCCTAATTGTCTCTAAATGTGGAATCGGCAAAATATATTTTACAGTTAACAATTGACCTTGCTATAAATGGGCCATTTTCAGTGGAGTTGTAGTCAGTAATAAAGGGGAGATGCGGAAACTGACCAGCAATTGCATCTCTCAATAATATTCCATTTTTAAGAACTCAGTCTTTGGAGATAAAGTGGAAGTCGTGGAGACTCTAGTCACCTTTATATACTTGGCAATTGTATCAAACAGTACTGCGATTTCGAGTTTCCGGACAACAACATGTTGTCTCGGTTAGCAGTGCAATGCGCAGTTCGAGTTCGAGCGACAGATGAAATGTTGACGGGGCTCGGCGAGAATTCATCATGCAACATCGGGCGGTTTCATGTGATGCACGAGATTTCGTGGTATGCGACGCTACACTGTAACTTCTTCGTACATGGCATGTTAACAAATAGCCTATATGGGATATTAATGTACATTTTTGGCGTAACCAAGTTATTTTGTGACTATTGAGCTAAATAATAAATAAATTTCGTATTTTCACCGCTTTCTTTTTGGAAATACCATATCTGTATAAGATGTAATGTGAAGTCCGTAAACGTTATTTGGGCGGACCAATGAATGTTCATTTATGCATGTAGATCATTCCATATGAAATGATTCGATTAAAATTTTAATAGTTACAGGACCATTTTTGAAAAAATATATTTTTGCAAGATAATATCAGAATGTTTTGGCAGGTAAAACTGACTATTTTGAACATTTTATCTCCTCTCGTTTTCTCTGCGACAATCATTTTTCCCGGATGGCGCGAGTGAATTTTTGAGATTTGATGTTTAGTGTATCCTTCATATCTCCAAATCTAATTATGAAAGAGAAATGAAACTGAAATCATACAGCTTTAGACAAAATTATTCATGTATATTCACATTTTTATTTCTTTCTCACTCATTTCTTCATTGTTAAAATTCAACTGAAATTTGGAATTTTTTTCTTCAGAAATCAAATTTTTGACACAAAGAAACTCTAAAAAGGAGGATAGTCTCAGACCTGAGACTCTGTGAACTTTAATTAATAAAACTATTTAATTTTTATACAAAGTTTTTATGGTTGTGTGCCAACATTTTCTATTCGAGAAGCTTACAAAAATGGCTTCATAGTCAATATCACCATTTTTGGGCTTGATTTTCTCTGGTAAGGGATTTACTAAAACATTTGATTTACAGTATATGAAGAAATGCAAACTTACAACATGTAGTAACAACTTGAAGTCTTAGATTTGTCTGGTAAGAGAGTTATTGTAACTCTAAAATACCGAAAAATTGAATAAAAGAAGTATGGTGACGTACCCATACGCGCAGGATACCTAAGCAATTCCGTCATCTCAATATTAGCTATGAGAGCACTTAAAATTAATGCGATTATTGTGTAACGGCTTGGTATTAAATTATTTATTTGCTGAGACTAATATGCGTACAGAAGCCGGACTTAGTAGAGCGTCTTAATCAATATTCATCAATCCGTAGGTTGTCGCTTCTCCTAATTCTTTTTTTATTTCAGTTAACAACGTAACACCTATATAGTTTCGTATTTCCGTATCAATCAGCTTTCTTGCTATGTATTATACTTCGGCTGAAAGTTCCTGGCACTTCAGTAGAATGCAAATAAGAAGAAAATGTGGTGACATTGGTGTCGAACGCAAGTGGTAAATTTAAAGCCTGGAAATACAATAATCACTTTCATATACCCCTTCTATCAGCCGGTATTTGTCAAATCAAGACACAGCTAGGGCAAAAATTGGTTTCTGTGAAAGCGCCAGGAACTTTCAACTAAGCTATACGCCCTAAGTTTACTTCAGTTACTCTTCTTGCACACTTTTATCTACCGTTTATACTTGTGGAGTTTTCGTTAAATGTCTTTTATCCATAGCTCTTCGCAGGACATCTTCAAGGGTGATTTTATCTGACTCTTTGATATTCAAAACATTCACATGCATCACCACATTGCGACTGTTCATTAAATAAAATTAATTCCATGTCGGACTGGGACTTCAGAATGCGTCCAAATGCATGGTGATGTATCGTCCTAATTTATATACCTTATGAATGTCGCTAATCGATATGCTTTTCGTGATATCTCTCCAATGACACAAACCTCCTCTCACTTAATCTCCGAACGCTCTGTCCTTTAGCCAATTCCCACGCTTATGCAATCGGTTGAGGGGAGGCGTGGCCGCTGCTGATGGGGTAACAGCCTCTTCAATCCGACGACACGGTCGACTCATGCAAAACCGTTCGGGAATTGCCCCTCGGCGGCAACCCGACCCGCCTGCCCGCTTGCCTCCCCATCCGTTGGTTTTTGCCGCTTCGCCCACCCTCCCCCCATTCCGTGTTAGAAGATCCTGAATGGCTTCACCAAATGTCATCAGAATTGGTCCGCTTGTTAAACTCATGCTACCCACTTAATGGCCGTGTTATGCTCTTTTGGGAAAAGTCTCTTCCCACTTCTCTCCCATACTCTGCCCCGAGGGGACAAGCGGAAAAGAAATAATCGGCTTAAATTAGTGTTATCCTCCCGGCGGCGAAGACTCCCGCAAGCTCCGTCAAAAAAAGAACTCTCACGGAGAATTTTACGTCGGTGTGGTATATTTGGTGATTTTTGAATTTCTGTGGTTTGTTTGAAATATTGATTGACAACTGTAATTCCCCGAGGATTCGTCATGCCATCACCACTCGAAGAATTGAATCGTACGAATTATTTCATGCTATCATTTTTATGCTAATTATTAAAAATATTTATAATCACATAGGCACCGAAATAAATGTAGTTTTTAGGGAAAATTATCCTAGCAGAGTTACTAATGGCTCGTGATTGGTTATCCGAGACACAATTTTGTCAGTTGCTGATGATCTACCGAATGGAACCCTTCAAATGGTATTTTGTGCCTTCTTCCTGAAGGTTTACGTGCATGCATTCTGTTTCCTGTCATGTTGATTGAGGTGAATTGTTTGTAATTACGAAACCCGTATCAACAATCAAGCACTTATGATTATATTCCAAGCAAAAAGTGTCAAGAAGTTGCACTTTGTAGTTTTTAATTACCTAACTACATACGGTAAGCAAAGTTACGTAGTTCGATTCGCCATTTACTAATAGTTGATGGAAATTATTTTAACCTCATATTGAAGTACATTGGTCACAAAATAAAAGAAATAAAAGGACAGTAAAGACATACGGACTATCCATTGTACGAAAGATGTAATACACTTCACTCTATATGACAAATACACCTTTGTATTAAAACACATGAAAAAAAGAAGAAAACCGCAAGCGGAGTAGATAGTTTCATGAATATTTTTAAACCTTAGGAGACCCTCTGAGCCACAACAGGCTCATCAGAAGGTACTCTCTAATGTCAATATAAAAAATTAAAATAAAACAAATAAAACAATAAAACGCTCACATTGCCATATTCGCACCGAGCGGTATAAATATGTAACCACACAATCAGTCTCTCAACCTCCAACAAATACTCCCAAAGTTTCCGTTTAACCTCTGTTTACGTATTTAATCCATGCATGTCCCTTGATATTAATTCCATCAAAAACTTATTTCCTTAAGACACAATTTACGTCTTCTAAATCCCTTAATTATTTGGTTACACTTTATTGTGCAGCGTTACTAAAATCACATAATTAACTAGGGTCGATGTAAATAATTCTTCTTTCTCGGTACTGGTGTACCTTTCTCTTGAAACAGTGTTTACTGAATCTTACTTTTCTTGTTGGCGTCAAGTTTCGGGAGGTCTGAGAGTATTTACCTCCCTTGCTCAGAGGCATGAGTGTTATGTCCTAAATTTCAGCTATTTCAAAACTACAAGGCGTCTCTATTAAAAGTTTTAACTCTAAAATTTGGGTGTTTATTAGAAATGAGCCCTCTACATGAGAGTCTGAGTTTATTGCTAGGAGCCATGCTTTGTGCGTTAGTTCTAGTCGAGCCCCTTTGGTCTATCATTGTAGATTTCTGGACATTTGTGTGATTGAATAATTCATCCTACAACCACATAGTAATTATAAATTGAAGTTCTTAATATATAGTTCAAAGCATGTAACATAGCTATAGCAATTCTTTAGGCGCACAGTTTGGTTTCATGTGGAAGTCCAAGGGAAACCCGTTTGAAGAACGCGGTCATTGCAAAGGTCTCAAATTGGTGACCGAGGATTTCAGTTTGGTACTGTGTTTAACATTTGCTTGGCGACGTAAATGTTTCAAATTTCTGTCAGCGTAGTTTTTTTTTAGCAAATGAGCATAAATATTCCATAAATTATTTCCATGGTCTGAATAAGTAGTGTTTAATGAATTGGGGAAAGTATATGCGGATAATTATATTTAGGATAAAACCCGACACTTTTTTAAGAGCTAATTAAGTTCTCTCTTCCATAAATAATTGAAATGACTTTCCATTAATGGTGGACAGATGTAAAAGCATCTACCAATTAGTTGTAGTATTTTTATTACATACTCCACTGCTTCCAAATTCCTGTTTTAATATGAAACTTAACAATGGACCAGTGACCGTCGATTAAAAGTGATGCTAATGAGCCGCAACGACCGCACAGGATTTTTAATGCTAATTACAAGAATATGCTTTCTATTTAATGCCATTTAATAATTGCCGATAGACATTTTGATTCGCCGAAACAGCTTTCTCCGGAAAAATATGTGCACATTGATGAGCGTGTGTCCAATTACGTGCGCTTTCGCAATTACTTAATTGGATCTTCAATATTGTAAGCAATATCTTCTACTCATAAAATGAAAAATGAATATTTAATATTTCATATTATTGCATACGGGTATATTTGTGCTCTAGAATAAGCATATACACCTATTTTAATTTAATTTGTATTCAAATTTAATGTTTCATTCAATTAAAAGTGGTCGTGGTCGTTGTATAATTTAGCTATTTCTATGCTATTTTTGTGAGACATAATGGGTTTGTGAGGAGCATTATTGAAGGTATTATAAAGGGGAAAGTCTCCAGAGGAAGACCCTGGAATAAGTTTATGAAGCAAATAAAGAGGGAAATACATAGGAAGAGATACCAGGAGGTATCCTTAGACATGGAAGAGTTGAAAGCTGTAGTTTAGCATCCATGCTCTTAAAAATTACAAATATTTTCCGAGGTGAATCTACATCCGCCGGCTTTTCCAGTGCTAGCATGCTCTTCAAAAACTCCAAGAGGTATTTTTGGTATTCCCGCTATATAATGTGAACAATTAGGTGATATTAATTTAATGAGAGTAAATGTGCATTCAGTCTTTTTTCCCGCCTTCAAGTACTACTTTTTCTCCGAAGAGATACGAATAAACTTAAAATTATAGTTCTAAGGCAAATTGTCCCTAAGCGTAACTGTGTTAATTCTCACCATCATTTATAAATTTTTATTTTTTTTTTAAATTCGCGTTCGTAATAACTTCGTGGGTGACCAAGGTCTATTGTATATTTCCGGAAATAACAACGTGTAATATCAAAGAGTTGATCGTTGTGGGTAGTGTCAGTTCAGGGAGTATTCACCTTTAGCTAGTCAATACTCTTTCTCATTCTCGTATCCAGTCGTGATTCACAAATCAAAGTTGTCATACTGTTCATTGAATTTAAATATGTCAATAAATGAAGATGCGTCAATAACGGATACATTGTTTTCTGAAATAAACTTGGCTATTTAAGATAGAGAATAGTTTCAAGCCTTACTTAGTGGAATTTCTTGATATCAGGGATAAATCTTTTACCATGTGGAAATGCAGAGTTAATTCATATATCCCTAGGTTATTTAAGTTGGGATAGTATGGATATTTTTTCTGCTTTACACGTCGGAATGTTTATTCTCGTGAATATGATTATACTTATACTTATGATTGGATCCCGCAAAAAATCACCATCGTATTACATCGACCAGCACCACCCACCGACGGCCATGTAATTTTCAAGAACGCATATAAGGACTCGGCTTTTGATAAGCTTTTGACCGTCTTTAGCTAAAATTAAAGGTCGTAGGTCCATAATCTACGTTCTAATCTACGAAATACCGTGCAAGCCTCCACTAGGCTGTGTGGCACGGGGTGATTTTATACCAGGCATGCATAGTATAGAGTGGATGAGCGAACTTTTTCAACTTAATCAAGTCACCATTGGGAAATATTGGAGGATGAGGTCTCCAGAGAGCGAGAATGAAAAAGGGGAGAAAAGAGTTATCAATGCC
This sequence comes from Ceriagrion tenellum, assembly GCA_963169105.1. Classification (NCBI taxonomy): domain Eukaryota; kingdom Metazoa; phylum Arthropoda; class Insecta; order Odonata; family Coenagrionidae; genus Ceriagrion; species Ceriagrion tenellum. The sequence continues at coordinate 55,303,145 of OY720643.1, read as the reverse complement.
TTTTTAGAGCTATAAGAAAAACTTTGCTTGGTAAAATTACAGAGTTATTTTATATTAGCCCGACCCAGGTTTCAACTCTTAGTGGTAATTTTCAAGGTGGCAATGGTGCAATGTGAACCACTCATTCAAAATGTTTTGAGGCCCATGGCAGGAAATTAGTGATGGACTTGATTGTTGTGTAAGTGATTTATATCACAGAGGTGAGGCAGGAAAGCTATCCACTGATTTCCTATCATAGTCCGCTCCTCTTCTTCCCTTAATTCCTCCCCCGTCAAAATTTATTCCTTGAGGGGCTCTCAATGTTCTATTGTTGACTTGAGACTGTTCACAGCTGGAACCCGAGTCGGTTTGGATAAAAAACTATGGAAGTTAACTTGACGAAGTTTTTGTCATCGTTATATGGTTCCATAAGGTAAATCTTGCTGATTTGATGGATAACCTTTTTAGAACATGGATTTCTCTGTTGTGAGATTGTGGCTCCGACCGAGTCGACCCGATGCGGAGAGCAGAATTCGTAAATGGATGGTGGTTAAATACTTTTCAAACGCATTTTGTGATATGACTTAACAAAAATGAAGCCATGCGTAAGCATGGCAGAACTTGGTGGCTGAATGGAGTTGGGCTAGTAGGATTGCCGCTAGTATATAGGATTCGTACGAGGAAGGTATGATTAAAGAATTAGAGCGCGTGCAAAGGAGATCTGCTAGGTTTGTTAAAGGCCGATATGATAATTGTATAAGTGTTACGAGCTTAATAGAAGAACTAGGATGGGAATTAATATCAGAACGCAGGTCAAAATTTAGGTTAAACCTTTTAAGTAAATTCGAAACCGATTTGTTCACAGATGACGTTAGATATATATTGAGAACCCCTGCGTATTATTCTATGTTTGATCATATTAACAAGATTAGAGAGATAGATTGTCGTACCGATAGATTTAAAATTCATTTTTCCCTCGCACTATAAGAGAGAACAATAGGCAGCGTAGCAAAGGGATAGGTAGGTGAAATATAGTTAGAGTAGTCTGTAGTGCATGGTGCATGTAATAACAACCAATAATCCCTTCCTTATTATGTAGATACTAACCATCTAGCTCCATGTGACCCTATTATCTAGCATATCTCCCTTAAATATCCTACTTGCATGTCAATAGTGCATGTTTGGTGATCTTCACCCCCTGCCACACACCCTCGTGGTGGCTCGCAGGGTTATCACGTAGATGTAGATGTAGATATGGAATCGAGCTTCCTTTTCCCTCCGCGTTAATCAACGCTTAATTCACCCTTTATTTGAGATCTTGCACTCCAAAGACGAGTGCCGCGTAAGTTTGCTGTACCTACATCTACGATATCTTTGGTTACTATTTCTCCGAGATGATCTGAATTCATCAAATATTGGAGGGTTTATTCCATGATTTGAGATGTCATTTGACCATGTTAACTGCAATTTTTATTCAAATAGATTCATTGTTCATTTCTTTTCTTTTCAGGTGAGTACCTTCCCCTTTCTCTGCACTTCTGGTGTTCTGATGCCGTTTCTGGGGTAAGGTTTGATTTCAGTGAAGTCATGAACGTTTGACAATGGTGCTGTCATGCCAACAGCTGACTTCCCATTCTCCATTAAATAGCCTATTCACTATTACGCGAGTGGAGTTCACCAATAAAACATCAATCTTCGATTCTTCTTAGTTACTTGCCATTGTTTCATTTACGAGGCCGCGCATTGAAAATTAATATCGAACAAAAGACGCGGTAGATCCCTAAAAAATGAAGAAGACCATCGAGTAATAAGATCCGCAAATTCATGGGTATAGCAGTGAAAGTTCGTCATAATAAGAATAACAAATGTACATTTCCACATATTTTAATTTTAGGTACTACAAGTTTCAAATTAGGGTCATCATTTGGCATAAAACTTGTATAGGTGTCGCTTGTACCTGATGAAGACTCTGTTTGTCGAAATATTGAAATTTGAATTGAAAATTGTGGAAGAATGTGCCTGTTATTCTTAATATAGCACCAAGAAAGCCTGCGGTTCATCTCCAAATATCAAAAATATTGATAGGTGGTTTTTTCCTGCCTTGACTTACAGAGGCGACAAAACTTACAGTATCAAACGTTAATTTTACGCTTGTAACTAATACCCAAATGTCAGCCATTTACTTTGAGGTATTCATAGTTCATCCAAAGTATATTTTAAAGCAGATGACTGGGTATAGATGACGTTATTTTATCTTCCAAAGCCAATTTTAGAGTAGATGAAGGGGTGTATATGCAATGATTGCCTGGAGCCACTGAACTTCTAAATAACATATATAACCAAGGTTCAATCGATCGAGAAAATGGTAAGGAATATCCCAAAACGTAGTTTTCTGTGCTAGCATTCAACTTTCTGTTCCCCAGGTGCTTCGTAACCAGTCCTAATAGTCGGTCCTCGAGTGGTTGCGTAGGTAGGGTACCATGCGGTAGGTGCAGCTTTAGCGCTCCATCGAAATGAAGGTCCAAGGGGATACTTCTTCCCGCTCCGCCATTTTTCTCATCAAATCCCCGCTGCAGATCAAACAATGCGGATCCGCTACCGCGAGGCCTCAAATTCTCTCAATTATTTTAATTAAGGACAGAAAGAGTGAGGGAGGGTTGGCGGGATAAGGGTTGAAGAGGTGGGCAAGTGAGGCGGGGTTCGTTGCGGGCACAATGCGGGAGCAATTATTGCTATCTCTCCCTCTCTCTCCCTCGCTGTTTATTAACATTATTTACTCCTCCTGGTGGATGGCCAAGTCGACGTGTTGGAAAAGGGACCGACCAGTCCCACCGTGCTTGCTTGCGCCCGCCACGTTAATGATTCTGCTCCGTGGAGGAGAGGGGCGACCGAGAGGGCAGAAACTCGTGGATGTTTGCACTACACACTGGTTCGGGCGGAGTTGGAGGGCACCAAATAATACTTAGCCTCTTATCCCGAGCCTCCTCCCTTTACCAATCCCTTCAGTCCTTTATTCTGCACGTTAAATGTGAGTCTGACGCATTCTGTTTACGTTACAGACGCTAGAGACGGGAAAAATGTTACTAAAGACCCATGAAAGTAATATATTTTTGTTGCCAATCTTGTCAGTTGTAGATATCTCACCGGAATCCATCACCATAAAAAAGGTTATAGTATTGCACAGCTGAATAAAAACTTTGCATGCATTTTTTCCAGAAATAAGGAGCGGAGTTGGAGATCATACTAAGCATCTTACCCCGAGTCTGCTCCCTGTACCAATCTCCTCCTACCTTTTTCTGCGCTTTTAATGTTAGTTCTTTTTATGTTACAGACGATAGAGAGGGAACTGTTGCTGAATATTCACGAGACAATGATATTTTTGTTGCAAATCTCATCAATTTTAGAAATCTTACCGCATTAAATCACCATTAAAAAGTTAATGGTATTGCGATGCAGAATAAAAATTTGCATGAATTTATCTTGAAATATAACTCATTGCGCAGTTATTATCTCCATAACTACGAACTCTTTATTAACCTGTGAAATGACGTAGGAATATTAAAATTGGTTTTATAGTACACTAATACTCCAAGCTCCAAGTCATTACCATTGCTTTGGGCATTTTTCAAGTTGTTGCACAATACTATTCGCGCAGAATTTCAAGTTACTCTAAAAAATTTGATCCACTTCAAAGATTTAGGGATTAATTGTTTTTCTGTGACAAAAAACCTCATCCCTTTAACCGAGAAACAATAAAAGTTGTCACTAGCAATAGGTATAAGTAATAAAACATAGGTACAGCGATAATGTTATATAAATGATACTTATTGTCTGTTAAGTATTGGTAATTCATGTATGGCGTTGGTTTTTAAATGGTTTATTCACGATGGTTTATATAACATTACAAAAAGTTTTTTATTGAAATGGTTGATGCTATTGGGAATAATAATACGAATAAAGGTTTGGCATCGATGTACAGTTGTATCCTTTAAAAATACCTTCCAGACTTATTGATGCAGCTAGTATTGCGCTACTAATTTTACTCTTACACCGCTTCTCAGCGATCACTTTTTAATGCTCACCGGCTGAATCTTTCCCGGCCGCGCGCCGGAGCATGGTATTTGCGCGAGCAGTACAGAGGGCGCCCCATTCATTCGCGTTCCATGGGTTTTAAGCCCAGAGTAGGAGCGGAGGCAGTAGCGTCGGTCTGGGAAAGGCACAACCGAACATAGGCACGCTTCCATTATTATTACTATTGTTTTCAACAGGGTGGAACTCGCTGAAAATTGAGGTCATCTGCCTCACCTTCCCTTCAGTCATTCTTTCTCCTGCCACGTTACCCCTGACCTCATCAGTTGGGGATGACCGCGCGAAAAAGTCGGGATTTGATATGTGAAACTATTCTCTTCCTGCCTCGCTGTGAGGAAATACTTAAAAAATCTCTCTCGCTCCACTCCTTCAACGCTTCCCCAGCCATTCCATAATCCAAAAGCCCTCCTGCACCGACCTAACCGTACTCTGAGCTACCACGAGGAATATCCTTCATCTCATTGTGTCATCCTGAACCACGAAAAGGAAAGGGCCAGGCCTAATGAGGACAGTATCTCCGCGCCACGCCCTTTTGCCTTGGCGCCAAACCCAATCTTTCCGTTCCTTGTATGGACATGGTAAATATTAACGAACTTAATTGGCTACAGTTGGAAGCAATATGGTACACAAAATCAAATGTAAAGGGCGCTCACGAAGCAATCTATGGACGCATCGGCGGCCATGTCGTTACTGTTGGCATTGAGGGAATAAATAGTGATCTGTTACCTTGGAGAAGAGTAGGGGAAGGGTAGAGGAAAAATGGGGAAAGGGAAGTGGGAAGAGAGCTGTGGCTATTGCTCAGTGGTACAGATTTACCCGGGCAGTGCAAACGCTCTCGTCATCCATATTTGGGCTAGCTCGCGATTTTCCAAATCTGTATTATTTGAAAACTCGGGAAGTCTTCGAGGGTAGAGAGAGAGAGAGAGACTAAGTAACTCCAAGTTTGGCGATAATAAAAGGTTTTCTTTAGATGGGATCAAGGAAGATTGAACACTTGGTGGAGGAGCGATGGCGAATCATTTGTACGAAGAGACGGGCAATGCATTCGCCAATTTGGAATAAGGGGAAGGAAGTCCATGAAAGACAGGAGACGATATTGAATTAGGAGCAGTTGATCGTTGAGGAATATTATTATTATTATATCAATAATGTTACAAGTGGGCAATTGGCCCGGTGGTAACAGATAAACATGGTATGAACAATATATATCTTAACCCTGGTTAACAATACCCTACAGTTAGATTGTAAAAACATCCTTCTTCAACTTATTCTTAAATATGTTTATATTTTTTGGGAAGGGTTCGAGAAGCTTTGCTGGTAGATCGTTCCAGTCAAGTATCGTTCTATTCAGGTACGAAAACTTCTTAACGTTTGTCCTTTGTGGTCGGCACTTAATCTTAAATTGGTGGTCATTCTTCCCCACAAAATTGGGCTTTAATATTTCCTTCCCTAGATCTTCCCATGCTCTTCCCCGGTAACTATCCTATACATCCCACATAACCTACTCCTTTTCCTCCTTCGTTTTAAGCTATCCCATCCTAGTTCGTGGATCATTTTCTTAACACTTTCCTCTTTCTTATGTCTTCCTAACACATGCCTGGCTGCTTTCCTTTGCACTTTCTTCAATTTAATATCTTGACCTATCTTATGTGGATCCCATACTAGAGAGGCGTACTCTAAGATAGGGCGTACCAGGGTCTTGTAGGCCATATCCTTTGTAGCTTTGCGGCTCCCTTTGAGGTTTCTCATTACCCAATGCAGCGTTTTGAACGCCTTTTTGGTAATGTAATTCACATTTAAGTCCCAGTCCAAATTCTTTGTCAAATGCACACCCAAATATTTACAGCTATCGGACTTCAAAATAGCATTGCCAGAGAATTCGTATGTTCTATTTGTGGTATTAATTTTATTGCTAAATTTAATATACTTGCATTTTTGAACATTTATATCCATCCCATTTAACGATACCCAACTCTTCAATTTGTTTATATCGCCCTGAAGGGCTTCATAGTCACTCAGATTACCTATTTTCCGATAAATGATGCAGTCATTCGCAAAAAGTCTTACGCTGGAGTTTATTTTTACATATGAGAATATGTGTTGGAAGAGGGGGGAACAAAAGTGCGGAGGATGGGAACAACTTTTACTTTCGTGCTTGGACTCGAGTTTTTCTTCCTATGCCTGTTATAAATATCACCACTATGATCCCACAACGATTTGTCTGTTTTGTATCTTGCATCGTGCACCCGCTTGCTATAACTAAAGGGTTCATTCAAGTTTCTTAGAGTAGTTAATCAAAAATTCATTACAAATCATGGGAGAAGAATACTTGGCAATCAAATTAGCTCCCTGCTACCTTCATAGTCTGACAGAAAGTTTATTGTATTAAAATAATTCTTAAAATGGTGATTTATGCTTGAATATTCTCATACCTGTGAAAGCCCCGGTGAAGAAACCTTGTCGGCCCCGGTGGCGGCGGGGTAAAGTCCTCGCCTGCTAATCCTAGGGTCGCGGGTTCGAGTCCCGCCTGGGTAAAATATTATCTGCCCAGGACATGGGTGTTTGTGTCTCGTCCGTTGTTACTGTTACATTCACCCGACGTAAATTGGCACATCGTGCTGTATTCGGGGTAGTGAAGATAAAATAAATAAAATAAATAAAATAAAGCCGTAGTTGGTCTAAGCTAATCTTCCCTGAAATTTCTCCCATCATTAGTACATTATATTTGCGTTTTGATCTCTCTACCTTATTTTAGGAAGCCACCGTTGCTTTTTAGCTTGAAGCACCTCAGTGTAATTATGTTGTGCACTTGATATATTATAGATGTGATACCGCTACCAATCTTTCCTCTCCTCCGTCAAATCTTAGCATTATAAACGTCGGCATTCTATTGACGGTATTATGTACACGTGTTACTTTTGAATTTAGCTTGTTGTTATTTTCCTATTTTAGCATATGGTCTTTTCTCTGAGTTGATCATACCGTATTTTCTGTTCTTCTTTATAGTCCCTGTTTTATTTATTCATGGATAATACTTCTGGAAGGCCTTATGATGAGTTTAAACTTAAATTCTCTTGAACACATTTTTCCACTGATGTAAGTTCTCCATGCCTAAATTTCAAAAGGATTTTCCAAAAATCTGACTGTATTTCGTGTGATTTCCTTCATAAGGTTGTCCGAACGAGATAGTTTCCTAGTCATTATAGATACCATATTCGAATTAAACGTTTTAATTTCACCAGCTGCAGGGCACATAATTAAATATTGCATTATTAATGATGCAATAATATAGTTTTATACGACAGAAATAACAAGTAACTAAATAAAAATATCAAAAAAAGTCTTTAACTTGACTCATTTTTTTCACGCGGTTCGTTTAAAACTCCTTCAAAACGTAAGGTTTATTGTTATACCCAAGAAATGTTAGTATTTTTACGGCATCTAAGTGTTAGAAATACCTCATTTTGTAAATAATGTCTCTATAGAGTGTATACACGTACCATTTCCCATGTAAAAGGGCTGGAATGTTTTGGCATAAAACTCCAAAAGTAATGTGGTAAAGGGTTGAAATTTTGGTGCCATTAGAAGGGTGAGATATTTTTCATTGAAATGAGACCAAGTTCATTGATTTTTAGATAACATGATTTTTCACTCCAACTACCTTAAAATATCATTTATACACTACCTGGTATCTGAGCGTTGTTTATGCAGTTGTTATTTTGGGTAAACTGTAGTTGGAAATTGCCATTATGTGCTTGTTAAACCTGACCTGACATGGTATGGTAGTTATATGGAAGAAAAAGGCATCGAAAAGGGATGGGATGGCCTCAAATTTTCTCAAAATAAAGTCGTTTATCCATCTATTCTCGCATCCTCGCTGCAATACTTTCCCTCGACTGATGATTCAACCCCTCCTTCTCCCTTTTCCCCTCGCCCACCCACACTGCATTTAGCCTCCCCCAATGCGGACTCATGCCCGTCTACGGGTTTGCGAGGATTTGAATTGGGAGACGAGGCAGCTATTAAAAAAAATATATAAATTAGTACATCCTACTCCACGTTACTTTCCTTTCTCGTTAGCGTGCAATTGTTTTCGCCCTTCGTCCTCTCCTCCCATGCTCTCATTTATTTGTTTTTATTTATATTTTTTATTCAAATGTCTTTTCCGAGAGGAGAGCTTTCATCTCCAGCATCCTTTCCTCCCCCCCCCCCTGTCCTCAGCCTCCCTCCTCCTCTTCTGCCTAGCCACCCCCGTCCAACCAACCTGCTTCCTCTGCCCCCTCCTCCCTCCCCCGAACGCCCCCACCGCCCCCGGCGGCTGTTCATTTGCCAGCTTATACGAGCGGGACCAATGGGTCGTGCACCGAAAAAGGAAAGAAACTCTTTAAAGCCGACAGCAATGAGATTAAACGGCTCCTCCGACCTCCCACCCATTTCCCTTGCCCTCCTTGCAGGACTCTCTGGGGCCAATTTCGCCCCTTCTCTTCATTATTCCCGCTAAATTCACCTCTTCCCAGACTACTCCACTTCCTCCTCATTCCTCTCTCTTATTTTCTCACTTCAGCGCCATACATCGTCAGTCCTTCAACCTGCCTTCATTCACCCTCTCTCTCTCTCTTTGCCCACGAAAAATTAAATACAGCGAGCCGGAGGAAGAGGCGATCGTCTGGGATCCTTGCCTTTCCCCTTAAGAGGAGTTGATGCTGCGCCAGGAAAGGTGTTTTCAGACCGCTGGGGTATTCCTCGCCCCGGTTACATGCTAGAGAGTAAAAAGATTCTGTTTTAACCATTCGGCGCTTGAAAGATGGTGCGTTCGGGGAAGCGTTTTGTTGTGAAATTGAAACATCATGTTGGTAGTGAAAAAAATGGTGAGCTGCGCTAAAAGTAAACCATTTTGAAAAGTTCAATTTTTGGTAGTGAAGAGGGATAAGAAAAACGTCTAGCGTAAGCGTAATGAAACAATCAATTGTCTTTAACTCAGTCATTTTTCAAAATCAATGATTCAATAGTTTTTTTAATCCTGAAAACCGAGGAGAATGTCGTTGGACTCTCGATTAAGGAACGCCGTTACACCATTTCTTTTTGGCTGTAACCTTTGCTATTTTCGACTTAGGGTGGCTCTTAGTATGCGTTTCGTGGGACTGGTAGACTGCCTAAGAACATCTATGTCGGAAGTTCATTTTAATGATGACAATTTTTTTTACCAGTTTTCGTGTGTGCTAAATCTGCTCCCTAATACTTCGGTGTATAATTCCATGCGCACTGTAAGAGGAATTTGATCTCTTTCCGTACAATGATCTGAATTTAATCTTACTAATATATAAAAATCTAGTGGTGTCTGTCTGTCTGTTTTTCACTCATAAACCACTGAATCGATTGAAACTAAATTTGGCAGGAAGATACTTGATATATCTGGTTCACGCATAGGCTATAGAACAAGGGCCTTGAGGCCCTCAATTGGGCCCTTCTTTCGCCAATAATTTGCCCTGGAAGATAATTCTTGCCTGCATTAGAAACACGTAAAATATACCTATGCTGAACGTACAACAGTCATTGGGTCGTAAGTCACGCTGGGGGCCCAGAGGGCCCAAGGTTCCAAAAGAATGCTTTCTTAAAAGCCTCATAAGTATTGAACAAGAGAACCAATTTTAGTGAAATTACACATGGAATCAGTAAAGCTTTTTTAAGGATATTGGGAATATTAGGAAGCCCCAGGAGCCCCAAGGGCAGCGTATTGAGCCGTCTGGTGTCTTATATGTTTGAAAAACTCAAATCTAAAGATTTTGGTTCAAGTGCAGAGGTTTTTCTTTTTGCATTTTTTAATTAGTTCTACTAAAGATAGAAGGCTATAGTTTTCACTATTAGATGAATAAAAGATTGCAGTTTCTTATTTATTCATTTAATTTTCTTATACGAATAAAATTTCCCTAGAAATCGCCCTTTTAATGTCAAAATCATGAATTTTACTTTTGTCAACAATAGGATATTTCCTTGCTAACTGTGGAATTTGCATTAGCTTTAGAAGGGAAATGGGGCTTTTACAATGGCGGCTGGATTTTATATCTAGAGATAGGTATTACAGTGGAAATCTAGGCCGTATACAGAAATGTTGCTGATTACGATATATTCAGGGATATTTTTGCCTCAAATTGGCAAAATTCATTTCAAGTGGACAAATTTAAGTTTGTCCAATGTAAAACAGGAGAATGCCACGATGTTTTATTAATGCAAAAAGCCTCGGGAATGCAAATGGCCTGTACTTTAGTTTCCATATGTTACTGCAAAAGAATGTTGACACTCGGTAAACATAATGTAATGCGGTTTTCATCTGCTGAATTAAAAAATTAAACTAAAATTATAGCTGAGTAAAACAGGAGAATGCCACGATGTTATATAAATTCGACTAGCCTCTGTAATGCAAATGGCCTGTAGTTTAATTTCTATATGTTAATGAAAAGAATATCGAAACTTGGTAAGCATAATATAATGCGGTTTTCATCTGCTGAATTAAAAAATAAAACTAAAATTATATCTGATTTGCCTAGAAATAAATTCACCTCATGAGCGACTCGAACCTACAACCTATATGCCCTGTCTTTCATTTCCCGTTGAATTTCAGCGGGTACCTTTGGTAGTACGTAATAGGGACAGAGGTTGCTGACATGTCGTTGCATAGCGATGATTCCGCTGACTCTTTCAATTCCAAAGCTAGTAAGGTTGAGAGTATTTTGTGTGTGAAGAGTACTAGATAGCGGGAAGTACATGCATCAAAAGATACCATATCATTGCTCAGTCGTCTTAGGTTAGCTTCAAGCCAAATTTTCAGAACTATTTCTCAGTCATTTTTTTGCTTAGTCAATTTTATTTATTAGGCCTTCTTCTCATGCGGTTTTTGGAATGAGCTACTATCTCATGGAAATAAATTGCAGTAATATATTAATCAATCAATAAATTTTTGCCATGCTCACTCCTACCTCATCGCAGTAGTAGTTATATTTAGATTCGGGTGCGTCGCCAACTACTATCATTTAGCATCACTCTCATCTTTAAATCATCATAGAATAAGACATGTTATAAAAAGACAAATATGTTCAGTAAACTACATTATATAAAATGTGCATGCCGTTGACTAAAACAAAGGATCATTTAGTTTATTGAAAGCGTTTACTTCTTTTTGTAAAGCAATGACTCAATGAGGCTATCAAGAGAACCTCGTAGGGGAATTCCTTATGCCCTACTGACCCTGTGTTCGTCTCGAGAAGTCAGAGGACCGGTAATCATCATCCTCCTTCATTATGCTTCGCACACTCAGAGGGGAGTAGCAATCATCTCACAATTGTAGTGCCCTCTCGTCTGTGAATAGGTATGGCTGGATCAGGGCAGTGTGCCCTATCCACAGGCGAGTGAAATTACTACGTCTTCGCTTCGGGTAATCTGGACGGAAGAGGGCCACGCTGCTATTACCAGTATAACAACACGAAATTTTTAAAATTATTTTTCCCTTGCCTTAATTTTTGCCACATGTCCATTTCTGTGTGCAGTAGCATAGATCTTAGGTCGTCAGGCGTTAGTTACACTGCTCGATAAAATTCTGGTATATGCAGTTTGGTATATGCAGCTATCCTCCATGGCTGCTTTGACCGCACGTTCATTTCCAGCTATTTTCACTTGTCCGAGAACGTCCATGAGATTCTAACTCCCTGGTTGCGATTGGATTGTAAAGCACATTGTATATCCTGTGCGAGTGGGTTGAATGGAGATATGCCGAGAGGACTTCACAGCGCTTAAATGATCGGCGCAGACAAGGAAAGACCCAGAATCACAATTGATATTGCTTATGGCCATTCAAATAGCGAATAGTTCCGCAGTATATATGCCATTCAGCGGAATGAGCTTCGCTTTGGTGACCTTGTGATGAGAGGAGGACACTGTGTGCTGAATCAGACTTCGATCCGTCGTGTACATGGAGATGAAGTGCGGGTGGTTACGTAGAAATTCTAAAGAGAGGCTCTGGCGGCGTGAGAGAGGATTTCTGGTGTCTGTACAGACCACTGACTCCTTGTTTAGTGACATCTCTTTTTGAAAATGTCGGTGTTTCATGTTACACGACCTTTATTCCTTCATTATGACGTAGGTCTATGTTGCGTTTAACATATACCTATCCGACATTTTGCCTACCCCACTAGTATGGTAAAGGGCAAATAGAAAGAATAAATGTTTGCTTCAATTCAGACTGTATATTTTGCTTTACTGCTAGTTTTTAAGGATCTTTTATTTTATACAGGTTTGACGGCTGGAAATAAAACCATAAATCCGTCACAAATAAAAATCTAACTTGGTTTTCTTCCAATGATTTATTTTATTGGCACAAAATGTGTCGATATAACGGTGTCATCATCCGGTAGTACCCATACCCAACGTATCATCATCGGAGTACTTGATGATGACACTGTTGAGTCGAAACATGTTGTAACAAGGAAATAAATCAACGGAAGAAAACCAAGTTATTTTTTTCATTTGTGAAAATCAACTTCCAAATAGTTGAGCCTCAAACAATGTAACATCAAAAATCCGTCATCGATTGTACTATCATTTTATGATATTCTCTCCCAATTTTGATGCGACCTTTTTCACCGTACGATTTGCCGATACCATATTTTTATCATTAGTGTCCAGAAATTATAAATGCATGTGCATATAAATTTATGCAAATAATGCTCATTTTGTAAGATAAGCTGTAAAAGGCATGGGTGAAAATATCCCGTCAGAAGGAATGGAAAAATACTACTTTTGAAATTTGAGGGAAATTAATAATATTATTATCAGTGAAAAACGCGATTTTTTAACCTACACGAAATGTATAACAAAATGAATTGATAGAATTAAACACTTCATTCCTTCTACCATCCGATTTTGAAAACTTGAACTCTATATCGCAACCGCAGATAATGTAACAAAGCAAAATAAATCTCCGCGCTGATTACAATGTGTTTTTTATAGGAGTGAAACAGGGACCCGTTTTGGGTGCCATGAGGCCCATGCGGTTCTAATGCCTTTGACCCAGGGGATTCCTCGTAACTTACAAACCTTAAATTTCGAATCTCATGAAAATGGCTATGAAGTTTTCGGCAAATTACGTACATGCCTAAACAGAGGTGTGAGAGAGATACATTGCCCCTTATTAATGCTTGTGGTAATTTAATTTACTTAGCAGACACTATAGCGTGCGGTAATGAAAAAACGCTCGCAGTGCATTAGACCATGTAGCATATGGTAACCTCTGACACTATATGGCATTTCCCCAGCACGTATTGCAAAAAATAATGATTCAATAAACCTATTGTGTTTTGAGGATCTCTGAACAATCAAATCAGCACTTCTAAGTTAATCCAATAAGTACCAAAATCATTATCATCACCAAATGGAAGTTTGAAAGTTGTCATCTTTTATTACTATGGACTTTAATTTAATATAATATACGCTTTTTGGAGCGGCAGTTTCCATATGCAAATGCAAATTTTTCATCCTCTTTTGTGTCTGCCTGGTTAAAATATTTAACGATTTAAATGTCAAGTGAGTGGAATCAATAAATGGACATATTTTATTCAATATTGCGGCACTTGACGTACCTATTACCTATTAACATGAGTACCTGTTATCGCATTTCAGTTGAAAATTATCGTTAATATAAACCAATTGGTTGGCTCGGAAAATTTTTAGAATCCCTGGTTGTGTAGTTACACATAAGAGGAGGGGAATGAAAACATAGGAAAACGTTTATCTATAGCAGTTATGGTGAATATATATTTTATTCCACGTTGAGGAAGAATCACTTTATTCTTTAAAATGTGACATTGCATAGCGTTTAAATCTTAAATATGCTTTGTTATTGCAAAATGGAAAAAGTCCAAGAAACACGTCAGATACTTAGAAAAACCCATGATTCTCAAATCCAGTGATTTCATGCAGATTGTAGCCAGTTAACCAGCATTTGAGGTTAAACCTTATAAAAGTATCAAGGTAATTGCAAAATCAAAATTTGCTTTTACATTCTCCAGCGACTCATAAGGATGTAACTCCCGTCTAATTTTATTAATTTCATCGTAGATACTGTTGACGTGTAAGCCGTGTATATACGTTTTTATTGTTTTTACTGATTCGACTATAAGGGGTATATGTATAAAATTTGATTAAATATATTTGTAAAGCTCCTATGCTTCAGCTGTAATTTGCTGAATAATACTAATCTATTTTAGCAGTGCTTCCTTCGTGACGTTTATGAGGCTGATAAATTTAAGAATGCGCGCGAAGATTTATGTTATATTTCGGATAACTGATAGTTTACTTCAGGGAGTTCTTTCGACCCAATAGTGGAAGCTAATGGATCCATATGGAACACAACAGAAAACAGAAGATCTAGATGGATGGGATACATCCAAAAGAACTATCATTCATTGGGTGAGAGGGGAGGGCTACAGTAAACTGATTTAGATTGAACAACCAATGGTGACTCTCGTGGCGTTTTTGGGGCTGATAACATCCAAAATGCGGGTGAAGATTTATGTTACATGTCGGATTGTCTACATAAATTTGTTTTTGTGACCCAATACCTTTCTTAAACAAGTGTTACCGCTTTGCTTCTATGGCTCTCATGAGGCGTACAAGGTGCAAACATGCACGTCCAGTCTTATTTTACTAATCGGCTGAACTGTCTTTTTTTCCATCATTGGCTTGATTGCTCCGGTTTTTTTATATTACATCGCCCGTAGCGGCTGCGTGTGAGCGAATGCGGTAATGAGGAAGAGGCGTCATTCCCGATTCCGCTCTTCCTTTTCGCCCCATCCGGGCCATTCGTCCCTTGCCCTCTTTTTCCGTCTCACTTCTCCGCCCATCCGTTCGGCCCATCCCTCTCTTTTTAAACGGTCCACGGGCTCACCTCCTCACCCTCCCATCCCTTCCCATCCCACCCCCTCAGCCCGTTTAATTCGGCTTCCTACTGGGTAAACACTGTTGAGGGAAAAGGGAAAGGGCTTCGTACGCAAATGAAGTTGGGGGAAATGGGGGAGTTGTGGGGGAACAGGCAAGCAGTTGGATGTAGGTGGGCGGGCGGGCGGTTTAAGTGAAGGTTTTCGGATATTTGGGATTCCGTGAGGTGAGGTTTGGAGAGAGAGAGAGAGAGAGGGGGAGAGAGAGAGAGAGAGAGAGAGAGAGAGAGAGAGAAGGAAGAGAGAGCATGTCTAAGTATGAGAGGGCACCAGCGGGGAACGAGGGAACTAGGATATCTGGTTTTGGGTTTTTGGGCCGACGGTACTTTCCGATTCAGGTGTTGGCGCCATCTTCACCTTCCTGGGTCGCCTGCTCTTAATTAGGGATTACTGAGGAGGCGATGAGGGGGGAGGGGGCTTGGTGGGCGAGGGGGTTGGATAGAGGGGTCGGAACCACCCTGTACACACTCCCTTTACCCCAATTTCGCTCCATCCTTCCCCGGGATATGTTCGCACCCTAGGAGGACGATCGTAACCCGTCTAATCATTTACGTTCGTCACTCCGCAACTTTTGTGCCCAATATAACGCATTGCTGAAGGAGGATACTTGAAACTGTATTTAGAATAATGTATTTAGCAGTTTAAAATCCACTATTTTTTTGCCGAAAAAATCGAGACACAACATTTATGTCCTTCTTTCTACGCAGAGTCTTTTAACAGCCATCTATTAATGTAATCTTTATTTGTGGAAATTATATCTTGCTGTTTACGAATACAAGCATTTATTTATTTAAATTTACATTTGAAATTTATGGGTGTACAAGCACATAACGAAGCGTGATGTAATCAAACACATCTGTCTCTCTCAAGTAAATTACGGACAGTCAAATACAAATACGCTGACTCGTGTAGGGATCTTGTCTA
This sequence comes from Ceriagrion tenellum, assembly GCA_963169105.1. Lineage (NCBI taxonomy): Eukaryota > Metazoa > Arthropoda > Insecta > Odonata > Coenagrionidae > Ceriagrion > Ceriagrion tenellum. The sequence continues at coordinate 55,287,168 of OY720643.1, read as the reverse complement.
CCATGTTAAAATAGTATTTTTGATTGATGTCATAGTGTTTAATTCGCCAACTCGTTACTATAATCAGGTGTTCCACAAATAGTACAAAAAGTAGGTATCATTTTAGGTAGCCTTATATTATGCTCTGGCATAGTCATCGTTGAAATTTATGTAAAAGGAAGTAGCATTTATCTTCAAATAAATGTAGGCTTACTGACTTAAATAACATATCCTCAAGTGAATTTTTCTGTAAAATGAATGCCGGTCAAGTACTCCAGGGGGGCTCTTAACCCATAACGTGGCCGTAATGATGCCTATATTGTGGTCGAACTTAGAATAAACCTAGCTACATTATATGAGAGGCAGATGAATAAATGTATGAAGTCAGTTAATGACTATTTTTAAACTATGGTAAATGCAGGATCTCCATATAAATGAAACTCTTGGGTGGTTTGTTAAATACGTCAAAAAATTTGTTTGTCACTGGAAGTAAGGAGATCTGGTCATTGAAATAGCGAGTGTTTGCCATGAATATTACTTCCTAGACGAAGACTTTTGGAAAAATCTGTTGTTTACAATATTACTGCATCTATATGTCTGCAAATATAAGCTCTTAGTACTGCACTTAGATATTTAAAAACCCTGAAAAATGAATACTTGAGTGAAGAGGTCGCTCATTACTCATTAACCTTAGGATACTTCTTGAGGATCAGGTGCACGAGACTTACCCAACATACGTTAGAAATCAGAATTCCAATATTTACCTACATTTCCATATGGCTAATGCGTAATACCGGTGTAATTGCCGGAGAGAATTTTACTTTCATTGAAGGTGATGCAAGTATGAACCTGCGGGCAGAGCCAGAGGTCTACCCAGGGGACCTTTTAATGCTCTTAGATCCCTTTGCGCGACTACTCGTAAATACTCTCTTCCCATTGACGCCATGTTGTACCCAAACGAGTGCAACCAAGATGTTTGGTACGTAGTGCCCATCTAGAAGGTTGGTGGTGGCTGTATCGAAACTGGCCCAGAAACTGGAAGGTACTTGTAAAAAGAGATTGGCAGACAAAAATAAACATGGTCAGTTAGATATTTGTTTTAAGAAGGAACGATTTTATCCATAAATCCTCTTATAACTACGGTCGATATGCCTGTGCACAAGATTAAGCAAGTACGCAATTTTTATCGAAATTCTACTCGATACCCTCAATATTTGTCCTCTATGATAGAAAAGAAAATCTATTCAAATTCCACTAAAATTTAATGCACGACCCGGGCTTCAACACATTATGTCATCTTCAGGTGACATCATCTTTTTTATCATGGAAAAATTTCACATAATTCACCCTGAAACCGTGCGGTATATTATTTGTCCTCTAATTAACGCCGAAGCCAAAGTTATCACTTTAGATAATACATCCAATTTGGCGATTTTTGAGTCAATTACGCTAAACGGGCTAAGATGCTAATAGCGAAATTTGTCGTTGTAGTTAAAAAATTCCTAAAAAAGGTGTCTGATTACGTTTGATATACTAATTTAAATCATTCATAGGAATAAGGAACACGAATATTCAAGCCCTCAATTCACTCTATCCCTGTCACTGGTAACTCTCCCGGAGATGAAGTAGGGGGGAAAATACTCTCCTCCACTTCCACCAGATATCAATGTGATTTAAATTTTTGTAACAATGTTAACTTTCCTTTCGGCCGCCAAAGAAATGTACCCCTCCGGGTTTGAAAGGCGAAATCTGAAATCAATTCTACCAACACAACGCATGTGAAACATTTCTAGGTCTAAATTGAAAAACCAGTGAATAATCAAGGAAATAGTGGACAAGTGTTTGGTTGATAGAATGAAAAAGAGGTGTACCTCATTTCTGATAATGTCATATTTTGAAAATCTGCCGAGAATGTTTTAGCCTTGCCAAATAACATATTAAGTGAAATTAAACCCTAAGATACGTTTTAGGCTTCGTTAAATCTGTTTCAAGTTAACAGAGAAAGTAACTTAGGTTATGCATGAACTGGGTTGGGAGAAGCTACAGAATCGGAGAACACATGCTTGAATCAGGTTACGAAAAAAATCTAGATGAGGTGAGTTTCAGAATGTCAAGGGAGATATTATTATATCCCTATGGTATATCTAGAATTAAAGTGAGCAAGCAAACAGGCATCTGCGTTTACCCTCTCCTGCATTATATCCTTGCACCCCAAAGTTTTATTTCGCCCTTATTGTATTCCAGTTTCTATTCTCTATCCCGTTTCCATTTCCATGGTTGTTGACCTAACACCCCTGTAGCACGTTGCAGGATAATGAATAGATTTTGTGTATTCCTCCCGATCCCATTTAGTTGCCTACATGGGCTAATATTGTTACTCATTTCCTGAATGAATCGTTGTAAGGCCAGAGGTGCGATGTTGCCAATTGAAGCGGGAGAATTAACTTAGCGCTAATGCGATATTCTGCTTCTCAAGTCTTCCACGGTGCAAGTATTCCTTCCCAGAGTAACTAGCGCATATTCAGAGCGATGCTGGAAATCGTTGTCAACGTAGAGAAAAGTTAAGCTCACGAAATTTAAGTTTAGCAACAGTCTTATCCATGGGACCCATAATTTCTGTAAAATGTTGAGTGTACTTAGAGTTTCCTTTTAGTGAAAGCTTCCGCGGAGTGGTCTTGGCACACGCGATGTGTCATTTATATGACGACAGTTTCGCGAGCGTTCCAGTTCGCTTCTTCAGGTCTGAAATGTTTCAGTCCTGACTTCCTTCAGACCTCAAGAAGTAAGCCGGAACGCTCTGAAACTGTCGTCATAAAAATCACACAGCGCGGAAGCTATCCCGAAAGCCATCGAGTATTATGGTTTCCTTATATTTCTTGCTGTTTGCCCTTATCGGAGCTATCGAAGATGTGTGTATTGTCTTACGTGGCGGTCGTTTCTCTTTAAAAGATCGTCACCTCCTCACCCAACCCTTTCCCTGTTATTTGGTCCAAGGACACGAGGAGGAAGTATTTCGAGGGGAAAGGGGTGTCAAATGAACCGTGGCAGCGTGTTTCAGTCTGTTTAATGTCCGATGGCGCGACGGCGGATGGTGTATTGGATTTCGGGCGTGGGATGTTTCCCTGATTCGGGGAAATAAGTTTGGCGGGGGAAGGAGTGAGCGAAGCAGGGACCAATATTTGCCTCCCTCCCACCCACCCCCTTCCGCTCCATCTTTTTTATTTATTCCGCCCCTTCCCCAACACCCCCCCCCCATACCCTCTCGGGTAACCATCGGCTCCCTGGCAACCGGTCTCCCTTCTCGCTCTCGTTTCGTCTCTACTCTCTTCGAGTGTCATTTTTTTCAAAACTCTCTCCTGTTACGTAAAAAAAACAATGCGCGGGGAGTGTTTCAACTTTTTCGCAAAAATCCTTTCATCCTGCGCGTCGGATTATCGAATCAACGGGTCGTGCGAGTTGGAGGCTGTCGAAAGCATGCTCCCCGCACAAGCATTGAGTCACCCACCCATCCATGTTTCATGTTTTTCTGAGTTTTGTTGCGTAACTGTAATTTATTTCTATTCACGGAGAGTTAAATCCCTGAGAGCCTTTAATTTGATAACTGGTTTTGGTGGTACTTATTTTAGGAGATGATAGTAGAAAACATTTGTACTATAGCATGTTTGATCCCTTACTTAAGCGTTGGAGGTTTAAGCAAATACAGAATCAGGTATGCCTGAGGATACGGTAGAAGACATGGTAATAGGTGAAGAAGAATAACTAGTTCTTTGTAAATGGGACGAATATTAGTAGTAGGAACGCCTAGATAGCTAGAGAAGAAAGTAAAAAGGTGAAAGGTGTTCAGAATTTTATCAGAAAAGTTTTAGAACTAAAACATCCGTCGTACCTATTTCCAATCGCTGTAATAACCGTTTGCTGTACTTAAAGTTGGAAAGTCATTTTATATTGAACCTACCCTTATTGGATTCAAGCTATGTGGTTACATCACATGTTTTTCTTAAAAATAAACGTCAACTTTTGCCTGTTATTTTCGTTGGTAAAGTAACATCAGTAAGTATCGCATGAACTTTTATCTTACTTCAGGTAGCAGGCGTAGCCCACCTGTGCCACCTCATCTATTCACTTTCATTCTAAACTTTTGAAATCACCTAACTTTATCTTGTTTTCGATAGTTGAATACTCATTTTCTTTCTCCATGTTCACCTAACATTTCATCAGGGGTGGAGTTTAATGACCGGTTCAACTAATGCCGATGAAAGCCTTGTAACAATTTGGGAGTTGACATTAATTTATACAAGCAACCAATGAGATCTGCAGCTGAAAAATTTTAAGAATTGGTATGCATTTATATTGAGAATGCGCATTAATTTATGATATTATTTTGGTGTACTTGTGTTGATATAAATAAGACGATAAATTGAAGGTTTATTCTCATTTGCGCTCCTCAGGCGTGTGAAATACATTTAGTGATTCCTAATAATAATAATAATAATAATTTATTTACTCCCAAAGAATTTTTGTTACACAAACTGGTAACAGCAAAGAAGAGGGAGCTTTAGGTGGTCTCCAAGGTCATAAGACCAGAATTGAGCCACCAGCAAATTACAAAAATGTATGCCATAAAAATAAACGCAGTAGCTGTTACATAAGTATTGTTACAATGAAATACCATCAAAATAAATGTTCAATTTTTTCTTGAGAAAAAAGCCAGTCTTAGGCAAGTTTTAACATTTTTTTGAGAATTTTATTTTTTAAATTTCAGCGGGCAATAAATTAAATATCTTTGGCCACATATAGAGAAAGCAACGTTTATATTAAGTTAATCTTGGTCTGTTTCTTACAATGTTTGACTCATTCCTTAGATTATATTTACAATTATCAGATACACTCGGCATATTTCCACTTCTGGCATAAAACAATTTTAAGACTTTAAATAAATACAAATGCCTTAGTGGCAACAATTTGAGGTCCACAAACAACGGAAATGAGTGTTCCTAAGAATTTTTGACAATATTACACGAATTATTTTTTTTTGCAAGACGAGTGCACACTTAAATGAAAAATTAAAAAAAATTTAAGATGTCAACTTTTACTAAAACCACTCGATTTATTAAACAACGACCCAGGTTTCGATGTGCATTCACATCATCTTCAGGTAAATGGAGGTGTAATGTAACTTCGTCCTCCTAGCCCCCCTCCCTGCCCTCCCGTGACCATCCTCTTCCTGCATTGTTCTTTACCCCCCGCCTTTCCCCACCTGGTAATGTTTACTATATAAGGCCTGCACATCGGCCTCCATTTACCTGAAGATGATGTGAATGCACATCGATACCTGGGTCGTTGTTTAATAAATCGAGTGGTTTTAGTAAAAGTTGACATCTTAAATTTTTTAAATGATGGAATACCACCAAGTGAGACTGACGAAAGTGAGTGATACATGAAAAATGATATGAATACGTGTAAATTATATAAAGATTAAGAAATATACCGCAATGTTAGAAAATATGGAAAATGGCGTAACATAAGCTCTTTCGACTGAGGACCGTACATACTGGGTGACTCTTTTAAGAAAATCCCCTTGTAATCTCAAAGTTTAAGCGTCGTGCTAGCGAGCGACCATTAAAGCTAAGCTGTATGAATGGTTAAAATAGGAATAGCGGGCTTTCTTATTCCCGCATCGCACATTCTACTTATTTCCATGCCCGGAATAAAATGTTGTTATGCATAAACGCTAAGTAATATGCGGTAACCTTAATGGGGAAAAGTAAGCGGCGTAGTGAGGACTGCGGGCACATTCGCCGAGTTGTTTACGATGTACTCCCAGGGACTGGGTGGGGTTTTTTTTGGACCCACCCCCGTGGCCCCACCTCTCCTCTTTTAAAAGGTCCGAAAACTAAATAACGCGCTTAGCGGTCACGTGGGGGCCCGGAACCCTCGTGGAGTTCCGCTTTGCCGATCCCATGTGGGGAGGGGGGGGGGATGAGTGGGTTTTGTTGGGTGGGATGGCGGGAGGTGTCTCAGGTGGTGGGGCGGTCGCTGCCGGTCCTGAGGTGGAAAGAGTAGCAACGGGAATTCCACTGCGGTCGTGTCCGCCGTCGGGGTAGGAGGCTCGGAAAGAAATTAAAGTGAGTAGTGAGCACGAGGGGGGGGGGAGGAGGAAAGGGGGAGGGAGGAAAGGGTTGGCTGTGGCAGAATCGAGGCAGTGTTCCCTCTCTTCGGTCCACGAGATGGGAAATTTCGGTTGATTTTTCACGGGCGAGTGGAAGGACGCGTGCATTTTTTTCCTCTCTTTCTCTTTCGCCCTCCTGTTCGCGGATCGATCTGGAGTCGATAACAATGCGGCGAAATCCGTTTCGAGATGCCGGAATGAGAGCCCAGCCCCCCGGCGAGGGAAGGAGAACGAAGGGAGACACTTCATGTCAGGCCAATCCATATGAAAAGTAACGGATGTTACATTTGTTCTTTATAAATACATACTTTCTCTAAAATAATTCACGAACATCCTAAAAACAGATATAGGCTAAAATGGGGTTGCCTTAGTAAACAGAGCACATTACGTAACCATACTTAAATTTACAAAGGTACAGTAAATTATTATGAAGCACAACGGATATTATACCATTCTGAACATGCTATTGTGAGTACAAAGCAGTCAACGAAAACTCAGTTCCTAAAATATGCCAAAAAAATCTACTTCTGCTGCATGTAATATTCCTGTTATTTATAGTCAAAGTTATCAATTATACTATGAGAGGTTAATTTGAAAATCTGATGCTATAATATCAATATATTTTAGAGATATTTGGCAAAATGATAGCCTTTTCCATGTAGATTGGTACCTATGAGAGCTACAAAGAGACATTATAGTTTTTAATATTGAGAAGTTTTTTGACGCACATATCGTGCAAATATATAAGTACGTGCTTATTATATTTTTTCATTGCCTTAAAAACTTAATATATTTCTCGTTGCGATTCTTTTTTGTAAAATCGCAGGGCTACGTTCAGCAGTTAAAGAATTTTGGACGCAAGGAGTGAAAAAATTGACATACTTTCGAGATAGTAATGATAATGATGAAAATACTTTGTATATATTATTCTTATTTAATGAACGTAGTAATTTTAAAACATATTGACTTTTGTTTATATAAAGACAAAATAATGTACAATGAAATAATTCCAAAACTCCTAGAGAGCTATTCCATTTTTAATAACAATGTGTGAGTCAGAATGTCGAGATTTTAAACGTATTTCAGGTTTTTGACACATTGAATGGTAGTTGGTATCATCGGATGTCGAACTTCAATTCGATGTAGCCTGGGACGTAAATAATGTTTATTACTACCAACTCTTAAGTTTTTGTATGTTATTATTCGAGACATACTTTATTCTGTTTAATAAATGAAAATTCACAGCAATTGAGTGGTATATAAAAATGCTTACTGCGTACAAGCAAAGAGTGTAAATAGGTTTGGTTGGATTGAAAAAATTGAATCCGTGAGTACTATCATGCTAATGTTACTGTGAGTACTATCATAATAATCAATGAAATCGTTTCTCAGCTATCACGTTGTTTGAGTTATAACTCAAGCAGGCATCAAAGTTTTTGGGGTTAAATGGCTGTACAAAAAATTTTCTCGGCATACTGGTTATCCATAATCAACGCTCGAATTAGATTTGGATGTTCGCACTAAATCTCATGTTTGCAAAACATGATTATTCTGCTTGCGCTGTTTTCCTCAGAGCGTTGGCAATTGTGTTAATCTACTCTATGCATATATTACAAACCTTTACTTATATAAGGAGGCTATGATAGCAAGAATTAGGACAGTGGATTAATTTAGCCCGTCTGCAGATAGTTGTGTTGTAAATATATATATATTTTTTTGGCTTGCCAGACGATTCTGTTGTTCCGTATGTCCCTGGAATCCCGATAGGCTGCTGAGCCTGTCATCAGGTTTTCCAGGGACAGAACCAACAGAACTTGACATACATCCATCCCCTGGGTGGTGAAGAACCCACCCAGGCGGGACTCGAACCCGCGACCCTCGGTTTAGCAGGCGAGGACTTTACCCCGCCGCCACCGGTGCCGGCTAAATGTAATTTATAATGCCAATGTAAAAATATCAAGGATATTTTTACATTGGCATTATAATTATAGTCTTAATTTCTGCAGTGTAATGTGACATTGAATGCCTTGAATATGCATAGAGTAAAATTCGACATTTTTTAAGAAAGCTATTGATTATGTAGTGCAGCCAGACTATTTTTTTGGCCTAAAAGTTAACGGAAATTGTATAATATTAAATATTTCGCTCTATCGTCGGAAATAATGCATGATCGACATATCTAGCGTATTATATCTATCTTTTAAATCATTTTTACTAGTATGATTAATCATATATTGCATAAAATATCAAGTTTGAGGGTTGAAATCAAAATACCGATACCACCCTGCTGTCCCAGGTGATAGAGTGCCGAGACTCTCAAATGTCAAACACAGAGTTGACGTGAGTGCCCTCAGCTAATTAATTCTCTCTCCCTGCGACAGGGATTCTGGGAAGGACAATTCTAGGCGCAGGTAGAAATGGATGAATTACCGAGGTAAATTTTGGTACTTTAAAAAAGTCACGGTAATTTTAATTCATGGCTAATAAAGGATTTAATGGAAAGTCAATATAAAATTTAAGGGAGTTACGACATTAAACTATAAATATAGCAATAATAATGCGTTAGAAATAAAAAAGTAACAAAAAATACGGCAACACACGCAATTTGGCTTTCTTTTGTCTCGGTATGAGATATTGCTATGTATACCGATTAAACGATAGCACCACGAATATACCACGATTTGAAGTATTCGGCAAATGGGTTGCACGTACCCTAGTTTAAACTAAAGCCTTTGTGAAATCACAAATGAAAACATATCTAGGTTTTCTTCCATTGATTTATTTTCTTGGTACAACATATTTTGACACTACGGTGTCATAATCAATTGAACAATTGAATTGGTACAATTGAAAAACTATTATGCTGCTTTATTATAAATAATAGTTTTTTTGATTTGTACCTGACGATGACACCTTTGTGTCGAATGATGTTGTACCAAGAAAATAAATCAGTGGATGAAAAACAAGTTATTATTTCATTTGTGAAAGTCAACTTCCACATAGTTGAGCCTGAAACTAGGAAACCTGCATTAAATATTTGTAGAATTGACTTAACACTAGGACGCCCGTACTTTTCAGCATCATTCAACGCCCTAAGCGGGTCATTTTGACCCATCGTAATTAATGAAGTAATTCCTCAATTTGCGCGATAAAGTATCCATTTTAACAGTTTTTCTACAAGCTACAACTCTTTTTATTTCCATACATTGATATTTTTACATTAGAACACTAATAATTTGGACAATATTGATGATTTATTGATATATCTACTTACGGATTTAGTATCAGTTAATAATTTTTTCAATTTTTTAAAATTTTCCTTTCATGAAATGTCATAGTTCAATAAACTACGAAAACCTTTCACATTATTTTATACTTATCTATAACTTTTCAAAGTTTGGCTGCTATTAATAAGCAAAGTGCACTACAGTGCAAACATATCTCTGGATCAAAACGACCCGTATGGGCGTTCTAAGTAAATTCTTAAAAAAAAATAATTAATGGATTATTCGAGGGAGGTGAAAATTTGTGGACATAAAAGCATGTTAAAATGAATAAAAGTCACGTAAGGAAATCCTGCTCTCATTCATAATGGAATAAAGAAATGAATTTAAATTCATGTTTGGGTCAAAATGACCCACCGTGGGCGTTCTAGTGTTAAAGAATATATTTGGAATATATCAGTTTGAAAATTACCTGAAACTTACGTAAATTTTACAAAAATTTCGGTAATTTTCAGGGATTGGGTTACATCACGAAAAATACCTCGTAAATTAATAAAAATTAGCATGGTAATTTCCTCAGTGGCCCGTCTCTGGGCGCGCGATTCCATCCCGAATCGCTCGGCTTCAAAACGTTCGACCGAAACGTTGGTGGACTGGAAAACATGGCAAGGTCAACCTGGGTGCTGCCGCGGTTTGGCGAAGAGTCACGTTCTGTCGGTCGGCGGATATAAATGCGCGCGGAGGCCAGGTATCGGTGACGCGCCGTAAGGGCGCCCTACGCTTTGCGGCTGGTTGGCGCCCCGTCCACCCCCCCCCCCGTCTATAACATCGATCTCATCTCACTTCGCCGTACTGCCCCGACGAGTGCATCGCCGAAAAATATAGGTTAACCCCACACGCCTCCCACCGCCACCGCCGCTCTCGCTTCAATAATTTCTGCGGGCCTCTCTCTCGCGTCGAATCTGATCTCGGGGCTGCAGCAACGGCTCCATCTCCAGCACGGCAAGAGCGCCAAACCGACGAAAACCAGGGCTTTTGGCGTGGATTATTGAGTTGCCCCGATGTGCAAACGTGACACCTCCAACGGAGCGCTCGAGGGAACGGTTTGACCCCACGCCCCCGACTATCCATGAAATTATCGTGCTAGATTTCTCCGAAAAAATCGGAAATGGGATTCGTCACGACTCACTCACGTATCCTGCTTGAACTATTTTTTTTTTAATTTCTGTATCCACCGTGAATACTTGATTGCAAATATAGTTTTATTATTACAATTAACTTGGAGCGTTACAAGCTGGCTATATTCCAGGTGGTCACAATAAAAAAAAATACGGTACAGACATTTAATTAGCTAATCACCAACAGAAAATAATAAAAGAAATAAATTTGAAAAAGAAAAATAAAAAAAAATAATCCTAAATTCCTTTTTTGGAATAATTTCTGAAAAACATTTATGTTGCCATCAAAGGCCTCAGGCAGTTTTGCAGAAAGATACTTCCAGTCCGCAATAGTTATATTGTGGAAAGAAAATTCTTTAGCATTGGTACTTAGAGAGCGACATTTCTCCTATTGGTGATCATTCCCACCTTTGTTGTTAGGGATTTCCACATTCTGTCTCAGCTACCCCAATGCTTTTTTCCTAATGTGGGCGGAACCGTTCGTAGAGTCAATGTCTCTTTCTTCTTCTTCCTAGTAAGTGCCATCCTATTCTTTCATTTGAATTTTTTTGCTTGTTACTTTCGTTTTCTTATCGTGATAATATTGAGAAAAAACTGACAAAATTGCTCATAGCGTCACATTTTTGCAAAATTGCCTCCTTGAAGATCAATAACTTTGTTGAAGTTGTTTCTTGTAATGAAAAAAATGGGGAAAAACGCCCATATATGATCAACTGAGAATAAAGAATGGCTTTTGCCTTTGGGAAATCATATTCTGAGAACTTGAAAATTAATTTGGGACTCTTCTACGAAAGTCGGGGACGTCGTGTGTGGTTGAATGAATGATAGTCATGCAGAAAATTGTGTAGTAGTATTACTTTGGTCTAAAACATCCAACTTTTGATAAAAGTTGAATTGGATTGTAATTTTATTTTTTAACTGAGCACTGATTCAATTATTTTTGGGGCATTAAAACCAGTTAAATTTTCCATCAAACGTTCTGCCTAGCATGGGGAATATTTGACCATGTACTGTGACAGCCTGCCATTTAAAATAAATTGGTATATATTGGAAAACCAATATTATGCTTTATCTTAAAATTATTTTTAACAATACGTTTAATTACATCGAAATAAACTTCAATTTTAATAAAGTTTCGTCATGCGTGACGGGATTTTTTATTAGTAAATAATTATATCATGTCAATAATGTATGTGAATACTCATAAAAGATAAATGAGGCAGATAGTATTAATAATTAATTCTGCGGACTTGACTGACTATGTGAAACAGTTGAGATACCTACATTTTATACAAAATAACCAAAGGATATGTCGCATCCGTTTACAGCTTTAAGGTAATGAATTTAATGTTCAATTTAAAATTTTGCATGAAAAATTGAAATAAATGAGTCATTCAAAACCTTTTTCTTAGTTAATCCATATCCCATGAAATGATGTGTGTAAAATACTCCAAATTATTTCAGAACATATTAGTGTCCATTTTTGCTTGACACTTAATCAGATAACAATTTTTGGATGGAAGACACGTAAAAATTTGGGGAAAGATGCGTATTATTTGTTAAAGGTTTCTTGTCTTGAGTATAAGCAATAAAAACGCAACAAGAGCTATCAATCTTGGAGATTCTTCAGTGTTGCAATGTTTGCGTTGGAGAGTGCCTTCGCCAGGCCCAAAATTCTAATCTAGTTCCCCCCAAAATTTTCCATAATCAATCCGTCTATGAGAATGTTTAATCTTCATGAAATTCGCTCAGAAAAGTACTTCCTTGTCAATATGTACCGTTATGTGTCACGAGATCAATAAGATGCTGCTCTTTGCTCTATTTTCCTTTTTTCCAACCATTTTATTCCTTAATTATTACATTCCGAATATTTTGTCGTGTATGTATGCTTTCCAACTTTGCCTTATTATATTATTACAGGAACATACATTATTTCCGGAGGTGGAAACCCTGGAACTGCTTACTAGGATTATACATTTCGTATTCCCTGTTGTTCAATCATAATTTCCATGGAGAAGAGCACAATATTTTATGTATGTTCATATTTCCTTTTATTGCATTTAAATTATTTTAGAAATAATTTTTTGGGTAATTCTTTGGCTCATTTTTACCGTAATTTTATGCCTCTGATGTAGAAATTTGAATTATTAACATTAATATTAATCGATGTTATTAATTAAATTTACCATCAGTCACTCCGCAAAGGATTTCCGGGAGTAGATAGATGGATAAACTCGTTATCTGAGCTCATTGATATGAACCTACTCCGAGATTGAAGCTAAGGAAAGACATCTACTCCGGTAAAAAAGAACTGTTGGTATTAACTTGGACCTTAGCAATAAAATAAGGATTAGCTCTTACATGATTCTCCCCTTTACTAGAAACCTACCTGTAAATTCATTGTTTGTAGTTTGTTGACCTCCTATGAAGTCGTGTAAGAGTAAGATTCGTAAACAATATTAATGTTTAAATATTCTACAAAAAAGAGCAGTTGATACCCTTATAAATATTGCAAAAACGCGAAAACTCTTGCAATATGATATGAAAATTTGCTTCTATGAGCCTTTGTTATTGATATGTTTGTCGTATTTGTCGGGAAAATAATACATGAAGAATATAATGTTGCCCTTTGAGGAATTATTATGAAAAACCTGTTATATATTGGTATTTATTGTACACGTTTAAACCGTCTTATTCAGTTTTTTCTTGACCCCGCAAGATTCGGTTGCAACGAATCAGATAAGGAAAGCATGTGAATGTAAATCGTGATTGTTGGAAATCTTTAAGCGCATTCCTCAGTAAGCTAATACCAGAATTTTTCTTGATACTAGTTTAGACTTTACTAAAATTTCGAGCTGTCATCTGAGGGGGATCGAAGTAAAGACAAAATGGTTTTCCCGAGGACCGAGGCCGGCGTTTAAAGCGGAAAAGAGCGCGTCTGTATCAAAAGCAAAATTTCCAGACAAAGTTTTTCATACTTTTCTTCTTTCCTGGAGACGTGGGGGGGGGGGGGGCGCAAGATGGATGCCTTTGGAAACGCCCGTGCATTTTATCATAGCGAGGTGTTTACGAGAGTATAAAGGAGGGCAGGGCGGGTCAATACCCCGAGACAAGCCGTGTGTTGTGTTTAAAGGATTCCCTGCCTTATCGCGGTCATCTTTCTGTGCACCCCGATGTAAGGATTCGCGCGGCCGGGGCAGGGATAAATGAGGAAGCAGCATCCTTGGCGCGCCGTTGCAAAAGCGCCTTTCGTGAGCGTGCGGCCGCCCCTTGCACCGCCGCCCCTGCGGCCCGTCTCGTCGGGAAGTGCTAAATCGCAGCGCCGTTACTCATTTGTTAACTCCCCTCTTCGGTTTGGTATGAGCTCTGGGCTTGAATTATCTCGCATCATTTGCCGTTTGAAATCGCGTGAAGGAAGAATACCTCCCAAGAATGCTCTGCGATGTTGCTGCAGCCACTTTGTTATCGCTCTTTCCCCGGATTATGAATAACTTACCTCTTTCCGCTAGCGGAGGAGTGGAACTGGAAAACTCGAGGCGAGGGCCGTAATTAGGGAGTTAACGACAGGAATCCTCCGAATATATCCCAAGAGAAGCGATTAAATGTTGACCTACATAGCTTGCTAATAACACTGTTGGTGCATTGTAAGTGATACGAGCTGTACTTCTTCCGAGCTTTCCGGGGGATTATTTCCGTTCAACATAAGTGGGAAAAGTAGGAGGATAAAAAACCGAGGAAAATGTTTCTCTAACTTTTCGTATCAACGTTTCTGGTGTCACTTAATCTGATTGCTTCTAAACACTTTGAGGACATACAATTTGAGGCAAGGCATACATTAAATGAGAATATACTCACCGTTTTTTAAAACATTTTCTAGTGAGTCTTTCATTAGTAACAGTTTGGCTGTGGTGAATGAGGGTAAAAAAATAACGTCGAATTATTTATTGGGAAAATTCTTGATAACAGAAGTTCTAGACAGTCCATTCAAAAAGGATTAAAATATCACTGTTCATTTTCTTCTCTCAGGCGTGGCTTTTCAATTGTTTTGCGAAAATTATAGTTTTGGTAGGGACCTATTTCATTAAATAGCTATATAATATAGTATGCAATTTTGCTCAGCGTGAAAACCGCTGAATGACAAGGCCAAGTATTTTCTCTGGTACCCCTGATTGGTTACTATTGCCGGCCACGTTCTTTTAATTTCCACATACTCTGTGAAACTTTATAATCTTTTCCACATCTATATCCTCTTTTAATATTAATTTGCTATAAATTTGACAAATAAAATTACTCATGAGCGCCTCTTGGGTTTCGACAAAAATTATTAATATTTTAATAAATATTTTATAATTTTACTCGTCATAACTATTCATATGACTCTAATGACAGTTCAAGAGGTCTCCTATGCAAACTTCATTGTGGGAAGAGTGAGGCTAAATATATCATGCGAATCAATATCAACACAATAGATCTTAAGGGCACAAATATTGGAATCGAAATTGTTTGAATTTTACTGCCAGTTTACGGAAGCGCATATACGTTAATCTTGAAAGCAAAGTCAACGGGTGCTTTAATATTCCGTTAAACTCTAAATTAATCCTAGAAATGCTAAATAGAACTGGAATTAGAATTATTGTTATAAAGCATTGTCTCAAGTTTTTCATTAGACGGTGGTTCTCTTAGAAGGAGGTGCTCCTTGACGTTTATAAAATAGAATAGGTCTGCTGATCTAACTAATAAATTTTATGCGAATGAGCATTTTCAAAAAGTGCTTTGTATTAAAGATTGGCGGCTAACCATACATGAAATAGATTGCTGCACCTCTGCTGTGATTCAAGAGTCTCTTATGCCCATACTTCTGGCTTAATGCAATAATCTTAACTTTCCTTCTGCACTGCAATGCTCCATGTGGAGGTTTGGTGAGGAATGTATCTCTGTATTATAATTCCTTAGGAGAAAAAGATACCGATTTAGTTTAGATCATGTATACCAGTTCAGCAGCTCAACTGTATTTTGTATTTTTGAATGAATGTAACTTTTCTCTTGGGAAAAAAAACGATTAAAAATTGGGCGCTACTTTCTATTTAAAGTTGGAGATAAAATAGAGGGAAAAGTCGCCAGAGTAAGACCTAAGTATAAGTTCATGGACCAAATAAAGAAGAAAGTATATAGGATCAGATACCAGGAGGTAAGGAAACTAGCATTAGATAGGGATGGGTGGAGGACAGCAGTCAACCAATCCTAGGATTGAACGACCAATGTATGAATGAATATGTTTAAATACAATTTATCCACAACTATAACTATCTTTTAAATAAAGTCTTGCGTTCAATTTGGCGCGTGATATATCATCGTGTCTCGGAGCGCCTCAAGTGTTGTGAAGTGGCGAGTGGGATGGAGAAAGTATCGTGGCTTTGAGTGATGGAGCGTGGCCGGTTTGTTGACCAGCGTGGAATCTCGCGTGGGGGCGTTTCCTGAAAGGCCATTGCATTGGCGGCAGGGGGAGGAGGGGGACGCTTCTGCGTCCATTCAAGGGCAGTGGCATCCCATCGCCTGGCACCCCATGGGCGGCCGTCGCCTGGGAACAGGAAGTGACGCGTGCAAATTTTTCCTCTCCTATCCCACTCTCTTCTTCTCTCATCGCTCTCCTGTCTTCTGCGCTTGTCGAACGCCTATTGAAGAATGTCTTCATACTTAGAACACATCATTGCAGACATTTACGCCTACGAGTGGATTTAAAAGAGTTGATTTCGGGCCCAGAAAACTGGATCTGTTTTGATAATCACTTACAAGCTGCCCTTTATCGGCATTACACGCAGGAGTTGACACGTTAGGCCGTTTTATACAAGTAATTTTATTCTCAATCCGACGAATTAGATAGATAGATTTATTGCTCATATGCCTTTGATATTGGTGAAATACAGTTACAAAAATATATATATTTTTAATTTTGCATGTGAGCTTTAGGAAGCTTGAAAGGTTTCCCTGTTTGGAGCTACCATCGAAAAATATTGGTGCACGAATGTGATGCAAAATATGTGACAATACATTTAGTTTTCAAAATAATTATTCAGTAATTGTAATAAGATTTATCAAAAACAAAAAAAAATGTTTTAAATTTTTTTGTGCCGATAGCAGTGTTTTACATATAAATATTGTATATTGTCAATGGTGAATACAAAATAATTATTATTACATCAAAAGTTGTTCCACCCTTTCAAAAGAAAGAGAGAAAAGCCATACGTTACGCTTACTCTTACTCCCAGGGAAATTTATGTTGATATTTAGCTGAACCAACATATCCCCTCCATCTCTTTCGGTCCATTGCATCCTCCTCGCAGCTCCAACCCTCTCAAAATTTATCTCTAAGTGGTTCCACCATCTCTATCGCGGTCTTCCCCGGGGTCGTCGTCCTCCTGAATTTCCTCTCAAAAATCTCCTTCATCACACATCTGTCCTCTTTTCTTAACAAGTGTCCTGCCTATTTCATACTTCTACATGAAATTTCACTTTGTATGCCAGTATTCTTGTAAAGGCCCCTTATTTCCTTATTGCACTTTCTTCTCCGCCCTCCTTGTTCATTTGTTGGCCCGTAGATCTTTCGTAATATCTTGTTTTCAATTTTTTTTTTGAAAATCCGACGTATATTTGGATTTTATTTGAAAATTCTGTGGTGTAAGAAGAAAAATGCAATTATATACGCGCTAATGTATAAGTGACATATGGGAATATAGCCCCTGTACTAAATCCATGACCGCGATCTAGCATTGTATGTACATCAAATCGTGCAGTTAAGTGTCTCATATAAAACGGCCTTGATGCGAGTCCACGCGGAAGGTCGACTTGGACCAGTATCCTGTCTACTCCCATGCGAATTCACCGTCGATATAGGTGGAGTTCGACACTTGGACGGTGTAGCCGCCGTCTTTGTTGTGGTGGCGATTATCGACAACTGTCAGATCGGACGTTTGAAAATAGCCTGTTTAAAGTGGAGGCCGTCTAAAATATGACGGGAATGAAAAAGACTTGCCTAATCAAGTTGATGAAAAGTAAGTGAAATACCCTTCGTTGGACCATAAGTGTAATGTGCGATTTAATAAAGTGATTTTTTGTGCAAATGCACAACTTTATAATGGCATACATACGATACAATTCCTTCTCAAGTTGATACTAGCGAAAATTAAGGCTCTTACCTTGAGGTGTATGAATTTTTTGCCTACTCAAGTTGATATTTGTACAAGTTAAGAGCCTGACATTACCTTGCATACAGCATGTTTGGATTTCTTAGCTGATATTGTTGCAATTTACTAATCTTGCCAAGAAATGAATGCTAAAAGTTTTCATCTATAAACTAATTGTGAGACAACGAGTTACAACTCTTACGGGAGGGAAATCCAATAGGCTTATTACAAGTTGTTAACCATTAAGGTTTAACTAACGATTTTCCTGTCCATGACCGAATAATCCATTGCGTATACGTGACTATCTCTTATTGCAAGTCATCTCTCTCCTAACTAAAGTGCAAATTCTGCACAAGCGAACAGCTATAGGAATCTCCTGTGTAAACCAAGATTTAGATGACAGTCTTTGAATTTATTACCTCTATTACTAATTCACTGTATCTAATTTCGTCCTTGCTGTTATTCGATTTGCATACACACCAGCGTAGAAGCAGCAGCTAACACTTATTCCTCTGCCTTCTACTCATTTCTCCCCGTCTTTTGAACTTTTGCTGATACCTCTTCGCCCAGCTTGGATTTCTCCACTCGCTTCTAAAGTTGCGAAGACCCCGGGTCAGGTATAAATTTAATAGCCCAACTTCATAAGCCTATTAGCCCAGATATAGCTACCATAAACTGTTCAAAAGCTTTTGAGCAGGTGTGACCAAGCCAATCGTAAAACATTAAGATCCACGCGTGATTCCATTCAAAACAGGTTCACTTTCTTTGGACCATCTCGTTCCACTCTCGTTTTAAAGACTTGTGAATTGAACTTCATTTACTTATGCTTTACAGGTGAGAAATGACCGCAAGTATACATAAGTATACATCCAGTCTCTCTTAATTTTCCCTCGTAACATCGTTCGCTAAAATATTTTTCTTAAGAGTTGCTGTGCGGCTGTCAATCAGAAATTAGGAAGGAAATGCATTTCCACTCGAAGAGAGAACTACTTCCATTTACAATTAGTTTCTCATTTAGTTAATAACTTTTAACCAACTTAGAGCCCAGATTTTGTTTTGGTACTCAGCTTTCCTACGGGTCAGAGTTCTGTGTTGACGCTCAGATACAGTGTTTTGCGTTATCTTTCGCAGTAACAATAGTAACGCTAAACATTAGTCACAAGAAAACAACTATTAATCTCGCTCTGTTCAAGGTCAGTTAACGCCAGCTTGAATGTTCTCCAGATTTCCCTTTCGAGCTCCACATATCGAAAGATGAGATGCTATGAAATTCAAGGGGATACTTGCATCAAATGAAAATAAGATGTTCTAGTTGCTCTCTCTGTGGCAGAAAGGAACTTTCTACATTGGAAAGAGCAATTATTCAGTAAATGAAGCTAGATACTGCATGGTATTAGAATCAGACCACCATGTGGGAGATGTTCTGGATTTAATTACGCCACAAAGCCCCGGGGAAAATTATGAATGTCGTCATCGACTATCTTAGCATCACCTCTTCTTTTTCATTAAATTCCGTTGGGCTCGGAAAATCTTTTTGTGCCTGGCAAATTTTGTGTAACTTTTGAAATTAATCAAGGGAATTAATGACTCAATGTATACAAAAATTGGTTGGTAATTTATTATCCATTAATGATAGTTAATTATGGACAGTAGTTAGCAATGCGTAATAGTCAACGATGGATATATTTTACTCCAGGGTGATGGTCGTGATGGGTTGGACGGGACGACCTTTTTTTGAAAATATATCCGATAATTGAGATAATCCCAATTCAGCGCTATTGCTGGGACTGAGGACCACATTTACTGTGTGAAAAATGGAGAACCATAGGTTATTAATACGCGAAAACATTCTTGAGTATTTGTACCTATCTATTCGGCAGAGTATCTCTCATATTATATCGCATTTTTCAGATCTAGAAATGTAGTGAGGCGTCATGATAATATTCTGTGTCGCTCGGAAAAAAGTACAGAAGAGTGGAAGAGGAGAGGACCATATGGAAAACAATACAGAATAGAATAACCAGATGGATTGGACACACCTTGAGACACAATGGGTTTGTGGATAACTTAATTAAAGGTGAACTAAAGGGAAAAGTCCCCAGAGGAAGATCCAGGAATAAGTTCATGGACCAAATAAAGAGGAAAGTACATAGGAATAGATACCAGGAGGTACATCTACATCTACGTCATACCCTGCTAGCCACCCAAAGGGTGTGTGGCAGGGGGTACACACCCTTTGTGCACACCAGGCATGCATGAATGATACGGTAGAACACCGAAATTACATTGAAACCAGCGTACCACACATGCAACGCGCCAATTTAAAATCTACTAACCAAGAGCATTCTTGTCTATCGTCAATCGTTCCAACATGCAAAGGATACAAAGACTACTACTACAGATTCAAAATATCATGCATAAATAAGAACATCAATATTTACTTAATGCATAAATTATAACTTAGAGAATATAAAAAGAAAGATATGCACACTAGCTAATATCACAAATCGCACTATTCATGACGACGATCACAGCTGTTATGATCCCGAATGATACGCTGCTCGCGATCTAATTCCGATACCAACCCCGCTTTATATGGATCTTATACACTAACTGCATATTCCATATGATGCCTAACGATTGAAAAATAACAAAGTTCTTTCACTTTCTCATCACATTTTCCGAGTATTCACTTGATAAAGCCTAGCTTCCTGTATGCTTGACCGCATATTTCCCGAATATGTTTTGCCCAAGATATGTCGTGAGTAATTGTGACCCCTAAATACTTAACAGACTCGGCGTGAATAACAATCGGAACTAGCATTAGATAGGGAAGAGTGGAGGGCTGCTGTCATCCAAACTTAGGATTGAACGACCAATGAATGAATGAGGTTATTACGGAGCAGATCTCAGAAACACGTAGAAAATGCCCTTCACTCTATAGTTCTCTGCCAGTTTCAGATCCTATCCCCTCCCATGCGTCTCCTTTCCATCTTCGACCACTTTTCCCTCCCCTTAATCCCCTTTCACCTCCCACTTGTCCCATCCCTCCCACTCCGCACTACATTTACATCTACGTCATACCCTGCAAGCCAACCAAAGGGTGTGTGGCAGGGGGTGCTATCGCACCAGGCATGCATAAATGATATGGTAGAACACCGAAATTAAATTGAAACCCGCGTACCACACATGCAAAGCGCCAATTAAAAATCTAATACCCAAGAACCATTCTATCTTCAATCGTTCCAACATGCAAGGGATACAAAGACTACTACTACAGATTCAAAATATCATGCATAAATAAGAACATCAATATTTACATCATGCACAAATAAGAGAGTAGAGAATATAATGAGAAAGATTTACTGCCTGCCTATTGTCAATACTCGAACTATTCATGACGACGATCACAGCTGTTATGGTGCCGAATACGCGGAACGCGCGGTACGCGGAGAAAATGACATTTTATACCTATCGGTTCTACAATCTAGCTCTCTAATTTTATTGGCGCGATCTAATCTGCCGTAGTACGAAGGGGTTAATAGTATGTTTTTTACGTCGTCAGTAAAATGATTTTCCTGAAATTTATTTAGGAGGTTAAGCCTATAATTTAATCTACGCTGTGATAGCGATTCCCATCCTAATTCTTCTAACAGTCCAGACACACTAGCCAACTTATCGTAGCATCGTTTCACAAACCTAGCTCCTCTTCGCTGTACGCGATCTAACTCTAATATCAACCCCGTTTCGTATGGATCCCATACACTAACAGCATATTCCAGATGAGGCCTAACGATTGAAAAATAACAAATTTAACACTACCCGCCAGGAATCCAGTTGTGCGGCGACCGAGTGGCCATTGAGGCGGGGAGACGTTCGGGAAGGCAGATGAGGAAGGGATGAGACGGGGAAGAGGAATGTAAACTGACCGATGAGATGTCTTCACTTGTTCTTTTAAAAAACTTGTTCTTTTCTTTAGGCTCAACCGTATTTTATTTCCGTCATGAACCGTGTAGCGTAGTCGGTGGCTTGAGAAACGTGATATTTCGTGCTAATTAGTTTTATGGTAGTGAGGTCAGCCAAATGAATTATGACAGTTGTTTGCTTAAAGAAAAAAAAGAAAGAATTTTTACCTTTTGCGGGATAGGTAATTTTCGATTTTTTATTTCAAAGCTCTAGCAAGTCAAGGCGTTTTACTTGCCTAAAATAGTTCGGATGGAATGGTAAATACTCCTCTATCTTTCATAAGTCTAGATACACGTTATTGGGACTATAGACTTATTGATTTTATGAGTGAGACATAACAGATCTTCAGTGCTTTTATTTTATATATCGAATTATCCGCGGATTCCACACATATTTTGATCCGTAGTTCTAGTCCGAGCTGGCAAATAATGAGGTCCTTCTAGTATTAATAATAGTCTAGACCAATGACGTGAATACTTTCGTCATTTTGAAGACAAATGAGTGATGAAATGGTTGTGGTAAATGAGGTGACACTCATGGTATATTCAGGCTTTCAAATGGTGACGAAAATATTTTTTGCTTCAAATATTTAACTTTAAGCATGAGGTTAAGATATTCTAATGCAGGGCCTTCATTTTATAAAATACCTGTTCGCATTTTTGTCCATCCATCCATGGGAACGCTTTGAATTTTCGAAATGTTACGATGAGTCTACCATCATTTAGATATATATTAAGAACCCCTGCGTATTATGCTAGGTTTGATCAGATTAACAAGATTAGAGAGATAGATTGTTGTACCTATAGATTTAAAATGTCATTTTTCCCGCGAACCATAAGAGAGAACAATAGGCAGCGCAGCAAAGGGATATGTAGGTGAAATATAGTTAGAGTAGTCTGTAGTGCAGGATGCACGTAATAACAACCAATAATCCCTTCCTTATTATGTAGATACTAACCACCTAGCTGCATGTGACCCTGTTCTCTAGCATTTCTCCTTTAAATATCCTAGTTGCATGTCAATAGTGCATGTTTGGTGATCTTCACCCCCTGCCACACACCCTCGTGGTGGCTCTTAGGGTATTACGCAGACGTTAATGTAGATACAAGATCGGGTATCGATTTGGAGTGGTGGCTATAGTACTGACTAACCAACTGGGCGGCAAAAATTCAAGTCTCTGCAGAGGAGGATATTTAGCAGAGAAAACCCGGCCTTGAGTGTCTTGTGGAGGCCACTTCAACTACAGTACTCCGTATGTCGGATGAGACGTTAAACCGTGGTCCCCTTGGCACCTTTAGTTAAGAGTAGGCTGATGCCGACGCGTTTCTTTTTTTTTCTCAACGGGTTTCTATCCACCCTTCCTCTCTTACTTGTCCCCAATGGCGCAAATGACCTAAACTGTCGGTCGCCTTTCCAAAAACCAATCCAAGCAATCCTTAAATGATATAAAAAATGCCAAATTAAGTTTTTGTGAAAGTTTTAGAGGAGAAAACTGTATGAAAGACAGATTTAAAATTTTGGACCGTATAGGAAGGGTTCTCTCGAGTGGGCAACACAACTGTAGGAAGTTTTGATGCCTTCAAGATGGAACGGCGCGGCAGATATCCCGGAAAAACAGGAATCAGCTTTCATTTACATATATTACTTTGATTAACGGCGGGATAGAAAGGAATGCTACACTGTGCAAGAGAGCCCGAAGGTGGGAAGATGTATGGTCAAAATCGAGACGTGCGAAGGGAATTAAAACAGAATGTAATGGTGTTTACCCAGAGCAGGAAGGATGGAGAGCTGCGGTAAACCGATGTTGGGATGAAAGAAATGTCGATAAATACTACATCCAGATGTTAAATATGACAGACTTCCTCCTCTTTGATCTCGAAAGCCTATCCAACCCTCCTGATCAACGCTTACCCAATGAAATCCTATCATACGCGCACAACGACAAAATTTCCGGTAGCATTTATCAAAAAAGTAGACTGGGATCATTTCCCGTTCCGTTAATATTCGAAATATATTGAAGTGATCAATATTTTATGTCTCTGTAACCGTGCATTTGATATTCCTGGTTCTCTCTTCTTTTGTACTTTAAGCTTAGTGTGATTGTTAGAAGATGCAGCGTTAAATTACTCGCGTTTCCAATTATTAATATTGTAAGTTATCATAAATAATGCATAATTGCCTTCAGGTATTTTTTTCCTACCGTTTATCAGAAGAACTGCGCGTTT
The DNA here is from genome assembly GCA_963169105.1 of Ceriagrion tenellum. Taxonomy (NCBI): domain Eukaryota; kingdom Metazoa; phylum Arthropoda; class Insecta; order Odonata; family Coenagrionidae; genus Ceriagrion; species Ceriagrion tenellum. Next base: position 55,263,246 of record OY720643.1, on the reverse strand, counting down.
TATTGAACAGTGAAAGTGTGTCAATTGAAGTTTTGAGGTCTTTATAGAACTTTATGATTAAAATGAAATTTCTAGTGAAGTAGATTTACTGGCCAAGTCATAAATTCATTTCATGAAGCTGCTACTTGTGTTGTAAGGCTATTTATTGAGCTTGCTAATATGGTGAAGCAAAATGTAAGTATGTCCATCACCCACTCGCCTGACCTTCACCCGTTCCGTAAAGGATTGCTACCGGTAATTCCTCTCTGCGCATTTTGATCAAAGGTACGACTTTCAAATAATAAGCCAAGGTTTTAATTGTGCGATTTTATTTTTGTTGATTGGAACGTTTTTAACACTTTGTATGCAATTGTTTGTAATTATTCCTCATTTCTTCATAATTTATAGAATGTCCTGCTTTCGGAAATCATCCAAGGCCGTCAATTAAAAGCTCTTTTGATTATATAATGAAAAAGGTTATGATGAGAGTGAAAATAATCAACTTATTACCATGTAATGCATATTACTCTTCAATTTTCATGAAATATTTTCAGTAATGCTAAAAACAAGCTTTTGACTAATTTGCTTCGCTAGTCACACAAATATTGGTATATGGATTTAATTTTGGGAAATTCTCATTTAAATTGAGAATTTAAGAACAAATATTTCTTGTCTAGTTTGTATTAAATTGAGTTGGGATTTTTTGAAACTCATTAATTTCCTGTCATTTTTTGCATGGTTCATGTAGGTACATTTTCATCACCATAATGATTTTTTATCTATTACAACCAAGCCTGCCAAATTTATTCTCATAAAAATTGCCAAAAATCGACATTATGTGAATGTTAGTGGCCAAACTCCGATGGCATTGTGTGTGTATCACCTAAGGGCCTTGTTCTCTATATCTGAAGAAATCGTTCTCATCGTTCGTTAGTAAACAGCAAGTGGCAAGGATTTTGCAGACCGGCCCAGGTGCCAAACCATTGCGTAAAACGGTAACGGTTCTCAGACTTCCGTCGAATCCGTTACATTTCTACATCTACATTCTATCCTAGAAGCTATTTTACACTTGTCAGGCCTCATTTAGAATATGGCGCTAGTATATGGGATCCGTACGAGGAAGGTATGATAATAGAATTAGAGCGCGTGCAAAGGAGATCCGCTAGGTTTGTTAAAGGCCGTTATGATAATTGTATAAGTGTTACGAGTTTAATAGAAGAACTAGGATGGGAATTACTATCAGAATGCAGGTCAAAATTTAGATGAAACCTTTTAAGTAAATTCGAAACCGATTTGTTCACAGATGACGTTAGATATATATTGAGAACCCCTGCGTATTATGCTAGGTCAATTTTACTGAGTACTATAAGAGAGAACAATAGGCAGCGTAGCAAAGGGATAGGTAGGTGAAATATAGTTAGAGTAGTCCTTAGTGCATGATGCAAGTAATAACAACCATTAATCCCTTTCTTATTATGTAGATACTAACCATATGACCCGATTATCTAGCATTCTTTCATTAAATATCCTAGTTGCATGTCAATAGTGCATGTTTGGTGATCTTCACCCCCTGCCACACACCCTCGTGGTGGCTCGCAGGGTATTACGTAGATGTAGATGAATCCTGCGAACCGCCGCATGGGCATGCGGCAGGGGGTATTGGGACACCAGCCGTGTAAATATGTAAGGTTATGGGAGGTGAAAGGGTGAGGTGTACTAAAGAAGTGTGTTTTGTGGAGCTCAGCTTTTATTATAGTTGTCTATTGTGCGCGGAAAGGACGAATTCTTGTATCTATCTGTTCGGCTATGTATCTCTCATAGTTTATTTCTTCATCCAGACCTAGAGATCTACATTTACATCCAAACAGTACCCTTTGAGCCGCCACATGGGCGTGTGCCAGGGGGTTTTAGGTCGTTTTAGGTCGCCAGCCGTGTAAAGATGTATGCTTTTGGGAGATGGAATGGTGACTTGTATTGTAGGAGTGTATTTAGTGGAGCTCAATTTTTATTGTGGTCGCTTATTGTGCGCGGAAAAAAACAAGTTTTTGTACATATCTGTTTGGCAGTGCATCGCTTTTATTTTGTCGCTTCTGTCAGACCTAGATATGTAGTGATGAGTCATGATAATATTCTCCATGTCTCTCTGAAAATTATAAGTTCTGAATTTCTCAAACAATCTAAGCGTAGCGTGTAGCCAACGATTTTCTAGAGGCTCCCACTTTTATCTCTTTAACAATTGTGAGACAGTATATGTTCGCTCGTAGCGGTTTTAACTAAACGCGCTGCTTTCCTTTGTATTTTATTGATTTTTTGGTTAAATCTTTATGATCAGGGTCCCAAATACTCAGAGCAAATATACAGAGCGCGTGCAAAGGAGATCTGCTAGGTTTGTTAAAGGCCGTTATGATAAGTGTATTAGTGTTACGAGCTGAATAGAAGAACTAGGATGGGAATTACTATCAGAACGCAGGTTAAGGTAATTCCGTAATATTTAACTGTGTCTGAAGATTTTGTTTTATTTTTAATATTCCGCTGCCTTCTCATAGTCTCATGCAAATATTACGTGGTCATTGAGAACGTGACAAAACACGTCCAGTTTTCGTGTCGACCGGACGCCGTTGGTGGATGCGGGACACTTGAGAAGCGCCATTGTGGTGTGAAAATAGGAACGTGTTTCAGGGACGGGTGAGTAGGTCACGGAAGAATCGGGTGGATTGCCTTGTCGTGGGCATGTATATGCCCACTAAAGATGCGTTATACGCTTGTCTGTACTGATCCTGGACTTTCTCAGAATTAATGTACAGATTTATGGTGGGTAAATGATTGGTTTATGAGAGACTGGTTGACCACAAAAGCCATAGGCGACTGTGATGGTAAATACAATCAGATAAATGTCTATAAATCAATGGTTGTCCCTGTTTTACACGGCAAGATTTGGGTTGTGTTAGGCCTCCTCTTCTCATCTACATCTACTTATTACCCTGTAAGCCCCCACAAGGGTGTTTGGCAGGGGGTGACTTATCACCAACATGAACTACAGTGAAGGAATTAGCTTTCACCAACGTGCACTACTTTATGGGTTTGCTACAAATGCTACAGAACCAACTAAAATAATCTATAGTGTAACTATGTTAACGTGACGCAAGAGTCATGCAGGAAACATGCAAAACATGGTGTTAGCACTACTCGGCAGGTTTAGGAACATGCATTAGGGAGCATACGAATAAATTAGCTATAATATCAGTCAACTAACCTGCTTCAAAGTCTCAACGCAGCCATTGTGGTCTCTTATCGATCGCGGGAAAAGCAAAATTTTTAACATTTCTGTCCTACAATCTATTTCCCTTATTTTATTTTCATGATCTGATCTACCGTAGTATGTTGGAGTTCGTAAGATTATTACTTCTGAAAATAATTTGGTTTTGAATTTACATATAAAGTTTGAGTATAATTTTAATGTTTTTCTCCCACATGTTTTTCCAATTGAGTCTTAGAATTACTTAAGTTAAATATTTTACAATTTTAAAATCCCATAAAGGGCATGTTAGCGACTTAAAAACTGGGTATCATGTGCGGCAGCAAATAACTTTACGATAAAAATAAGCTGTTATAAATTAGTTTGTGGAAATGTATTTCCAGCTGATAATCATGAATTACGTGAAATGGCAAAGTTATTTTCTTTCGATGCCATTATCTCGATTTACATAAGTTTCTTATTATCCAAACATACATAAGTGTCGGGAGAACAATGCGCGATCAAACAAACTGTGAGTGCTACATAGATGAACATGCCAGCATGCAATACACTTGATAAGATACAACTCCTAGTTAGTGAAGTGAAACCCGTATTAAGCGACCACCTATGGTTCCGCTGAAAAATGGGCGATAAGAGGGGTTCAGTTTCTAGAATTATGCAAATGAACTGACGCCTGATTTGAAAAAATTGGAAATATTGTTGAAGCTACAGTTTTATTAAGACCCATACAAAAAGTTTATTTCCTCTTAATTTAGTTGTTCCTGGGAATTAAGCGACCACCAATGATTCCGCAAAAATTGTTCGTTGAAAGGGTCAGTCGCTTGATAGGAGTGGTCGTTTATAGGGGTTTCACGGTATTATAAAATACATTGATAAAAGTACTACAATATGGTACCGTTCGTCGTCGTTCATGTGCGCTAATGCGTTTCGTTTTGTATCAACTTCAATATATTGATTGGAAATCTCCCATGATGTGTCACTATATTGCAGAAGTGCAGCGAAGAGGAGCTAGGTTTGTGAAACGATGCTACGATAAGTTGGCGAGTGTGTCTGGACTGTTAGAAGAATTAGGATGGGAATCGCTATCACAGCGTAGATTAAATGATAGGCTTAACCTCCTAACTAAATTTCAGGAAAATCAATTATCTGACGACGTAAAAAACATACTACTAGCCCCCTCGTACTACGGCAGATTAGATCGCGCCAATAAAATTAGAGAGCTAGATTGTAGAACCGATAGGTATAAAATGTCATTTTTTCCGCGTACCATTCGGGACCATAACAGCTGTGATCGTCGTCATGAATAGCTCGAGTAGTGACAATAGGCAGGCAGCAAATATTTCTCTTCATATTCTCTACTTTCTTATTTATGCATGATGTAAATATTGATGTTCTTATTTATAATTGATATATTGAATATGTTGTAGTAGTCTTAGTATCTCTTGCATGTTGGAACGATTGACGATAGAATGTTTGTTGGTTATTAGATTTTTAATTGGCGCTTTGCATGTGTGGTACGCGGGCTTCAATGCAACTTCGGTGTTCTACCGTATCATTCATGCAAGCCTGGTGTGGAAGCATCCTTTGCCACACACCCTTTGGGTGGCTTGCAGGGTATGACGTAGATGTAGAAGTGCAGTCGTCTCGAGCTGTGGATACTGTAACTAGATAGTTCCGTACATACAGCAAACGTCTCTATTTATCAATAGATTTTATCATATTATAATATCCAGGGCTTCACAGAAGTACTTTACTATATTTGCCAGGCTAACGTAAGCTGCCCTACGAAGGCTGAAGGATGAAGCCATCTCATCGCTGTCGCTGATGCTCCATCATAACCCTTATCATTTTACTACATAACAAGTTTTCGAATATTTGCCGACGGAAATTCACTTCCTTTGATAATCAAGAATGCACCGTTTTATGAACTGCCACATAGAAGTAGTCCTTTGTGGTAGGGGTTAAATTAGAAAAATATATATTGCTTTGCGCTTTGGCTGAAAGTAATTATATCTTCAAGAGATTACCCGCATAGCTATGGGTATACGGAGCACCATAGGATATTGCACAAAGAAAACACATGATTTTGTTAAGTCCTGAACACATTATAGATATGTTATGTTATATTTACACGTCTTGCAATTAATCAAGGATATTAATAATACGCTTTAACAAAAAAGTTAGTTAGGCAAAGAAGAGGATATACTTAGCAATGGAGGGGCATAACGCAATGGATTAATGCATTAATGGATCAGGCAATTCCCGGTGACAATATTCAGTGTTCTATTTAGGAGATTCTTGTCTCGCTAACTTACCTGTTAAAGTTGTGACGAAATGAGAAAGAATTATTGTCAAACATGTAGACGAAAGAGTTCTCTAAGAACATATGTACACAGTTAACAGATGAAGAAGGATAGGTATCAATTTAAAAATATTCAAACTTGCAGCCTACTCTTGTTTCTTCATTTTTTGTTGCTTTGGTCCTCACCACCCTTTATCATACGTCGTTGTAGGTTGAAGCTGGCTGTAGTTTTTGGTTATGTTGTAAGTTATTGCAGTTATAATTTTTACGTTGGAAATAATCGCATATAAATGAATCAAAATGAGACAAGTTGCTGCGCTGCGCAGGTAGACAAGTGTCCATTTCTGATCTTCCATATTGAATACTCTCGCTAAAAAAACAATAAAATTGAGATATAAATGCTTTCTAATTGAGAAAAATATTGAAGGGCCTGCACGATTCCCATCAGTTTTACGCCTTAATATCTACAAAGTTTTTATTTTATGAATATCTCGTCCCCCTTCCTATGAACCAAGCTCAAAAATCATTTACCAGCGTAAAAAGCAAAAATGAAGATACTTCTTCTTGGAGTCGTGATTGACTCCAGGAGGAGTATAAGAGGCTTTTCAACGTTGTGCTTCGTGGCGTTAGTTATTTTTGCTATAGGAATGGTTGCAATGATGTTATTAATTTACCAACGTAAGATGCTAGGATGAAAATGCTTCTTCATAGAGTCAGCATGTTTTAGTGGCAGCGATAATCTTCTTATTATTAACTCAATCAAGTAATGGTAAAATGTAAACCAATGAAACCCGTTTGCTTTGAGAATATCAAGCAGCATATTTAATGCGATAAGTAGTAAAATTGCAGTTCACTGTATGTTTTTCAAACTTAGATAGCCAAGATAGGATTATTATCATTATTCTACCGGTTAAGCTAGGTTTTGTTCAATGTCAGAGAGTCTCCTCCCGGTTCTCTACACTTTCAGGGGCCCCTATCGCTCTAGTATATCTTTTTTCGCCTCAGCATACGATCTTCCCTCCTTGGTCCTGTCCATGAAACCTATTCTCTTTCTTCTTCTTCCCCGATTGCCTAAAATCCTTCCCTCTGTCACATTTTTGAGCAATCCCTTGCCCCTTATTATATCCAAAATAGGATAGGTGTACGCTAAATGATGTTGAGACGACTTTCACTGTACGTGACGTGTTTATGTCATATTAAGGAGGGATTTTTTTAAATGTATGAACCAGTAGAAGACAAAAGTATGTAAATTAATGCCCACCTAATTGATATGTAAGAATGCTTCGTTGTTGAGGCTAAGTACTTCGAATGGATGAGGGTCGAATAGAAGAACAGACTTGTGATCCAAGTGTCAATGATTTGAAAGGAAGTGGTAGACTGATAAAATCATAGGTGAAAGTGGGCTCATTTGACTGAGCCAACCCTGAATTCAACGGCTAAGGGGACGTGAATTAAAATTTAACAACTTTGAGGCAAATTCGTTAGGGGTTGAAAACAAATCGTGGTACGAGTTGGTGTAACTTTAAAGAAAGTTGTTTGGTCGAACGGTGGGTGAATCTTATTCATCAAATGAGAAAAACCACGACGGACTATTGATTTAGATGTAATTAGTGAAGTGGGGGTCCGTTGGCCAAACCTTCCACCAATAATTAAGGCCTCTTTCAGCGTTCTCTTCTCTCGGGTATTAGCGGAGAGGGACGCAGGTATTTATCGAGAACTTAGTAGGGCAACATCGGCAGGGAGATCTCCACCGGTGGGTGGGCGAAGGGAGAGGGCGCTTCCGGAGGGACAAGGAGCAAGCAGTCAGTCGACAAAGGCTCTCAGGAGGACGAGTACACGAGTGTGAGTATGAGGCAGGAGAGGGAGGAGAGGTCTTTGATGACTTCGCATCCAAAATGGCGCGCAACTCTCGGCAGCCGTGGATGGCGAGAGGGGAAAGGAGCGTTCCGCCCGGACAGAGTGTCACACAAAAGTCAAACTGATTTCGTCCTTGCCCTTTTTTTAATGAGTGCACGAGCGCCGCCAACTTTCCCCAGGGTTTTGCCCCTCCCCCCTTCTCATTCCTCATTCCCTCTTTCATTTGCCCTTACCCTGCACTCACTCACTCCCCCCTCCTATCCATTCCCTCCTCGCATTCCTCCTTACTCCTCCCCACCCGCCATCCTCTCAACCTTTGGCTGTTATTTAATGCCTTCGCCGTCGTCGGTCGAGGGCCCTGGGGCGTGAATAGTACAATATGGCGTGGCGTTTCTCATTTTTTCCATTTCTGTTTCGCCCCGCGCTCGGCAGATGTTTTTCTCTTCCTCTCCCTCCCGATCTCTTTCTTTCTGTCTGCTTCTCTCCCTCTCTCTTTCTCTCTATTCACATGAAAAGAGCGGAGAGGAGGGATTGCAGCTCGTGACCTTGTGTGAGTGTATGAGTGTCTGTTTATATATGGCGGTATTTTTTCTCCACTCTTTCTTTCTCATTCTTTCGTACAACATCTCTGCGAAGGAGGGAACCTTTTATATTTATGACGAGTCTTTGTGAGGGAATGTGTATGTGTTTTTGTACATATTTTTTCCGCCGTATCCTGATGCGCGCGTATGCAAATATCGCCGTAATTGTATGAAGCGTAGGAGTGGGACAGATATGGCGGAATTCTCCCCGTAATAGGGCGTGTGTGTGAGTGAGGGGGGAAGGGGTAAGTGAAATGGGTTGGGCCGATGTGATGGGATAGGGGAAGGCCGTTTGAGAGGGGGGAACGAGGAGTGGAAAGGCTCGTTAAATTTCGAAGGGGAGAAGAAAATGACATCGGATGGGCTTTAAATTTCGTACCCTCGTCGGCGAAATATTATTTGTCTCGGAGACAGCGCTATCAATCATCGTTCATCATTCGAAACTGCGGGAGAGGACAAGAAATGGGGTTACGTAAAAAAACATTCATCTGGTCCCGTTTTGGAAACGTGGTTTACAGGAGGAAAACGAATCCTTTAAACGGTAATTATGTTTCTAGGGAATGGATCGTGGAGTCATTAACCACTTTTGTCAGCATTTAATCCTCTTTTTTCCATTTCCGTTCCGTAACGATTTTTTGGGTGCGATTCTTTCGCAAGATGTTGCGCCAATGCTGTCACCAACTATTTCTATCCCTCATTCTTTGGCTTTGATGTAAATTTTTTATATAATCTTTAAATAAACTGGCGAAAGAATCTAAAAATATTGGGCATCAAACCTGTTTTCTGGATTTGGGCTGCGGTAACCTAATGAAAATGTACGCTGAATCATTTAAAGTTGAGGCATTTTTGAAGATAGGCCCACTAAACATCCCAGTTTTTTTATCGAGTGGCTGTATCATAGCTTTTCCATGACTATGTCATCCGCCAATGTAATGTGAGAATGTAAATTTTCTACCAAATTCGCAGTAGGAGCTGTGGCCGTAGAATGTAGCATATGTAGCTGGACGGAAAGGATTTAAAAGTCACTGCTTTGAAATTATAAAATTAGCAAGAAATCACCCATTTAAGATGATTTAGAAAAGACGACATGATATAATTAGTAGTCTCAGGCGTGACTTCATGGAATTTGCTATGTATTATAAATGAATTAACTTTGTTATCCCACTAAAATTTAATTTAAGAATTAACAATTAAAGTTAATAATAAATAGGAGGGCAAAAATAAAACTGATGTGGAAATTAAAAGTTACTTTTTTGCAACCATGAAATAAGCAAGAAATCACCCATTTAAGATTTTTATTTTTATTTGCATTGTCATCTGCATTTGAATATCGCTTAAATAGAAGACAAACGACATTGAAAATTCAATATTTTCTTTGTCAACCGTCAAAAACAAGTGCAGGATTTGAGAGAGTGTTAGGGAAGAAGACACTTGTAAACATCTCATCGTAACTCTGTTTACCTTTAAGTGCGGGATACAATGCCAAAACTTGGTGAAATTCCATTTTGACCGAATTGATAGGTAGCTGTCGAACCAGTCAAAGCATGCTAATTGTTTTCATAGCCCAGTGCTGTTTGAGTTTAGAAATGGGTTCCGTTTCCCAATTGGATTAATCATTTATTTTAATGACCCGGCCCGCTGAATGTAATAAACCGACAGGTCGTTGGCCATAATTGCAACGGAAGCATCAGCCTCCAGATTGTGATTCGTGATAGTGATTTCGTGTATCCCGTTCTACCGTACCGTCCTACTGCGTGGGCGAGGCGCAAGCTAATCTTAATTTCACAGTGTTGGATCTAGAATTATATTTACCGAGTAAACTACATTCTCTACCTTTTACGATTATTTTTGGCCATATGTAATAGCAGTAACCATATTTGGTTTGTCGAGCAGTACAAATGAGTTTTCGTTTTCTGTGATTTTGAAAGTAGTTATTGACAACATATTCCCATATTAAATCAAAATTTTTGACCCTAGGCGTTCTGCAGGCTATGGTTATGGTAACCTACACAATTTTATCACTTTTACCCCTATTGTTTTGTTTATCTTTAGTCTGTGTGCGTGTCCGTGTATAATGATGATTATGATTATTCAGTACTGCGCTATGAACTTAAATTGAGATTTTTATACTTTAGTTATTATAGTATGTTCCTATTACTGAGCTGAAAAAAAGGTTTAATTGGGCGTCTAACACTCCAATAATGTTTAGTCTTATTCTGTTTTCCGCGTTTAAAATCACGTACTTATCACCCCTGAGTCCACACGTATAAGGCGTGACCTTTCTAGGGACTGCAAAACCATCGCGATACAATACATCTACATCAGCATACTACTCTGCGATCCTACCCATGGGCGTGTGGCAGGCGGTGTTAGGACACCAGCCGTGTACAGATGGAAGGTTTTGGGAGGTGAAATGGTGACGTGTAGTATGGGAGTGTATTTAGTGGAACTCAGGTTTATTGTGGTTGCTTATTGTGCGCGGAAAGAGCGAGATTTTGCTCCTCTCCGTTCGGCGATGTATCTTTCTCATTTTATTGCTTCTGTCAGACCTAGTAATGAAGTGAGGCTTCATGGTAATATTCTCTGTGTCGCTCTGAAACACACCAGTTCAGAATTTTTCAAGCAAGCTAAGAAAATTCGGAGACGCTTTATGTTCATTCTTAGCAATTTTTAACGAAGTGTGCTGCTTTTCATAGTATTTTATTAATTTTTTTGTTAAATCTTCATGGCCAGTGTCCCAAATGCTTACGGCATACTCGAGGTAGGACCTAACCAGAGCTAAGTAGCATTTCTCTTTTACTTTTTCAACCGAGTACCTTCCTATTATATGCTTAACAACGCCTAGTTTCTTTTAACTCGTTTTAACCAACTAATGAAGTATGATTGGAGTAGATTCATCCTTGATGAATCAGTTCCATACAGTATTTCATATTGGAGTTCATTTGGAGTAATAACGGACCAGAAACCTCTCTATGCCGATCAAATCCATACCTTAAAAAGTAAACCCATGTCCCTGTTAGGCCGACTATGCCATTACACTGAAGTTAGAGATCCTGGACATATTTCTCATCTAATATTCTTCCTCTTCTCTTCTACTGTTCCCCGAAATGTTCGATATCAATCCCAACTAATGAAAAATCCCTGCAACATATCACAAACTTCTTTGCACGTATTGTTAAAAATAGGATGCCAAATCTCCACAACCTACCCTATGATGATGTCTTGACCTCACTCCCTGTTAATAAACTTGATAATATCATCCTTAAAACTGATATTAAACTTGTCCATAGCACACTGAGCTCAACCATTGACTACCCCTACCTTGTTTCCTTGTTTAATTTCAGAATACCCTCCCGACACACCAGGGCTCGGTCATTGTTCCATAACCCTACTCCCAGATTATCACTTACTAAAGGCTCCCTCATTTTTCGCCTCTCTACTCTTTTGAATTACATTCCTCAGGACATCGACCCTTTCACCTTATCTCCTAGAGTCTTCGCTAACTTAGCCATATGTCATTCCCTAACAAAGTAATTTCTATTATCTCCCCATGCTGAAGAGACGAGAAAATATTTAGCTTTCGAGGTTTGAATTTCTGGATGAATAGCTCCCGACGCACCAGAACTCACTCATTGCTCCATATCCCTACTCCCAGATTATCACTTACCAAACGCTCCCTCACTTTTCGCCTCTCTTCTCTGGTTAATTCCCTTCCTGTGGACCCTTTCATCCTATCTTCCACTGTCTTCGCCAACCTAGCCATTTGCCATTCCCAAAAAAAAATAATTTTTACTATCTCCCCATGTTGCATTATTATTTGTTACCTTCTTCTTGTTATGCTTTTACGTTTGTGTCCACTTTTGTTTTTTATACGTTCATTTTAAAATGGTCTTATGCTTTATATTACCTTTTTGTCAAATTAATGAATAAATATTTTCCAATCATTGCATTGAAAAATGATGTGGTACTAAGTCACTCGCACGGGTGCATATACACCAGGTTTGAAATTCGCCACGAAAAAAATCATTTGACTTGACCGGTTTTCGAACCCGGATCTCCCAATTGCCGGTCAGGTGTGTTAGCCAGTTATGTAGGATTGGTGGTGTAACTGGCTAACACACCTGACCGGCAATTGGGAGATCCGGGTTCGAAAACCGGTCAAGTCAAATGATTTTTTTCGTGGCGAATTTCAAACCTGGTAAATAAATATTGTAGTGGACACAATGATGGAAATGAATTATACTGATCGTCATATCACTCATCCTTTAGGCACGTGTATTTGAGCGATTTCTGTGATGTTTAACAAAAAACAATTTCTCCCCTTAAAAATAGGCCAAGGGCGGGGAGGATGGGTTGGGGGTGGATGGGGGGGGGGGGGGAAATAGCGGATGCTTTCATCGTTTGGGAGAACGAGCGCGCTTCGGGAACCCTGCCAAGAGTAGCGAAACCAAATATTTACATACGCGTGGAATAATGCCTATCGGACGTGCCAGTGTGTGTGGATGCAGGGTTTACGCGTCCGAACAGTCGACTCCCCATTCCCCTTTCTCATTCACCCTCCCCCATTTCGTTCATCCTTTCGGCCAATGGCGTGCCTCGCGCACAACTCTCCCGTCGACGTTGCGTCAGGGACGACCGCAGAGTGGGGAAGGTCACAGGGTGGACGAGAAGAGAGGGAAAAAATGAACAAAAATTGTAGAGTATCAAAAAAATAACGGGAAAAGGGAGGGATCTCCCTCCTTTGAAAAGAAATCCGCCGTCATCGATGCCGATCCAATTCTGCGGCCACTTTACCGTAATATCGCACGAAATATGAGACCGGGGAAGAGCAGGGGTTGGTCACAGAGAGCACAGTGTGGGGTGGACTGAGTTGGGACGGGGGAGGGAATATGTTTGTCCCACGTATAACGTCGTTGGAAGCCACCCTCTGAAGATAACGTAGTTACCTCAGGCCAAGGAGGCTTACCACAATAGGGTTCGGAGAAAGCCATACTGGGAGGTGAGGGTATGGGGCGGGCTGGCCAAGATTGAAAGGCCTTCAGGGGTCGCTTCTGAGGTAGCAGTACCCCTTTACCTGGCGGGGTATGAGTAAGCATGGGGGGTGGGATAGTGTAGGGGAAAGGGAAAGGGTCAGAATTCGGTCCGAAGTAGGCGAATGGGCCCTTTGGGTCAAACTTGCGGCCATTTGATATCGCAAGAGGAGAGACTCATGATCAAAACTTTCCTCCGCAACAGTGACCGTCCGTCGCCAGGACGCCAGGCAACGTAATACAATCGCTAATAAGATTAAGGGCCGTGGTTGGTTTTATTATTTTTTCCTCTCTCCTCATCACTGTCTTTTGGGTCGGGTTCTGAGAGGTCACGCCGGTATTCCTACCCCAGCGATGTGAGCTTTTTCATAAAGAGATGGGGTTTTTTATACGATGGAACACACTCCTTCTCCCCCATCCACGCCCCTCCCCATTGGTGGCCCGGACGGTGGTAAGTTCAGTATTCCGAAACTACTGCCACAAGCTACCGCGGTTAGGCGGCAGTGGGAGATTTTGCTCGATGCCCGGATTCGCGGTCGAAATATCTGGCTGGGAAAGGGGAGGGAGGGAGTCGGGAGAGCGGTTTCCGGAAGATCTCCTGTCCCCTCAAAAAGGGTCGCGCCACGGGAGGTGAGTCAATACTCGGACCCTTGCTTCGTCCGCATGACAACCGCAAGGTATCGAGACGAAGCATGGACGTATTGATTTTTACTTAATTTGTTCGGCCGAACGGTAAATTATCGAAGTTTTCATAACCGTTCCACGGGAGTTCTCCGGCGAGCTCAGACTCCCCTCTTGGTCGATAAATTATCATATATCATCTATAAATCGTCTTCCGATAGTGCTGTAGGTGAATTTTCCTTTCCCCAATCTGACCTGACTCGTCCTCTTAACCATTAAATGCTTTTTTGATGGCATATTATTTTTTCCTTTCTACTCAGCGTAATATGAAAGAGGCGCTTTGATTACATTAATAGCAAAGCCGTTGTAGTTGTTTGCGAATTCTAATAGCACTCCGGAACTGGACAGCTATTGGAAATATAAAATAAATCTGGAATTAATTTTATTTCGGCCCTTCAATTACTCAACACATTTTCCATTAGGAATGTTTGTTTTTTCAAGTAGTTTTAAGTCGTGATTTTTGTGTTTGAAGTAGGAGAATAATGTTCACGCCTTCGAGGTCAACTTTCTATTACACTTCCGATTTTGTGTTTGAATGTATCGTCGACTAATCAAATATTTTTCTAAATATGCATGGACGCCATTTGTATGGAAAAATTATTTTCAAGCGGTTATCTTCAGTACAAACGCATTCTAGTTTCAGGAGTCGATTGATAGGCTGCATGTGGGAGAGTCAAGTATTTTTTTGGAGGCAAAAAAAAATGACACTGCCCTAATTTCTACGCAGTTTAAAAATACACATCGAACAGAGAAGGGATTGCGATTATGTGTGTAATCAAAGCGTATTTTTTTAAGGTCAATAATAGTATTACATTTGCAAGATATGTACTGCTAAGGTTCACCCGTAGTGCATCGTTCTGCATCAATAACTACAGTTATTACTGTGGATTGCGAGAGAGATGAACTAAATTATTTACATTTTTTGATAAATCGGACGTAAAATATTGGGTAAAAATAGTAATTATTGTTGTTTGATGCATGAGACCCATTGGTATGACAATATTCAGGATTCCCGTAGATGTTACTATCAAAACATAGACTCTTGTGATGTAATAACCTACTAAAGTCTATCTCCTGAATGAATGTGAGGGGGATCCGGTTGGTGTGGTGGCTAGAGTACTGGCTAGCCATACGGATAGCCAGGGTTCAAATCTCTGCCGTGGAGGAAGTTTTCAGAGGAAACCCGATCCCTACTTGAATGTCTTGTGGAGGGCACTTCAAGTACAGTACTCTGTCTGTCGGATGAGACGTTAAACCGTGGTCTCCTTGGCACCTTTCGTTAAGAGCAGGCTAATGCCGACGCCGGGTTTCTATCCACCCTTCATTCTTTACCTATCTCCTATGGCGCAAATGACCTTAGCTGCCGGTCGCCTCAACAAAATCCAATCCAATCCAATGAATGAGGCCTTCAATTGAAAATCAGCATCGCCCATTTTATTCCCTGTGACTTTTGGTGTTTTATTTGTCCTTTAAGTCTGCTGCTAAAAATGCATTAGTCCAAGCTCGTATAATAGCTCGTGTATTGCCTTGCGTATGTCTATTCAAATCATAATATATTCAAATTTTCCTAATGAATCTGTCCACCGAAATATCCCAGAATATGAAGGGACAGTCGAAATGACAAACATTTGTGTTACTGATATTCGGTTTGCGCTTGAGAGAATTGAGAACAACCTAAAACTCACGTCCCGTAATGGAAACATGAATTGAAATTGATACAAAGAGTTCATTATTATGAATAAATTCAATTCCATTAATTTACGAATGAGGAATATCATTCAAAACCTATACGTGAATTCGAATAATTAAAAATCCGTCCATACTCTATTCAGGACGATCAAATGGATCTTATGTTGTTTATTAACCAGTTCGGATATCGGGGCATTAATTAACGAATAATAAATACCCAGGTTGACAAATGGAACGCTGATCAAAACAGAATGTCTTATTGCGTTCATTTATAATGATGAGTGATGGAAAAAATGTACCGCACGCACGCGCTAAATAATTAAGACTGATACTGATCCATTATGCCGGCATTGGTTCGGTAATCATCATCATACTTAAATGATTATGATGGCAACATCAATGGACTCGTGACAATTAAGAACATTCGGCTTGGACTCAGTTTTTGATGTTTACCTTAACTCTGTTGTGGTACTACCTAGGACCCAAATGAAATTAGGAGTGTCATTTCATGACCGCAAAATCAACTGGTTGTATTTTTATGTAGGTTAATAGCTTTTAAACTCGGAATAATAATTTTACATAACTACAATCAGAAATTTTGCTCGTACCTTTTATAAAATTAGTTTTCTGGCTTTTCATATAGCATTAGAACTTATAATTCATAGATGATACTTTTTTCTCATATTTGAACGCTGAAGTTTCAAAGACTTCATCAGTTTCAGATTTTAAGGAGCTCAATCATGTATCGGGCATACATCATTAATATTTACTCAACATGGCTCATGCTCATAGCATAGGACATGCTCAACATAGCCCAATCATGTATCCGGGATACATAATTAATATTTACATGAATTTCTGTGCTTTCTAATACTGGTATTCTTTGGGACTACATGCATAGAACAGATGTGAAAAAAATCTCATCATACAGAATATAGAATTTTTCTTGATTTTAAATGCGTAATCTTCCCTCCAAATTATTGAGTTCTCTCCTAGCTTCCGCTATAATATGTGACGTACGTTATCACCTGGTGTTTTGTAATCACCTGGGAGAATTTTGGACCCGAGTACAACAGCTAATAGCTGGCGAAACTATTGTTTTACAAACAGCATCCGTGATACATAATTAATATTTACATGAATTTCTGTGCTTTCTAATACTGGTATTCTTTGTGACCACATGCATAGAACAGATGTGAAAAAAATCTCATCATACAGAATATAGAATTTTTCTTGATTTTAAATACGTAATCTTCCCTCCAAATTATTGAGTTCTCTCCTAGCTTCCGCTATAATATGTGACGTACGTTATCACCTAGTGTTTTGTAATCACCTGGGAGAATTTTGGACCCGAGTACAACCGCTATTAGCTGGCGAAACTATTGTTTTACAAACAGCATGGACTGATGAAGATGAAGAAAATGCAGATATCATAAGATCAACACCGTGAAAAACCTAAAATCAAGTCATACAATTGTAAACGTAGTAAAAGTTTAAATTTTCGAGAGAATCTGATTTCATTATACATGCAGAAAGAAATTCAGGAGTGATGTAAAACGTGAACTTATCAGCCTTCTTCTAAGTGTGAGTTCTGAGTTTAAAAAATTAGTTTCTTGCATTTAAATTCAGAAATGGGCGAAGTTTTCAAATATCACTACGCACATTCGTGAAATTGCTTAGCAGGTGGCTACCATTAATGTGACGATGCTTTGAAATTTGTATAGTTTGTTACCTCATCTTTTTTGGTCGTGAATTTTTTTGTACCTTAGGCAAGAGACTCCATTGTTCGAACACTATCTATTTGTACATTGCTCAATCACGGAGCCAAATTGTTTAGATTTCTTCGTCCGTTCATTATTTTACCATTTCGAAATCGGCAGGAATGCAAAATAGGGCGAAGTGGGTGATATTGTTGTACCGTCGCGGTGAATAATTGAACTAAGCACTCCCCGAGTGACAATTTAAATTCAAACCTATGTTCAATTCATTGTTTTCAATCAGAGGCCGGGTTAATTGAAAGCATTTTGCTTCTCACGGACGTTCAATCAGGAGTAATTGGGTACAACGCGGGCGCGCGCGCGCGAATTAGAAATATGTAGGGCGTCTCTCGGTCAGGGCTTCAGGTTGGGAGGCTTGCAGGATCGACCACTGTCCAAATTAATGCTCCTCCCACCCTGCAGCGCCTTATCACTTCCACCCCCCGCGCCCACTTTGCTCCCTCCAAACGTTCCGAATGGACGTGACCGGCGCCTATTCTCGGCGATTAGGGCAACTGCTTGGCCCCTCTCAAGCTTCCTTCAACTTTCCAACTTCACCGACGGCTCCGGGTAAGTGCGAGTTCAACTTAAGTTTTCCGTCGGAAGGTAATATGTTTGGTGGATGAGATAATAAGGAAAATTTAACGCTATGGACGCAGCCGGCGTTCAAGTGTACATCACTTGGGGAGAAGTTGTGCGTTGAATGCGGGTGTCAACACAAGATACGAGAGTAAAAAAAATATGGATTCCTTAAAATCTATAAAATGAATTATGTTACATTCAACCTCGTTGGTAACATTGAAAGGTAAACTACTTGTTTTGTCCTCGCATTCTCCATAAGAAAAAAACGCTTTTTACGGTCGTACCCTTTAAAGAAAACGAATTAGTTTTCTTGGCTAAATCAATTGTGTTTGAAATATCTTACCTCTAATGTTATAGGCTTATATTTATTTCTTTATTGCTTACTTCAAATTTAAACTGACAGGTAGGTAGGTGATATCATTCATTTGCGATCAGAAACACGTTTTATATGAATGATATCATTGGTACGAATGCTCTAATCTGTAAACCAAAACATACATCAAATGAACTATTTTTTGTTTTTTTTCCTTCCTAATACAATGTGAATGGATCTTTAGTTTTTAAGGCCGCTATCTCTAAAAAAAATGTGTGATCCAAAAGTATCAACGATTTACCATGAGAATTGTTGATATAATGTGCATTTTTCCTCAAAATATTTACAAATCTATTTTTCATGCTCTTTTGAGTTATATCGGTAGAAAAACAGGGGTTTTTTCTTAATTTAATTTTTCATGGCTTACATTTTGGATTAATTTATTTTTCGGTTTCATAACTTTTATTTTCATCCTTATTATGTTACGGCAAAACTCTTGCAAATTTCCGTGCTTCATTGGCTGAAATTATTTCCCTGTGCATTACATTAATGTGATAAAAATATTTTATTGCTTGTCTGTTCTCGGTAAATTAAAAGTTAAGACTTTTAATTTGCATTTGTTTAAGGCAAGGTTTGCCTCCATTGGAATAAGACTTACGAGTTGTGGATTTGGTTCAGGATAGATGACGAATGTAACTCGATTAGGGCAGAGTTTGAAATAATTTTGAAATTTTTGTTGCTTGGGCATAAAAAAGGGCTTTTAACTGTAAATGAACAAATCTCTAAGAAAAGGGAACAGATAACTCGCATAGCAAATGAATCCAATGGCAATAAGTTGCCTGTAAATTTACTGCAATGCGTCGATTCTAGGATCACAGGAAAGAGAGTAATAATTGACTGCAGAAATTTTATTTTCGGTAAAGAATGGGACATAAGGTTGGATAAAAAAATCGAAAGATGAAATATAGATCGTTGCTGTGAATGGTAAAGCTTAAAACGTTCTACGAAAATACAGCAGTCGGAATGCAATGAGAGAAGGTTTCACGCTGATCTCGAAGAGGATTTTTGGAAGGCAATGGAGAAGGTTGGGTGCCAAGAGGATTGGAAGTCTATTATTGAGCCCATTACGTAACTTTAACGACTTCTTAATTAACAGTACTGCTGACTTAATCAGGGTTAGTGATCACAAGTCAACTATACTGGCAAAGAACCTCCGTATATGCTGGTTAGACGAAACTACTCCTGAGCCTGCTGGTGGTTCTGATGGTTAATTTATTGTGACTAAGAACTAAGTCAAAAGGAGTTATTTACGTATTTATTTCAATATTCTGATCGATTGAAATATGTATGATGAGTCCATTTTGCTCAAATAAAAAACTAGAATTTACTGTTCCTTGGTTGTATGTACCATTACGAGATAAAATAACTCCATTTTACGACTCAGAAACTCCATATTGCTATCAATAAGATGCAAGAAGAAGGTGAAAAATAGTTTTTTATATAAGAGAGCGATTTGGCACAACTTTTGAAGAAATTATGGATTTTCATATTTGAAAATAAACAATTGTACAATTTTGAAACTTTTATTTTCATCACCAACCACGGTTTCAGCCCACAATGCCATCGTCAGGGTCCCAGAGAAACAAGTGCCATAATGTGCTGTGCCCATGTTCGGTGATGAAAATTAAAGAGTGGAGATTGTACATGTGTTTATATTCAACTGTGGATTTTTATATGTTTTTAAGAAAGATGCGCGATGGTCAATAACCTTGGTATCAACTAATTTCATGTGCGAATTTCCACAGAGAAAAAATCATCCGCCTTGACCGGGATTCGAATCCGGATCCCTCGATTTCCGGCCGAGTGCTTTAGCCAGTTAAGCTACCGAGGCGTCCTCTTCCCCGGTGGATTTTTCCGCAGGGATTTCCTTGTGGATTTTTCTTGACCGGGATCCGGGTTCGAATCCCGGTCAAGGCGGATGATTTTTTCTCTGTGGAAATTCGCACATATGTACATTGCGGGTGACTCCGTAAAAGTGGAACTCCGTGGCTGGTCCCGGATAGCTTAAAATTTGTCAACTAATTTCATGGTAAGTCGTTGATACTTTTGGATCATATATTTTTTAAAGATAGCGGTCTTATTTTAACGGAATATTATATGTCACAAAGAAAATTACTTTAATAACTCCTCTCGAACCTCAAGTGGATTTGTCAAAGTCATTTAATTTGTTGTATAATGGAAAACTTCCTCAAAGTAAAACCTGCCACCATTTCCTTTGCATTTTTTAAATGTTTGGTAGTTACCTATGATATCGTTTGATAATCACAGTATTGGTCCTTGTGTCCGTTAACGGTGAAGTAAAAGAGTAAGTCAAAAGGAAGAGTTGAGTGTCGCACCCTTTTGTGTGTGACTCGTTCCTGCAGTCACATGAGTGACCGATTCGGCTACGCGAAATTAATTTTATGGGTCTTGCATTCGACATTTTCCCGTTGATAGCAATGTAATCGATTTCTTGTTCGTCCTCTCCGTCTTGTATTCATTGGTTTACTCCCTGGGAGAGTGGGAGTCTGCTTTCCATCGAGGGAGCGTTGAAGCATTGAGTGGGGAATTGTGGAGTGGGCCGGGAAGCGGTGTGCTCTGTCCGCGGGTGAAGTAGAGCGTGGAGACCACGGGGAGCTGGTCACGGGGGAATATCTGGTCCGTTTGCTTGATGAGGTGGAGCATCGAGCGAAGTTTCTGATGCTGCTGCCGGAAGTAAGGAGCGGTGGGAAGAAGAAGTAGAGATCGCTTTCAAGGGGAAAGGAAAAGGTTTAAGGTTGAGAGGAACATGACTGGGAGAAACGATTGGCCGGAAGGGATGATGTGGGTCTTATGATGGAACGTAGCGTTGTATCGGTGCTAAGAATCCTGTGAATTGAATTGAATATTTAGGGAGGCGATCGACAGCCAAGGTCATTTGCACTATGAAGGACAGGTAATGGAAGAAGGGTGGAGAGAAACCCAGCGACGGCATTAGCCTGCTCTTACGAAAGACGCCAAGGAGACCACAGTTTAAGGTATCATTGGACAGATGGAATACTGCAGTTGAATTGCCCTCCACAAGGCACTCAAGGCCGGGTTTCCTCTGATAAATATCCACCTCTGTAGGGATTTGAACCCTGACCCTCCGAATGGTTAGCCAGTACTCTGGCCAACACACCTACCCGATGCCCAGAATCCTATGCATCTAGTGCCAAGATCATCCTGATGATTTCACATTAGTGGATCGCCTGACACCTCCCCTATCTTGCTTATCCTTCAAATTCTGCTCCTAATTCTCTGGTATCTAGTTCTGTCCAATATCCTACATTTTTATTTGAACTTTAAACCTTTTCATGATTGATTTAAAGCAAATAATCCACACTTCTTTACAATTATAGAGAGCTGAGAAATTGAAAGAACCGAGCTATTACAATTGATTTAGTCCTTGCGAGAAATTGACAGGAACAGTTGTCTGTGGTGCTTTTGAAGCAATTTTTAGTTGGACACTTTTGCCATGCAGCACCGGTTTTTGCGTTCAACCCAAGATTTAGAATTTGCATTTGTTTTTACCACGGAGATAGAAATACGCTTTTCAACTAATACGGAATCAATGTGTGTTGTTCTTGGTCGATCATGTTATGCAACTTTTCTACCATTTTTCTTTCAACAGTTCCATCAATGTTATTCTAATTACTCATGTTCTCCTTGGTTCCATTCCTTCTTTCGGAATTCAGCCACCTATTTGCTTTTCTGAAAACTTTTCTTCTTTTATCCTGGAGGCGTCTTCAGGTAATCTTTGACCGGAAGACGTATTCAGGTTGTTAGAACAACAACAATGAGGCCAAATCCCAAAATCAGAAATGGAACTTATAAATTGATTGCCGCGGAAATCGAGACTTATTATTCTTAATACATGTTTTTATAAATTTTTATAATTTGTGAATCAAAACTGATCAACAAAATGCTTTTGATATATTCATTTGATTTCATAACCGGCATTCTGTGGCTATACTGAATCTTTTAAAAGTTAATTAATAGTAAACCCTTTTCACATATTTTGAAGTATATCGATTGAAAATTGTCATGAGGAGCCTCGGAAAAAACCGTAACTAAGCGGAAATCAAAGGGAAAATTTGGCCAAGAGGACCAAAATTGAATATATTAAGTATTATGTGTACCACATGATAATTAACATTTTAAATAGACTCTAGAAGTTAGCTAAAAGGAGAGGAATGAGATTTGCAGAAAACCACACTTCAAGCTAAGGCAGCGAATGATAACGATGAAATTGATAGCAACATCAAAAGTTACCATAAAGAATTATCGTTGATGTTAAATCATGGGTGATAAGTTTTGAATGAAAATGTTGGGCAAAATTATTGAATATTGATTGCATGGGTGACACAATTTTCATTTTGAGGTTACATTCTCTCGGTTCAAACAAAGCTATCTTATAGGACATTTGTGATATAACGAATAGGTCTACATTAGTGGTAAATATAACTGAAGATTTGCTGTTAGCTACAAATTCTCTGTGTTGCGTCTTTGATATGATACAATCGACAATAATTGGTGCAATATCTCTTTTGTTGTTTTCCGAAGCTATGAATCTTCCATGCAAATAATGTTTATAACTTCCTCTGTTTCAGCCGATGCTATTTAAAATCATTCGTGTGACTATGTTACAGATACAACCAGTGGTTAAGTTACGCTTGCGATTAGGCCAAAATTTCTTGATATCAAAGTAGCTTTCATCACATTCAAGCATCGTTTACACCTCGATCACTTTTCGAATCGCGGTTCGATATTTCAGAGTGGGTACCGCCTCGTCTACGGGGACATATCTTACGAAGCGATCTTGGAGTGAAAAGGGGAGTTTCAGAACCCCCGGCCGTCCCACTCCAGCCATCCTGACAAGAAAGAGCAAAAAACTTATCTCTGGAGCAGAGTGTGAGGAGACCTTTGTTATCTGCCTCCCTCAAACCACTTGCCTTCGTCCCGATAATGTGCGATGAAAGAGATTGGATCGACGATTGGGCGATGGTGTAAAAAGAGGGGAATGTCACTCCCTTGCGATAATACGGAGGGGATGGAAGAAGGTTCTCTCCTTCGATTGGCGGGGTGTTCTGGTCGAAAAACGACTGGAAAAACGAGGGGGTCTTCCATGTGTGTGCGTGTGGGCGTGCGAAAGGGTGGAGAATAGTCGAACGGCCGCATAAATTCAATAAAGCGCCCATTCTGCGGGGGCGTTCCTCCCTCGCGGAGCCACCATAGAGAGGACAGGGCCCAAGTTTCCTTCCCAAGTTTCCCTTCGTCTCGTCTCGCCTCTGTGGATTCACACGGCCAGTTATCCTGCGAGCTCTCACGCCCGCAAGAAGAAAAGGGTGTAGCCAATCGGAAGGGAGAGTTGATGCTGACAATTGGACCCAGTGGGAGAATTTAATGACCCGAAATATTTCTTCTCCCAGTAACTCTTCCTATCCTTTATTACTAACCTCATTAATATCAGTATTTTCCTCAGGGGACTAGTTGTCTTACTTCAAGTGGGTTAATCAAAATCTCCCAAATTTTCAGGATACTGTTTAAATTTTGCAAAGTTTCTTATGTTAATTTTGTAATCGTATTTCTCGGAATAATTCAATATCCTCTGAGTAAATTCCTATTGGAAACATTGATCAATATAAACGCAGAGAATTTGAAGGTTAATTAGTTATTGTCGTTAACATGTTAAGTGCTATGATCGTGATATTACGTCATCTTATATTTTCTGAGATGGGGGTGGATGTTCTAGAACTTCCATGGAATATCATTATTTAACGGCAGCTGGACGTAATGGTATGGCTGCAGTTTTTCTGGTTGACAAAGTGTCAGTATATATTTTAACTGTAAATAAAAGTTCACTAACCTAGATTTAAGAGGGTTTTCTTTCACGATTCAGGTGGGTGTGTAAAATCTTGTTTTTCTGTGAGTACCATCAATTTTAAGCCCGGCCCGCAAAGTGTTAGTTTGTAAACCAATTTTGAACCGTCGAACAGTGAACTATTTTGTTTATAAGAACCAAAAATCACTTATGATATAGAAAATCGTTGCGTTTTGTAGATTTATGGTTATTATAATTTTAAGAGATACATTTATGAACAAAGTGGCAATTTAATAGTTGACGTCAGTTATCGTTGTGAGAGTGATTCAGTGTGTGCTACAATTATTATTTAGGAGAAGAGGAATTATTGGTATTGGTATTATTGAATTACCTATGTGGATATATTGGGACTTTTAGATTGAGTAAGGAATCAAGGTCGGGCTTTGGATGGGGAATTAGTCTTTGAGAGCAGTATTAAGTGTAGTGTTAAGCACGAAGTTTTGCAGAAGATGATTTGAGGGGAAAATATGTGAATTGATAATTTGGGTTAGCGACAACGATCAACAACTCGGACTGTTTCACCGATACCTCTTCGGCATACCTATTCTTGCTAAAATATCTACAATGACTATACTTTTTTTCTGCCGATGTCATCGAATTAACAATTTAATGGAATACATCAAGAGAAAAATATCACCTATCTATAACACCGAGTAGATCAATATAGGCATATATCATCTTAGATTTTGGCCCGCAAGATTTTTAATTATGTACTAGTAAATGCGGTCTTTCTGTAGTATTACTCGGTAAGAATATATAACTCCCTCCTGATGAATTAAAAGGTCTGAATATAATGAGAATTATTGTTTACTCAGGTAGCAAAGAAAGTAAATGAAATAGTCCAGGAAACGAAGCTTAAAATAGTGCAAAACCTCGCAATTTTTTTTAACAGCATCGATTTGCATGAAAATTTGGGATTAAGCTCAACTTACCCTCCACTTCAAAATCTATATTGTGCCGATGTACGCTTTTCATTTTTTAAGGGTGAAGACTACCCCTTCTTGCCAAAATCTATAAAAAAGCTTAAGGAGAGTGAAATTTGGTTCAGATGTCTTGAATAATGATTGTTTGGTGCTCGAAACATTATTTAAACATTTATATAAACATTATTAAATATATTCAAATATTTAAACCCTTAAAAATTAATTTTTGAAGGATGAAAACTACCCCTTATTACTAAAATTTTTAAAAAAGCTCAAAATGAGAGAAATTTGGTTAAGATGACTTGACTAATAATTGTTTCATGCTTTAAACATTATTTTAGATTTTTCAACCCTTCATAATTCATTTTTAAGGGTGAAAACTACCCCTTACTATTTAAATTTATTTAAAAAAATTAAGGTGAGTAAATTTTGTTCAGATGTCTTATATAATGATTGTTTGGTACTCTAAACATTATTTTAAAATATTTAAACCCTTAAAAATTAATTTTTGAAGGGTGAAAACTACCCCTTATTACTAAAATTTTTAAAAAAGCTCAAAATGAGTGAAATTTGGTTAAGATGACTTGAATAATAATTGTTTCATGCTTTAAACATTATTTTAGATTATTAATTTTCTTAAAAACCACCCTTTAGCATTGCAATCCTCAAAAAAACTTTAATATGCAAAAAAACAGAAAAAAATACACACAATTACATGAAGATACATTTATTTATAAAAACAATTTATTTATGAATTAAATTTTAAAATTACAAATTTAAGAATCTCCTTCTCTACCTTCATTCATATCATAATCTTCTTCGTCATCTTCCAAAATTGGATGACTATTAGTGCAGTCATCGCCTGAACAACCTGAGCAAGCGGGGTTGCAAAACAACCCTAATTTTCTGCAGCCACATGAGGCACCGCAACCTTTCTTGCATTGGCAAAAAATCAATTTTAAAAGCTCTTCAGGGGCAGGTGACTCTGTCATTCTTATTGGATGCAATGATCCATCTTTTAAGAACCATCCCCAGTCCGTTGGCTGAATGTTGTTGTTTCCAAGCCACTTCTGGACTTGGAGGTAAGTTCTTTTTGAGTGTTCATTCAAGGCATCTACGGTAGGCACGAGAGATGACAATTTGACGGCGCTATTTTTCGTAGTAGCTTGGATGAACGACTCATAGCCCATTTCTATTGTTAACCTCCCTTTCCATTGGCGTCCCTAGCGACGGCTTCCCATGTCGTTATTGTTGTCGACATTGTTGTCGATATTGTTGTCGATATTGTTGTGATCCAGAGTTGACCTTGGGTCTATGTTTACAATGTTACATTAGCCACACGAAAGAAATAATGCCGTCAACAAGTTATTTCTTTCAGAGCCTTCAAATAATATCCCCCATATTTCATGGTGACTAACATCAGATTCCTTTGTCAACATATGATTGGAGTACGCTCTTGGCCCCAACGCCTTCAAAATATTGACCCCACATACATGGAATTCCTATTTAGATATATATCTATTTTAGAGTGATAAACAAAATTCTCTCTTAAAATACAAATATAAACCGACACCAAACATTCAAATTTCACCTAACTAATTATAGATGTGAACCCTTAATCAATCAGACCACATTACAGAACGTAACATCAGAAATCCCGAAATAAATTCTGTTCTGTTCTGGAGGTTGCGTAATCTGGTTTTATCAATTTATTTATTGATCTCGTGTCCATGAAGAGTCTGATAGCTCCATCCTTCTTTATAACACATACTAATGGCGAGATATACCGGGATGTGCTTCCCTCAATTATCCCTTCCTGTAGCATCTCTCGGATCACCTACCTCTCTTGACTCCGAAAATTCAATGGAATTCCATACCCTCGTTGACAAAATTCTCCCTCCTTAATTAAAAGTTTATATGCGTACCCTTTTATCAATCAGGGCGTACCGCTGAAAATATCTCTATACTGCGCTTGTGTGTGGTGTTCTTGAATGAATGGAGGTAAGTGCGTATGTGTCTAATGTGTAGTAAACAATATAATATACCGGTAATGTAGATCATCGTGCTCCGATTTGTGCTTTTCGAATTTACGAAAAAAAATGTAATTGGTTTTTTAATCATAACTTCTTTATTTTTTATGATAGAAAGGTCATCAAAAAACTATTTTGTAGGCTTTTTTAATAGCTATAAGGCTATTGTAATTAAATCCATTTAAAACCCTTAGTTTTGAAAAGGGTGAGTTTAAAGGGCTAAAATACGGTAGTACCCACACGTAAATACAAGCTTTAAACGGCTATATCTCACTTAATTTTTATCCTAAAGAAAATTTATAAAAAGAAAAATTTTGCAATTAAAAAGCTACAATTTACTACTTCAGTACTTTTTGCGTATCTCTAGGAGTTTTGGAGTTATTTTGAAGAGAAGGGCATTTTTTATGAAATTGCAAAAATTCGTTTTTCACTTTTAATTAAACTTATTTCAAAACTAAGCATTCTAAGCCAGTCAGACTTCTATAATGTATTAATAATACATAAATAAAGAGAATTGAAAAAGGCCAACGACTAATTTTAATTAGGGTGGTAATTAGGGGGTTGTTACCGCGAATTTTTTCGCTAAAAAAGGTAGAGATTAACTTTATTTTCATCATAACTCACTCAATTTTCATGCAAAAAAATTTTTTTTAAATAAAGAACGGTCTTTTAAAATATTTTTAAAAAGTTTATAAAATTTTTTCTCAAAAAATGCCTAGTTTTCCCGTTATTTGACTTTGAAACTCTTACAATTAGCGTTTGGCGAAGAATAGCTAACTTTTAATAAGCCATAGCTCGGTTTGTATTAGTTATATAGCAAATATAAAAAAAACCATTTTATTAGTTTTTTTAATACGCACATTTTTACTTCTTATAGTTTTTTGATAAAATGAATACTTTTCGAGTTATTCGCGAAAAACCGATCAAAAACGTTGATTTTTTTCGATGAAAAACTTACACTTTCGATCGCGAATAACGCGAAAAGTATTAATTTTATCAAAAAATTGTATAGAACATTTTTTGCTTAGAATTAGTTTTTCTATCGATTTCTTTGGTCAAAATGTCATAAAAAAATTTCACCCCCGAGATGGGGTGGCAACTACCCCCAGGGTGAAAGCGTACTTTGACCTCATATAGATTTTGATCCTTGGTCTATCCCCTACCTTCTGTCCAAATTTCAAGTTAATCGATGCTGTTAAAAAAAATTGCTAGGTCAAAACCTTCATTTCCTGGACTAAAATGCTTAGTGTTAATTTTAATATAGGTGGGTTTGAGTGTAGCATTGTACTCATCACAGTCTCTTGTTAAATTCAGATATTTCAAGGGCCACTATTTTCATTTTACCTGTTCACCCTATTAAGCATTTTTATTTTATTTCTGGAGTAGTAGAATTTTACTTTGAGGCCTTTTACCCGGCGATATTTTTCTCTGGACTCCTAAAAAGGACACGTGTATTTTTTCCTTTGAATTCAACTTTAAATAGCATTCATATGTACAAATTAGAACATGTTACGGCCGTGCCCTTTGCCATTTAACTTTTAATACTAGACTTTGACCAGTATTGGGGCTTTGGAGCGTTTTACCAGTTACAGATACTGATTTAGAGATCCTAACACTGTTTTGAGATTATTCATATCATTCTAATATTTTGTGGCTTCCATGTGGATTATGTTTTACATGTGGATATTTCATGACCTCCTCCCCACGCAGCCGACAGAATCTCACTATTTCGGTTTTGGACCCCTATGACTATATTTAATGAGTGATTACAATCTTGTGAATTGAATTTCAGAATAAGTAATCAAAGGGAAAAATCACAAAAAGCTTTCGCTGGCTAAAATACAGTCCCGACAAAAAAATCCGTGGAATTTTTGCTGGGGCCAAAAATGGCCTTATATAAAAATATTTATTTTGGTGTTACCATTAGTCACAAACCTATGTGTTCAGCCTGAACGTTGTATCACCAGTTCCGAGGAAGCCGTTTAAAGGCGTAAATGATATGGTTTTTTGAGGTGAAATGGTGAAGATAAATTTGAGACTGCTTTGAAAGAAGCTCACTTTTGCTATGGTGACTCATTGTGCGTGGGAAGAATAAATATTTGTACCAAACTGTTTGACAACACATCTCTCTTACTTTATCGATGCTGTCAGACCTAGAGATGTTGTATGGTGTCGAAATAATAAACCCCAACGTCTTTCTGAAACACATCTGCCCTGAATTCCTCACATTAACAACTCCTAAGAGTGTAGCCTCCGAGTCTCCTCCGGCTTCCAGCATATACCTACCCTCTAAATGCTATGAAAAAATATATGTTTGCTTGTAGCATTTTTAAATATAGCATGGTTTCTTTATATATTTTTTAGGTTAAATCTTTATGTCCAGGGTCCCAAATGTCCACATATTCGAGTTTTAGCCTATCCATAGCCAGTGGTAGATATTTTTCAGAAAATCCTGGTCACGTATTGAGTTCTGCTTGGAGAGTAGTTGAAGTTCATTACCACGTCCGTCAGATGGGATGGTAAACCACATGTTTGGACTCATTGTTGTCTGTCAATTAGGATATATGTTAATGCCAGGGTTTCTCTTCACCCTTAGTCTATTTTCTACCTAATCCTTCCCTAACTATCCTGCCCACCTATCGTTTAAGTGTTAATGATTAAGGTAAAAGGTTGCCTCGTCAGGTAATCAACCATTCAACCTGATAAAGACACGTCCGCATTGGAAATTTAATGGTGCCCGCCGTAATTACTGCACTAAATGGTTCGTGAGCAACGTTAGGATACTGCAAGAAAGAACCTACATCGGATGGTGTAAGCGAATGATGATGTCTCTCTCCCTAGGTCTTTGATGGAATTGTCTCCTGCTTCCCGGGTCGTTCTGTTCCATGTCAGAGGGATTCGTGATCCTTTTGAAGGCTGAAGGCCAATAGTCGCTCGGCGGTGAACTCCTCCGGGAATGAGTCCCAATTCGAGGCTCTCTCCGGAGCTTGATTATTACGCGATGAATCCCACCAGTGAGCGACTGTTGGCCGGGCCATTTTGCCGAGTAGGCAAACTGGAAGCGCTGAGAAGGACATAGGGCCGAAGTGATGGACCCTGCTCTCCGAGCGTCCTTGGCCGGTCTATCTCTTTTTTATCCCTAGCTCGTCCTCGTCGCTTCTATCGACGAAGAGAAATGGCAGTCTACTTTTGGTTTTTCACATCAAAGGCCTATATAAATTTTATTGAGTTCTGATTTCTACAGTAACGAATGAGATTTTTAAGAAATTAGATCATTTGTCCAGCTTACATGGTTAAAAAGATATATTGAAACGCTTTGTAACTTCAACATGAATGTGGAAGTTACAAAGCGTTTCAATATATATATTTTAACCATGAAGTTATTCCACAAAGTTACACCTCAAACCATCACTTTGAGCCAGCGTGCATACTGTAAATCATTCTCTCATATCTATGACATCTCTTTCTCGAGTATTTCGAGAAGTCTTTAGAAATAAAAATCGTAAATATTCCGACCTCAGTTTCTGATGTGATTACCTTCCGCTGTGGCAGCTCTTTTAAGCTTTATTTCGTTTTTCGTTTCGTTTTTAGCTCTTTATTTCGTTTACATTCCCTTATCCTTCTTTTTGCTTATCAACTTCGTTAGCAGTTGTTTTTCTTGTGATGCTTAATAGTGATTCAACTATTGCATATTGGAAAAATTCTTAAATCATGTATTCATTTGAAAAGTTACTTGAGCATTTTCTCTAAATTTTTCATTATTTTTTGTTCCAAAAAGTACTCAAAACTTTTCTAAGCAGCACGAATGTATGCACTTTCTATCGTGGATTAGCGACCCATATTAATTTAATAATATTTTTATAGAAGATTTATTAAATTTCTAAAATCAATAACATTTAAAATTAATATTAAAATATGTTTAGTTGGCCACTAGACCAAAACTTTCTCTCTCTCGTGAAATGCTGCCAACCATGCGTAATTGCTTAGTGCATTCAGTAGTTTTAAGGTAGTGCAGCTGAATTAAAATTATGGAATAAAAATGCTTAAATATGGCCAAAATATGACCTAAAATTGAAGATAATCAATTGAGACACAATAACCCTTCCATCAGTCCCTTGCCAAACGACCAGTTACCTGGCGTTCAATGTTTAACTCTTACATTCTGGTATCCGTGAAAACTTCATCAGAGCCAATGCCATCCGTCAAATTGTGATAATTAGGTGATTGGCATGTATGTTAGCGTTCAAAATTTCATTGGACGTCCACATCCCCGAGTAATGCGAAGGTAATTGGCAATCGGCATGCTTAAATAATCTTCGGTGGAGTGGCTTTCGCATCAGCAACAATTTTCTTTCATTACCCATTTCGATCGAATTGCGTGCATCTGTCTCGAAAGGCTTGAGCCGTGTGGCGCGCGTTGTGTGGGAAGTTACGATGCAGAGAAGAATTTTAAGACTATGTTTTCCTGTTATCTACCAAAATTACGATTTGTGGATGAAAAAATTCTTTAAAATTGCGATGATTGACTCGAGACATGTTGTTAGTTTAGCTCTAATCTGAATCATGCAATCTTCAGCCGTACATAATCGGTTAGCAATAGAGTAGATAATCTTGATCAATATGGAGCAGTGTGATAGAACTGCAGGCAAAATATTTCATTGTAGGCTAAGACATTCCAAATAGCAGTACATTAAATTTGTTATAATCTTGGAAATTGTGTAATTTTTGTGGCAAGCAGTCTTCCTGGGAAACTCACGAAGATAAGGGATAAAACTGACTATTATTACATTGAGTTATGAATGTCGCGGGTGATTTCAGTTATTGGAATAGATATTAGAAAAGAAATTGAACTAATCATTGTAATTAAAATTTGCTTTGTATAGTGATTCTGCACATTATATGGAACGTCTTAACTTAACCTCCACTGTATTCTATGCAATGGCTAATTACGAAGTAAATTCTCAATGTGTATTACCACTCTACGGATCTATAGCCATTTAAAGTTCATACTGGCTCAATACATGATGTAGCAAAATACAAACCTATTCTATACCTCAAAAATTGCTAGAAATAGATTCACCAAAATCTGCCCAAAATGCGTTCATGTAGACGGTGTATTCTCTTCTAGATAGGAACTGCCAAAATAATAAAATCGGAAATCCACCATTCTGAAGATGTACAAGAAACAAGAAGATATACACCTTTACAAACTTTTAAGACTCTGAACAATATCGAAAAATTGAAGATTAATTTTTTTTCTTATTTAAATAGACGTAATAATATCATTTTTACTCAAAGCGCTGACTTGCGACTCAAAGACCTATACTCTCAAAGGACGTTGCATTATTTTATCAAAATAAATTATATAATTAGATGATTAGCTATTGGTTTTTTAGGTCATTCTAAGTGGACTGTCATGCAAAAGGAATCAATGTGAATATTTGATCATAAATCATAAAAGTAATCGATTTTATTCCTAAATAAATCAAAATCGTAGCAGTGCCAAAACCAGGCGGGATTAATGGAAGAAATCACTTGCAGATATTATTAAATAACTAGTACTTCATCCTCAGAATCGCCGCCAAGAGATGGCGCACTCCCATCAAATGATGAAAAATTATATGGCGGCTCTTAGGATGCTTCATAGCAGGTGTAAAATTTATGTTGACATCCATATGGTAATATCTTACCATATGTGGATTTAACCCTTTGAGTGCGGCATGACGTGATATGACGTCATGGTTGTCTTAAAGCTGGTGCTGATGACGTTATATCACGTCAAGGGTACCGTGAGTGTACCGCGTTTCACTAGGGGGCAGAGTAAAGTTCTCTGGTGAAAGATAGAAATTTCACGGACAACCATGGCGTCATATCACGTCATTCCGCACTCAAAGGGTTAAATAATATCTCCATGGCATACTTCAGATTCATCTATCAGACGCTAGTAGTGTCATAATTTAAGATCCACGAGACTCCGAACCATTTGTAATCACTATACTCAGGAAACTCCTGACCTCTTTGCGGTAGATAGGTCCGATCTCAGGGAACCAGCGAGTATGAAGACAACTGTCCTTCTCTCAAAACCGAAAGAACTAGAAAGTATCCAAAGTTAGACATCCTTCCGCTGAAAAATTGCTTATTTTTATCATGTCAATTCTACAACTTGAACCCTTCACTTTCGTCTAGCCAGTCTTTCAATACTATGATGAACTGCTCTGGAATAAGGCGCCAACTCCCCTCGCCTACTCGACACATAATCCTTCCCCGGACGCCTTTAAACGATAAACTTTTCGATGAGCCTCGTGGCTTCCGCGTCCGCAAGAATTATGGATATCAAGAATTTCCATGGGCAGGCTGCTGAAACGGAATTTTAATAAGGATTTTAGGGACGGTTCTTTAATATTTTTCCGGTGTCTCTCATTAAGTATTCGGGCTCCATCCGATAAAACGTCGTCTCGTCCAGCTCCGCGCTTCTCTCATGATTCTGCTCCTTGCTGCCTCTTCCCTTCCGCTTCGTATTTCCTTTCAGCGGTCACGTCGTAAAGGAATGTGCTACATTACGAAACTTCTTGGTGGAATGAAGGAAGCTTGAGCTTGGAGAGCCCTCGTAATTTCTAACCGCCTTTGCGCTTCGTGTTCGCTCTCTTCCCTACTTCATCATCATCATCATCTCTCTTTTAATCTTCATTTCATCTCTCCTCAGCTTCCCTAACCTTAAGAAAAATGACGAGAAATAGATAAGACATTAAAACTTTGGTCTAGAAATTATGCGTTCGACATTATAGTGCTTCTGTCAACCATATTTACAGGTTAGAACAGCTTTAAGCCACATATTTCGTTTCTATTGTGCGCATTAATAATGTTGGAATAAAACACACTCGCAGGAAAAATATCATAGATGGGCTGCCCATTTTCAAGCGTGGGGAAATATCTGATCTAGTTCGCATAAATCCCGCTCGAAATTCGCCTTGAAGGAAGATGACTTGGTGGTGTAACTGGCTCGCACACCTGACCGGCAATTGGGAGATCCGGGTTCGAATCCCGGACAAGTCAAATGATTTTTTCATAGCGAATTTCAAACCTGGTGTCTATGCACCCGTGCAAGTGACTTCGTATCACATCATTATCATCGTTGCAATGTATGGAAATTTGTCAATTTCGTCGTTTTAATAACGAAAATGTTGGGTTTATTGCCGCGACAGTGGCTTTGTAAGCACGACTTCGTCTCATGTGCAACAATATAGACTTGAGGCCTGAACATCTAGTTCGCATAAACCCCCCTCGAAATTCGCCTTGAAGGAAGATGCCTTGATGGTGTAACTGGCTGGTCAAGTCAAATGATTTTTTCATAGCGAATTTCAACCCTGGTGTGGGGAAATATATTTATTGAGCATGAAATGTTGTCTTCTCTTTCTAGGGAAGCGAGTGAAAAAATGTCTTAATTGCATTAAAAGCTTCAAACAATGATTCCCGCATTTTCCGTTTGAGAGGCAAAAACCAGTCCCAATGGAATCAAAAACTACACCAGCGGTAGCAAGAAGACAATGCTTTCAAATTTTTAGTTGTTCCCTGATTAATTTCCTCCATAATTCACGTAGTTATGAAACGCATTTTTTTGAGTAATTCGCAATTGAATAACAAAAAAATCCTGGGTTTCTTTTGGTTTAATTGAATAACAAAGGTTCGCAGCCCGTCGATGATAATCATGAATTCCCAAAGAAAATTTAAAGTTAAGTGTGATATTAATTTTCTCAGTGAATGAAAATGTGAGAATAAGTGTCCTTTTGCTCTCACCGTTGGAAAAACAATGCCCAATCAATTAAATTAATTGCCTGTCTTTCTTTGAATTAACTGGAAGAACTATTTTTGAGGGATATTTAGGATAGTAGAAATTTTGATGTTGGTTTTGATCATTGCTGAGTAACCTTAACTCGTGCTGTTTCTAAAATAATTCACTGTATTATTTAAATAAGTTATTGATAATTGTAGTTCCAATCATCGATTCCTGAAAGATATTGGTGACATTAAAAATTTAATTACAAAACATTAAACTGGGTTGTATTTTTTATTCAATTTTGACCTTGAAAAATGGGATTTATATACAGTTCAATGGCAGTAGCATGGGCTTACATTAAAAGAGAAGAAAACCTCACAGCTTAAAGCAATTTCTTTTTCAACACTTCAAACTTTGGCTTTAATATTTATTTCATCGAGCCTAAATTGATCGGTATGTTTAGGTCTATCAAATAAACTTATTTGGTTTTGAATACATATGCTGTATGTATATATGTATGTGAATATATATGGCTGTTTTTTTACTGCTGCTTGAAGTTTTTATAGCATAGTTACGCGATCACTTCCTTGAAAATTGGTGGAAACAAACCATATAAGGCTATGCATCTTTTTACTGGCACTGTTGGCTATTAAATTATAAC
Source organism: Ceriagrion tenellum (assembly GCA_963169105.1). Lineage (NCBI taxonomy): Eukaryota > Metazoa > Arthropoda > Insecta > Odonata > Coenagrionidae > Ceriagrion > Ceriagrion tenellum. The sequence continues at coordinate 55,227,890 of OY720643.1, read as the reverse complement.
CTGGGCTATTACGTCTACAAAATGCCTTGCATTTTTAAATATATAGCCAATCTTTTTCTCCTTGCGTAGAGTCATCATTTAGTCTCCCAGGGGAAGTTAAGAACTTCGTATTGAATATGGACGTGAAGGTGGTCTCTCATCTTTCCATTGAACTTCACTCCCATAGAAATAGTGTCAGCGGCTCCTTGCAGAACTATAATTATCCCCATGATTACTATGCGGCGAGAATTACTCGTGGTTCCCGCATATTTTAAAAAATACAGTCGACCTTTCTCTCCTCCCTTAATCTTCCGTCCACACTGACCTCGTTACGTAAGCCAAAGATGCTTAAAAGCGTCCCGCTCCTCGCATGAGTGGTCCGGGAATGTGAAACCGGGTTTTGGTCTGTAGGTATATAAGTTTCAGCAGCTTGTCTTTGTGAGAGGTTTTGAATTTCATCGACGCTCTTTGTCACACGAATCAACCGAATTTGTTTTATATTCTGTGGAGAAATCATGCTCAAATAATAACAAGTTTAGAATCATTGTTGCCTTGAAAAGGCACAGGCTCAAATATTCGTTATTTCGGAAATTTTTAATGGATGCCTAGTTCCTAATTGGGTGCTATGTAAAGAGAATTTAAAGTGAAGTACACCACCCGTAGAATGGGACTTTGATCAAGTCTTTGGCTCTTTTGATAAGATCGATAAATAGAGGTTATCATTAATCAGGCTATGTAAATATGTGACTGATGATGTACCTGAATCCGTATCTATCTCTAAAGATGGTTGCCACATCAAAATGAGAAAGATTCGCTGATAGGGTATTTAATAAAATGATTTCTAAGTACATTAGGCAGACTTATATATATCTATATTTCCTTTACATTGTGGACTAAAACCAAATTTAAGCTACACGTAATGGTACTCTTGTCCACTTTCAGTCTGTTCTTTTTCTCTACCAGCTCTTTTTCATCGATTCCTTCGGTCGTCAAGGCTTCTGTCCCTACTACCCCTGTGAAAGATCCTCTGCGTCAACCAGTAGGGTATGTGATTTATTAATGTAGATGCAATTACAGCACCAGGTTTCTCTCCTGTAATCCTCCCCTCTCGAGCGATCCATCTCTTTTCAACATGGCAATCAGTATAAATGGGGAAAATCGGTCCGCTTCTCAAATACTAAGTTAACTAAATTAATAATTAATCTTATATTCTACAGGGTCTTGCATTTATGAGACGTTTAAAATGCCTTGCTGCTCGCAAACGTAAGCCAAGCTTCCCAATTAACACATTTTAATGCTCATTAACGTATATATCTGCCCGACCAATACTTCCCGGCACCAATATTCCACAAAGTTGTGGTTACTCATTGAAAATGAAAATCACAAGTCGGGCAGTCTTGGACTAGAATGTGGTGGCCGATTAGGAAGAAAATCATCTCAGCAGACGTAGAACGTAGAACTCCAGAGTCAACTATTTCTCAGTGAGAAAATATTCACGTATCAAACCAAATCTTGCCCGTATATCTAACGTAACATAAATTATTTTTGACTGGCGCGGCGTTCGTTTGATGTTGTGGGATTATATGCTAAGCTCCCTCATTAATGCATTTCTGGGAAAATTTATAGCGTTTTTTGGTGATACCTGGAGTTTCTTGTTCAATAATGCTAGTAATTAATCGCATTCATATATTTGCGTGCTCGCAGCCGGGTCGCGACTCGTCATTCACGGCAGAGAGGGTCATCTCCGTGACCTTGACGACCGATCGACTCGGATGTCTTGCGCAGGTGGGCTGGACCGCTACCTCCGCTCGCCGTCACTTACATAATCCGTCCAACTCTTCGTTTTTCCTTCGCTACGCGTCGTTCCTCGATCGCAGCACGTGGTCATCATGTGATCTCCGCTGGCCGACTAATTTTCTGCTTAACCGTGGATAATCGCATATGCGCCGCCGGGGAATCGACCTTGGGCCGAGAAACAGCGGCGTCATTAATCCACCTTTAGGTTGTATGAGCGAGGCTTTTTCGAAGTCATAGTAGAAACAGTAATCGAGTTTTATCATAAAGTTTAAGCTGCTCTAGCAGAATAAAAAATAAGAACAATAATTGAGCCAACGTGTTTTTATCATTTCCGCATATTGGCAATCTACTTAGTATTAATATTAAAACTCGGATGATTTTATGTCAACGATTCGATTATCTCATACCGATTGCTTTTCCGGAGGCGTGTTTAGATGTTTTTGATTCGTTTTTCAGATGTCTCCGATGTTGAGGAAATAATTCCAATGAGCCTTGGTTGCGTCGAGGGGCAGAACTCATCCGCATTTACCGCACGGAATTTACATTTATCTCAGTTTGTATTTCAACATGGATGAAATTGGCAATCGATCTCGAGTCGTGTTGAGTTTTTTTTTACTTACTATGGGTTTAGGATCAAAACCGCTTCATCTTGGCTTTCATACGCAGTAAATAAATAAGAAAAGGCTAGATTTTGTTATTTTGATGTTGGGTGAGATTCGTTGACGGCAGTCCACCACTTCCAATCTCTGGTTATTCCTGTATAGTCTGTCACATTTTCTGTTACTTGTCCCGTTTTATGAGGCTAATGCACTCATTTCTCCGATGCTCGTGCTGAATATTTCGCTTTTTTCCCCTACACGATCAATTTACTCTCTGCTGGTAAACAATGCCTTTATTCCAAATTGTTTTCATATAATCCGTTTTATGAGGCTAATGCACTCATTTCTCCGATGTTCTTGATGAATATTTCGCTTTTTTTACCTACACGATCAATTTACTCTTTGCTGGTAAACAATGCCTTTATTCCAATCATTTTCATGTAGTCAAATTTGAGTATCTGCGTTGAAATTTAAGCGCCTATTCCTTTATTCATAGTCGTGTAACAGGTGCTTTGAATCTTATGACTGTGCGATATTTGTTTGGCATTCCGGAATACTTCTCCAGGAAAGTATTCGAATGAAGGGTGAAGCCACTTATGTACAAACAGCTCTTGGAGAGTTGGTACACAGTACCACGTGGAGTGAGGCATTTTATTGCACCGTGGACCTCACTGTGCCGGACAAAATGATCAACGAAGAGACTCCAAAACTGGAAGCCTCATCTGCTCTTCGCAATACGTATACCTTCCCACCCATCCACTCGACTACGTTCCCCAGAATCGTTGCCAGTGGTCTGCGGCTCTTGGTAGTGTGCGGTTCGCGGACAGCTGTCGTCTTTCCCACCTTTATTCCGGGTTTCCCTCGGCCACCACCTCTTGTTTCCATCGAATTTATGTGCAAGTACATGTTAGAGGGAAAATACGGCCCGCAGCCAACCGTTGGGTCCTGCCCCTCGGAAAGTCTTAAATTCTACCCGCACTGTAACCACTAGGATCCTTCCGGGGTAATATTTCGCAAATGTTAGATTTCTTTACGTATCTTAGGTTTTCTACTCATAGTGAGTCCCAATTTAAACGATTTCACTTCGAGTAAACCTAAGATTCATCGAAGAGCCACACAAATTATGCCTGTGTTGACCGGCATTTGTGGAGCTAGAAAGTGTCCAAATTAGCTGGCGGATAGCCATCATCTATTACTACTAGTAATATCGGAATGACGATACACCTATAAGTGGTGTACACGCTGCGTCATTTCAACGAAAGATCTGTTAATTGCTGTCGTACTATTTTCCTGTTTTTAGGTTTTAAGTCCACTTCAGCTCGCAAGGAGACATGGGTGTGGATTAAAATATTCTTTCCAAGACATCATAACCACGATTGCTAAGACAATTTCTGCGTTTTTTAATGTGTTTCTACAGCTGTGAAAGAATTGCCAATGAACTACCATTTTCTGTGAAAGGTTTTATCTGTACATATACAACCTACGATATGGTGATGTTGACAGGAATCTAAGGGACGCCTCAATGACTTAGCTACTTAGAAATTAAGGTCACTGATAGAGTGAAATATTTTGAAATGATGTTACTTGTTCCCCTTGATGTGTTAATGCAGAATATAACTAATAAGTTCAGGCCTGACTTTGTGGAACCTCTCCATATTGGAAATCAAAATATTCAAGTAATTATTCACTAAAAAGATTTATTCTTCACGACCCGGGTTTCGTCACATAGTCAAGATGCCATTATGTGACGAAACCCGGGTCGTAAAGAAAAAATCTATTTAGTGGACCATTACTTGAACATTTTGATTTCCAGTTTTAATCCAAAGTTACTAGATTGTACAAGGTTTTAATTGTTTTTCATCAGCGTGATGTTCCATTTTTGGACTTCAATTAAAATAGTGTATTTTTATCGATAAAACTTGGCTGCATGTTCATCATCTTTATCACTGTGTAAATAAATAATAACATAAAAATAACAATACACTGCCCTCAAGGGTTCTCAGTCGATGTATAACCTTCACACGCATTATTTTCTCCCCCACAAATTTAAATTACAAGGATCAATGATGACCCAATGACCTCTATAGCCAAAATCTTCCAGAGAAATTATAGAGGTCGGATTTGCAACGAGCTTGGGGCAAGACTATATAATTAAAAATTCATTAAAAGTCATTAAGTCCATCCATCAATCGTCATTAAAAGGAATTCTGTGTGTCAATATCACTTGAACTTACTTTCATACCGTTTTAATCGTCACTTTGTTTCCAGCATTTATTCGCGATTTTGACGAGCAATATATAAATATTGTTGATATCAATTTCTTCTGTTTTGTATTTTCTCTGGAAAATACTTCAGTCAATTCATACACATTGTTAGACATTTCTCTAAAATTGCCTTCAGCTAGTTGTTCTCAATTAAGACAGATAGGTACATTTACTTCTGTTGGAAGTAATAATGGATTAAAATATCATGATGTTGACGACCATATGCTTGTATATGGCTGACTGAATGTGGTTCACCACGTGATTCCCAATACCTCTCGTAAGCTTCCTCTTCTCCTCACTACCTCAGCAACTAATTAGAAAATTAAAGTGTTCCCATAAAGGCACGCATCATCCCAGAGATTTGTGCCCGCATGAGTGCAGTACCAAATTCTACCTTATTCTTGAAACATTTCACCTTTATTTTATTTCACAAAAATTTCACCTTTTGGTGGCATGCATAGGCACTCCAAAACAAATAGCGAGGAACTCTGTTTCTACGCATGAAGTTGCCGGTTAATATTTTCAGCTAAGTTTTTTCCGTGCTGAATCGAAAGGAGTCGATCACTGCGCATCTTCCCACCTAATGCTGTTTGGCTATAAATCCTACATATATTGTGTAATTATAATTGAGATACATTATTTCCAAATCCCGTTTACATTTTACATAGCGTCGATATTCATAACTTATATCTGATAGTATTTTTCTAGCATAATTTCAAGTATCATTTTCGAATTTTCACCAAGGTTTTTTTTATACGAGACATTTTTATTTATTTTTTAAATTATTTTTATACATGCGAGATATTGCAATAATTTTTAGCAAGTTTTTTGTACATCATACGGAGGGGAGTTAAAGAGAAAAATAGGATAAATGAATTTTTTCTAGATGGCATATTGGTGCTCTGATTTTTTCTAATTGCTTCATAACATTACTAGGAAATTTTTCTCCGCTCTGTCTATTTCATTCATTTAATTTTCACATAAATTTCAAAAGTGTGCAGAGTAATCTAATTTTATCACAAATTGTTTGTATTCAAGGAATCTTCTTTCTACTTACTCGATAAACATGATATGACAGTTGAAATGGACAAAAATTTAGACTTTTTAGACAGGAAAATACGATTATATATGATACTTATTTTTATTTCAAAGTTTGTAGTTCCGGAATTTTTACGGTAAATGCTTCATAAAAGTGTATATTTAACAAGAAATGTTTCGATTAGCATTTTATGATTTATTATGTATACATATATATTGAATTTTACTTAATTGAATATAGTTAATTCATCGATTAATTAATAGTTTTTATCATATATCAAAAAATTATCCGCAATGTACCCATGTAACCTCTATGTACAACTTTTTCTTTTTTGAAAAGAGAGCGATAAATATATTTCTTTGTCAATGAAATGCAGAGTAGTTTAATTTTTAAATAATTGTAGTTCCTAAAGTAAGATGCAATGGTCTATTGTTTGACCTATAAACCAATTGTATTACACTCGTGGAATATTTTTCATAGATTTCTCAAAAAAGGGAAAAATAGCCCACTGGGAACTATTGTTAAATAGACCACTCTCAAAGTGTTAAACTCGTTTTTATCGCTAAAATATGGGAGGGTATAATTTTATTAACTAATCTCGTTAGCATGAAAAAAAATAGAAATAAAGCCATTTTATGATTCGAGATCAAACTGACGCTCGTTATTCTAGTCAACACAAAGTTCATAGTTTCAGAATATGAGAGACAAAATTACTGTTTTTTCATCTGACGTTCAAATTGCTGGCACGCGAAAACGTATCGTCCGATGTCAAAATGGCACACGCCTCGGTTCCACCTCGACCTCCTTGGCGTCGCAATTATTTCGCGCTTGTGCGGGCGTCTGCTTTTCCGGTGGGAGCAGCGCCATCTCAAAACTATTGCGTCGGACGTTGGAGGTAGAGAGAATGAGAGGGAAGGAGTGAAATGCGGGGGACGGGCCATTATCGTGGCGTTCAGACCGAACCGACTCCGCGCGCGATTCTCTGCCCTCTCGTTTTTCGCCCGTTCTTTCGTTGGTGTTGGATATACGTATGCTGGATTTGTGGGGGTGGGATGGGAAGGAGATGGAAGAAAAAGGAGGAAGGGGAGGACTGCGCACTCATGCCCCCTGGTGAGTGGCGCGAACTCTTCAATCCACGAGAGGGTAAAAAAACACCATTCACAGAAACTTTTATTTTTTTTAGTGTATGCCTTCCGGGCCAGAATGTGATCGGTGTGTGGTTCAAGCGGAGTGTGTATGAGGGCGCACATATGTTTTCGCAAACAATCCTCGTTTCTCACTCACACACACATGCATGCATATGCCTATCGTCGCTTTCGCATGCATATATCAGTTGAAAAGTATGTGTCCCTCCTCACGTGCTCTTTCTCACGAGGCGGTAATGAAATCCTCGAAAATTCTATCCCTAAGGGGAGCCGTGAAAATAACCATGTTTAAAGAGCGAGAATTCACGGTCATTGAACAAGTATTTCTTGTTTATAATAATAATTGAAAATATATTTTTTCAATGTATTGCGGAATTTTTTTAAAATTTCGGAATGATCTCACAGTTTGGAATCATCTATAACAATTGGTAGTCATCGATAATTATCTCTTTTTTTAATTTTCCCCGGAAATTTTTTAATATTTCCTATTATTCCCACAGGTTTGAAAGCGTAAAGCTTAAAAAAATTATCATGAACCTAAAATTATACGTAAAAATTAATGAACACCTTAAAATGCTAATTTTCTGAGTTTCTACGATCCTTGCAGGGAAACAAACAGGTTGTTTTCAGTATTTTTTTTTATTCATAATGATATCTTTGACTGAACACGATTGGTTTTTCGCGAGAATGGAAAATACTAAAATGGTAATTTAAATAAAGTATGCTAATCGACGATGTGACAGTGTTCTTCGTTTCATTACCGGTTTGAGTGAGATATCAACGCCAATGACGGCGGTCGAAATAGTTATGACTTATGTTATGAGTAGAGAAAAGAGCCATTTGAACTAGATTTTGGTAACATAAGAGAACAATGAAGGTAACATTGATAGTGATGAGTTTCATAATGTTCATTTCATATTTCTAGACTGAGTCTCATATCGGAAAGTTTCGTCACCTGTGTCCGCAAAGGAATGGAAGTTGAAGTTCCAACTGGGATGACTTCCACCGTCTGGAATTAAAAATATTTTTCATCGTCCCCATTAGTATAGTGCAAGAAGGTGATTTGATGCAAGTGTACCCATCCCGTGATGCAGCGCGTGCATTGCTGCCTTAGGGGAAGTGAAAGACAGACATCTTCATCCGCACTTCAGCAATATTCGGCGTGGCTCCCTTTCACCTTTCTCCTCTCTGCTTCTCCTAAGACTCCAATCCCATCTGCTCTCTTTATCTCCACACCCGCCGCACCACCAGACTTCTATGTATTACTCCGCTCCATTTGCACCTACGCTTCATTACACTTTCCACGGCATCCGCGCGAATTCCTGTGGCGCTGCAGAGGCTAAGCTCTGAATTGCTGCCCTATTCTAGAACATTTTGTGGCCATTCCCACGTCTAGGTGGTAGGTTTTAGTGTATTACTGCAGGAATTTCCTTCTTCAGTTTATTCCACATGTTTCCATCCCATAAGTTACAATTCCTTTCAAACCTATCTCTTCCTTAGGCTACTCCTCAGGTACATTTGTCTTCTTTCCTGGATATACTAGTTGAAGGGAGGAGCTCGTGAACGTTGTATATAGGTTAATTTCCTCAAGCCCCGATTTCTGATTTAACTATTTTATATCATGAAAGGCATCTATAAGCCGTATTAACCAAGTATTTTTAACGTAGACAAAACAGACTGATAGATATTTAAAGTCAAAGTTTACCCAAAAATTTAAATTCCTTCAAGAAATGAAAACGTTGGTTGATTGGTTGACTTGATCCTATGTATGGATTTTCCCAATATTAAGGTTATGTCTCTAAAATTCTAATCTGAAAACTAAGAGAATAGTGCGCGGCTACTTTCGTGGTTCTTTGTAAATTATTTAAAGAAGTTGAACTAACTATCGATTATATAAACTTATTCTAATGATTTAGCTATAGATTAGTTTTCCTATAATGCGAGCTAAGTTGCAATTTCATTATCTTTGATAATGAAACCCATTTTTATTTCGAATATTCAGTGGATGAATTTTGTTATCAATCAATAAAATAACACTCACTGCTGTCACTCATGCATGAATCTTCTTGCTTATTGTGAATGAAAAAGTAATACTTTGTTTCTCACATACATGTAATACAGTTCGACCATGTTTTCGACTCCATTTCATCTTCAGTTACGCGTTAAGCACAAACAAGGAATTACTTTTTCATTCACAAAGTTCAGTAAATTCCACTAAGTCCTGCCGGACATCACCAACTTTCTTCTTGATTACATATCCAGATGAATATATAAAATGACATAGAGTATTGCTCTTTCAAATATGCGCATTTTTATCGGGCGAACGTTTCAGTTTTTTATGCAAATGTCATTTTAAATATTCTTGACGTGCTTGATGTCCAACACCTGATATAATCGCATTATTTGGGAATAGTACGGTTTATGAGGTTCTTGGTAACACAGTGGAATAGTTTAGCACGTTGACACCATTCAAGGTCAAGAGGAAGTACTGTAATTTAACTGTTTTTTTATTGGTTAATTCAGTCCAATGCAAAATGCATTGATAGTGCATGGCATGCGGTTTTCGAACAACTTTCTAGCGCCTGTGTTGGTGGTATTATTTACCAGCGCCAGCAGTCTTGAGTCAGATGTAATTTTGTTAAAATTCAATGATATCAAGTTGGGAGTTACGATGAGTATTAAAAAAAATGTGTGCATTTTATGGATAAAACAAAGACTTGCCTGTAGCACTGCAAACCATACATTGAGCTTACCCTGACGTGTGTCCCGTGGACGGACATGGAGGTGAAAATCCCCATTTGGGCGAAAGCTGGATTTTGAACGCTCTCGCTTTCACGGAGATGTCGCGATAAAACGAGGACAACGAAGTCGAGCGTGACGCGACGCTTATAGCTTTGCCAGGAAAATTGAGGGAAATGAAAGAAAACTGCTCGACCTACGTCACGACAGTTGGCGTAAGAGAGAAAGAGAGTATGTGTTGTGTAGGTGGCGCTGGTGTGTCGCGGCGAAGAGCTGGGCGTCAAATCTTTCCATCGCGCGGGCGGTGGTGGAGAGATTGTGGAGCCATTCAACTGCGCTATTCAACAGTTCCATTCAACGGTCGCCATTTGTCATCCTGGACGGAAACAGTACCCCCAGCACGCGCGTCAGTTCAAAATCGCGCGCGAGTCGGCGACCACAACAACGGGAGACTGACTGGCTGGCGTGTCCGTGCTATTTTCGCATTAGCGTGTTGTCGCTCAATTCAATTCCATTGGAATCTTCGTGAGTTGGAAAACCCGAGAGAATTGCAATGAAAAGGGAATGGGATTTACAGAAATGCCCCACCGTGAGAGAATCTCCATGATTTATGGCTTAAATCGCTAATGTTAAATGTTGGCAGTGACACGTCAATATCATTCTGAGGTCACTACTGCGAAAATTTATCGGTTCCAAATGCCTATGGAAGAGGTCTCGGCGAACCATTATGGTGTATTAATTTTGGAAAATCATGAGGAAACTTGAATTGCTACCGCCGGCAACTTTTCGGTGTCGTAGCTCGAGACTATCCGTAATTTTTATTACTTTTGGGTTTTCATTGGCAATAAGGCTTTATCATGACATTATTTTTACATCCTGCAATTTTTGTGTTGTGCGTAGCTGTTATTGAAGAGTCAACCCATTTTTGTCGATTCATCAGATTTGGGCCTAGTTTGTGATATCAATTCCATTACCCCTATTATTGAGATTTTGTTTTTAAGTCCGATATTCCGTAATTAAAATAATAATTTTTTTCGTTGTATATTTATTTCTAACACGACTAATTTTTATATAAACTCCTTCGATTTGTACTCTGACTTTCGTGTAGTTATCGTAGCTTAATGCGTCATGAGACGATATGTAATTTCAATATACATAAGGGCAACATTTACTTATTATTTGGTGTAAAGAATGGATGGCTGTACATTTATTCAATTAAATATCACCTTTGGTAACTAATTCGATTTTTTCGGTGAAATAAAGTATAAATATATAACAAATATTTAGATATATAACTAATAAATAATAAATTTCTGACAGCTCACGAGCTCATCCATGCTCTGCGCGCCGCTTTCTATGAACTGGTGGATATTATACATGGATTGCACGGATTGATATCAATAGAAGCTAAGATAAGAAGCTACAATTATAAATCAATAGAGCTCTTAACACAACGCATCCTCTTGTAAATTATTAATTCAATCCTTGAGCAAGTCAATATTGCACAGGATTCATTAAAATTCCGGCCATCTGGCTGTTTTAATGGCAGTAAATTTCGATGGCGTACCCGGGCAGATTTTCTCTTGACACTTTTATAAAATGAGCATCAAAGCACATAGGGCTATAATATTACTTGCTCTCTGTTGCCACTATTATTAAAGCTCCATAAAAAACAAAAATTCATGCTTTGATCTTTGCAAAAAAGCGCGAAATCAGACACCCGTGCGTCATCTCAATGAAAGAGCTGGAAGCAACTGGAATGAAGTCTTCACTATGTAGGTATCAGTAATGAAAGAAGAGGTTGTAGCCTGCAAACGCACTGCATTACTTCAGTTTTCAGCGTGGTGTTCCTATCTTTGTTTTAATACCTTTACCTATTGTTCATAACCCCGTGTTTCGATTGTTCGAAAGTCATTGAACTCTCCTCAAAGTGGCGTGAGTTTTTTACATTTAATATTACGTATGCTAGAAAATTTTGATGCTGAAAATTGAAAAGAGTATTTCTTGATCCTCTTTGGACAAAAGTTAAAGGGGAAATGACCATTTTTTCTTTCTCAAAACGTCAAGTTCAATTGCTGGTAACTGTGATTATGTAGATCCAAGAGCTGTAGATCCAAGTTCCTCTTGAATCGAATATGAATGAAAATTGTACTCACTGTGATAGGAAGGCTCTTATGCATAGCCACCAATATACCAAATAATATTTTAATTGGTCCCTTTGGGCCTTATCCCATTTCGCATTCTTGCGTCAATCGCACATCATCTACGAGTTTTCTCCGATATTTTTTCTCAATTAAATTAAGCTGCTAATTGATGCAAAATTTTCTCCTTCTTTCCTCTCTTCCATCGCTCAACTCCTTTGCTCACTCTCTGTTACAATAGCCGTCTATTTAATTACGAGCGAAACAGCCAAAAAGTTAGGAAAAATGTCAATAATTCAATGGAAACTGGTGTTTATCAATTAAAATGAAAAATATGTAACAGAGGTAAACAAGTCTTAAATCGTAACTGTCAAATTTTTTTAACAACACATTTCCAGTAAAGCAGGCGGTTACCAAACAGTTTCTTCCTTCCCTCGTGGTACGTGTATTTTGAAAACTGTACACGACTTCAAAAATCGTGTACATTTTGAAAAGTGTATACGATTGAGTCAGGTATTGGAGAAGGTATATGAAAAATCGCTTGCCATCTATTGGCGTATATCTGAATCACTACACGTAATTGATTAATTAGTCGGATTTTTGCGTAATCTACTATATGTGGTTGGATGATTATATATTTTAATGTGCAACAATTTCGATAATAGTCCTTAAAATGTATATTACTTTTAATATACCTGTCTCATATAGTAACGAAAACTCACTTTTGCGAGCTTATGAGTACCTAATGTGTTGTTCCACCTCTCCACTGCTGCTTTGTCATATATTACATATTCCTTGATAGTTGTAATATTTATACAAAGACTAGAAATAGAAGAGAAATAAAAATTTATTGTTCTAGGACTAGTATCCTATGGAACAGTATACAATGTGTCTTGTTATATTTTGGTGCTGTTACAAATAAATAAACAAGGCGCAATCAGACTATACATTAGAAACTATAATATTTACAGAAATAGAGATGTCCTCAGATTGCAGGATCAAATATAAAAATATTGATTTACATAACAAATTTACATAAATTGGAACATGATATGTCCATATAACTTATATAAACCCATACATATTCATGCAAAGGTATACATATATGCACAAATATACACATGTAAAAAAATGCATATATACACTTGTACAAAAATTAAAATATACACATATAATTAAACATCGTAAAATGGATAGGACAAATCATTTCCCATTAAGGTCCGCACAAGAAAAAGATGTTTACAAAGATTTTTTTATACAAGTGAGCTGACATGAGCCTTTAAAACTGATAATATGTGTATTTTGCATTGGCAATTTGGTCAAGGACAGAAGTCCAAATCCTCGTTGCAGTATTTAAAGGTGATTGTTGTAATGAGTTTGTTCTACATTTAGTCTTACACATACATACATGACATAATCCAATTCATTTCATATCTCTCACTGCATGAGGAATTATAACTACATGAAACACGTTTGCAAGTGTAGAAACATCACAGGTCTCCACTCCTAGGTATTCGTAATCATTGACATTACTATTCACTCTGTAGACTACCGACCATATTCTCCAGCATTTCAATGGCTATCGAGGTTATGTAGGATGCATGAAAAGTTTGGTAGCTACCTCGGATCTTTTTTTAGAAGTACAAAAACATGTTGCATCTGAAAGTTACGAATGAGCGTAGCTGATAACACTCGAGTGCAGGCAAATATCAAGTATTGTGTGTTGTGTGTTGTTATCTTTGGTGAGAATGCTGGTTAATGTCACCGAGGTACATGCTTCTTTCCAACAAATTTAAAAAATTGCACTCATTTGAGGTTCATATAACTGTCTGGAATAATAAAATACATTAAATGTAACTGTATGAATACTAAGCAATAATAGTACTTTGAAGATCAATTGTCGAAATAAAATTATATCTTTCCTTGAGGAAAATTGCCGATGGTTGTAGCTAGCTCACCATAGTTATCTTTAGCTCGCAGGTGTAACTGTAAAATTCAGGAAGAGAAATCATAATAGCAGAAGTTGCTTTTCCGGAAAGATGCTTATTTTGGAATAATAAAGATAATAGCAGAAGTTGCTTTTACGGAAAGATGCTTATTTTGGAATAATAAAGATGAACAACCTATGATTGCTTATTGTTTTAATTTTTTTGCTAATATGGCGCGATTTTTCGTTACCAGTGGTTCTGAAGAAATTTTGGGTAAACATAATAACTAATGATTTAAGTTCATATAAACTACTGACTTTGACCTCTATCACATCATTAGCCAAGACAAAAACTCATTAACCATGTTATATTCAGCAAAATATTTGGTCTGTTTTTACCTAATTTCCACGTTAAAAAAGGTGGAAAATTCACATTCCGGTATTCTATCTAAAATAATTACATTAACGGATTAAATTTTTAGTATTCACACTAATACAATAATAAAGATGAACAACCTATGATTGTTTATTGTTTTAATTTTTTTGCTAATATGGCGCTATTTTTTCGTTACCAGTGGTTCTGAAGAAATTTTGGGTAAACATAATAACTAATGATCTTGGTTCATATAAACTATTGGCTTTGACCTCTATCACATCATTAGCCAAGACAAAAACTCATGAACCATGTTATATTCTGCAATTTATTTGGTCTGTTTTTGCCGAATTTCCTTGTTAAAACAGGTGGAAAATTCACATTCCGGGATTCTATCTAAAATAATTACATTAACGGATTAAATTTTTAGTATTCACACTCGGTTAGGATAGAATACAATTTTAAAAATGAACACATTTAACTAGCAGTAACAATGGAAGGTTCAATTTCGCATTTTATACTTTTATAATGTTGCTTTAATTTCCAGTGGTACGAAAACCTCCAAAAAATCCCATTAACTTAATTTAAAGTATTTTCATCATCATCGGAATGGCTGAATTCCTGGGTAATAGAGAACGAAATACCGTGAAAATCTACTCTGACACCAGAAATGAGAGTATGAACAGAAATATTTTGTTAACTTTGCACAAAAGAGAAAATTTAATTATTTTAGACTGGCATTCGAGGCTTTCACTTTCACGTTCTCCCGTAAAATGTCTGCTGACACATTTTGCACTAATTCTTTTGCTTTTACGATGATTTGGGTTTAGTATGATTTAGTATTTAGATGAGTAATTTAGTCATGGGGAAGCTAAGTAAATATTATAGGATTTTGTTCTCTCTCAGTTAATTAAATATATAAATTGTTTTCCGGTTTCCGTCCGAGTAGGAATTTTGGCTGCTTTCAACCTTTCAATGGAATACTCCTCCATCGCCTTCAGAGAAATTATTCAGAGGACATTGTCTACGCCTGTACTGCTGTCTAATCAGAACGGGGGGGGGGTATTGCTATCTCCTTTTCCCGTTTTTTTTAAATTAAATATTTACATTCCCTACTTAAGATATACCCAGTGTTCCGATTGGAGGTGTTATTTCCCAAACTGGTCTCCAAAGCCAAAGGGTATTTGGAACGTCAACTAAAAGAACCCATTGGAATCAAGCTGAAAAATAACACCTTAAATCGGGACTGGGTACATCCTAAGCAGGTAATGTAAACCATTATTTTAAAAAAAATAACGGAAAAAGGGAGACGATAGTGCCCCCCCCCTCCTCGATTAGACAGCTATATAAGCGTGGAAAGAATGTCCGGGGAATCAATGTTCTGAAGACGATGTAGTAGTATTCCATCAAAATGTTGGCAGTAGCCAAAATTCTTATTAGGACGGAAACCCGAGAAATATTTATGCAGTTAAATACTAGTTTCAAATATCGTACATATGTAATACTGAAGTTAAAAATAATATTTTTATCCCGCAATTTGCCCAGAATATGCAGAGTACTAGTTAATTAAGCCCAATTAATCCAGGATTTTTATCTAACTTATATAACTCACATTTTTCCTACTCCTACATTTTTCTAAATTTCTTTTTTTCAGTGATCACGCCCTTTATTTATCTGTGATCAATTTTGATTTTTTAATGCTCGAGTTATGTTAATTGATCCCTGGATAGTCATTCAGCGGGTAGCTGTTTTGTAGGTTTCCGGTCAAATTCCCGCATAACTTCTACCGCGGTACCCACTTATCGATCCACCTTTCCACCGCAAAAAATGTCTTTAACTGACTACAGTTTCGTCCTCGTTCCAGAAGACATCTTCAGGTTAAAGATTCAACCAGGATCGAGGACGAGTCGGAAGCCTTCGTCAGAATAACTTCCTAATTTCAGTGATCATCTCTTATTTTTTCCTGTTTATATCTTGATTTCTATTTTCTTCCTTTCCCCAACTTCCCCTGCATCACCTTATGTCGTCCAATATCTGTATCCTCCCTTGTAAACATTTCCTTATCTCTTAACACGTTTGCCATCCTCTACATCTTCTTCCTTTGAATCTTCAATTCAACCAACTACTTATTTGCTGCGAACACGTCCAGTATACATTCGTTCGTTATCTTGGCTATCCCGCTAATCATCACGGTACTTTAAAACCCTCTTCTCCAGTGCAAATTTTTCCTCGAGAGTCAAGCGCTCTAGATCTTCACCGTTTTAGAATCTTCACTCCTTAAATTTATTTTTCCTTCGGCTCCAGTTATTGCATACTCATAGTGCATATGATGGAGGGTGTTGATGGTAGATTAAATTATAGTTTAAAAAATTGAAGCGTCTACGTGTCATCCGCTTTCCATAAATGAAGGAGGAAAATAGATCTTTTTAATTATTACATCAGTCGTAATGGACATTAAAATCTCTCTTTTGAAAGGTTTTATTCACGTTCATCTGTTTGTCTGGGTTGAATGCTGTAATTAAAATTGCTTCCCGATGACGTGGAGTTATAAAATATTGTCCATAGACCCACTCTCGGTAACAATACAATATGCAGTTTTCCCTTGCACTTCCACTGTTTTTTTGCGCCGCTTTGTAACATTATTCTACCGCATGTTCTACTTTACCCAAAGTTAACCAACTTAACTAAGGAATTCAACGTAGCACTGTTTTGAAGAGTAACCATTTGGCTACAAGTTGAGGTGTTCAACATGAAAACATACTATGTACGTGCCCCGGCCAGTGTACCAACTTGCCCTGCATAGAGGGCATGTTGGTATACGTGTTTCGCTTCAGGAAACATTGTGTCAAAACTTGATTAATAATGCTTCTGTACCAAGCGTTGTTATTTGTAATGAGCGAATAGTGTTTCCTTATGCTGGCACAGTTTTTTCAATAGAGACTAGCCCCTTGTTGGGTACAGGGGCATGTTCGAACATTTCGGATAATGTGGGATCGAAGTAAGCGAACGCGTTGAAACTTGAACTATAGCGGGCTCCACTCACTCTCAACACACTGCCAGTCGGCTACTTTGCTCTATTTGGGAAAAAGCTTCCACCGTGTTTTTTGAGCCGGTTTGTAACACTCTTCTACCTCATATTCTTCTTCTTCCAGAGTTAACTATCTTAACTAAGGTATTCAAGTGGTACAGTTCTGAAGAATAACCTGTTGGCTTAAGTTTGAAATGTTCAATTTTATTGTGAAGCTGAAATGGCCACTTGAGGGTCAGGTTAGATGAAAAAAACGGTGACGGAGCTAGTGCGTGCTATTCGTTAGGTGTGCGAACTAGCCCCTTCGTAGCTATACACTATGGTCTTCGTCTTATTCCTTCTCACAAATAACATTTAAGCTTTCACTTAAGCTTTGGATAGATTTTTTAATGTATAAAATATTACCTTGTTCATGTAATATCATGTACGAACTTTATTTCTAGTTTCAGAAAAAGGAATCGTGAAGAACTTGGAGGTTTTTTTTAACTGTTTATGGACCAAGTGCAATCGTTATAAGTTAAGATATCCATGAATCTGGAATTACAACAAAACAGTCTTAAAGAATCCAAAACCAGGAATAAAATTGGTCAAAATTCATTAACTGCATAGAATGGGCTCATAAATGCAACATCTGAGGATACAAATCATTCTTTCGTTGAACCAGTGATAGTGATGATGAAGATGATCACTTTTGAGAAATTTCAGAGCATGTTAGGCTAATAATCGCGTTAATACCGTGGTAAACGTTTTGTTTATTGATCCTGAGAGGCTTTGTACATGTGAAAAAACGTACCTCGGCCCGTGTACTAACTTTCCCCGCATAAGGGCATGTTGGTACATGTGTATTGTTTTAGGAAATATTTTTTCAAAACTTAGTTTTAATGACTTTCTTCCAAGCGTTGTTATTTTTTATAGGTGAATGGAGTGTTTTCATACGCTGTCACAGTCGTGTCATTGGAAAAAGTTATATATAAAAATTGGTAAATTCTAAAGGCAAATGTGCACCCAACTAGCACCGGCCTCCCCTAATCAGCTTGGATATTGACGATAATTAATTTACTTATGGCTAACTAAAAGATTTTCTTGAGAATGAGCTTTTTTTGTACGTCATCTCTTGTAACCAAAATTTAACATGCCTCCCGATCCCTCTCTCTGACATTTTTTCCTAAATTCACTGCCGGTGACAATATTGTTATAAATTAAAACCAAAACTAATTCAGTAATAACGCGTTTATAATCCAGGGGTGAGCCGTCAATTACAGCTCCCTATTCTCCGCGAAGGAGTTGCTCATCTCGATTGTTACTCTCGTTCATGGAGTGATTCGTTCCATGATCAGCTAAAAAAAGGCTTAGTTTCACTAACACATCAGAAAACAAATGAACAATTTAAAAATATTGTTGCTGGATGTATTACAGACACCAATTATGATACTTATAAAGCTATCACTTTACTACAAGTATTTGGGAGCTTATACGATTTTAAACGATAAAACCTTTTTCCTAAAAAGTCTGCTCTTAATATTTATCATTTACTTTTATCTTCTTACTCCTATGTCTTTTTCTTCAAAATTCACTTTCACCGTTTCATTTTTAAAATCCTCCAAGCTTTCTCCACCTTTCTCCATTTTTTCGTCATAATTTTATTCGACTATCTCCTCTCTTTCACCTTTCGTTCTCTATTTATAAAGTTAACAATTTCCATTTCTGTATCCATACCAAGTTCACCGTATGATGATTTAAACTAAGCGCATTTTTTCGTCAGGCAGTTTTCATAAATTGTGTGTACATTCTTTTACCGCTCATATAAAAACATCATTTACTAGTTCAAATAGCACTGAGATTTTGAGGCTATTCCTGCCTGCTGTAATTGAGGAGATAGCAACGCTAGTGACTTTCACTGATAAAAAACAATCAATTTGTCCCGGAAGATCTGATCGGTCGGATTTCATCATCTACTCCATTTTTCGTTGTTTGGACATTATCTAATTTTCAACAAAACAACACCACGTAATCGTATCATGATAAATCTCTGGACGTAATCTTATCCAGAGGGTTCACGCATCAAATCCCTTATCACCGTGTTATTTTTCGGGTCACTTCACTCTATGGTTGATTAATTTAAATTCTAATGATGTGCGAACGCTGGACAGTTTAGTTCCTGACCGTGGGTATGTTAAGCAATGGAATTAAAGTTTTAACTTAATCTACTACTCCGTGATACCATAGTTTGTTTGAAGTTTGTATACATTTTGAGTTTTGTTTGTTGTATGTACCGCATTTTGCGAAGTGGAATTGATAAATCATGGAGAACACTGGATTTAGTAAATTAATTCTCATTGGTCGTTCAATCCTGAGATTGGCTGACTCCAGCCATCCACACATCTCTATCTAATGCTAGATACCTTACCTCCTGGGATCTCCTCCTCTTACTTTCCTCTTTATTTGGTCCAAGAACTTATCCATGGGTCTAACTCTGAGAACTTTTCCCTCTATTTTACTCTCAATTATGCTCTTCACAAACAAATTGTGTCTCAGTGTGTGTCCAATCCCTCTGATTCATCTTTTCTGTATTGCATATCACTTGGTCCTTTTCCACTCTTCTGTCCACTTTATCATTTCCTATTTAGTTCCTCCATTTTATTTTTAGCATACTCCTTTAGCAACAGGTTTCGAAGGTATCTAGTCTGTTATGGTCAGCTTCTCCAATGGTTCATTCTTCCGTTCAATAGAGTGACACGCTCTACACGCATGGTTTTACATTGCACTTTCTGGTTTGTTATTCTATCTTTTTGAGCACTGCAGTTGTCTTTTTCCCATGAACTACTTAGCTTGGGCTATTCTCCGTGTGATGCCCGTTGTACTTCTTCCGTCCAACGTGATGGTACTTCCGAGATAGGTGAAGGAATCCACTCGGCCTTATTTCTCTCCTCTCTGGGTGACTTCTACATTTAGCTTCTCTCTTCCGCATTCAAGGATTTTAGTCTTTGTCTTACTTGTATGTTGTGTTCTTGTAAAACTTTGTCCATGGCGTTTAATGACCTTTGAAAACAATTGCGCTATATCTGCGATATCATCTGCGAAACGGAGCATGTTTATTTCTTCTCCGTTTATATTTATTCCACTCGGTCCTCATTTCTTTTGCATCTCTTACGGCCTCCTCCAAGTACACGTTGAACATTGCTATATACATGTTAATATTGCTGTTTTCAGGTATTCTCGTCGCGTGTTTAGTTTTTCTGACTACAGTTTCTCCCCTCTTCCTGGGGGCGTCTTCAGGTCCGTTGGACATTTTGTAAAAAGAGAAACCATAGAAAAATTTAGGAAAAAAATGAAAAATTAATAAATAACTGATTAAAATTTTGGTAAAAATACCAGTTAGTCTGATTTTTGGTTTACAAAATGTCCAACGGACCTGAAGACGCCCCCAGGAAGAGGGGAGAAACTGTAGTCAGAAAAACTAAACTCGCGACGTGAATACCTGAAAACAGCAATATTAACAAGTATATGAGTCGCGAAAGCCTTCAAAGAAATTGCTATATACATGTTTATTAAATTAATATACATATATAGCTTTCAAATGAAATTAACCGTGTGAGACTACATGCTTCTACCGCTTAACTCGAGTAATAAAGATGAATATTGTGTGAAGTCAATAAGAGTCGTACATGAGAGCTCTAAAGTAGTCAGAATAATTTTTTTACTCTGTGTGGTATCGTTGGCGAAAGGTGAGTATTATCTTTACGGCCGTCCTTCACTCCCCTTCTCTAGTAAACATTCTAGAAGACTGATAATGTTAATTTTGATGTATGCCTCTATCACGATAAGGGATGAGAATCCTTAGGAAATTTTTTGACTACCTCCTAAGGATATCCTTTGAAAGAATTGGATTACATTTTTTTCACATATTTATATAACTGAACTTTTCGTCATATGACTTACGCAATTGCAGTCAGCGTAAAATACTCTTATTATGGCTCAAACATCTCATTCTTTTAAATTATCAGATACATTTTTAAGTTCTCGCCTACTCCTCTCCTGTGTTTCCCTCCGTGCCCTTCCGCTTCTAACCTCTGCTCTGCTCTGAAAACTCTTAAATTGGATTCCTTGAATACATTACCTACCGCATAGCTTATAGGGCCAAAATATTCTTGAAAATAAATTTAATAAATGTGTCATCGAAACACATTGCTATGCCTTCACACCAGCGCATAGTAACACATCTCTTCGACCCAGACGCCTGTAGATGACCCTAGATAATCGTAGATGTTGTCAGTCGTCCTATATGGTCTGAGTATATGTTATTCATTGTTTTTAACCAACATTCGAATGGGAAGATCCTTCCTTCATCATTATCAAGTTCTTCACCTTAAGTTCACAGGAGTTTTATAATTCGTTTAGTAATAAATCCGCGAAAGGTTGTCATTGTATTAAAAGATCTCTATGATGAGTGATATTTCCCATAATATACCCGAGTATCATATAGTTTAAAATGTAATTTTTTTCAGTCACGGTTTCAGAATCTGCCATCGACCCTCTATTTCTTTAAATTATATTTTATGTTACTTTTTATATTATTTTATGTGCATTACAATGTCAGCTAATGAGTTAAATAATCATTTTTGGAGTCGCGACTTCATATTTCACCATGGGTTCCATTTCATTACGGGACTAAACTACACATAAACATCAGTAAGAAATTATCCGGAATATTTTTGCTAGTAAATGTGAGAAAGGTACATATATTGCTCCTATTTTTTTGTGGAATAACCCTAACTTTTACCGTTTTACCATATTTCTTTAAGCTTTATTTCAAGAGATTTCAAACCTTTGATTACTATTTGGCCGTTACTTCTTTATTCCCTGTGCAACGCATGTCCGTGCTACGCAAAGTGCTCATCAAAGAATACAGTGACGCGTCAGTTCGCGCTGATTGACATCAGAAGGGCTAACTGGCGGAGCACTTAGGGGATACATTTTTTTCTAGCTGGATCGTAAAAAGTGAATTCAGGATTCGCAATGGTGGAAATTTGAACCCTTTGTAACCACCTCGTCGATAGTTGTATAAAAAAGGTTTTTTTTTATTATTTCGGACCATTGAGACTCCTTCAATTTCATCCGCACATCGAGCGACTCAAACGAGTGAATTTCGCACGTACCCAGCGGTGAAAAAGAGCCGGGGAGCATTTTATTCTTATTGCGCTTCACGCGAGTGCACTCAAAAAAGCGTTCATTTAAAATTCATTCCATTGCCTTTTTCTCCATCGCCCCCCCCCCTCCCCCGCCGTCTCCCACCACCACCGCTGAGCGCCACAATGGGCGTGGTTTTTATTTGACAAGTTTTCGCACGTTTTTTTTCCGTTCGCAAATTACAACCGTTTCAAAAAATTCCATTCCGATGTGTGTTCGCGGCGGAAGTGGCAACCGCGTCTACGTCAGTCTTCAAAATCGCCCCGCTGGAGATGTGGCAACCATGAAATCACTTCGATTCGAAGATTTTTTTTCTTCCCAACGGATATATTATTTTACTGTCTTTTTTTTTAAGGCAAACCCCTGGATGTTTTTCGACCGAGGATGATAGCAGAAAAAAAATGAGGAGCAGGTACCCACATTCGCTCGTAACATTAATCACTTTTCCTTTCGCGATTGTCGTATTATTCCACTGCAGTGGACTTTGCGCATCCCAGTCTGCGCCGAATTGCACTGAGAGAAAAGCCGAACTCCTCTCGTTACAACGCCCTCACATCCGGAAGAGGATAATTCCGTTCAATTTTTTTCTTTCACCCGCCGAAGTAGAAAAGGGAAAGTATTTTTGTTATCGTCCAGAGAGTTTGTGCACGAGAGTTCCCGCGGAAATTCTCGGTCTGATGTATCGTTCATTCGTTTTGGTTTCCATTTTCGGAATGCTTCTTTTTTTCGCTTATCACAGTGTTCGTTTTATGCGTGCAGAGTTGCGAGACGTGAAGTATCCGTCTGTGATATACAAAGCAGTGTATTTTTTCCGTTATCAATCGAAATTAGACGACTGTTCGGTCCAGGAAGGCCAAGAAATATGCTCTCATTTAGGAAAATTGTATTATACTATCGTATTTTAGCAGTTCTTACGTACATTTATTCTAAAAACTTCGGCAACACGCATTAATAAGGATACATGATATTTTTTTATACCGAAATGTCGCCGGATTGTAAAATGAAAGTATATCTTACATATAAAAATTAATATTTGTATATTCATCTTCTATGGGTTCCAATACCATTCATCAGATTACGATAAAACTTTGATGAGTTGTAGTGCGCGCGCATAGGAAGGTTTTATGAATTATTATATCCATTGAGCAATAGGTGGAGCGGGAGTCGTTTCAATAAATGAGTGTTGACACGCGAGCTTGTGAAATAAGCAAGTAACGACAGGTAAGCAACAAAGCGGATTGTTTACGAGTATCTCAATTACGTGCTTCAGAATGGTATCAGTGAGACCTAATACAGCGTGCATCAGAATCATATCAGAAAGGCATAATTTGTGTTAAAAGGAACGTAATTAATTTGTACGTAGAATAAGGTTTGGTGCAGTGGTCTCTTTGCTCGTTTTTTTTTTAATTCTTGCAATCGATATTTTTATACGCTTAGCTTTTTTTGCTGAAATTTTTGCACTACTTCAACTACACAATAGAATATTTTATTGACTTAGAAACCGCAGCATAGGCATGGAATGGAAACTCATTTACTTACTTACTTACGTACTTAAGAGATTTGTATTTGTACTTGTACTTGTATTTCAAGAGGAGCAATAAATTTATCTTATCTTATCATGCCTTAATTTGTGCGTTACAAAATCCTGAGTAGATACAAGGAAAATATTGGACTAGGTCTAAAATTTATCTGTTTTGTACGTGTGTGACTTCTTAGAAAGAAAAAGAGGCATTGCAACGCATGCCGGGCACAGATATTCTATCCAATTGTTGAATTTTTGGCGACGGGAATATTTATTTTTTTCCGATTCTGTTTCATGGAAATCTCACCGAGTTACATATTCTTCATCAAAGAAAAAAGTCACTGGATAATCACTAGTATGTAATGTGCTGGACTCATCAGATTTTTTTTCCTTTCCTCGATCCGATGGGTTAATTCTTGCGTTTTTTTCCCGTGGCGTCGTATGTTTCGGTAGCCTGGGTAGGGTCGGGTTGGGGCGCTGTATGTGAGGAGTAGGGGGGAAGGGGCGGACGTTGTTAGGGAAAGGATCATGGACCGCAGTGGTAGGGGTGGTTTGTGAGGGGCCGGGTGCAGGAACTGGTGGGGAGGAGTGGGAAGAGGGAGGGGATGTGTGGTCGGTCGGGGAGGATAAGAATGAATATTAACGAGGAGTCACATGAGATCCAGGTTTTTCTAA
Source organism: Ceriagrion tenellum (assembly GCA_963169105.1). NCBI lineage: Eukaryota > Metazoa > Arthropoda > Insecta > Odonata > Coenagrionidae > Ceriagrion > Ceriagrion tenellum. Next base: position 55,203,475 of record OY720643.1, on the reverse strand, counting down.
ATGACTCCCGAGAGGGGTTTGTGGGTGAAGGGTTTAAAGGATAGTCCACGTGTAATGTGAAAGGGAGTGTGTGGGTATATTTGGGGGGGAGGGGGGCAGGAGGGCGGACAAGAGAGGGCCTGGTGTTGGCTAAAGGGTTAGGCAGACCAAGGGTAGGAGAGTAATAGCCATCGCTAGTGACTGCTTATGCCGGCGTATTGTTGCTCTCGTAGATGGCATTAATTTCAACGTAATCTGACCGAGATTTATTCGGATTCAGAGTAAATCCACAAACTAGTTTCTAACTAAAAGTTAACTATTTTTAAGAATGTCAATATTGATATGGTGATATAAATCGAGATAAAATTTGTATCTAATAACTGAGAAAAATTACTATTTCAATACGTGTAAATGAGACCCTATATTGAAGTACGCACGTCTTTAATGCCATGCACCGAAAATGTCTTTCACCGCTGCAGGATTTTGAGTCCGAGAGAATGTTTTTCCTCAAAATTATTGCAGAAAATTCATAATTTATTTAAAGAAGAACTGAAGAAATGCAAAAATACTTGCAGTTGCGTTTTTTACCTGACATCAGCGTTAAAACGTTCACGTAAAAATAACAATTTCTCTTTGAGGTGGTCAGCCGAAACAACTCTTTGGAAAACGGCTAATAATTTTGTGCAGAATAGGTGGTCAATACATTCCAATACTTTGGGGTTCAAATAAAAATCAGATCCTACCCTCTTTTCAGCGCTAAGATTTCTGCTTCTCGTGCGGTGACTTGTGGCTGAAACTTTCTTAACCTGGTGCATTTTGTGATGGGTGTTGGTAATTTCAAGTACAGCTTCATACACACGTCGATAACGGAATCGTAATAGGTTTTTGTGAGCAGCCGGTTAGAGCCAATGAGAAGACCTACAGAAAAACTAGAGAAAACTACAGAAAACACATCATAATTTTTCTTATTTAATTTTGCGTGATTAAATGATAAAAATTATATTTAAAAATGCATTATAATATTTTTACTACGGGTAAAACGTAATACGATAAATTCCTGTTTTTGACGGTGTTCAAGCAAAGCTCCGACTTTCGGAATTCGTAACTCAAACACAAGTAGGTACTTTTTATGACAACCGTATTCCAATCAGTGGTATATATATATGTTTTCTATGCAATTTTAAGTTACAGCGTTGTATTGTTAACAAAAAAAGTTGTTATTAATTTTGTAAAATGTTTGCATTTCAAAACTAGGACGTCATACGATTTCGTTCTTGGTGGCGTTGTAATCTGTATGCCTTGAAAATTTCCGATATTTAATTGTCCAATATATCAATAAGTGCGTTTGCTTCACTACATTGGGCAGTCTATTGTTGAAACGTTTAAACCTTTTCACAATTCTCTTACCAGAGTTTTCTCATTTGAAAGCTTGATTAATATCACTCATTTGCATCCATCAATACGTATAGCTGAATACATTGTCATTGAGCTCAGTTTTACTTGTCTGTTACACTTTTCTACCGCGGACGTCTGATTCTCATCTCTCTTTATTCCTAATGATTCACTTTCCCCCAGCTTTATCCATTTCCACATTTTCAAGCCAAGTAATTCATCGTTGTTATATTTGTCTGTCCATTTACGTTCTCCTATCTCCTCCTGACACACATCTATAACCGTTTCAGTCCCTTTCCATCTGATTTCTGCCGTATCAATCTCTCTTAAAGTCATTTCTAGACATTATCACTATCAAATTGCGCTCTTTTTTCAGTTTTCTGCAATTACTCCTTCTTTATCTGAGTTCCAAGCATCTTGTTTTACTGATAAAAAAGTTGATTATATTTCAGGTATCCTATTTTACGTACATACAATAATGCAAAGATAAGTAAATGTAATGGAATACTCACTACTACCTAGCAGTATTAATCTAACTATAACAAATATATGCTTTAAAAAGAAGAAAATGAGAACATATGGAGAGAGAGATCTTTGCTCTGAGCAGGAGAATGAGGGGTCTTATAGCCGTTGGGGCCCATTGGAAGACTTGAGATACAAGTCATGATTTTCTTTATGCCGAATATTTCACTGCGAGCACCAAATATCCGCCAGAGATCTCTGGTAGACGAGGAAAAGAACTGATTCATGTATGCTTAAGAGTAATCAAAATGCTACAATCGAGAATCCTACTCCAGAATTCGAGATAAACTTAATGTTAACCTAAAGACCCAAGCATCTTGTATATTACTAAGCAATTGATGATGATCAGGAGTAAAGTTTTTGGATTCAGACATGCAAAAAAGAATTTCATAATTGGGAATTAATCAATAAGGTGTTCATTTCTGATGGAATGGAAATGAGGAAAATCAGTGGCATCGGATCGAGTCCATTTTCGGCTGGCTTGGGTTATTGGTAGCTTGGTTACATTTTTTTGCTGATTATTGATAGTTTGGATGCTGAAAATATCGGCGTCGTCTACTATGGTATTTTAACGCTGGTACCATACTGCGGGCATATCCCTCCCCTAGTCACAAGATGAGTTAAGGCGGGAGAGTTAAAAAAAAGGAAAAAAATATTAAATATTAATAATGGAATAGGGGGTGGGGTGGATGGTGCCCTTTTAATATCGCTATCATTCCATTTTTTTTCTCTCTGCCCTCCCGAAATTTCGTCCCGCCATAATTGGAAAGGCTGTGGCTTTAGCGCTCTTCTGCTTTATACGTAATGGCGTCCCGGGGGCGTATATCCTTTCTCTACAATCCCCTCTCCCTCCCACTTACTCTTAAGGGCCACACACCAGAGGGCAGCGCCGGCGGCCGCGGTTGTCAGAGGGGGATTGTGGGGGTTAGCAGGGGGTGTAACCTGGATTTTTTTCCGCGTGTCTGCGCTCGCAGCAGTGCGTTGGTTTCGGCCAGCCCGTGAGAGGGAGCCGCCAAGAGGAGAACGGAGAGATATGGCCCCAATGGATTTTTCCCAGGGCCTTCTGGTGGCGAGGGAATGTTTCTAATTAAAAAAACTGCCATATTTTTTCTCGCCCTGCCTCCTCCCTTTCATCCTTCTCAAGTGTTATCCTTTCAAGGGTTCACATCGCGTCCACGCGACCTCACTTGCCCTTCGAACGCTCGTTGCCCACCTCTTCACCCCCTTGGCGTCTCGTCACCCAGGACTCACGATATCCCGTGTGGATACAGTATTCATCCATTCTATGACACGACGCTATGTTGACACTTTCATGAAATATAAGCAGTGTGGCGCATTTTATAGGCGTAATACGGAGCCGTTTATCTGGAAAACATTCGGTAATATCGCATGAATCGACCAGTTATTGATATTTGTCCCTCTATGTACACCCTTTCCGATATCATCACTGTGGTAGTAACCATCATTCGGATCAAAATCTCGAGAAATGTGAGTCGTTGAGGGCACCTTTAAATAACTTATCAAGTAGATTCAGCAAAATATCTGGTCCACAATTATCTCATGTGTTTCTGTTCATGCGGTGGAAATAATCAATTAAATTGCATTAAAAATGATAAAATAAATCATATTTTAAATCCTCATCGTAACCAAAGCATTGCTATGGCATGGCTATAAGGCAAGAAATCCAAATTTAATGGGAAATATATCTTAATACATGCTTTTTTTCAGTATTATACCTGGATATTTGTTAGAAACGTATTGTTTCGCGATCATAAGATAAACTTTATTATTCAAATCGATTTTTTTCGAAACAATTGTCGTGACATAAGGCCACGCATTAAAACGGCACTATAGTCAAGAAAGCGGTAGCATAAAATATTTGTCACTAATATCCATTCATATTAGCATGAGTACACGCATGCAATGTTTTGCAATAATCTGCACATAAACGATAACGATAATCGCTCCAACCACCTTTAAGCAGTTTGAGCCAGGTATTTCCCTAGTCACAATGGAAACTGTAATTAATTAACTTATGCGTTGTAATTTCGGCAGCAGTAAGAATGAAGTTACTTGTATAATTCTAATTGTGCTATAACATACATTCATACGAATAAATTTCTCAGGAATTCGATCAAATATATTTGCAGTCTTCAACTTTAATCAAGTTGTTCGCGCAGTAGGTTGAGATCTCCTTCACAGCGGAAAGAGTGTTGGTTATTGTGAAATAATTACTGCAGTGATAATATGATTTAATTTTAAAAATAGTTGAGAAAATGTCCAAACTACATACTGTTAATTTTTTAAAGTTAAAAGCTCTGGGTGATAGGATTTCCTTACTTATTTAATTATACCTATCTGAAGTGCATGAATATATCATTTTCCATGCAAACTTGCAGGTATATTTACGCAAGTATTTCGGCAAATAGTGCGGTAAGGGACTGATATTTTGGTATGTATTTGGAAGAAAGATATATTTTTCTTTACAATCAGACCAAATTCATTGAATTCGAGGTGATTTGGTATTTCGCTCAAACTACCTTAAATGATACGCTCTGGGGGGACACGTCATGTGCAATTCTCTATCCGTTGCGTGAAGCGTTGACCTCCTGGTCCATATTGGCAAAGGTGTGCTGATGTCAATCCTGGCTTTCTCACCAATCTCTTCTCTCCAAGAGTTTGCCTATCCGCCTAACCGTCTCTTTATTATGGCTCAAGTGACGTAAGTCTATCTACTGAACATCCGGCTGTAAGTCTTTGTGAGCTGGGAATATATGAAATAATTTTTCAATGTTTTTTAAAGAGAAGGGAAATTCACGGGCCGTTGTTCTAGGAACAAATGTTAAAATATAAATAGTTAAATATTTTGTTTTAGCGCTAAAAAACACAACTAAAAGCTATTTATCGTTGTAAACAAATCATTATTTCGTAATTGCATTTTAATTTTATAATATTTTTATTAATATTAATAAAGATAAAATGAAATCCTAGAAATAGCTAAGTATTTTCTTTTAGTACTAAAAAATCATTACCATAACCTGTTTATCGATGTAAAATGATCATTATTTTTTCAATTTTCTTTTAGTATTAATGCTAGATGTCCAATTGAGTGAATAAAATTGATTCCACCATCGTGTTGATCGTATTTTCACCCCGATCACAGTTCTGAATAAAATGTGTAGCAAAAAGTGAGCCCAAGCGACCATCATCAGTTATATCTGTAATATTCAATGTGTAGTGTGCTGGATAATCAACCATGATGCGGAACGTTTCGCATAACAGGCGGAGTCGTTCGATTTGATATATCCGTCGCTCTATCGATCCGGGTCTTTGCAACCGTTTTCACCCCACGGCGACCATTGCTGAGCGTTTACTTCAGTACGGCACCCCCGAGGATATCTTCGAATATGGAGGGCAAGTCATCGTTTTGAATACAAATGCAGTGGCAAACGAACAACGACGTTGAGAAACATGTGCTATGCTTGTGGGGAATACCCCAAAACAATCACATTAATGGTGGACTTGTTTACGTTGCGAAGATCCGTACCGAAGATTGAGTTCAATCTATATGTACGATCTTGATGACAGACCCATTTTTGCTCTATTTTTTTAAGTGATTAACATCGTCACTATGCTTGTGGTTCTATATCTATACCTTTACTGGAGAAAACGAGGTTGTTATTGATTTTTACGAAATATCTCGCTTACAGTAGGTATATTTATTGTAATGTTAATTAAAGACGTGTCATAAATGGATGTATTGTTTCTAAGATTATTTTTTTCATTCCTTTTACATGTGCATATTCTTAAAGGTTATATTTCTATTTCCAGGTGAGTACACTTCCACTATCTACCGTTTCATACCGGCGCTCTCTGATTGCTGTTTCAGTTGAAAATCAATGTGAGTATTGACTACAAATTCATCCAATTTCCAAGGCCGTGGAATCATTTTATCGATGCCACAATGCGCTTGGTATTTAGAGATGGGGCTAAACAACTACATTCTATCTAAGTTCTCCCTCCTAATTTGCATTTGATCACCCGAAAGAACAAACATGACTCGAAGGATTAGCCCACCGTCTTTGGTGCCAAGCGATCATTGAAATAAGCGTCAAAAATGTCAGGTGAACGTCGGCCTTCCCGCTTTTTGCTGCATAACCCTTCTCTACTAATCTTCCGAGCTGAACGTGTTCAGGTGTTACTTGATGGAGAGCCAGTTGACGTCAATCCCTTTCTTTTAAGTTGGCCTCATCACTTTTTTTCGTTCTTTTCCTCATCCACCGCTTCACCTGCTTAGACAGCGGGCTGTCTCGGAAAATCCATTTATCGGTAAAGAGCCGCGCAAAAAATAGTTGATTCCCTGACAAGGAAAATGTATCTTTTGGTGTACCTAATGTAAGCGAACTTTTTCTTCTGCTCGATGTAAAAGCAGTAAAGCCCTGTTTTTCTATGTATTTATCAATAGTAATTCATTATCCTGTAGAATACCATAAATTGAACTTCGTAGGGCTTTTTAAGCAAAATGGGCACGCATGAGGTACATGCGCAGATAGCACTGAATTAAGAATATTGCTTACCCACATAGAGTTTTTATAGGTCAATAGTAACAAAATAATACGTACTCATGATGATATAGATTATTTGCGCAGAGCAGAAGGAAACGATTGATTTTATGGTGCTGAAAACTTGAAATGATGCGGTAAAATAGTCGTTCTCGACGGAATTGATTGACAGCGAGGCTTGCTCGTCAGAATGCCAAAAGGAAATGACTAAAACAACTTGTTTCAATTACATCACATGTTTTTGAGTGGCTACAGAATCTAAATTATCATTGAAATCAGCATTTAAGCTTTTTGTTTGTCTCTTTATCGAGTTTCATCGTTAAGCATTATATCGTTAATATTGCCTAAACTGGTCATAGTTGGACAGAAAGAGGTGACTAAAGGAAACGTTGGTTTTAAGTAAGATGTGGATTTACGTATTTGATTGAAAAAATCATATATATACGTCGTGTTTTTCTATTATTGGAAAAGTCATCGCCCGCGCTAATTGATGCCACACGATAATATTTTTTCTTCCTAAACTGTTTCCTTCCTAAACTGTTCCATTTATAAAGAGTATATTTTTAGGAATGATGGAGAAGAAGAGAATAAATACAAATATTATCATATTATGAAAAGACATTAAAACCATTTGAGTTTGAGGCTGGTCCGGAGTAAGCGTTTCCAATCTCACATCGCGCGCGTACTACCGATTCCAATAAAAGCGGCATATACTCGGAAAAGTCGAGCAGATAGCTAGTGCAAATAGGCTGGAACAAGTAAACTACATTGCATATCAATAGTATTTTGTTTTCTCAATTTCTATTACTATTTATTTAATTATTTTGAGAGCTTATCGCATTATATATAGGTGTGGGAGCGCCAACTTATAGGAATGATTGAAAAACTGTCCCACAACTTTGGAGCAGTCACTCATCAAATCATGCTACAACAATTGTTATGCTAGTAATACACGCTCCTCATCACCATGTGACAAAGTTAAGGTGGATTTTGAAAATCATCTCTGATATTCAAATTTCATCTGCGATATCGTCTTGTGGCTGTAAGTTAGTGGGATTTATTGGGGATATGGGAGGCGTAGGCACTTTTCCGAGGCGGTCGGCTGTCGGATGTGTCGTTATCACCGGTTCTATGGATTGTCTTAACGCATGGAAATAAGAGAAAGAAGTCCACTTTGCAGGCGGAGAGGTCGCGTAGTGTGGGGAGCTCGAGAGATTGGTTGGCGTTGGAAAAATTACTCAACCTCTTGGGTGGAGAGAAGTGATGATGGTGTGGCGACATCCAGATGGTAGTTTATGTCGGTGGTCTTGATATAAAGACGGTGGTCTTGTTAGAAAACTAGTTGTGTCCGATGCGGTAAGAATCGGTGCTAATCCTTTTCACGTCGAAAAAGAAAATTTAATATTGATAGTTTGTTGCAATCTGCATGGTTTCGTCACCATGTATAGTATTGTCGACTCCTGTGCATGAACATTAGCTATTGAACAATTAAATAATAATATTGGAAGGCTATTTGGGCTGATTGAGGTTAATTTTCCGTAACAATCCTAAAACGTTTACAGTGGTAACAATAGGTCGCATTGTCAAAAGCCCCTCCAATATTTGTGAAACTCACCTGAAATCATTTGATTAAGCAGGAAGGTAGATAATTGCCTTGGGACTAATGTGTCATCGCTTCTTCACAATGCTTCGCTACGAGGTCTTTTGTTTTGTAAGCTATCAAGATATAGAAATTTTCGGGTCACGGTGTACATCATTCTACTCTATTGGTTTGTTATTTAGGGAGCCCATGAACTTTTAGATCATTTGTTCTGTCAGACACGGGTGAATAGGTTCGGAAGAAGAGGATTATTGGGCAAATGGAGGGGTGGACGGAGCCAGCCTTTGCCTGAACATAATAAAAGGCACTAACGGAGTTGCCATCAAACACCAATCCGACGGATGGAGTACTGCATTTGATGAGCTTTTCACTTAGCACTCAAGTAGAGGTCGGACTCTCACTGAAAGTATTTAAAATTTTCCTGAACTCGAACCTTAACCATCGAGATGAGAAGCCGTTACACTTTCCACCGCATTAACTTGGTCCAATTCTTCTGCATATTATTTTGATTATCACTTTCGTTGCAGGCTACAGTCTATTTCATGCGAATAGGATTTTTAAGAACTTTTGTCCAGTCAATATATAACGTTGCTTTAGTCAGCATTCCTTTCGAACAGTAACTCATCGTCGGGGCTCTCATGGACAAACAATCAATTTGGAAGAGCTCCTTAAAAACGAAAATAAATTGACGCATTTATTTGATCGAAATCTTCAAACAACCTTTTACATTTAGATCGTTGGAGTCCACTCTTAACTAATTATAGCACACATGCATAAATAATTTTTAGATATTTTTTTTCTTTTGATGAATTGCTATTCTAAAATTAACAGTGTACGTACGCAGCCGGTTATCTCAAAAACCATCAGCATTCAGAAATCGAGGGTCGGTATTCTAAAATGAGTTTCCCAACGTGTCCCCCACATTCCTCTTACTTCTGCAAGAGTCGAAGCATCCTCAACTTCCGTGTCCTCTCCTATCTATCCTGGGATGCTGCACCCCAGGTGTTGTCGGGAAAGCCTCTTTCCCCTCTCTGCCGTCGCCTGAACCCGATCTTGACGAGATGGATAGAGGTCCCCGAGGAGATGGGTTGTTTCTCCAAGGAATGGGATCACGAGTGGAGTGTACCTTGAGAAGTGAAGCCTTATGGCGAGCTCTTTGTGCTGGGGGCGGATGTCTTGCGACGATAGGTCGGGCCAACGTCTGCCTCCCAAATCTCCCGCCAGGTTCCGGCTATTTAGAATAAAATATATCAGCGTAATATATTAGCGTGCTACCACATTGAGGTCACGTTGTGAGAGAGATTCATCAAATAAATTGCAAAATGAAACATAAAATTTTCACTAGTCAACATAAAAATTTAAAATTATATCAGCGTACTGGTGCAAAAATTTCAAATTACATATTGTCATCACACATCAAAGAATCACTGGTAGCAGCACTATAGGCATATATTTGAAATTTCTATACAATGCACAATCAGTCACGTGCTCTCAACTAACTAAAAATTCTCCAAGTAAGAATACAATGTGAACACTATATTTATGCTATTAGGGCCATTTTAAATTTCTGGGAGCAGTCCTGAATTTTGCGCAAAACATTTGTGCACAAGAGCATTTCGAATCTGTTTCATGCCATTGAGTTCTATGAATGAAAATGGAGATAGTTTCCTGCTGATTTCACGATCGCACTTTGTGCGGTCTTTGCTAGCTAAACTTTTTATTCCTTGTCTTTAGTTTCTTGAGTGAAACCTCCCCTGGATAATCTAAAATTACATCCAATATTACCTCCACTATTAGCGAGTTGCGATTTCCTTACATCGCTGAACTCAGGCAGCTGCTCCGCCGTCAGGGTCTCTTTATTGTAGATAATGGAGGAAATGGTGCTGGAGGGGCAAAAGAGCAAGAAAATAGAGTTATGTAAGCGGCACGCCGTGCTTGAGGTAAGAATCCCTACCCTGAATACCGTGGTGTCATCATGTAAGACGCCATTCCGCACCCTTTAATGACTCTAGGTGCATTATGAAGCAAGCATACGAGCCAATGTGACAGGGGTGTTGCAGGATAGTATTCAAGAAAGGGGAGGGAACAAAATTCCACTATTCTACTTGAGGTTTTTCTTCAATATTTCTATGCCAGTCGCTTCATTGAGAATTCTACTCCTAATTTAATAGCAAAAGAACTTGTAGTTTTATTACGTCTGCATCACCGCAATTAATCCATAAAACCTGAATGGATACAGCTATTAAAATATGTTTTATCCGCACATTGCGTATGGTACCGAAGAAGTCATTATGAAGAAATCATACGTTTAATTGCAAGTTCCTACGTACTTCTAGCTTATACATCATATGCTCTCGAAATTTTCGTATTGACCTGAGATGAAATAAGTACCTGCCATGCACATTTGCGGCATGTTTTGCGTGTATAAAGTCGACAACTTATTCAATTGGCTTGACATACGAGAATAATGCTGACGCTGGGTTCTCCTCAATCTTTTCATTTTTATAAAGTAAGGCTCCTCAAAAATATTTAATTCCTTCCGCATTAAGGTAGTTTGACCGAGAGTTTTTTTCTAGCCATAATGGAAACCATTTTCACATTTTATTTTTCTATTGAAATGCCTATAAGACGGAGAAAATAAATATTGGAATATTTTTGTTACAAAAGTGTTTTATGTGAGTGCAGTCACAGTAATTCAACAAAAATATCAATGAAAGTCTTCAATTTGACTATTTATTTAATTACAGTACGTATGAAACATTAAAAACGGGTTTCTTTGTGGTTCTGTAAAAATAACCGCGGTGGTTTATTTTTAAATTTAGTCGAGATGACGTACAGACGGAAGACAAGTTTAATTTCCGCCTAGATCTAGGGTGAGAAATCCTAAATTTTTTTGATTGTCTCTCTGGAGTACTCTCAGGAATCATATCCCATGAATAACGGTGACAATTTTTTGTAATTATCTCGAAATATTTGTAACACTTAATCTCAAAATGTAGTGCTGCAAGTACCAGCTATTTTTGGTATATTTGTAATAAAGGATCGTTTTCTTAAAAATGAGGTCAAATTTATCAAGTTATATGTAAAATTTCATCTCGTTCAAACTGCAAAACTGCAAAGTCTTTCATCTTATGAATTTTTGTTACTTATTGCTACCCACTGTCATAGCTCTCGATTTATCTATAGCAACTTCTGAGCGTGGCAGATACCTCCACGGCGCGCCGTGGAGGAATCTGCCGCGGCGATTCGCCTAGTAATGAGAGGATTCATGTGGCACGTCGATCGGTTGGGATCCTTTTTCTCGAACGCGAACACATCGATTGTTACCTTAATTCCCTCCTCTTACGCCTAGAGGGAGAGCATCATTTTTTCTTCTCCCGATTGAACACCGCTGTCATTTCCTCGTTGCCCTTAGCATGCCGATCCGGTGCCACTGCACTTCGACTTGCTCGAGGCGATGACCCGAATGGCTTTCGCCTGGAGAAGTCGGTGAGACTGGGAATCGCTGACCTCTACGACAGGGCCGTAGGAAACTTCCTTTTTGCCCTCATCGGGCAAGTGAATGACGCGTGCGTCGAGGGTTTAGTCAAGAATATTGGGTATGAACTTTCTTCTGGTAGGTGTTCCGTATTCACCAATGTTTTAACCTAACTACCTACATGGTAAAGAGTATTAAACGAATGATATGCGGTGAACGTGACCTAGTGTTTTATTTTTAAGGGGAAATCGTGCTAAATATCTTCCTTAATAAGACGAATTATTCGATTGATTCAGATGAATTTGTAATCGTGCTGCATTTTAAAAATCAGTGGACACATTGATTTGCATAAACAATTTTTCATCTCTTCTTCCAATCAAACTACCTTCCATTCCTCCACCATAATTTTCCCAAGTTTAGGTTTAGAGTAAATGAGTTTTCCACCTGAAGTCCGCCCGTGAGTATACATATATCAGGCTAACGTATCACCAGATTGAATAGTGAAATTATATCATAATCATAGATGAGTTCTAAGCATTTAAATTCTCTTTATTTTCAAATTTTGAAATATGTCATCGAATTTTTTTATGAATGTGTGTTATTATTATGTAAGTGATGACGTGTTCTTCTCAAATTGCTGCGGCAGGAGTATTTTTGGTTCGCCATGAATCTTGTGAGGCAGCGAGCGTCTTTAGGAGCTATGCATTTCCTTAAGAAATATTTATTTGAAAAACGTTGAGTCATAAATATTACTAGCGCAGCAAAACTATCAAGTTACTTTGGTATTTACCAACAGCTGCAAAATCCTTCCCATAATATTTGTTAATATTTATGGTAATAATTTCATGGCATTGCTTTTCTGCCAAAATTAAGAGGGCAAGGTGCAAATTAGCAAGTATACATCTGAAACAGTGATTTCATAGCCAAAATTGCGCTGAAATTTTGGGATAGAACAGGTAAATATAAGTTGTAATATTATTTATATTCCAAATATTTTTACTCCTAACGGGAAAGCAATAGAAACATTCCCGAATGAGTCACCAACAGACGTAAAATTTCGGTATTTACTGAGACCTCGCCGGTCTATGCCGCGTTCTTCAAGGTGAAGTATTTCATTGTTCACTTTGTCACGGTCACTATGTGAATGGATGTGTCACAATCTCAATGAAGCCTATGATTTGCATTGATCTTGTGATGATATTCATCGTTGAACACGAGACGGCCTCCCGTTTTCCCTTTCCTACATCTCCTAAGACTATCACAGCTATCGTGGGCAGCCTTCTTTTATGAGCCAGTGAACTTCATAATTCGATAAGTTTTCCCCCAATTAATGCAGGCATGAGCACTGTAGTTTCGGTTTTAAACTGCGACCTACTGTAACCGACTACATGCTTCAGATTTTTCCATGCTCTCAATCTAATCTACGTATGATTTAGCTGATTTCCAAAGTGATTGTTCAACTACTCAAACAAGAATTCGAGTTCATGTTTCGTAATTAGGAGACATTCAAGAATATTTATTTAACTCTGGAATGATAATTGGCATTTGTTCGGACATTTATATCGGTTTGTGAGATATTGCGATACACATATGGTGCGAATTTAAATCATTCGATACTTACAAACGAATGAACGCAAGGAATCGATCTCCAGTTTACTCAGTTTTCCACTATATAGACAGGCGTGATTCATGATTAAAAGGTTGCTGAAAATAGCTGTTCCATGGATTGGTACCGTTTTTATAGCAATCGGGTTCGTTTTTGTTTCGATTTCATTAAACAATATGCAGGAGCAGCGTCCCTCTAACCTTTTCAACATGCATTTGCCTACCCTATCATCTTTCATGGGTCGTATTTTAAATGAAGAATATATTAGCAAGTCTCAATATCAAATATATTCCCCATCGTTTAATGTTTACATCTAATATTAAACTTCGCTGTTCCATTAAATGGCCTTTAATTTGCGATTTATTCAGCTTGTGTACCCTTGCTCTTAAAGTTCTATCTCTACCCTGCTATAGTAAATGAGACTTATTTTTCCGTCTCATTCTCCATTTTGTCCTTAAAATATTTTGAATTTCTGTAATGTATCCTCTTGGTAGCATATAGTAACATTTGATTTGGCAAACCTGCCCAATCGCCGGCTGAGTAATAGCTGCCAGGTCAGTCATATTTTAGAGCAATCTGAATTGTAAACGGAGAATTTACACTTAAATTGCGTCATTTTATCTTTGCTGAAACGATAGAAACTTGTTCTACTTAACAAACACAAGATAAATTAGACGGTAAATATTTTTCATACATCGAAGTCAATAGTTTAGGGGGAAAATTAATTTATCCCCAAGACTGGGAAATAATATTTATCGATTATGGAGTGTGCGCACTGTCCCGACAAGGGGTAATATTTCGTGTAGGAAGCCAGAGAAAAAAGAAAAGCCAGAGAAGCCAGAGAAAAATTTCCATTCCTTTTGTGATATCATGGTTATGAAAAAAGAGATCAAGCGTCATTTGCAATTCTCATTATTTTATTTTTCCATTCCTAAATTCGGTGTCTGTGTGACTGTAATTCTAATTGACGCCTGTAAGTCTGTAAAACTTCACGCTCTAATGAGTCTATAAATTCTCTCTGTCAACTAGAAAAGGGTTCATTAGAACGCCATTGCTTTTAGTTCTCCAAAATACTCCGAAGGCGTTCGTAAGTTTATGTAAAATTTCCGCGATATTTTTTTTATACATTCCCTTTTTGGGGTTTCCATCTTGCGGCCGCGAACACTTCCATTAAATCGCAAAGCTTTGGCCTTAACAACTCCGCTCATCCTCGCCCTTCTTCCCTCCCAGGAAATAAAAATAATATTATTCAAATTTCTTCCCCTCTCACTAAACCTCTTAAAGGGACTTAACCATACGGCGAGAAGTCAATAAACTCCTCTCTCCTACCCCTGCTCACTGCCACCTCTCTCTATATATTTTTTCTATAAATAAAATGAGAATTGTTGAAAGGGAGATAAGGACAGAAGGCGTGAGAGGTGGAGAGACACAACGAAAAGAGAGAAGGGAGATGAGAAACTTTTCAAATTCCTCTCTTCTATGCATTTTTGAGTACTCGAGGCGGAAAATAATATAATACGTTCTCGACTCTATAAATTCCTACGGAGAGAGAGAGAGAGGAGAAGAAGAAAAAATAATAATTTCTCGGTTCCAGGAACCGTTTAAACAAACTTCTATCTCCTCCCTTTCCATTTTGAGTCTTCATCATTCTCGTTTTTTTTATACGTTCCCATCTATTCCTCCCTCTTTTTCCCCAAAAAATCCTTCTCCGCTCGGACCGACCGCCCTCACGGCCCCCACTCTCCTCCACCCAGTTTCTCTCCTCTTTTTTCTCCTCCCTACTCCACTTCCCTTCAAAAAAACCCTCCCTCTACTCATTACACAACCGCCCCCAACTCCTCTTAAAATTTATACGGGCCAACTCTCCGAAATTCTTCCCCACTTCTTTCTCCGACCCCTATTTCCGCAAAACTCTTTCTTCCCCTCTTCGCAGCCTTTCTCTCCCTTCGTCCCTCACCCTTCCACCTCCCCCCGCCTCTCGATCCATTCCTTCCTCCTTACCACACCCCCCTTTTCCTCCCTTCTCGCCCTGCCGTCCTTATCTTCGCCGAACGAGGGGAAAATGCCCTTCCGAGCTCTCTTCAGCCCCCCCCCCCCCCCAATCCTCTCTGTCCTTATCCTCGCTGAAATTTCTACGAGCCATGTCTCATTCCTCACCTAATTTCGCCCTCACCACCTCTCCCCATCGCACTACCTAACCTCCCCATCTCCGGTAGATCTCCGTACGCTCACGACTTGCATTCCCCGTTTACTCCGCGAAACAAAGCAGCTCAAGGGCTTCCCTGTGGTTCCGTTGATTATCTCCTTGCGAAACCTAACTGATAGAAAAATTTCCGTAATATAAAAGAATGAATGAATCAGGAGTGTATTTTTTCCGCAGATCATGGTGCCTAAAATACTTTTGGATCCTGTTGAAATGTTTCCTTCTTCTCAAACATTCTGAGACTGTACCCACTTGAGTAGTTAAGTGAAGATGAAAGATTAACATAAGATATAACGTATTCTTATACATGGATGTCAATTACTGGCGAGGCTTGTTGAAACGTTACCAACGCATTCGTAATAAATAGAAATCATTACTTCACGTATCATGCGTCGATTGAATTATTATGTCATGTTGTACGAAATAGAAATGTATGATAGATTAGGTAATGGTTTCTTTCCTTGTATTTATTTGAGGGTTTATTCATAGTAATTTATCATGAAAGGGAGTCCCGAGGAGATCAAAATATTTTCATCGAAGTATTTTCAAGGCTTTTACTCCCTACACCAGTAATACCAGAAAGTATACCAGTAAAGCCCCAAGGGCTTCCCTGTTGTCCCGTTAATTTTCTCCACGCGAAACCTAACTGATTGAAAAATTTCCTTAAAATAAAAGGTTGAATGAAACAGGAGTACCTAACCTTTCATGCATTTCTAGTTCATGCAACATGATATAATAACTCAATCGGCGCATGATACGTGAAGTAGTGATTTATATGCTATTATGAATGCGTATTTTCTCATCAGATCACGATGCCTCAAATACTTGTGCATCCTGTTGAAGTGTTTCCTTCTCCCATAAATTTCTGAGACTGAGATGGAATTAGTTAGGCTAAGATGAGAGATCCACATAAGATATAACGTATTCTTTCATGCATGAATATGGAGTGCTGGTGTTACTTATTGAAATGTTACCAAGTCATTCGTAATTGCATGGAAACCATTACTTCACATATCATTCGCCAATTGAGTTACTGCATCACGTTGCATGAAATATTAATGTATGAAATCCAAGGAATGCTACAATGTTAGGTCAATGTAGAATTTCTTGGATTTATTTTGAAGGTATAGTCTTACTGAATTTTCATGCAAGGAATTTTCAAGGAGCTAAACATTTTTATTGAAGTATTCTCAAGACTTTTACACTCTATACCAATAAATATTTTATAAAAAGACTCGAGGATTTTCTATGTATAGTCCAATTATCCAACATAAGAACAAAGCGTATACAATACCGCACTATCTCAAGAGATTCTTATTGTGCTTCTTCACGCGTCAGTATATATTCGCTCATCTTTTGCGTATTTGACTTTTATTAAATTTATCTCGCAATTTTTGAAGTTCTATGATGTTGCAGACAATTCCGTCAGATGCTGATATTTGAAAATATATGTCTGCGTTACAATTTCCGTGGCGTACTAAAACCATTTTATAATACAAACAAGCAATAGTGTTAAATTATGTATTTTCAAGGCTAGAAGTAACAGCAAAGAGTAAGTCAGAAACAGCACCCTTAAAACGTTTTCAATAAATGGCCGATTTCTTTGAAATAGATGTGCAATGTTCTCACTAGAATAAACTTTATTTTTGCAGGCTTGTGGTAACACTGAGTATGTAAGGCGGGAAGTATAAGAGAAACTCAGATTAAAGGAGAAAAGCTTTACCGCTCTGCAACCACTCATATTATGTTTCGTATAAAATTGCGAGTACGGACCTAACTGAATTCGCGCCTAGTACGGACCTGGGTCCCCCAGGACCCAGACTTTTAACCCTTTTATTACGGCATGACGGGATATCACGTCATGCCGCACTCAAAGGGTTAAAATCGATTTCTAGTCACAATATTTACTTCTCTAGTAAGAAATGAATGAATATAAATGAGGATAATGATTTAGACAGAAAAGTGTAAATATGCTATATGTTTCAGAAATGAAACACTAAATTACACATTGCAATAAATATGAAACAATTTTTTTTTAAAGGAGAATTTATGGGTATTAAAAAAAAATATTTTTGAAAATAAAATATAGTCAGTTTAAACATGTTAAATTTTTATTCACTTACAAATATTCAAACTCCAAGTTCAGAATACCTAGGGTCATATTACAGTCAAAAATTATATTCCAAATTTATTCTAGAGGAAAACGACTACGTGAACAGTGGAGACACATCAAGAAAACCGAAAATCGAGTCCTTTATACCTTGAGGACAATTTTAATATATTACAGTGGCATGCTGAGTGAGCTGAATTTGTCTATACTTAGAACTGCCTCGTCATAACAGCAATATAAGTTGCACAACGTAGGGTACGGTGCTGGATCTCAGAAGACCCTCAGTGTTTTGCAGTCCCGGGAATCCTGTAATTTAAATAGAAGTATACTTTTGTTTTAGATCATAAACTCCAATTATGATTCTCTTGGAATACGTGAAGTATCAATTACTACAAAAATCAATTGAAAAATTATTTTTCTAAAATGTATATCTGGTCTCTGGAGACCCAAGGTCCGTACTCCGAGTGATTTTTCCTTTATTTTATATAAGTACCTTTTTTTGTTAATTATATGGAATTTACAAAAATGTACAAATTCAATACCTAAAAGACAAAAGCAAACTTATACAAAAGTAATTCAATGCAAATCTTGTAAAATGCACGCTATTTAATCAACTTTACAACCTTAAGGTCCTGATAAGCCATTCGTGGCTTATCAGCAGGCGCCTTTTATAATTTTTCAATTGTGTTTTTATTTAACACTAGCTAAAAATTAGCACTAAATACTATATATAAATAACACTAAAGGCTTTAAGAAATAAACAAACATGATTTATGTGCATAACAACCATTCCTTTGTCCCTCTCTTAACTTCCCATGTAGATTCCAAACTTTTTAGATCATTAATTAAATCAATGAACAGTTTTGGAACATAAACACTTAATTGCCTGAAACCCTTGTGCGTGAAATATCTTGGAACTTCATATTTATTAACTTTTCTAAGCTCAGCATTTTGATAGTACATTCTTTTCTTTTTGTATTTATCACTGATATAATTTTCAGAGATTAAAATATTCTTCAATAACTGAAATGTCTAGTATATATTGGAGGGGCTACAATGAATGTTTTATGTACTGAAGAGGTCAATCGTTTCAGGCGTAACCTTGCGGAAGTCCAATTTTAGTAAATGATAACACTAACTATGTTTCAATCCACAGATTTACTTTTACTGAAACTACTAGTTTCGACGCATCTGCGTCTTCTTCAGATACCTGAAGCTGGTCATAGTTGGTGTTATCATTTATTATGTACTGAAATTAATAATATCGTAGAAGCTGAGTACTTGTATGTTTCATTCAATATCAATTTTGGTTAGAAACAGCATCAGAATTATTGCACCATGTGCAACAGGCCTTGAGGAGTTACTCGCAGTGGGCAGCCCTTTGGACTGGAGTGACGTTCTACTGCGTGCCGCCCCTTACCTTCCCCACGCCTTTCACTTCACGTCCATGGCGGGCGGCGGAGACGGGTGGGGTAGAGTCCTTTTAAACCCCCTTCTACACCCCCCGCCAAGCCCCCCAACCTACGCTCCCGCTCCCCGGCCCCATCCCTAATTAACCGCCAGTCTTCAAATTGCGCAAATTGCCTCGGCTGCCTTCGGGCACTAAGTAGCCGTTGCCGCTCACACACTGCACCCATCCATCCCGTCCGCCCTGTCCTCGTCCCTTCCCGCCCTGTTTTATCTCGATTCCTTTCCACTCTTCCATACTTTTAGCATTAAAGTGCCTTTCTTTTTTCCTTGGTTTCCGGCCCTTTTCTTTTCATTTGGCATTCATTTTTTTTATTGCGATAACCCGCGTTGGAAATCAATTCTCATCTCTCGAATCATCAATTTGTGTAATTAATATTGCTATTGTGTCGGTGCCAGCCGATTTCTTGATGCTAATCCGGAATATGCGGAGACATTTTAATCAGGCTGGTGTCAGAAAAATAATTAAAAAGCGGCTGATGAGTTTTCAAGAGCTTTGTTTTCATTTCGATGTCGAATTTCCCATTAAAAATCTAGCAATTATTTTTAAAAATCACTCTCGGTTTTAATGTTGCTGGAAAATTCTTTAAATATTTTCAATACATCTTTAAAAATTTTTTACTCTTGTCATTGCCCATTTTCCTGTTGTTCCGAATGTCGATAAGTGTATGTCATTCATACATAAATATTTCTATAGCAAACAAAATTCAGAAAATACATTCACAATTCATTTACTTATGTCTTGATCAAGACATGCGCTAGAGAGGATGTTTTAGACTTTGTAACGTTTCTGCTGATTATATTTTTATTACCTTTCTGTGTAAAGAGATTGGTTTATTGCGGCGAATCTTGCGAGCACCTTATTAATATTGATAACTCAGTAGTCTGCAGTACCTCTATATAATCATCAATACGAGCAACGTCGCTCTCTAGGAAACACACCCTAATAATGGATTTTTGGGTTGGTCATGTAATGTTTCTTGGGATATATGTGCGAATTTTTATTTCTTAATAATTTGTGTGATGTACCGGCCTCATGTATGATTTCATTCTCTTCAGTTTTTAAAAACAGTGATTATAATCGCACAGGGCTGAATGTTGCCTAATGATACGAAGTTTAAACAACAAATGTTGGCCAAAAAGTAATTTTATTGCAATATTAGTATGTAAAATATGCCTAAAGTTTGGGGATAATGATACTTTTTATTTTTTTATGCAAAATGCATGTCTTCTCATTAGCTCAACAGTAGCGTAGTTGTAATTGTGATGAATTCCTGTGTTGTGTAAAAATACTGTGTTATTAAATGTGGTGCGTGCGTACTGCTACGTGATGAACTAGTTTACGAGACAAATTTTCCGCGACTTATATTATTTGAGGAATTTTTATGCCCACCTTTTATGTCTTCCGCTCTTTGCGTTTACCTTTGTTCCACCCGGCCCTATGTATTATGTTTAAATGATAATGTTGTAAAAATATGTATATATATATATTTATATATATATATATATATATATATATATATATATATATATATATATATATATATATATATATATATATATATATATACACACATATATACAAGATGTATGATTTCTTTCCAAAAGTTTTATCTATCCAAGGTTTCATCGTCCACCTTACTTTTCACCGCCAGGGTATTCCTTCACCCTTGGGAGGGTAGGTAGGAGTTTGGTGAAGAAGCGGGGGAAGGGAGAGATTTGGCAGCCTGGGATTCGGAGGGCGGACGGTCCCGATCGTCGCCGGCGGATGAGTCCCTGTTTCCACAAGGGGGTGGGGCGTGTTTATCTCCGTTTGATTGTTCGAATGCTTCAGCCCATCGTCCCCCGGAGTAATTTCCATGCTGTTTGCTTTGCGACGGACTGCCGGGAAAGAAGAGTAGGAGAGCGGTCTAGTCGTGGGAGGGCGGTGTGGGATGCGTCGTGGGGAATAGGGAGGCTGCATTGGGAAGGACGGGAGCAAGGGATGATGGCTCCTCTACTGAGGGATGCGGTGGCGGCGATACCTATCGTGTGTGGGACGAAAGAATAATCGTGCTGCTTTCACGGAGTGTCCGTTCCATTGTTTTCCCGCCATCCGTCCGTTCCATATTCTCGCATCGCTTCGTTCACTCTCTTCCATTTCCTCGGTTCTCCTTGCCCACGCCGTCTAGTTGATGTGACGGCTTATCGAAGTAATCAGAAAAAGCATATGAAAAAGTTAGATCACTTACAACTTCATTTTGTCTAAAGATCATTACATTATTAGATAAATGACTTGTCACGTACAGAGATAACCCTCAGCTTCTGTCGTGGCTTTTGGCTATGTACACACTACCCTCGGGCCCTATTTGACCCGATTTTTTTTAATTGCTCGGAAACAACAACCCGTCACTCGCAATGTCTCAAGTTCAACTGGCTTGCTCCCTCCTCCTCTAGGATTGCACCGTAGCCAAGGTTGCTGCGAGCAGCCTTTTTACCAATACAGAAAAAACAAATTACATCGGGTCAAAAAAGACCCGACAATAGCAGCTGAGGGGCAAGGATTAATTACAAATCAATTGTCTTACAAAAGTTGATTCACACTGTAATATATCTTTCTGAATAAATTTTTTTTAAATTTTTTGTTTAAAAAGGAATACATTTTTAATGCATTTTATTTCATTATAAATTGCATTGTAGTCTAGACCCCATAGGACTTAGCAAAGGAATTCTAGTACGAACATAGTCGATGGGTAAATGATTATAGTCTAGGTGAAATGCTCATGTAAATTCTTTTTCTAGTATAACCGAGAACAATTTTATGCATGAACAACAATACATGCAAAGAAAACTGCAACATGATCATTTTTACTTCAATGTTAGGCCACAATACCTGATTTTCTTCCTTTTGTCCCGTCTTAGCCTTCTATATACCAATTTGATTGTCCAACATTTGCAGTCATTGCAAATGTCACCCCACTCGGGGGGGAGGGGGAATCATGAACTTTAAGTTACGAATGAGACATTTTCGTAGCCAAGATGTAAAATTTGATGTCACAAAGGTTCAGAGACGTAAGGAAATCTAATCAGAGACAAAAAAAATCTTATATATGTTGGCTCAATGTTATACTGCGTGATAAATTGTTAAGGTAGTCGGTGCGAAATATTATTTCACCGAAAATTCAAAGAATTTTGTCTCATTTTAAAGAAAAATATCTCGTTAGTTCAAAAATGCTAAAATATCAGCCCCTTTTCAGACGAGGTACTTTCTGAGATTTATGTCGAAAAATAACAGCCCTTTTACATGGGAAATGGAACGTGAATGCACTCCAGAGAGAACTTATTTTTAAAAAATAAGGAATTTATAACATCTAGATCTCGTCAAATAATCGTCAGTGTGCAGTTGGTATGTTTTCTCAATAAAAAAAACAAATCACATAGTTACCGCAGTAATTATTTCAGGATCGTAAAAAACCTTCCATTGTGACGGAGATTTGAACGTACCGCGCGAAAAAAATGAGTCAAGTTGATGAATTCTGCAGATATTTTAATTTAAATACTTAATAATCCAGTCATATAAAAATGTATTTTAATGCTCCATTAACAATGCAATATTTCAATCATGCCTCCTTCAGTTGCTGAAATGAAAACATACAAATGTAATATGTTCTGCATTGTGACTAGGGAACTATCTCGTTCACATTACCTTAAGGTGCTGAATGTTGATTATTATCATGCACGACATAAATAAATGCCAATAATTTTCTCCCTCACCCCTGCTTTGATGTAGCATACCTTATTGCCAGTCTCAAAACTCCTATTACTTTAAAAACTCCTTCGTCCAATTTCTCTTCTACCCTCCAAGTATTTATCTTCTTCCTCAACTACTGCATTCCCATATTTTGTTATCTTTTCTCGGATGAACGTCTCCACCTGAAAAATTTTGACCACGCAAATTTCAGGGTGGCACGGTTTATATTATTTTGGTCTCTCCTTGTGTCTCAAGAACTAATGGGTAATGGAATCGGAAAAATGCAAAAGTTATAAGACACACTGCTAAGCTGAAAGGTTTAAGTCCTTTATTTCTACGCTACGCACTATCAGTATTAACTGAAATATTACTTACCTCCTTTTTTCAGATAATTTTTAAATTTACTCTCTCTCTCAATTGCGTGGCTCATGTCTAAATAGCCATTTCCAACGCTTTGGAGGCAGTGTGCCGGATAGTTAACTGTAGATATTAGTAGGAGCTCGATTTATGTAATTTTTATAATCTTTGGAGTAACTGGAGGTAATATTTGGCGCAGGAGGCAGTTGTTTATAAGCGGTGGTGGGTAAATTAGTGTAAATTGAGGACCGATGTGTGGATAGGTTCGTTGAGAAAGCGAAATGTGGTGTACAAGTGCCTCAGAAACATACGTTTGATCCAACGTGCTGCAATTCAAATACGACTTTTCTCTCCATTCCCTTATCGTGTGTAATATTATGTATCTAGGCATTTCCCATTTCTCTGGAAGTGGGATAGTATCTATGCCTCTTCCTGGAGATGAAATCATCAAAAACTTGGCCAATTTCAATGTTTATCCGAGGTGGAAGAAGCTTTCGCATAATATTGACGCCTGGGCTGTGTGCATCTGAAATTGGAAATGTAAGATGCGATTGCAGCCTATATCTCAAACACTGGAAGATGGGGAGTACTTGTGGTTACTTTTTTATTTTTATACCCCAAGGTATTTCATTTGTTTGCAGAGTTCCCTTCGTAGGATCCCTAGGATCCGAGTGGCCACTCCAGGATAATTGGGTAAACTGGGAATTCAAGTTGAATTTCCTTGGGTGGAGAGGAGAGCCCTCCTTCCTGCATGGGCTTCCTGCTCTCCATCTCTCTTGAACCTTCAGCGTCGTCTTCTCCCGACGCAAGCGACGCCGGCCCGGCTGCGGGAAATCCCTCGCTGCGTCCGTCGCCACTCCCGAGCACACCGGCATCTAATCCGCAACGCGCCGGAACTATTACATGTTATGAATGGTCTTGGAAATGTTGCACAGATATGCCATGCCAATAACCCCTTCCTTTCGCAAGTACATCTGGTCACTGTTGCCAATCGGATAAATGTCACAAATGTCTTAGTATTTGGTCGATAATTATTCCTAGGCGTTAGTAGTGCACATGATTTTCTGAGTGCTTTTTCCTTTGTAAGAAATGAATTCGAGCCGTCAGAGTTCTTATCTCTAACTGGCGGGAGCATTTTTTATATTTTTTAAGATGTTCAAATATCTCTCGACTTCTCTCGAGAAATATCCTTGTTTTACTGATAAATTTTCTTCTTCATGGATTACGTGGCTAGTATCGTTCTTGTGTTTTATTAAAATTTTCTCGTGTGTTTTGTGGAAATGTTTCCAATATACTGAGCATTATATTTTGCATATTTGCATTTCTGAATACGCCTGTTTACCAGCGTTTAACGGATCTGAGGTTTGTCCATTCCAGAAAAAAGACTGAAAGAATTCAAAATTTTTATGGAATGAACAAAACTTTCTTTCTTTCTCATTTATTATTACAAGCACAACCGGTGTCGGCAGTTACGCCATCATTAGGCACGCGGCGTACTATACCACACACACGTACACACACTATGGCGTAACTGCCGAAACCGTGTGTGCTTGTAATAATAAATTTGTGGAAGACGAAAATTTTTGGTTACTACAATTTCGACCTTCCTTGCAAGTAAAAACTTCACAATTTGAATCTATTTTATAGATTTTATGGAAGTTTTTTTTACAAATTTAACATTGAATTATCAGTAAACTATTCTATCTAAAACAGTGCTTGTATAATTAAGCGATCAATATGTTGCAACATACCTTCATCTACTCTCATTTTACGCAACCAGGCTAGGTTTGCCTATCCAAAATTCTCCTGGATTTTACCTTGCCATGAATGATTTTATAAATAGGGTGTACCGCAGGATAATATTTCAGGAGGAGTTTTAGGTGGTAATCCCACCTTATCTTTTTCAAGGCTTATTTTTCGTCAGAATAGAAGTTTGTAAAATCCTGGCAGTGGCTTTAAAAGATTAGTGTCAAAGGTTTGGTATCTGTTGCTGGGGTGCGGGGGGTGCTTATACTGCAGATTTTAGTGTTTGCCCTTTAAATTAGTCCCCAGAAAGAAATCGTCTCCTTTGTTCTCAGAACACATAAAAGAAACCATACAATCTATTTACTCATGACTCGCTTAACGGAGTGTGCTAAGCTAATAGTTATTAATAACCTGGTTACGTTTGTTGGTAATTATCTACGGAAATAAACGTAAAATTAGTTTTTAAAATGTTTTTTTAACCCTGGCGCCTTAATTAAGAAAATTAGGAAGAGATAAGGAGGAAAGTTTCTAGAGTTTACGAGTTTGCAAATCCTATGAGTTACTGCCGTAAGTAGGAGGCAAAGATCCCCGGCATCTTGCGTCGTAATCCCTTGGCCGTACGCAGCAACAGCCTTGGAGATGGAGATAAAGGGAGGGTGTACTGGGGGTTAGAGGGAGGTGAGAGATGCGTGGCCCGCCCACCGACCCCTGACATAAAACGGGGATTCCGCGGAGGAGTCCTCGGACAAGAGATCCCTTTTTAAAGAAATCATTTGTGGCTTTCATGCTCTTCCCTCCATTTTTTTTTCCTTCCCGCTCTTTTTACTTTTTATATGACGAAACCACGCGTCTCACGCTTTGTCGACTGTTTCATGTAATAACTTAAGGAAATGAATTTCTATTTGGAAGGATAACCCTCTTGCGACCTTTTTTTCCCTCTTCTCTTCCTTCCCGTCCTCGTTCCCCTCTTCTGCCTTCTACCCACGCACCTCCGCCTCTCCTTCGTCTTATATCTTAACAATGTTTCGTGCCCTAGTATCTTCATCTATCAAGGTCCCCCCATGGCCGCCCCTTAAGACACGCCCAGAGCCATGACTCTGTTTTTTCTTCTTCCACTCTCTTCCTGCGTATTAAGAGGGGGAATAATGTTGTTTGGAAATTATAAAACAACCAAATTCCATGAAACTGAATTTAACTGGAATATTATTTCTGAGCATACTCAATTACGCTAAATGCCTGAAGCGAAGAAAGTATTCTAAGCCCAGTTAGCTACGCCCTTAACATCTTCTCTCATTCAAATGTATCAGCATGTTCTAGTGCTGGAGTATTAACTTTCTATCATTACTTTCTTCGTCGAGGAAAGTAATATTTTTACGGAAAATGGTCTTATATGATGATTAAATGGAAATAAAAATGCAATGGCTCGAGAAAAAGCGCCTAGTATGGGCATATTGAATACTGCTTGTGATAGAACCTGATCGTTACTTGAAGCTTGGTAATTCAAACAACGATTGTTCACAACTATGCATTACTATTAATATTTGGTAATTCCACCCACCAAATATATTTTTAGTAAGCCCTTTAATATGAATGAACCAATAATAACTTATATAAATACTAACCAGTTTTTGATGAAATACAACTTTCATCATAAATGCTAGAAATAAAACATGTTTGCTAATGGTTTTGCTGGCATGCATATATAATTTTGAATCAGGATTTGACAGTTTCAATTGAGAGTACAGGCACTGATTACAGATTTTTCATGATCTTTATCCCTCGAGCAAGTTCTCTAGCAAAGCAGTGGGGAATCATGTTTTACGGAAAGATTCATAGATTCATCATTGTCACATTCACGTTAATTTTCAAATGACTCGTAAGATTATAGGCCTATTTTATTTTTGAAATGTTCAAAATTTTGCTAATACAATATTGTTTCTGTAAATGAACTGTAAGATATGCTACCAAAATTCCCTGCCATTACTTTTATTCAAGTGATATCAAGACTAGTGAAATTGTGGTGCTGAGTAGTGACTCGTCAACATTGGATAGAGGATTTTTTGGATTCTGTTTCCTCCTTCGTTGAAACCACTCCTCGCTACCTTGTGATTGAAAGCTCTAAGGAATGGAAACCACATCTGAATTCTCAAAATTCACCACAAGTCTTTTCCGTTCAGACTACTCTTAGCATTCAATGACCTAGCCGACAAAATAACCAGCGCATCTCAACTATTCATTACCAAAACCCCGAAGGTAATCAAGACTGACCGAAATAGCAGTGGATCCAGATTTGTCTCAACAAAAAATATTAGAGCCAAAATGGAGTAATTACGAGCATGAAGGGTGAGCTTCATGCATTTGCTGCCCTCTTTTTCATCTTCCTCGCGTCCTTACTCACTTAATCCTTCAGCCCTTTTGCCTCTTTGCCGTTTTCCCTTTACGCTCTTCTCATCTTTGTCCCATTCCCCAGAAGGGAAGTTAACCTGCCGGCCGCACACCCTCTCACTAACCTTCTCTTCCTCCCTCCTTGCCTCCTCACCTCTCGTAAACATGCCCCGGGACCACCGCCGAATGAGGGCGCCATGCGCTATTCTTTTTTTTTCTTTCACGCGCCGCCTCACACCCCATCCTTAAGCCTCTCCCCCGTCACCCCCTAATCTCTCTCGCCAGCTAAAAAGTCTTCATTATTTTCGCTATCTGGCCCGGGAGTCTCTTTCCACATTCTCCTTTTACTTGCCCTCTGTGTCTTTCGCAGTATTCGGATGATTTTTGCCGAATATGGGGTGGGTTTACCGTGAATGTTAAGGTTTCAATTTTGCATTTGAGAATTACAATTGTTTTCATCCACGCATTGAGATTAGACGTATCTTGATTTTATTCTTCCCCACAGCCTTAAAACAAACGCAATCATGTTGGTTTGGTGGCTGGTGTATTGGCTGAACATCCCGAGGTTCTGAGTTCAAATCTCCGCGGTGATTGATTGGGTATGCTGCTCAAGCTAAGAGATCTTTACGAACTGAATCTTTGCTCATCTCTTATCTATTCCTTATAACTTTGGAATTTATTCCGAAATATACAACTCTTTTCCACAATTGCCGACGGTATGGCCTCAAAATTGAGCAAGTAAAAATTTTTTGGTGGACTCAAGTCGACCCCTTGCAAAATTCTGCACGTATGGCCCCTCTATGGTCAGTATTTCAACCCTTATATTTCCATATGGACACTTTCTGTTCAGCGCTTCATTTAATAGGCAGGCTGAAACCTACGGATTTTACGCCTTCATTACTCTTACTTTTCTTAATTGAGGAAAGTTCACCAAAATCTAACTACGTCACCTCTAAAAAACCGAAATCAGGTGATATCCCTTCATTTAAGTCTTGTTCATCTACATCAACATAATACCCCCCAAGCCGCCTCAAAAGGCGTGTGGCGGGGGGTGTTAGGACACCAGCCGTCAACAAAAAAAAAATCAAAGTTCCGCCTAGCATTTATTAAAGTCCTTAATTGTTCGGGGGAAAAACGAATTCCCAAACCTATCCGTTCGGCAAAATATCTCTCTTAATTTATCGATTCTGTCGGACCTGGAAATATAATGTGGTTCTAATATGATGTTCTCCATGTCGCTCTGAAAGATATTCATTCTCAATTGCTCAAGCAATCTAAGCCTAGCGCGCAGCCTCCGAGTCTCTAGCGGCTCCCACCCTAAATCGTTCAAAATCTGTGTAACGCTTTCTGTACGGCCGTAGCAGTTTTTGACGAATCGCGCAGCTTTCCTTTGTATTTTATTAAGTTCATGGACTAGGTCTTTCTCCGCCGGATCCCATATGCTCGCTGCTTATTCAAGGTGAGGCCGGACGAGTGCGAAATAGCACCTCTCTTTCACTTAATCATCCGTAAATCTTCCCACAACACGCTTGACAAATTCTAGCTTCCTCAGGGCTCTGGCACAAATATTTCTTATGTGTGTCCCCCACGATAGGCTCGAAGTTATCGTAACTCCCAGGTATTTCACTTCATCTGTCGCATTTATGCTAACGCCATCCACAACATATACATGGGGATAGTTGGACGACCTACGCAAGAAATGCACCGCCGTGCATATTTGCTCAGATTAAGTTCTAGTCCCCACTCTTTGCTCCACGCATGAACGTTGTTTAAGTCCGATGACAGAATTTCAAAGTCAGAGTGATCACTAATTTCGCGGTATATGACAGCGTCGTCGGCAAATAAACGTATTTTACTGCTAATTCGGGAGCAGAGGTCGTTGTGCAGTATGTCATTAGTAGATAACGAAATTCAAGTTAAAAGTGTTCCGTAGAAAGTCTGATTACTTGCTTTTACTTGAGACAACAGCTTACTTAAGCAGACAGCAGCACGTACAGCAGCACGTACAGAAGCACGTACAGCAGAGGGTAAATAATTATATCATAGGCAATAAAATCACTCTAACGGCAATCCACCCCGATAAAATGACTGAAACTCACTGACCGCCGAGTCATGTGTCCTCGACGGTGTAGCTACCTAGTTCTGCCAATTTAAAAGCTTAAAATACTCGCAGATATAGAAATACAGACGCGGTCCAATTTAGGAAACGGTCCAATTTCGGCAAACTTTCCCTACTTATGAAATGCAAAAACACCTTTGTTCTTTAGATTTTCATTGGGATAATAGTCACTTATAGCAGAATAAAGTATCACCTAATGCAGTCAAGTGGTAGTTTTGAATTTATTTTCCTTATCTTTACCTACCTATAAAAAGGTAAAACGTGTATTTTTCTCTGTTTTCATAAACAACAACTCCATTTGAATAAATAATTCACACCACATTTTTTATCGATGTGAATTTTATGATAATATTTAATGCGAAGCATTGTTGTTTGAACATTTCCAAGGGAAAGAGTTAAATATTTGATTTGACACACCATCGATCTAGGTGAGACTGTCTCCGCGGATAAAGTGACGACGACACCGTTTTGAATTTATTTGTGCATTTACCTACACACACAAATAAAGCTGTGTTTGCTCATTAATTGGATGAATGATTCTCAAGCGCCATTGAAATTGCTGAATGTTGAAATTAGGCCCTAATTCATGGTGAATAAAGTGCCACTACATTCATGGTGATCGTTTTTGTGTATAAAGCTTGGGTTCAGTACTGCTATTTGCGAGAGGTCTTATACATTCGTTTCAATTGAACCATCAGAACAGGCTGTAACTTTATCAGAAGTGGCGTTGTTATTCCTCAGTGGTTTGCAATGAGGCAGAATGAAAGTTTTGTTGCGGAGATTTTTTAATTCCCCCTAATTTACTGCCTAATTAATTATAACGTGAATGGAAAATCTTTATCTTGGGTGCCTTATAGTTAAATTATATCTACTATTACCTTACATTTTCTCTTACCAAAAATAACAAATTACTGCTGTCTAGAGACAAGTTGTTGGAGTTACTATTTTGCTAATTTATGGCACTTTGGCATATAGCAAAGTACCAAAAATGTCTATTAAGTGAATATTAAATATGTACGTCATTCCAAAAGGGCAGAAATTACCATTAATTCGGCGCATTAATTATTCACTTCTACATTTACATGAGGCGCCACATTCCTGACTAGTTGCCTTAGTGTAAAAACGTTGATTTAAATTGAGTAGTCCCACAAGTATTTCACATCTTTTAGAGGGATTAAGGTGGGTGCCCCTAGAGACTCGGGTGCTACACGCTAGGCGTAGGCTGCTTGAGAAGTTCAGAACTGGTGTATTTCAGAGCAACACGGAGAATATTATCCTGATGCCTCACTACATCTCTAGGTCAGACAGAAGCGATAAAATAAGAGAGATACACTGATGAACAGGTAGATACGAAAACTCGTTCTTTTCGCGCATAATAAGCGATCACAATAAAAACTGAGCTCCTCTAAATACACTCTCATAATACACGTCACCATTTCTCCTCCCAAAAACTTATCCCCTCCATCTTTACACGGCTAGTGACCTAACACCCCCTACCTCACGCCCATGCGGCGGCTCGCAGGGTAGTACGTAGATGTAGATGAAGTCATCAAAGATACTATATATTGAAATAATTATTGTGCACAGTATTTACTTAAAAATGATGAGATATGTCATTAACATTGCCTTTTTATTTTTGTGTGCATGCATCAAGAAATGAGTTTGGTTTCATTTTGTAATATGAATTCTATATTTATCTCTCATTTTTCACCATTGCGAACTTTTATTGCTCGTTACATTCGCGGCTTAAGATTCTCTCACAATACAGAGTTACGGCAGCGACCTTTTGATTGCTATGCGAGCGAAGCAACTCCTTTAGGAGTCCCAATAATAATCTTTTCCATTTCTTATCTCCGGATAGCCCCGCCCCCAGACCCCCCGGCCCCGACCTCGCCCCTTCAGCCTTGCCCCACGCCCCCGTCCTGGCCGCGTGGGGCAGCAACCCGCCCCCCCACGTCCCCCCCTCGGCCCAACCGCCCATTGTTATTCGAATTATTCATTTTTATCTGCTCTTCCTTCGCCCTGGTTTCCTTTCTGCGCCGAACGGTCAACATTCATCTCACTTAAGCCCAACCTTCTTTTGCCCCTCCGCCCCCCAACCCCGCCCCCTGCCCCCGCCCCCTTCCCTCGCAATCCGCATCCTGAATACACTCTCCAAACCCTATCTCCTTTAATATATCACCTGGTAATCTGCTCCTCTCCACGCATTTTTAAGCCCAGGCCGAGAGAGCTAACAACGTGCCCTGCCGACGTCTCAAGTTTCCTCCCCTCATTGTCGGTTCATAATGTGGTTTTTATTCTTTATGCCGCTGAGCGCAGTGGTGAAGGTTTTGGGGAAAAAGCTTGAGGCTTCCGGAATTGTATAAAAATTCATGCACCGATTGAGTAACGAAGGAATAAGTCTTTAGAAGATAAAATAGAGAACTAGGGCTGTAAACATTGATTAGGGAAAAATTCGTATTTGTGACGCATAATTCGTTGTATAAAATATCAACTTCTACCTCTGGTAATTGAATGAAATATCGATAGAAAGTGAGAAAATGTGAAGCGTGCCAAGGCAACAGTGTATATAGCAATGTACGGGTTGGTGTAAACTGTTAAACCCTTCAAAAGAACACGAGACATGAAGAATGTGATCGTTATCCTCCATTAATGCATAAACGTCTGCACAAGATATTGGTCGTTTTCATGCATTGCCTACATAATTGCATTTGTTTCATATGAGTCGATTCCACTTTTTTTCGATTCCGATTCTTTCAAATCGATTCCCGATTATCGATTGCGATTCCATCGATTCTCAATCCCAATAACAGGTGCGATATTGTTATACCAGTAGCGTACGACTATTATTTATTGCATTATTTGCATTTGTTTTTTTTAATTCAAGATGTCCATATATATTAGGGATGAGTCGATTTCACTTCTTTTCGATTCCGATCCCGAATCCGATTCTTTCAAATCGATTCCCGATTATCGATTCCGATTCCATCGATTCTCAATCCTAATAACATGTGGGATATTGTATATATATATTGAGATATATACCAGTAGCGTACGACTATTATTTAAATTCAAGTATTGGCTGGAATAAAACAAGGATAATTAAGTTGCTCAAAAAGTATATTTATTAACAAATAGCAAATATATCCTCAGCTTATTGAGGTACATATAAAGTACAAATTGATAGCCTACACCCAAAATTACTGAGACAAATATGATGTGATAAATGATATTTGATTTGAATATTTATCTATCTGGAATCGATGGAATCGGAATCGACTTTAGGCGATCGATTCTCGATACCGATTCTAATCCTGAGAATCGCTGGAATCGAGAATCGACATTTGGATTTGACTCATTCTTAATATATATTAAAAGAAATTACTCTCAAAAGTAGCCTCAAGAGTAACACGAGTAAGTGGTAAATTAGTTAACTCGACATCATTGACACAGGTCATAATCACTCCGTTTCTTCGGCAGCTCACTTAAATCTTCCCGTCCGTCATCACATATTTGTTAATTCAATATTAATTGAGAGTTTTCACGCTTCATCAAGCAAAAAAATGTATCTATCTTAAATATTTATCGATATCTTTATCTATTCTATCGGTATCAACAGCAGAATGAAATGCAAAGTTTCTTCTGTAAATTAGAATGGTTCCTAAAAAGGTCCTAACAGGCGAAGAAATACTTTTCCTTGTTTGTTATTGGCTATAGAAGGAGTATTTAAAGCAATTTTATGGATAAAGGAAATGCATTAATATGCGGCGTTCAATCGGTCTCGCGAGCGGCCTCATTCAACTGCTCGCCTGCATGTTACAAGAAATTTCACCTGTGAGATAAAAGCGCATGACCCTTCATTAAATAGAGTATTTGTCAAGTTGACTTCCAGTCGACACGGCATATATTACTCAGTATCTTATAAAAAGACATTATTGAGTAGAGTAGGCCTCATACTTTAAAACCACCCGACTCAAGTACCTGCTTTAATGCTGATCGGTAGTAATAATGTTTGCATAAAATTGCGTGCATATTCCGAAGTAATGGTACTAAATAGCAAATTTTATACTAACCAGTAAATGGAAAAAATTAAGCTCAAACTATTTCTTATGTCGTTTGAGGGCATCTTGCTTTTCAGGTCTCATGGACAAATCCCTGCCTAAGGCTTCATTATGATTTGCTTGTTTATTTGGTTATTTTTACCTTCATAATTCAATGACATTCAATGACACTTGTTTATCTATATTTTTGGAAACAATTCACCATTGTTTTCCTTATTGAGTGATAAAACTCATAAGTACTTGGAAATACTAAAGAGAATAAGTTACCTGCTTATCCAGAATATATTTATTATTCAAAACTATTAACTAGTAATGAGATAGGAACGAGCTGCGATGATGTTCACATGCTTACATCTAACCTATGTACAACGATGAAAGGACCTTATTTAATGTGTGCAAAATTATATAATCATTTGCCGCTAGCTATAAAAAATGAAAAAAGATTGATGGCGTTTAAAAGGCTGGTTTTTTGTTGTCTTGAGGAGAATTGTTTTTACAAAGTTAGTGACTATTTGACTTCCCGTGATTGATATGTATCTGCTTACTTTTTTCTCTTTTTTTAATGACGTGCCTTATGTACTTACATTTGTAATGGATTTTACCTTTTGTAATGTATCTATTAGGCAAATAAATCTATTTTATTCTATTCTATTCTATCTCTCTGCTCAGAGGATGACTGCATTTAAGTTAACGTTCACACGCGTTTCAAAATCGTTGTGAAATTGTCTATTTCACCGAGATTTTTACAATGCACCCAATGGAAGGACTGAAGAATATTTATATAATAAATTCTCAGGCTTAACTTGTTGGAACAACACTCCTTTGATTTGTAAATAAATCCACTTTGTAATATTCCACAATGGTTTTTATTATTCCGACCTAGGTTTCGACTCAAGTTAAGTCATTATCAAGGTAATGACTTAACTTGAGTTTAAACTTAGGTCGGAATTATAAAAACCATTGTGGAATATTAAAAAGTGAATTTATTTACAAACCAAAGGAATGGTTGTTATGCGCATAAATTATGTTGCTAGTGACATAAATGAAAGCATTACTGCACTACTGATAAATTATAAAAGATACCTGCTGAAAAGCCACGAATTGCTTATCAGGACCATAAGGTTGTAAAATTGATTAAATAGTGTTCATTTTACATTATTTATATGAAATTGCTGTTATATTTTTGGTATTAAATTTGTACATTTTTTTGTAAATTTGGTTATTAAATAAGTGTTATTCAAAATATGTTTTCGGCAACGCCTTCAGAAAGATAACAGAGGATTTTAAAATTTGAACTTGGAAAAAGCCTTGGATTTAACGAATAATTGACTAAGCGTTAATGGTAAAGTTGGAAAACACTTTTCGGTGATATCAACATTTGGATTAAGTGCTTAATGCGGAAACTTTGAATTTTCGTGAATTTTCGATAGTTAATGAGCAGGAATATTGGCACTTCATGGTCTGGAAAATCGGAAAAATTAGCATCAACGCTCAAGTTATAGCTTAAATGAAGTCTATCCCGGTAAAAATTCAACTCTGACGTTCATGAGTCTCCATACCTGCCTACTTAACGCCACGACACTGCAGAAAACTTGGAATATAAAGGACAAGGAAGTTATTCGAGTCGTCACCGATGCGGAAGCGTCCCGACCAAACGACCGTAATCACATTTCGTCACTCCCAACTAGCGACCTGCATCCTTTCTCGCAAAACTTCCGCTGCGGCAAAAACGCGGAAGCTAGTTTTTTGCGTTAATTACGAATATTTTTCAAGCGTCGCGCTCAAAAACTTTGACTGAAAAATACCCCGGCAAAATCAGCGTCAGTTTTTAGTCGTGACTGCACCGAGATGGGGGCCGACCGAGAGGTGGTGAGGTGACTGCGGGAGGCGACGATTTCTCCAGAGGAGGAAACTTTTGCGAGTCCCGGGATTAAGACTTCACTCCTCCTCGCCGAACACACGCAAACCGGAAAAGTTTTGCATCCGCGGAACTCCTACCCACCTCCCTCAAACTGAAACTGCGAAATTTTCCGTAGGATTATAATTCCTTTAGTGCTACTTGCTCTCATGACCTCGTCTCACCTCTCTGTTGCCCCCCAAACACACACTACCTATTCCCAAGGCGTCACTTCCATCCCATTCTAATTGCTTCCCATGTACGCTCCCCTTCTTATTCCTCCTCTTATTCGCGTCTTTTAATTCTCCGACGTCAACGTGTGGCTAATTTCCCTCGCTCAACTGTTTCTGTTATCGCCATGGCGACGCGTGAGCGGCATAAAATTATTCTACCCACCTTCCTAGGGTCTCTCCTTTTATTATTTCTCCCCCTACACACCTTGTCTCCATCCGGGAGGTTTGGCAGAGGAATAGGGTGGAAGAAGGGCATCACCCTCGCTTCCAAGAGTTCAGGACCTCTTGCCCTGCGCCCCTCCGGGCCTCTGAGAGCACACGCCATCTTAAGCTCGAACATCCTGAGCTCTCTAACCACTTACCTGTTGTCTCGCGTCCCTTTTTGAGTGCGGGGGAAGACGTGAACATGACTTCGGTCCTTGTTTGTAGTACGTACTGTGTTTAAGTCGTATAGCGTGCATAAACTTCGCTGTTTTCGGGATACCGTGACTCAGTACAAATTAGTCGCTAAATTTATAAGCCACCGATGCTATTGAATCGCCGGAAGCACGAGATCAGTGCACACAATTTGCAAAACTGAAGTTTTACCCTGGTAAAATACAACACTATTGCGATGTAAATGATTTACTACTTTCCTGGCGAATATTATGAGCAAAATTCTCTCGGGATTCACACAGGGTTAAATGTTTGGCTGCTGCCAACGTTTCGATGGATAACACTTCCATAATCATCAGGGTAATCCTATCCTGATGACGATGGAAGTCTTATCCATAAAATCGTTGGCAACAGCCAAACATTTAACCCATTGTGAATCCCGAGAGAATTACATATATACTACTACGATGGTTTTCGGAAGTGTCGAGCAGTGTTCAACATATTATCGAATAGGATCTCACTATCTTCATCAACATAGCTACGTTTGCAGGCTATAACATTGATTACGACATAAACAAGGTTACATTTAATTTACAATCTTCCGAGTGTTACCCGTACTCACTATCTTCTTTAAAATTACTAGATTTGCAGAATTTTCAAAGAACCACGGAACTAGCCTTGCAGTAACTTCAAAGGAGTCACCCGCCAGTGATCGCACAATGGTGTGGAATTTACAGTGGAAAAATTATTTGCCTAGACTAGAAATCGAATCCAGATCACTCAACTTCGCAAACTATCGAGGGATTTGGGTTCGATTCCCGGTCCAAGTGAATGATTTTCCCACTGTGAATTTCACAAAATTGTGAGATTTGTAGAATATGACATTGAACAGGAAAGAAAGAAGGCTACATTTAATATATAATCCTCTGAGTGTTACGCGTTCTCTTTTAAAAGTCCTTATCGCAGAGTGCCAAAAATTGTATGTATTTCCTCTTTCCGCAACATGCAGGATAAGGCAACCTCACTTTAAGT
Source organism: Ceriagrion tenellum (assembly GCA_963169105.1). Lineage (NCBI taxonomy): Eukaryota > Metazoa > Arthropoda > Insecta > Odonata > Coenagrionidae > Ceriagrion > Ceriagrion tenellum. The sequence goes on along the minus strand of OY720643.1, from coordinate 55,166,621 downwards.
TTTCTAATTCTTCGGTTCTTCTAAATAGTAAGCCGCTCACTACTGATTACATTCATACCAAGAGTTGGTAAAACACGTGAATATTTAAACGCAAATCTGCTTGGATATATGCATAAACTAAGCACTCGTGAATCGATGATGGTCTCTTTTGGTACATTGTTTTTTTTAATGCTCGTCTAGGGAAATCACTCATTGGTCGATCAATCCTGAGATTGGTTTACTACAGCCCACTATCCATATATATCTTATGATAGTTCTCTTAATCCGGAGTGATCCTCCAAGTAAAACTAGCGGGTGAAATCTTCGGTGGTGGAGAGCTTGAATACGGATCAAAATTTAGCACTCATGAATCTAAGATGAGCTCTTTTATTGCATTGTTTTTTAATACTCGTCTAGAGAAATCTCTCAGTGGTCGTTCAATTCTTAGGTAGGTTTACTACAGCCCACCGTCTACATCTACATCTACATAATACCCCGCGAGCTGCTGCATGGGCGTGTGGCGGGGGGTGTTAGGTCACCAGCCGTGTGAAGGGTTAAGTTTTTTGGAGATGAAATGGCGACATGGATTATAGGAATGTATTTATTGAGCTTAATTGTTGTTGTGGTCGCTTATGGTTTGCGGAAAAAACGAGTTCTCTTACCTATCCGCTCGACAGTATATCTCTCTTACTTTATCACGTCTGTCAGACCTAGAGATGTAGTGAGGAGTCATGATAATATTCTCTAAGTCGCTCTGAAAAATATCAGTTCTGAATTTATCAAGCAACCTAAGCCTGGCGTGTAGCCTCCGAGTATCTAGGGGCTCCCATCTTAATCCCTCTAAAAGTTGTGAGACACTATATGTACGCTCGTAGCAGTTTTTTACGAAGCGCGCTGCATTCCTTTGTATTTTATTAATTTTTTTCGTTAAATCTATTTGACCAGGGTCCCAAATGCTCGCGGCGTATTCGAGGTGTGGCCCAACCAGAGCGAAGTATCGTCTCTCTTTGACTTTTTCATCCGAGGACCTTCCTATTATACGCTTAACAAAACCTAGTTTCTTTAATGCTGTACCACACATACTTTGTACGTGTGTTCCCAACCATATTTCAGAAGTTAAGGTAATTCCAAGATATTTTACCTTCCATATCTAATGCTAGTTCTCTTACTCCGGGGTAGTCGTTCAAGGAAAACTAGCGGGAGAAATCTTCGGTAGGTTCGGCTTGGATAGGGATCAAAATTTAGCACTAATAAATCTAAGATGGGCTCTTTTAATAATTGTTTTTGTATGGTAATTTAGGGGTATCACTCATTGGTCGTTCAATTCTTAGATTAGTTTACTACAGCCCACCGTCCTTCCATATCTAATGCTAGCTCTTCTACTACAGGGCGGCCCTTCAAGGAAAACTAGCGGGAGAAATCTTTGGGAGTGGACAGCTTGGATAAGAGTGTTAGTGCGTTGCGAGGAAATTGGTGGGACGACAAGAGGAGGGAGAAGCTGCATGGCGCCAGAAAAATAGTGGGTGGCGTAGGATAGGGGACACTTCAACCGCCACCCCCTATTTACTTCTGCTCCCCCACTCCCTTCGGCTCTCCACCCTGCCCTCGCTAGTAGAAGGGAACGAAAGTAAACCACTTGACGACACTTGGAAAAAAAGGAAACGGCTCTTTCGAGGGATAGAGTGGCGTGTCTGAATACTCGAACACTCGGCTCTTGTTTCCGTAAATGATGCGGGCGTCGGGATTAGCGCCATACTCGGGTCCTCACGCATTCGACGTTCTCCCTCTCTCTCTCTCTCTCTCCGCGGATTCACTCGAAAAAAAAAAACTAAGATTCAAAAGACTGTCGCGGGGTGCGTGTTTTTTCCGCGTCTCTTCCACGGTTGGAGATGAGTGGGGAAATAACATTACTTTTTTCCGGCCGAGCGCGTGGGGTCACTTACGCGTGTTCCCACACTTAACCGTGGAGTTGCCGAGGTGCTCGATCCTTTGGCACTGACTCTCATCGACGTGTTTAATTTTACATAATGTCCCTCCGTAGAAGATATAAGTATCCTTTATTTTTTGTTCACGTGCTACCTTTTGGCACGACCACTTCAGTCGAGGAGGATGCATCGTGAAATATTACGTGAGTCCGTTTCTCCACTTATAGAGGCACTTTTAAATCAAATGGTCTCGTTGCACCGTGAGGACAATCAAAATCGTGCCACTTCTGACGACCCTTTTTCCAGAATTTGTGAAGTTTTTTAAATTGTTAGTACCTACTTTGTATGGGAGAAAGTAAAAATATTACCGTAAAAAGCTAATTTGAGAATGGCAATGAGTCATTTTCTGTGTATAACCATGGCAGTTAAATTTTTGCTCCGGGTAGTAAAATGAAAATATTATTATGAATAAAATAATCTTTAGATTTTATAGCCGTAACGGACTCATTCTTGCTGTTGAAATTACTTAGTAAATTGGATGTACTAAGGAATTCATTCTCTGTAACACTAAGTCTCGCTTTTCTTTCTTTTGTTTTTATATTAATACTTGTCTACCAAACTGCGTCTTTAAAGTAGAATTGGCAGTTGTAAAAGCTTAACACCATTACAGTGCGAACTAAATATTTCAAATTCCATCAGCTGTATAGCACTGGGTTTTTTCGTTTTAAAAGAGTGACCGAATCACCAAACAGCCTACTTTATTGAATGACCTATTTGGCAGTTAATGGGTTATCATACTCGCTGGCCGTTTAGCAAACTGCAAAAACATTCGTCCAGCAACCTTGGTGGTTACCAGCCACTTATTTAAAACTACTTAAAAAGCCGTCATTCACCTGTTAACTGATATGTACTGCGCTATTTAGTGTTGATAAAAGTTAATTTTATTTTGAAGTAGTTTTTTAACCCATTTCCAAGCCATTTTCTAAGATGATTTTTTTAAAGAATAAATGTCTTTGTATTTCATTATTTGGCTAATTAATATACCGCCCTTCTTTTTATTTTTAGATTTATCGTCAGTTAATAATATTTTAGTTATTAATTAAAGATTACTCTCATAGATAAACGGATAAAATTTATTTTTCGGTCATTGACACTCACAGTCAATAGATAAATTGAAATATTTTTCCAAGGAATATATTTAATATCTTCTAGAAATACCCATATTAGTCATTTACCGATTATGTTGACTTATTTAAAGTTTCTTTCATCTATTTTTCCATTCTAGTAACTACCTTCGAGCTGTCGTGTTAATCTTGATATTTTTTCATGTAAAAATGTGTAGCTTGCATTATTCCATGGTTCTCAAGACGATTATTTCCTCATATCGATTGAAATCCAGCCCCACCTTTTCACTCTGCGGCTTTCGTGGGAAATCACCTCCTGCAATAACTCTTGACGAGGCGATTTCTCTGGTCTGGCTAATTTTTTCAACAGCTGGCCCTAGCATCGCGTGCTTTACTTAATATACGGCAGAAAACCCGTTATTATATTCCAATGGATCTTGAGTGTGCTGTTATCTTATTTGAAATTACCAACGCAAGGCGAATAAGTTTTTCCGTAAATGCCTTTTGACATCAGTGAATGATTATATTTCTCCTGGATGCCATTAAGTGGATTTTTGTATTGTTGGCTCCCCTATACTGAGCTATTATAACCCACGTTGTAAATAATGTAAAGCATTTTAATGTAGCTTGGGATATGAGACATCTTGGGGGCTATGTTTGTTCTCGGTACTCCAACATGAATTGATATATAATTTGAATCCAGTTATGCAAACAAAAGCGTAGAGTAAAAATAAGCAAAAATTAATTCTTTTGTTAAAATCGAAGACTTTGAACGATATATACGTGTTCGCTTGTGTCCAAGAAAACTCAAAATCAACGCAATTTCCATAGGGCCATTAAAAAAAATAAGAAATAATTTGTTGCCATTTGACCTGAACATGTCATATCTTGTCCGGTCAATTTGCAATCTGATATTTACTTTGCATTGGCATGATGAATGTTTTCTGATCCATTCAATAAATATTAATGATTTGGGCTGAATTTTCCTCCTAATGATAAGGCATTTGTTTCACTGTCCATAATTTTCCCATTTCATTAAAGCCACTCTAGCTTAACGTTTAATTTGAAGACTTCAACTTCTCTGTTGGTAAACTAATTATGGAAGAGGTTTTAGTGGCAACAAAGAGGCCAGATTATCATTATTCGTATCATGTTGAAAGTTTATTGCTCACAAGAGCTAAAAGGTTTCAGTATGTTAGACTTGCTTAATTCTCACATAAATTCAGGTGAATGTAGAGATTATATCACAACCTTATCATTTTGCCCAGCTAACCTTCCCGTGTTCAGCAACTGAGGCGTGGAGTTCACGCTTGGCATAGTTCAATTTGAGTTTCAGGCTCGCCGCAAGTTAATGGAAGGATGCTTAGTTTCAGAGTCATTCGGGCTATCAGGCACAACCTAATGATTTCGCACCGAAGGAAAGGTAAAGGAATACAGTCGAAAAGTTGCCTTTGCAATTGGCTACTTAACACTACAGTCTTATTATCGTGGGACAGTTCGACGTTATTAAAACAACATTATTTTTGTAATAGCTGAAGTACCTACTTGCAAGTGCTTCATAAGTTGATTATTCAAAGTCATAACATTTGTTATAGAAGATTTTTGCATCTAAAGCACCAAGTATAATTAATGTCATATATAGGATTGAATGTAAGGAATGCCTTTACGCACGCCAAAATTGAGGAACAAGTACCTTCCTATAATCACCATTCAATCTTTTTCCGGGTTATTTTGATGACTGGTAACGCACTGGTTATAGGAAAACACAATGTTCCGGAATTTAATGTTCAAAAGTTCTGGAAAGATATTTTAGTTCTCAAACCCAAAATGTGGAGATACTGAACTCTACGGGACGGCATACTCATCAATGGTTCTTTTTCAACTTCATCAACTTTTTCCCGAGTGCTTGCGTAAAAGTTTATCATTTTGTGTTACATAAAAACGAAGATCAAATAGTTGATTCCGTCCTTATATATTTAGTCTAAATAACTTCAATTTGTGTTATCCAAAAAGAAAATCATCTTAAAACACTTTCGGGAAACTGGAGATATTCTTGAATATTTATGATAAATCCTCTTCATTGGTGATCTACCTATTCATTTCATCTTTCATGTCTTTTGGGGCATAGGTCTCATTATGACCATAGCATGAGTGCATTTTTTTTAGCAAATATAGATGGATTTCAGTATTCAGCGCGGCTATTTCGAAATGGCATGCATTTTTAATACAAATGATGTATTGTCAGACGGGAGGAAATCAGTTTTGCATGAAATGAAGGATGAAACAATGAAGGTCGCCCAGGACCTTTACTTCGAAACCCGTTTTTTTCTGATTTCGAGCGAGTGAGATAGAAAATTATATATCTTTGTCGTACATTGTTTTCTTAGTCCTCTATCACGTAGTGTGACCACGAGGTAACATATAAAAGAGAGTTTTTAGTCTCTGATTAGGTTTCTTCACATTTACATACCTTTGTGGCATCAATTTTGGCAACGAAAATATCTCTGAATCGTAACTTATATTTCCTGATTCTCCCATGAGTGTGGTAACGTGTGAAATGACTGCATATTGTGGACAAAAAATTGCTGTCCACAGGATTAATATTTCCAATTATGAAATTGATAATAATGATTATGGGAAATATGGATGGCAATGAAAAACAACTATTTGTGATTTTTACATAGATTGCTTCTGGCAATTTTTTTCGGCGGTGGAAACACGATGGATTTTGAAACAAATCGGCTCAATAGTTTAGTCCTCTGAATATGTCCCTTATGTATATTTATAGCTCATCCTTCCTGATAGTTATATATTAATAGATTCAGATTCCTTGGGTTGAAGAGCAAATCTGTTCTACCGTTCTGCGGATCGAGGCAATCAGAAATGTGCATATCGTCCCTTCAACTCCTCCCTAGCGGTATTGTATAATTCAAACCTTGGGAAATTCTTTTCATTCGGAGAGGAGACCTTTTTCTTCCATAGGAATCGGGTGTCTTCTCCTCCCTTCAGAACACTCCCCCTCGCACCAAATCTCCTCAGCCTCGCCCGTAATCTCCGTCATCTTTCGCCACCGCCACCGTCTTTTGTTTTACTTCCCCACATTTTATTTCCCCGCTTTATCGCATCACCGCGACAATCTTTTTCCAACTCGTTCAACTCCACTTTCCATCTTTTCCGCTTTCGCGATTCGCGACCCCATCAAAGCCGTTTTCATAACCAACCCCTCATCCCCCCCTTCCCCCGGCCCTCTGTCCCGCCCACCTAACCCTCGCTTCCAATTTTCGTTCTTCCCGTTGTCCCCCCCCCCCCTGCACCCCCTTTCAGACCTTCGTACCGTCCTCCTCACACTGCCACTTGCCCCATTGCCTCCCACCCTTTCTCCTTCACGTGTCCTCCTTCCTTACCTCCTTCGCCTCCTCTTTTCCTAACCATCTCATTACGGCGGTCTCCTCTTGTCCTCCCACGCCTGCTCTCTCCCCCTCCTTTGCCCATAATCCTCCCTTCCCTCCACCTCTCCTCCTTCCCCCAATCTTTCAGACCTGCCATCATCACGCTGCGGCCCTACTAGAGAATCTTTGTTTTCTTATTTCGTTTAATTTCTTATTTTCCAATTTAAGAAAATGAAACTGTTTTTACCCATTCATTACGTTCCCTACCCCGGTCGTTCTACTACGCAAGCGTGGGTTTAGATGGAACATGTTGAAAATAATTTTATAATAAATATAATGTGGTTGAAGAAATTCTTAGGAGGAGGAATATTAGGAGTCTTAAAAACAGGAGGGCGTGTATGAAGCAGTGTATGGGGCTGATGATTTTTGACTTGATTGATGATTGATTGATTGATGACATGATTTTTAACACTTTAGGGGAAGTTTGTAATGATCTTCAGCTTCATTACATTTAAAAGTATAATTAATGTGTAATATTTTATTTATAGAGTATATCAAGGAATGAGTGCCTGTCTAAGGAAGCGAAAATCGCCGTGTACATAAGTATACTTCTCCCCACTTTGTTGTATGGTAGTGAAAGATGGGTATGCCAGGATGGACATAAGAGTAGACTAAATGCCGTGGGTATGAGTTATTTGAGGAGTAATTGCGGAAAAAGTAGGATGGAAAGGGTCAGGAATGAGTGGGTAACGAATGAATGTGGGTTAAATGCTCCAGTAATGGACATATATGAAAGGAGTGTGCTTCGTTGGTTTGGCCATGTTGAGAGAATGGATGAGAGTGGAATAACGAAACAGATATATAAGAGTGAAATGAATGGTGCGAGACGTAGAGGTAGGCCGCGAAAGTTGTGGTTGAATGTGGTTAAGGAAATTCTTAGGAGGAGGAATATTAGGAGTCTTAAAAACAGGAGGGCGTGTATGAAGCAGTGTATGGGGTGAATGAGGCAAAATAGGTTTGCAAGGATATGTCAATATGGAGGAAATTATTGAAACAGAGTTAGGTGTACAAATATGTATTTATGAGTGTAACTTAGTTACTCTGCTTGCCCGGAAGGGAACGGCGTGATTGGTATGTATGTATGTATGTATACATTATCTGTGGAATAAAATATTTGCATGATTTCGGCCAGTGCTGCTTCAGAACTTAATAACTATTGCGGCGTTTCAAAATAATCGAAAGAAAACGCACATCATGATAGAAACATTTTTGGTAAGTTCACTACTTTTTCGTCACAATTGGTCGTTCAATCCTAGGATTGGTTGACTGCAGCTCTCCATCCTTCCCTATCTAATGCTAGGTCCCTTACTTCCTGGAAGCTCTTCCGTTGTACTTTCCTGTATACATGGTCCATAAACTTATTCCAGGGTCTTTCTCCGGTCACTTTTCTCTCTATTTTTCCTTCTATTACATTGTTTGCGCAATGTGTTTCTTCAAGAACACATTGCGTCTCAGCATGAAATCCATTCGGTTCTTATTTTCTATATAGTGTTTCACATGGTGCTTTTTTTCTTTTACTCGTATGTCTTCTTCTTCAGTGTTCAACCCTGGGGTTGGTTTGCAGCAGTACGCCATTTCTCTCTTCTGTCTGCTTTTCTCTTCATTTCTGTGTATGTGGTGCAACCCATATCATTCACAATCTGCTGCATGAATGACATCCTTGGTCATCCCTGGCGATTCCTTCCCTCTATAGCTCCTTCTGCTATGGTTTTAACGATGTTGTCTTGTCTTAGAATGTGCCCTACGAGTTTGTCTCTTCTCGTTTGGATATGCCTCCACAGGGATCTGGTTTCTTGAACTCTTTTCAGTACCTCTTCATTCGTGACTCTATCTTTCCAGCTGAGCTTCAACATCCTTCTGTAGAGCCACATCTCCAGGGCTTCTAGCCGCCTTCTCTCTTGTTTTCTTATCACCCATGTTTCGCTCCCGTATAGGGCCACACTCCAAACAAATACTTTCATAATCCGTTTCCTTACTTCCAAACTAATGTTCTTGCTGGTGAGTAGGTTCTTTCTAAGATAGAATGCAATTTTGACCTGATGTATTCTCCTTACAATTTCTTTCTGGCTTCTACCATCTCTTGTTATTCTGCTTCCCAAGTGTGCAAATTCCTCTATTACTTCTAGCAATTCTCCTCCAATTCTCATTATTGGGGGTTCATATTGTTCTTCATTACTGCAAACCATCACCTTGGTTTTGCGTTTGTTTATTCTCATGCCATACTGTTTACAGATGTATGCTGTATGTATGCTCGTACTCGTATGTATGCTGGACTATTTCTTATTTTGTCCGTAAATTTTATCTTCTTTATCCATCCGTTTCATCTCCCCTGCGTTTACGCCCCCCGTAATTTGAAAATTATTTTTCATATCTTATGTAAGAGATTAGAGAGTTCCACTCGTATACTGGTATGGAATTAATAAAATTAAATGCAGATATATCATACAGGCATTACAGAATATAAGTGCGCCAGCAATAGTTCTTACCATTTATCAGGAATTTTCACAGTTATAAAACTCGGCTTTAAATGCCGTGAAACGCGTACACTTGTAATTGTAATGAATTTAAAAGTTTAATTATAGCTTTAAGTGATCACTTTCATCAGATGTTAAGAAACAAGCTGCTGGTAGCACTGCCATGGACATAAAAAATTAATTTTATAATAGAAAATCCGTCTTAACAAGAGAATATTATCACATAATCAAAGAGCCCAATACGGAGAATTAGTTATTAAAATTAGTAGTATAGCTTCAAGTTCATTCTTGAAGTCTTAAATGCACCATAAACTGACGCTTATCTTACTTTTTTTGTCGCTTGGTATTACACTTCAAGTAAAAGATTGCAGTCTTTATAATTATGACTGTTGATGCAAATCGATAATGACATCGTTTCTCTAAATGTCGTGAATGTTTTGTTATTTAAACTGTGTGCTTCATAAAAAAGTAATGCTGATAGAGTTGCTTTTTAAAACGCAGTTCATAATAAAGCACTGGGTAGAGCTCTAATTGCACCCAATCCAAAACAAGGATTGATCTTTGTTCGTCCAAGAGAGCATGATCGTTATAACCTAAATTTTACTCGAAATTTTCGATATTGAACTTGTCCATTGACTAATCATTTACCCCTTTTTCACCGTGAATTCACATCGACGGTCCACAAAGTTTATTTTGCCCTAGTCTAAACCCTTCACCTTTCAGCACCATCAAGCCATCGCCACTACCGCATGACCCACAAGGATTAATCATTTTTACGACTCAATCACGCATTTTTTTCTGCAATTTTTATACGTTTACCTACGGTGTATTGGAATTATTTTAGAGCGGAATGGTTTTATCCAGGTATAAAAGGGATAAGGAATTTTTGGAAAACTTTGACTCATCTCTCTGGTAAAAGAAAACCTCATAATTAGTGCATGACAGTGACTTTGTTCCGAGTTACAACAAAAAGAGTGGTTGATATGGTTTACCTAAAGGTTAGAGATTTTTTAAGAATCGACAGCGAACGTTTTACCTTGTGACCTCCCTGTTATGAGACAACCATCCCTGTCTACTATCAATAAGTTATTTTATAAATGTTCGAAAGCTAACCTATTTTTCTATTGGTGTAGTCTTCTCGGGTCTTCCATCAGACTAGATATTTTTTTCTAACTTTTCAATAGCTGCCGATTTCATCTTCTTCAGGGTTGTTAAAGTTGTGCTATTCCTGTAATAATAGTTCTAATAAATATTTGACCTGGCGGAAGACCCGAGAAAACTTCATAATATGATTTCGCTCGGTAAAACCAAATCCTCCAACCTGTCTTATGTCGTGATCCCTAACCTCGTTTGTTTTACCTATTCTGCCTATTATTCACGATCGAAAAAATTTCTCCGCCCCAAAAGAGAAACAGGACATTGCTTGCTTTAACCCTTCACCTGCGGGGAACGTACTTGTACGTGTGTACGGGCAACTGCGGGAAAAATGTACTTGTACGTTTCATCCTCTCTTCTTACCTGCTCCCGGAGCCCCATCTTAGCTTTATGGCCCAAACTCTTTCTTCCTTGAGGGGGACAATTGGCAATCCTCATTTCCTACCCGAACGAGTCCCTTCCTCGCTCGTTAGCGGTCGCATTCCGTTGCCATGAGCTGCTAAACTTTCTTCCTATTATGCTCTAAATGCGTTCTGATAGTCTTACCAGAGCGCAATGTGGGTAAAAAATCAAAGGATTTCCTTAGCGTTTGGTAACAAATTAAACAGTAAATTAGGAAACAATCTTCATATAATACCAAATACCTATTTTGTAGATTTTCGCCGATTAAAAAGTTTGGCCAAATTAACTGATGTTCCACAAATCTGTCATTTGGGTGCGGCCCTGTCCGCGGAACCTCGGGAAAAGGGTCGGGAGGGGATTGCAAGGGTCTTATACCTGCTCTGTCCCTCACAGCGGAAAAGAGGGTCTGGCCTCCTTCGAATATTTCCCGCACACAGTGGAAGATTTGCAATCTAGCTGCCGCAGCTGAAGGGTTAATTGAACTTTTAAAGTGGCATGAAATTTCGTAAGCTTTGTCGAAAAAGATACGCGAAAAGTGTGAAGTAAATGTGTCTTACTTTGGATTCGAATAAAAGGAGTCATACTTTCGAGTGTAGTGCAGTCGAAAGGGAGGACGCGTTTATGTTAGCAAGGGGAGTTCTCTCTTCTCTATCCTCTTCTCAATCCTCTTACTCTCTTCCTACACTCACTCCCTTTCCTCCCTCTTTCCGTATCCGCCCGTCGATTCGTTTTTATTCCTCCCACCGCTTCCTCCCGAGAAGTCGTTGAAATTCCAGGCGCAGCACTTTAGTCTGAGGAAAGGGGGAACTGTTCGCAAACTGTAATACCTCTTCTCCTCATTCTGAAGGTCTTTCCTTTGAGTTCCTGTTCGTGTGTTTTTCTCCCTTTGTCCACGGCGATCGTTTCCTCCCGAGAAGTGCGGGCGAATTTATTCGCAAAATTTTCCCCAATTTTGGGGACGCCAGATTTCCTTTGGATCGAAGGCCGAAGTGCTGCTTGAAGGATTGAATTGGGAACTGTGAGCATGATTTTAACCTTCGGTATTTTGACGCAGATAATACTGCAAAGCACTTGCTTACGAATAAATATAATCACATAAAACGAGTAGCTGTCGCTAACAAGGAATAACTGTGGAATCGGTGTTTTTTGGATGTAAGAGGTAAACTAATCCCTTTCAACTGGCTTTGGTTGCTATAAAATGTGGTTCCTTTTATCTCATTTTGGAATTTACATGTAATTTAAGTATTCCTTGTTGTGACGCTATTATTTAATGAAGAATTAACTCAAATTAAGGAAGTATATTTTTATTTATACCTGCTACCGAGCAATGAATATTTTACCTTATGAGCATCTGGAGAAATTGGTGTTGAAAAAATGTATGTACATGTTACCAGGAGAAACATATATAGAGATAATTTTTTTAAATTTTAATTTTTCTAAGACTGTCTTTAGATGATGAAGTACTTGCTGTGGGAATTTGAAAGATAAAGAAAGTTATTAACGTCGCATCATCTTAAATTAATTTAGCGTCATCGATACAGTTACCCTGTCACCAAATTTTGGCATCAGACGAATAACATTGCAATGAATGACGTAGAAATTACTTGAATTTTAGGAAAGATGTGCAGGGAAGCTAATTATTTTTTGAAGTTGATTAGGTTTTAAGGGAGAGAATTTAAAGAAACCGCCAAACAAAACAGATATTCACAAATGACAAATGTGTGTCGCAGAATTAAACTGATTGTAAAGGCTGATTTCCACTATATATTTTATTGTATATACAAACAAATGAGTCATAGAATGTACAATAAACTGAATGGAATTAGAGCTAATATGGAGGAAAGAGAGCTAATGGAATAGAGGTTCTATTTCCCGTTACGTCATTCAGACAATCATATAATTTTCCGCTTTACACGGTACAATTTTCCTCATGCAAGAGTTCAAACATTCGTTTGCACAATTAAGTGTACTGTGTAAAGCGGCCTTAATAAAACAATAAAGTATATCCAACATTCGAAGGCTGCAATTAACTTCAAGTTTCATTCAAGCATACCAGCCTAGAAAGAAAGCAATTGCTTTGGCATTGTTATTAGTGCCATTAATGTCAAAATCCCTGGTGGAAAGACAATTTCTTCAAACAGAACAGTGGCAAACGAGGGTGGTTCATCAATTCCTCGTGTTTTAATCTGCATTAATTCTAGAATGATCTTGAGATATGAAGCGCAGAGAGGTCGACACTCGTGCCATTTTGAAAGCGGTACGAAAGGTCACTTTTAAGCATGCACCGAGCGCCAAGGCCCTGACAACCAGAGATGGGGCTTTCACCTTTCTCCTTCCCCACTCACCCCCTCTCACTTCTCTTCAGCACCCCGTCCTACCTCACCTTTCTGCCACTAACCCTCCCCTTCCTCCACCTCCACCCTCAAATCCACCCCCTCTCGCCCTCTGCAGCAGCTCCTCGGTTCGTGAAGGAGAGGGGTGAAGGCGACAAGAGGAAAATCTCGTCCTCCGTGTCAGCCCTTCTCTTGATCTTAATCCCGCGACCTATCCTCAGACTCGCCCTTTAGTCTCAGCCGTTTTCCACCTCCCCCGTCCTCCATGCTGCGCGACTCGGATATGAATTTGGGGCAGACTATTGCCACCGGGGGAGAGGAGAGTGTACGCTGTCTGTTGAAAATCCGATATGACCATCACACTGCTGGTGACGCACGTGATTCTCTCTATAACACATGACCTTTTAGTTTTATGAAAATGCAACATCTATTGACATTCCCCTAACTGTACATTCTTTGTGAAAAAGATTTGTAAATGAAAGATTTTTTGTGGTGTTCTACCGGTAAAAGGTAGGTTTTGTTAAGGATTAGAGGAACTCTTTCCCATTTTCTACACTTTCAGGCTATCTACCTCTAGGATTTGTTTTCTCTTCAACCATATGATATGCCCTTTTTCATCTATTTCATTAAACACATCTCCTTGGTTTTCCATCCTCGCGTGGCCAGCACTCTATCTTCTAACACAACCTAAGCAGCACATCAGCCCTTACTCCTGCCTACGGCTACCTACTCTACCTTTCTCGGATCTTATTTAGAAGTTTCTACTCCTCGCCCTCCATATTAAGCTCTTCTTCTTTCGTCTTCATTTCCATCCACTGCACCTTCTCCATCATTCTCCACGTCCACATCTCATACACCCATAGCCTTTTCACGTCCTCATCCATGTCCTCATGAGTCCATGTTTCTGCTCCGTACGAAGCTACACTCCATATCAAGTTCTTAAAAAGGCTCTTTTTTACATTCTTACTCAAAGTCCCCGTCTCCAGGTCCTTTCTTTAATCAAACGCTTCCTTACCTAACGCTATTCTACTCCTCATTTATTTGCTATTGTGCCCATTTCCTTCAAGCGTAAAACCGAAGTTATTAAAATTTTCTACTTGCTTTAATTTGTCCTCCTACTCTTACAACCAACCTGGCTAAACCCCAAAGCTTAGTCCAAAATATTCGTCCATATTTGATTAACTTATCTTCAAATCAAAGCAGAACCTGTGTATCTGATTTATGGTGATATAATGATGAGTTTGTAAGAATCAAACCGAAAGTAAGAGAGTAAAACTCCTTCAAGTTTTTCTTGAATATTGGTAGATCAATTGTTGGTAGAACTTGTTGGCATTGCTCACACTTAACATAAATTCTTTGATATTAGAATATTCATGACAGGGTAGAGCGTATCACAAAAATCCCTTCAATTTTTGCTTTGGGTTAATTTTAGTGATATTCAAAAATTGCACAAAAAATATCTCAATTGTTGTAGTGTGGTCTTGCAAATGATAAGAAAAAATTTTGCTCGTTGTTTTATTAGTAAAAATAATCATCACTTATTCACCTCAGATTGGTTAGTTGCATCTGTTAATTTCACCTCAAAATTTATTTATTTAAAACTATATGCTCATCTTCATTTGATCTATACAACCTCCTATTTCCTGAAAGCTAGTCCTTGTATATTGGCTTCTGTTTTGAGAATTACAATTCATTTGTATCTAATTACGCACCATAGCCATCGATATTTTCATCTCATAATCGTGAATAAAATGTAGCGTATCAGGCGATTTTTTGTGGAAATGGAGTGTAGATGCCATGATCTTACAATAAAAGTTCTTGTTCACTCTCCACAGAATTGTATTCACACCGGCCAAGGTTTTGACATCAGCTACTTTCATTCTTCGACCAACCTTTCGACCATGAAAACGGCATAACTTACGTCGGAATCTTAGTGGGTTTGAATAAAATTCTGTGGGAAGCGAACAAAAACTTTGATTTTGAGATCATGACATGTTAATCGTGGGTTGAGAGATTAATATTGTTTTTCGATCTCCTCCAGAAAATCCACTACCTCTATTACATGTTGAAGTACTTATTCATATAAACGACGAAAACGGCACGGAATATGCTGCCAAACTTGAAGAAACGACCACTCGTTCCATCGTTCCACCCCTTGGTTCTTACTCACCGGTCTTTTCCCCCTTTTGTGTCCCCTCCCCCCATTCCATCCTTGCGAAACTTCGTCACATTAAATTCACTCCTTCAACCTCCTCACCCTGATGTTGTGTGTGGCAGTCTCGAGGGCGCCAAGACTTCTTGCCCTTACAACCCTCATCCCCAACCCTTTGCCACTCCTCCACGCCCTTAAGGACACTTATTGCACCTCGTCATCTCCCCCTCCCTTCCGACCACAACCTCAGACCCTTCACTCACTTACCCCCTCTCCCCTTACAATCCAAGCAATACTTCCCAGAGTTACCCTCCCCTCACCCCCTGCTGTTACACCCTTCTAAAAGACGGGGGGTATCTACTTCTTCCCAACAAAGCATCGAAAGAAGTACGCAATAATAAGTTATGCGTTACAAAGTCTTCATCATTTGTCACATCGATATTTACTCATAGAGGAATCGAGAATCCGATGTTTTTCTACAGTATCACAATGGCAAAGACATTTTAGATCGCTGATTACATCCCAATATTCCAGAGGAGACTTCACAAGGGGCGTGCAATATAAAGATGTATGTCAGCAAGACTATACAATTTGTCGAATCGATATTTAATCTTAGAGGAATCGAGTATCCTATATTTCTGTAGAGTATCACGATGGCAAAGACATTTTCGACCGCTGATTACATCCAAATATTCCCAAAGAGACTTTGCAAGGGTGTGCAATATGAAGATATACATTACCAATTATGTATTATTTGCCCCATCGATATTTATCTTTATAGGAATCGAAAAGCTGATCATTATCTACAGTATCGCGATGGCAGAGACATTTTTTACCACTGAGAGATTTACATTCTGTGAGAATTATTTGTTCTTCAAAGAATGTCTTACTTTGATTATTTCGATTATTCTGTTTAAAAATACCAAATCTACTTTTTGCATAGAAAAATGGTAATCAATAAGAGTAACTTATATGAACAAAAAACACTAAACATTCATTACTATACTGTGAATAAACGTTAAAAGTTGGGCGAATAGCACAGTTCAGGGTGTTTGGCATATATTTTGCATAACTATTGTCAAAACTATTGACGATGTGAAACTACCAACATGATAACATGGATCATAACTAAGAGCTCATATACGTAATAGTATTTTTTAATAATTACCGTATTTTGCACTTGACGATTAACGTGGAAGTTGTAAATTGGTGTAAAAAAAATTGGTATCGTTGAATTTGGTAATAATAGTTGAAAATCCTCGCATTATTGATATTGTATGGAAGAAATCAAACCCAGTATATCTGCTTCTTCATCTTAATTTTTTTGTCCCTTGGATTTTGCACTGAAATGAGTATTGTTGATTCCGGCCTATTACATTAGATATTGAATACTCTCTTAATCTCGATATGATTTGTATTACTGAAGGGAAAACCACTCTCTTTTTTTCTCTGCTTTCATATTTTTGTAACGACGGTGTATGTGCTTAATGGGGCTGTATGCATCGCCCGAGAACGCCCTTTTAGTTCAAACTTCGGCCGTAACCTCCGAGTGATCTTCGCCTTCCCCACCATTCCCCACCAAGGTCCTTATACCCTGACGCTTAATTATGATGAATTCCATTTTAGTAATTGATTGACAGGCAGAAATAATTACTGTGCGCCTAAATACACTGAGGAATGTTGTCCTAAAATACGAGGTGAGAGATGGTTCTTGTTTCCTCGTGAGAAATATGTTAACTTCAACGTACACCAAAATATACCTCGTCGAGCTTAATTATAATTAGTCCTTTTTAAATTTAAAGATCAAATTTAAATCCAAATTTAAAAAAGAATTTGTTATATTGATCCAGGTTAAACACTTTTGGTTACTCAATGAGGAGTGACAGAGTTACCGAACGTCGAGCCCGACCAAAAATAGAGAAATCAGAGTGAATTATGGTATCGTGTCGTGACCTGGGTGTAAGGACCTTGTTCCCTGCCATGGACAAGAGCGCCACTGATATCACAGTGGAAAATGCGTAGCAAGAATTAAGTAGAATGCTCACAGTCAAAGTTTAGATGGTGCTTCATTGAGATAAATAATTCCCATTTACAATTAGTTCTAAGATTTTGCGAAATATCCATAGTAAGCGAGATGGCGGTCACTCGATTTTCAGCAAAATCACGCTCCGTAATCAAAATAGGTATGTAGGAACCAAAATGCAAAAATGTATGACTCTACTAGTAACTATTAATTATAATTCCAGGGGTCTGCGCAAACAGCTTTACTTTAAGTATCAAAGCGGAGTCGTTTACCCTCTATAATCCGTTTTTTTGTTTATTCTACAAAAAACTCATAAAATGTAACATACACATCCATTCACTTTTACATAAAAATTAATAATTTTTTATGTTTAACCATGTATGTGCGTAAATAGGCTCTGTTACTCAGAAGTTACAATGCTATCCAGGGGTAAGTGTAAACAGAGAGTAAACACAAGTTTATATGATTTGTTACCTCCAAGTCACTGTGGTTTTTAGAGAATTGAACAAAAGCGCGTTAATGTCTGCGGAAGCGCTTTCGGCTGTGGTAAAATGCCCCCTAATTGGTTAATGCCCTCGACCCCTTAGATATGGTCCGTCATTCCAACAATATGATTTATCGATATTTAGATATCGATTATCGATGCATCGAATTGAAAATCGCTGGGCGCTTCCCTCTAAAATCCCTTCCAAAATCTAAATATACACACAGCCCTGTGTGCCCACCCTCGCCTCTCTTGTTATACCCTTTTGCGACGACCCTCGCTGCTGCAATCTTCTCAGAGAATCGAGTGAGATGAAGAAGCCGAAATGGAATAATGAGGTACCTTCACTCGCGATTGCCTTCTTTGGTGTGGAACAAGGGGGAGAACCTGGGGGGAGGGAGGGGGGTAAGAGGCCGGGGGTCGGGTCAGGGAAAGAAATAGGGTGGAGGGTGAGTTATTGGAGGTGAGTTTATGGGGGGAGGGGTTAGCACTTGAGGGGGATTGGAGTCAGGGGGCGACGAAAGCAGTCATGGTTAGTGCTGGGGGTTTTTGATTTTCAGCCGCACGAGATAGAGAGAGAAATGGTTTGGTGGTGTCGCTTGCTTGAGCGAATATGGCTTCGTCGCCGGTGTTGAGTGTCTCTGAAGGACCCAGGAGAGATGGGGGAAGGGTTATTCCTTCATTTTCTCTGCGCTCACGCTTTGCTAGCCTTCGAGAGTTGGAATAGGTATATGGGGTTATACACACGTTGCGCGTGCATTTACGCATGAAAGACCCTCAACGTGGAGGTCTCCTCGCTGACACTGGCGCCGCCCGGAGAAAAAAAAAGACGCAGAACGACTTCTGTGCTTGTTACGCCGGGGTCGGACTATGGCGTCTCCTTAGCAAACGCCCCATTCGCCCCCGTTTTTACTCTTTGGGGTCCGTTGACAGAGGAGGTCGCGGCGCAGATGTGGCTTCCATGACCTCGGTGTGTGGCACAAGCGGGCGGAAATTGGCTCTGAATCCTTTCTAACTACCCTGATTTTGAAGCCGGTGAATTTCACTTGGGTAAGGTCTGGCTATCCGTACAGGAAACGACGCTCAGTCAAATCTACTCCCCTCGAAGTATTCTCCGTTCGATGCATATAAATCCCTAATGTGATTTAGCAGTCCTATCTAGTCGCTCCTATCTATTCTTCTATAATTTTCAATATAGTTACCGTTTTGACCACCAGCTTAAATGAAAATGGAGTTGCCTTTTTACAGTTGGTACCTTTTCACCTATTTAGTTTCGCGAGAAAATATGGATGACTGTTTTTAATATGCTACCTTTTTACCCAGCATTTGGAGGTATTATAGGTTGAAAAGTAAGGTTTTTATTTACCCCAGCTTATAAAATATTTTCATTAGGGTTTTGCTGTATATAGCTCTTCTCATCACGTCACTGTATGAAAAGGTACCCCTTTTGTCCTTCATTTATATTTATCACATTTTGTTCTGATAAATTGGGATCAAACTGGAAAGTAACTCGTCTCAAACTCAAATAATGATTTTTTTTCATGAGACCAGATCATTAAACAAAAAGAGAATTTTTCGCAAAGATAAAATGCAGGATGCGATTTTTCCAGTCGAAAGATCTTAAAAATCGAATAACGTGCTTAGAATGACTATGATGAGGCTTCTCATGTGATAAGTAAAGTATATGAATAAAGCTGGAGTAGATAAAGGTTGCTCGATCCCGATAGATTTCTGGCATTGCTAAGTAATTTGGTTGATTCAAATTTATGATTTATGGAAAAGGATTTTTTAATTGTTCTAAATCATAGATGGAATTTCAAACCAACACTGAATGTTTTTCACAACGAAGGAGTTTTTAATTATCCAGATAGTATTGAAAAATATCGATTTTTGTAAAAAATAATCGTAAAGTTAGATAATTTTGTAATTTGTGCAATAAAAGCTTGCAAATAAATCATCATTGGAAGTTACACTTCTGGACTGGATGAAAATTTAAAATGTTTATAAGCAGTGTGTCAAAATTATGATACATGAGGACCCCAGAAGTCAAGGGGCCTAAGTAACAAAATCCTTGTTTTGAGAAAAGTTAAGTCAAAGTTGAAAATATTTGGTACAACCCACTAAGTGGTTTAGAGGCATTACCCTAAATAGCATCACCTGTCGAGAAAATCACTTGGATCCCTTTACCACCTAAAATATTTACATTTTCAGATCCCATTCCTGTACCTAACTTATTTTTTTTAACCCTTGGAGTGCGGTATGAGGTCATATCACGACATGGTTGTCTTTACGCTGGTGCTGATGACGTGATATCACGTCATGTGTACCCTGAGTGTTCCAGCTTTCTCAAGGGGGCCTAGTGAAAGTTTACTAATGAAACCTGGAACACTCACAGTTCCCTTGACGTGATATAACGTCATCAGTACCGGCGTAAAAACAACCATGACGTGATATCACGTCATGCCGCACTCAATGGGTTAAATGTCACTTAGACCCCTTGACTTCTGCGGTCCACATATATTTGCTCATTTAACATCTTTTTCCAATATATAGATCAATATTTTCCTCACTCTTATTTTTCCAGTAAGCTTTGCAATGCAGTATTGACACTCTGAGTTAAAGTACCTAATTTTATTTTGGTGTGAATGTTCAATTTGGTATCAAAGGCTGTTTTCGAACTGCGATCCTCATTGTGAGCGGTATAAATTCGGAGAATAGCTCGCAGCCTTTAGACATTTATGGCTATATTCCGAAATTATTCTTGGAAACCAACTGATTCCCACGAAGTCTCTTCGGCTGAAATTCAGCAAATGATTTTGGAAATGAAGCAAGTGAAAAGTGTATAGCATTCGCTATTTCAATGGCGTTATGAATTAAGCTGATATTTCCCCCGTCGCGTTCCGCGTACCAAGTCGAGCAGAGGAACCCGAGGGAGAAGAATGGGCGTTTTAAAAAAGGCCCATTTCTCTCCTTTATTTCCTCGCCGGCAGATCAATATTTGGGTTAGGTGGAGTGTGCTTGAATTGGGACGGGCGTCGAGCATTTTGAACGGGCGCTGTTGTGAGCGATATACCGGAGGAAGTGGAGAAAGGGGCCGAGTGCTTGAGATGAATTGGCGATAGGGGCGATATTTTCGTACGTCATCATCCGATTCTGGGAGAAAATTGAACAAATCGTGGTGTTGGTCGGGAAAAGGGGACGTTTTACGTGGGTTAGTTGGTAAGGCAATGCTCAGTTGGCAAAATTGACCCATGATATCAGCAAACTCTCCGAATTTTAGCGGTTTGATGATAAAAAACTTGTATTTTTGACGAAATGAGCCGTATTGAGTAGATATTCTAATCGTTTCGGCCTTCTTTCGCCTATAATGTTGCTCATCTTTTTCAACTGTAGTTGATGTTTCATACCTGAAGCATCATCAAAAATACCATCCCTGCCGAGGAGTGAAAAAGGCCGTTTTTGACTCTCGAGTCATCTATTACACGACATTGTCGATGTGGTCACAAGTTGACCTCGTCGACATTATACTGCAGAGTAATATTTATAAAATCGTTCAGTTAGATACATTTTTCAAATCTAATACTATTGAACTACGTTATTCCTCATTTGCAAATGGCTGCGTAAATACTGAAGTGGGTAAGTGGTCTGCGCATTGGTCCGGCAAACCAAAGGTCCGTGGTTTCATTCCCGGTCCAGGCCGAATTTTTCTCATGGCAATTTCTTCAAAAAATTCACCCGCCATGTTTAAATTTCAAATGGCTTAGCACGCATAAGTGCTGGTGAAGGATACTGACTCTTGGTTGTGGCTTCTTTGAAGTCCTCTTCTCTCTTGCGTTGCCATCTTTGATGGACCGCAAGGGCCTAAGATCTAGTTGCCTTGTATCCACCAAAATTGCCATGAGAATTAGGAAGCCTGGATAGCGTAGTGGTCTGCGCATTGGTCCGGCAATTCAAAGGTCCGTAGTTTCATTGCCGGTCCAGGCCGAATTTTTCTCATGGCCATTTCTTAGAAAAATTCACCCGCCATGTTTGAATTTCAGGTAGTGTAGCTGATTATCTGGTGTGCTCTCTAAAGCATATTTCTAAAACTGCAGAGTGGTGCTAACGCCATGTTTGTATGTTCCCTGAATGACTATTGTGTCTCGTTTAAATAGCTGAATTGTAGATTAATTTAGTAGTTTCTGTGTCGTTTGGTTTCATACCAATAATGTGGCGCATGTTGGTTAAAGTTAATTTCTACACTCTAGTGCACTCAAACTCCTCCTGCCATAAACTCTTGCGGTGGCTTGCAGGATGATATGTAAATGTGAACTATTCCTTTCATGCCATATAATATACTGTAATAATACTATGTACCTCCATGACCACATCAGTGAAACTCAAGTTGAGGATGATAGCTGCAGCGTAGACCACACCTTTAGAACCATAGTATGAGTTTCACTGATTTGTTGATGTTTCTCTGAATTGTTGAGTCCTATCTTTATCAAACCAGGGGCTTCGAATGTACCCTGACTATAAGTACATATCAGCGCACACGGACGACATTGAATGGAATGATATAAGCTATAGAAATGTTGTGTAACTTGCCTAGAGGCAATATTCTGTAAGTGAACATCATAGTCATGGCAAATTTTTCTGTGCAAATGTGTTGTACTAGTTCATTATAAGTGCTAAAAATGTAAGCTTTCGATATCAAAGACATCAAAGTATGTATGCAATGCAAGTTTAAGGGCTCTACTGAAAATCAATCTATTTGACAAAAGTTATGGATGGCATTTTCAACGATTTTTTGTTTCTGAGTGCACAGCACCTTACCACCCGATCTGTTTTGAAGTGCATTACCTAGTACGCGGGCTCTGTAATGAATAGGAGACAAGTGCGCTTTTGCAAAGTGATTGGTGCACTGGAGCGAGTGGTACGCTCCCGCAGATGTAGTTTCTGTGATAATCGTCGAAAATCACAGTTTGCACCATAACGCTATATCGGCGAAGTTTACACCTGTATCGTTTATTTTTTTGAGGTCTCATGGTCGACTGGGTCGATACGAAAGCATAATGATATAGCGCGTGGTCGGAGATGCCTTTGGGTTGAGTTTTTGGAATTTCACGAGGCTCAGAGCGATAAGCGGTGAAAACGCTCGTCGGATGTTTATCGCCCACCCTGTCTTGGGTGGGTGTGGGGAAAAATGGGGCGTAGCTGCACGGAAAACGAAGAAATTTTAATTAGCTTCTCATCAAGTGAGCGGCGCTAATTACTCTTTTTAACGGAGACGTGAGCATAAGATGTTTTACAACGCCTTGGGAGTTAAATGTGACGAGCTTATGCGCGCGAGGGAGAACTCTAAAGATCCTCCAGGTCGTGAAGTGGGGCTACCAAACTTGGGGATATTTTTTGAGCAGGAACGCGGTTAGGTTGCTCCATACCTAACGGTAATGAAGGGACAGATGAGAAGATTTTTATGCATAATTATATTACATTCTGAACATCATTAGCCGTTTCGAATGACAAATGTCGCCGAAACCAAAATATGAGGTTTATTAATAAAGGGCCCCTGTCATTTATAATAGTATTGAAGTTACGTTTCGTATTTTTCCCTACTGTGATTCATATTAGTAACAATAAAATAAATTGGTAGTAATTTCCTCAGTTTTTCATTCAAACCGATCATGGTTTCGACACTTTATGTAATTGTCAAGGTAAAATTGTTAAAATTCCGATTCTATATATGCCCCTAAGTAGAAGAAAGTTAGGTGGGGGTTATAGGTTATGTCGGAGGAGAGGGTAAGGGAGGGGACACACAGAGGTGGGGTGTACAAGGTGACGTAATGACAAGTAAACAATTGTTAGGGGAACCAGAAAATGGAGAAAAGAACGGGTGAAGTAGAAGGTTAAAAAACAATAACCAGATTATTGGATCACAGGGGGTGTAGGGAGACATAAATTGAAAAGGTGATTGACTCATAAAAACTACGTAATTACAAATATTATCCGGGATATTCACAATTTCATATATCACGTAGGAATCCAGTTTTGGCCCTCTGTCATTAAAGTGTTAAACATCCAGGACAAAATTGCTAAAATGATTAAAACTGTTCAAGCGTTTGGCAAAACAATATTTTTCATCATTATTTATAAAACTTCTTCTATTTTCTATAAATCTATCCCTATATTTTCGGTTAATTGCTTCTGAGTTATTATATTTTTACCAATATGGATATACAATATTTTCACAAGGTTGTGCCTGAAGCTCTTTCATACAACTCTGATTCCTGAGCAGTATGTTGCCACGAGCTGTTAGTCGTACGCGTCCATTGATTAAAAAGTAAAGTAGTGAATAGGATTACGAATGATGCTGAAAAAACAGACCACCATTGCAATCAAATTAGTAAATGAGGGTGCCTATCTTCACCTTGTTATATCGTGAGCTTCGATAGCTAAAATTTCGTTATTACTATCAGCAGTTTTTTAAATTATCATTTAGTCTCATACATGGGTGATAAAATCGACCTGTATTTAAAGGGACCCCTTTTAAAATGACGGATAGCCACGTGTCCTTTGAACATTTACTCGTAGCCAGTTAGAAATCTCAATTCCTCTCCCGTGACTTGCTGTTCTGGCGTATTATATCATGTCATAACCCATTAATGCAATCGATACAAAAAATATCCCGCACAACAAGGACTCAATTGTGGCCTCAAGAGTCTATAATTTTAGATTATAATCTTCCTGGCCGCTCCCTCAATGTGAGTAATGCCCCGTACCTCGTTCGTTGAGGAAAGCGACCACCCCTGCTTCAGTCTCCGCCAGCATCCTGTGGCCACCCCTGGTCCTTAAGTTAATCCACCCGCTTCCCCCTTTTTAAACTCCTCATGAGAAGCTACCAACCCTCCTTCCAGCCTCACCCTCTTATTCTCTGACATTCTCCGCCTCTCTGCCATCGTCTCCTCCCCCCTTTGACGTTATTCATTGCACTAAACGTCTCCCACTCCCCGTCTTCATTTTGTGTCTGCGGCATTCCCACCCACCCAACCTTCCCCTTCCACCCCGTGGTGCACTCCGCGCCCCCCTACGGGGTCCTCAGCACCCCTGCAGTTCTGCGGTATTACATCCCACCCTCCTGTTTTTCCCTCTCGCACCAATCCCAGTAAATTCTTGAAGAAAACTGTCTTGCCACTGTGTGAATCGTGAATGCATTTGAAACGTTGTCTCTAACCATAATTGATGTATTGAGCTATTCTTTAATTGCTGCTGATGTGTGGTTACTGGTTTGGTGGATTAATGCTTATAAAATTTTGCTAGGGAAATATTTTTAACCAAAATGTTTCAATTCTGACCCGACGTTTCGTGACCCACTGCTGTTTACTTATCCATGGCAATAGTCACATGATTAAGTGACCGAAAATAATATATAAAAACGAGATTACCAAAAAAAAAACAAAACAGATATAACAAATGGCATATACCCATAATATTTTATTTTATCAGTCGACATGAGCCGCGAAAGCTTCAATCAAGAAATAGGATTCAATTTCTCAAAATTCTCTCGCTAATGATCGGCCATTTCATAAATCTCTACTCACTTTTTGCCTTTATACGTGGTAGCAATGCCTAACCATTTACTTAAAAATGCATGCTTTGAAATTTAATATGCAGATTCACTGACTTACACATTTTATGTGATTAATTCGTTTCGCCTCAAATGCGTGTCAGATTGGGTGATGTCAGTGTTTCACACGTTCTGATTTTTGAATTGCATTTGCTGATTTAGCCACATTTTTGCGAATAAACTCCACTTTCTCAGGCGAGATATCGTAGAACAGCATACTAAGTAATGAAGCTCAAAAGTCTTGCCTGATGATGACTGCTAGTCAGTCGAAACACGTGTAGCAAGAGGTGAAATAAAAATTAGTAGACAGTACGAAATCTTTTGAGCTTCATTACACATTTTTGCGAATTTAACTTTAAACTGATCGTGTTTTCCCCTGATGCTCTTTAAAGATCTTGTATTTAATGCTGTGCGTAAGTGAGACTTCGTGAGTGCATACATTACATCCCATTAAAAATGGCATCGCTGATAGAGACCGTGCTCAGTTGAAATGTTTGTTTGCATTATTATAAGTTGGAGAACAAATTATTAGACTTAATGGACTCGATGGACGGAGAAAATTTGATAACAAATCGGTGATAAATAAAAAACTTAATTTTCCGATCATTGCTTCTACAAATGATCTGATATCACCGAGATTCTCATCCGGATCCATCAATAGCCGGAAGTCTCATAACTTTTCATGGCGAATACCATTCGTTGGTGAAAATAACTCACGCCAGATATCATTATCATATTGTAATTTTTTTTTTGTTTTTCACTGTCGTTAAAATTCATTTGCTCGCAAGGAGAGTAAAATGGAAATAATTTATCTCCCGTCCATACAATATTCCATCCAGCATTTGCGAAAATTCTGTCTCCGAAATACTGAAGCATTGTGATAGAGCTACGTTTGGTTGTTCATTGCAGGGTGCTAAATAATGGAGGATACTGAATGTTTTTGCTGAAAAAAAATATCACCCGAGTTTTTGTCTCGCTAAAACTGGAATCTTAGCTGAGGGCCGCTGTATCGGAACAGGAAAAGCCCGGCCACAGCTCCACTAAAAGCAAATATCTCTCTGAGCTAACATTTCATGCCACTGAGTCCAAGCCATGTGTCCCCACGAGTAGAATAAGTGCGCTCCGACACTGTATGCGTGGTTTTCGACCGTGGAAAGAAGGCAGGCTTGGGAGTAGTCCGGGGAGGTGCATGAAAAGAGTTTTTGCCGCAGTCTCGTTCGGGGAGCAAGCGGGAGGTCACCGGTGGCCTTGGAATCGGCCTCCAGAGTGCCCTCACCAGCCGAGGAGTACCGTGTCCCTGCCAGTGGAGCTGGCATTTTGGTTTTTCGTTGGTGACTTTTGGGATGGAATTTACGATCCCTAGGGGGGTCGAACCCCGTACTCTAAAAGCTTGATAAATCCCTGTTTTGTTCTCGCTAGCTTCAATGTCTGTATGAGCAGGATACAAGCAAACATGTGATTGCGCTCTTCAAGCCAGCCAAATTTTTGTGAAAATTCTGGGAAAATATTTTTATTTATATAAACTCCAGTCTTTCAATATCTTTTTCACGTCGTTTTACGCTTGAAAGAGCAAGCGTAAACAGTCGTGAAAACTGGCAAAAAACTTCAATCGGCGTTCATGGAAACATGTTTCTTACTATCGCAACAAAATAAATTCAGCGCATTTCGTGCACAATGGAGAAAGTGATTTAAAAAATTAGCAATTAATATTTCGGATTCTCAATAGGGTAAGAAGGTATACTGGTCGATTGACTGCTGCAATTACGTACTAGGCTAGCTAGGGTCACACAAGCAGAGGTTTATTATGCCTTATTTCCGTATATCTAGGACTGCATTCTCTATTTCTTGCTTGGCTGCAGATTAAACACCGCGAGATACGGAAATATGAAATTAATAGGGATTAAATAGCAGAACGAAATTTAATGCAAAGTCCGACTTAATTGATTATCATACGATATGAGACAGCGCAGAATGCATACTTGGACTATATTTTACGAAATTCTATATATCATTTCTCTTATGTAAGAATTTCTCAGTTTCTTACTTTAATTTCAAGATGAATATCAACAGTTACTCACTCGATGAATACAGTTCCACAGCTAACATATGCTTAATCGTATTTGAGCAATAGTTGATATAAAGTTAAAAAAGTGCACCATTATTATTCCGATTATGTTCAGCTGATGTTGGCGTTTTCTATAACAGTTGGTTTTATTAAGATGCAAACATGAAGAAAACGAGTTGATTGATCATTTAAATAGAGTTTTATGTTTGTAAAGCATATGAAATACTCATCATTATCTCGTATTAACAATTGTAGCATATTTATGTGAAATAATTCATCAATGATTGTTCAATCCCAAGATTGGTTGACTGCAGTCCTAGTGCTGGTTTCATTACCTCTTGGCATCTCTTTCTATTTACTATCCTCTTTATTTTGTCCAGTAGCTTATTCCTGGGTCATCCTCTGGGTAATTTTCCCTCTATTTTGCCTTTAGTTATGTTCTTCACAAACCCAGTATGTCTAATACTTATTATGATTATTGCAAAATCATTACCATTTGAATTTTCTTAAAATGCGGTTTAGCGATCGAGGTATGCTATTGGTGATCATTATCAGCAAACATCAATTAAATAATAGGTTTTCTGCTGTTCTCAACTAAAATTTCCTCTCAGAGGACCGCCCCAAACCGTCATTAATTATGTCAATTTCACTCTTTATATTGCTCCGTGTTTCCTCCGAAGCCTTCCTCGAAAATTCTACGCATGTATTCCCCTTTGCAGTACTCAAGCTTTTATGTACAATGAGCTAATTTTCCCCACTTGGTTTTTTCCACTAAACTTGTTTTCTCATATAGTCTTCAACGATTCTTTATATTGGTGAGTCCAACTTTCCTCTTCATCATCATCAATTTTTTATTTATGCTTTGTTTTCAATACTTCAAACCTTCTTTGTACTGCTTCAGTTTTCGTCCAAAATTCACTGGCCTACAGAAAAATGCTCCAGAGATACTGGACGTGGCAAAAATATATGGCCAAACTTTCAGAAGACATTCTACGCGCTCAGAAGAAGAAAATATATTTCATGAATATGGAACTGCTTTATTCTCATGTTAGAACTTGTTTTCAAATGACATATTCAATGATAAATAAATAATTATATAATAGGTAATCTATTTCCAGACCTCCACTCTCTTTGGACCTAAACCTGCAAGACTTATCTTTGGAGTCATTTGAAACCTCTTGTGTATTTAACCTCGGTACAAGATGCAGAGAGTCTTCCTGTCCTTATTGTGTATGGTTACGAAACCATACGCAGTCCAGGGATACTTCAGCGCATTCCGGGTTCACTTCGATGGCGGGTTCATGCATGTATCAATATTTAACGAAAGTATTTTGTACATTTAATGTAAGAAATGTTGCATTGTTGCCCTGGTTTGTTCTGTCCCAGAGTTCCCATTATTAATTATCTGTGAAGAGGTGTAGAAAATGAGTTATTACATGAACATAAAGCGACCAACATCCGCAGAACATATTTTCATATTATACGAGTGAGGAATGCGTCCTGTAAGATTGGTCATGCCTTTATGTTACGCCCTGTTCAATTTTCCATTGTACTCGTATATTTTGATATTCTCAATTTTTATCTGAATATGATTTCAAATTTTGCGCATCGCTCATCCCTATCACTCCGC
Organism: Ceriagrion tenellum; assembly: GCA_963169105.1. Lineage (NCBI taxonomy): Eukaryota > Metazoa > Arthropoda > Insecta > Odonata > Coenagrionidae > Ceriagrion > Ceriagrion tenellum. The sequence goes on along the minus strand of OY720643.1, from coordinate 55,137,820 downwards.
GTTCCATTCATTCTTGAAAAGAGCTCGCCTCGTCTCAGCCTCGCGCCTCATCCCATCTTCGCAGCCTCCTCTCCTTCAGTGTCCGCGTTTGGAGTGGTAAAAGACAAAATGGTGGTGATTGATGCGTGCGAGAATAATGGGAGGCATGAGAAGAAGGGAGATACGATGAGAGGGAAAAGGAAAAGAGCGGACGGACGGGGAGGGATCTGCGTTTCACGGCCTCCAGTTGAGATGGATGGAGATCTTCTCTAAATGGAACGAGCCTACCACTTACCCTTTCCCGGCAAACCTACCCCTTCCATTTCTTCCCATAGCAATCCTCCTTGGTCTTTACTTTGTGGTTATTCAGTTTCCGTATCCTTGGATGGGACAATACTCTTGTACTCTTCATCTCTTTTGTCTATATTTCCGCGAACGATAGAGCATGGAGAGTAAAACTTATGCTAAGCAAAACATATTTTATAATTTCCTACCTTTCATCTACTTATTACCCTTCAATCCACCACAAGGGTGTTTAGTTGGGGGTGACTTATCATCAACATGAACTACAGTGAAAAAATTTACTTTCGCCGACATGCACCACGAAATGGGTATGCTACAAATACTAGAGAAACTACTAAAATAATCATTGTATTATGTAACTACGCAAACGTAACACAAGAGTCATGCAGAGAACATGAAAAACATGGTGTTAGCACTACTCGGCAGATTTAAAAACATGCATTAGGGGTCATATGAATCAATCAGTCACACTACCTGTCTACAAACGTACTTCGATGTCTTTGGTCAAGTAACGTTTCAATGTGTAAGCACGGACTTCTACAGACTACGGAATGAGTAATGTCAACTAACCTTTCTGTTTTTCAGTGAACTTCGATGTTTTCTGTTAATACCCATGTGTGATGATTTAATATCAGTTCTATATATCTGCTTGAGAGATCGGAGAAATAGTCTGAGGAGTTATCAGGTTTTGACAATAACTAGAAAATGTAATTAAGTGTACAACGTGAAAGAAACATTCTTCATTGATTCTGTTATGTTGAGGTATAGAATGAGAGCAGGATACCGATGCGTGTGGGTGTTTTAAGTGCTTCTTGTTTGAGAAGCGGGGTTTGAAGGGCAAATGAATGGTCGAACTCTGAGCGAGTGACACTCCGTAAAAGGAAATTGTTTTGGCTGAAACCATGGAAATGAAAACGAAAAGTAGGTCTTTGGCCATAGTTTGGATCGAATGTTGTGACGTAGTTTGGGTTAAATGGAGTATTAGATGGGTGCTGTAGCATTATATATTGAAATTTGTAGAAACTTGGCGGAAAATTTTAATGTATCTCACTGATACATCTATTTGAGTGAGGATATAACTACTTTAGTAAAATGGTTGGTTTTTCAACTTTTATTAGTAAATAAATTGCTGATAGGGACATTTCCGCTGTTAACAAGATTGCGTTCTCAAACCATAAGTGCACTCATTAAAAGCGATTATGTATTCCGTATATCATTAGTTAAGGGTTCAGATATCTATTTGACTATTCGAAGTTTGCGAAGCTGTTGCTTTGAATTTCCATCTTCTGTAACCTAACTGCTTCATTCCTAGCCTTTAGATGCTCACTTTGACATCCTTTGCGATCTACCCTTAATTTTCTTCACTATTGATAATCCTCTTTAATTCTCTTTACCCGCATACTTCTCCCAAATTATTTTCAATTTGCTATTATGTAGTTAAGTATTGCCAAAAAGTTTATTTCTTTTTCTACTAAGAGTGTCCTATAGCAAAATTATTCTAGCACTACGTGGTTATTAATTCTCTCCATCCATTGGATCTTCATCACTCTTTGATTCAATCAACTTTCCATCAATTTCAATTTTCTTTGCTTTACAGCTTTTACTATCGTTCTCCATTGTTTTTCTAGTCCTTCTGCAATGAATTGATTCCTTAGGTACTTGTAGGGTTGGCTAATTGTGGGCTCATTGGATGGTAGAATGTTTTCCTCCATAGTCCATTCTGGTCACTATCTCTTCCATCTCTGGTGATCCTGTTTTCCTGATAAATGAGGATAAAATCTGCGTAGAGAACACTATGCTATGGAATAGTTTTGATTTTTGCTCTTGCATCACGATTAGGGAGGGTATTTGCTAGGCAGACATCCTCAAAAAAATTACCTGAACTTATAGCTATGAAATAATTTGAGTACAATTTCAAGATATTTTTTTATTTAAGGCTGAATTTGGCAATGAACATTAATTATCAACTTGGTATAAACAATAACTCGCATTTACTTGGCAATCTCAATACTGGTATTTCACTTTGCGGACAATTAAGTGCTTTTTTCGACGCATTTATGATGGAATGCAATGTCGTTGCAGGGTGCCATTTACAGCGCTTTTGGATCATAGCTGCTTGGAATCTCTCCCTGGGGGGCACTCTCTTAGCTGTTTACACATTCCTCAAAAATAAGCTCTGACAAAAATAAAGAAACCAACAGCCGGGAAGATTTATTTATTCTTCAACCTCTGCGGATTGTTTCCTTGCCCAAGTTTGTGCACACACGAAGATGCCAGAAAAGTAACAGTATTCATTGCCTAAATATTGCTTTATCTCGGCTATAAATCACCTTGAACTCCTTCAAGTAAAAGAAGTTCCGTATTTATGTCTCAAAGCAGAAATCCCACCAATCTGTTGCCATCTATGTTCTTCCCAAGAAACCCGACAGCCAGATATTTACTACATTTACGGTTTCGATATCTGATAAACTATCGGTGCCCATAATAAAATTGACCTAAATGCAGTCTATGGTAATTCAAGAAGCATTTTTATAATGTTATATCAGTGGCAGCTATCGGGCATAATATCACTCTAATCACCATTATAAATATAGGATACTTCAACGGCAAAGGCATCTGACGTAAACTCTCATCTCTCTAATGAAACAATTTTCGCTTACTATTTTACCATTTACTTACTCGTTTTTACTTTTTTCTTCGCCTTTTCATGACTGGTGAGCCAATTATATACCTCCCCTCCCCTAATTGCGACATAATATGGAATGATATTGATCTGATTAATGTTGAGAGGTATCAGAATGACAATGTCATCTATAGTTTATACTACAAAGTCGAGCTACTGGTCTGCCAAAACGAATCCTGATATGCCAATGTGAAACAGAGAAAAGAACACAAGCTGCCATCGGCATAAATTCAAGGAAAGGGGGGAATATTTGAAAAAAATTATTACTCTACTTTCATTTTTATTGGTATTTTCTCTGAAAAATTATAAATTACTTGTTTCCGTGTAGTTCTTTGAAGTAATTTAGAGTATAGCATTATTGTAAATATGTTCAAATTCACTTTTTAGAATTTCAACTTGATAATTTTTGTAATGGTTGAGATTCAGGGGGTTTGGATAGAATTTTTATTTATAATTTAAATTTATATATTTAATTTGAAGTCGTTCGGTTATTTTGCTAAGTATTGTTCAACTTCGCTCATTTGAAATTCAACTTGCTATTTTTTGTAACGATTGAGGTTTGGATAGCATTGTTATTTGCTATTTAAATTTTGACATTTAATTTGAAGTCGTTCGGTGTATTATAAGCAGAAGAGGTATGCTAATTTCCCTAGTTTAGTCGTGTCATGCACTCCCCACGCTGCCACCTTGGTCGTTCGACCCGAGGAAAACCCTTCTGTTCGCCGCCACGGCCGAAAATCGTTGATTTGACAGAAACCGTTTGACGCTGTCTCTCTTCTTTGGGCATGAAGCCCTCGAAGAAAAAATCGGAGACGCAGGGAAGCCACGTCAAAAGCCACCGAGAGGGAGTGAGCGGGTTGTGGGGAAGGAGATTGGGGGGTAGAAAGGCTGCAGGAGCGCCGTGCCGGTGAGTCCTTATTATCCCCGCACAAAAATATATTGCGTCTCATCTTCTTCTTCGCTCTTTGCGCCTCCCTCTCCAGGGCTCATTCCCTTTAGCAACAGAACTCACTCGCACACCCTTTCTGCCCCTGGCTACCCCTCTCCATCTTATTACTCAGGGTTGGGCGAGAGTGGCGCTCCGCGATCGTCCCTTTTTATGCTCGCGAGGGGTATTAACCATCCTTCAGTCCTGAAAGGTACACCTATAATGTGAGAAGAAAATTTCAGCTATATTTTTAACTAACTGTCGTGGAATTCACTTATAAACAAAGAACCAAGAAGAGGAAATGTTCTGGTTTATATCTTAGTAAGTGAAGTCGTCTTTCTATTCAGTATAGTTAAGTGGCATAGTTATACGAATATTAATTCATACATCATTTCAAAATCATTATTTTCCATAAATACATTACCCTTGAATAAATTCTCCAACATTATTGATAAATTATAAAAAAAATTCTATAGTGATAATAATTATCAGAGGAATGTTTTGTGTTTCTTGAAATTTATTGCGTGTACGCTAATGCGTTTATGGCAGACATGATTGCTAATGTTGTTAGATCCATGCCTCTTTATTGTCATTCACGGAGACATTTATCCTGCCTTTGATCTAGCCAGTGCTCACTAAATTTATATGAGGCTGTTTAGGTAAGATTATTAACAGCATCCCTTGTGCCAATCCTTGTCTTGTCCTTGCCTTGTCCAATATTAGATTTTAATATTTTATATGAAGGAAGAGTACACGAATATGATGCTTTTAGGCAAAAATATTAGTACTAATGTAGATACGTGGCGTCTGAAATAAGTCAAAAACAAGATTATGATATAATCGTATAAGGAAGGGTCAAAGATCAAACACTTATCCGTGCTGTTAAGGCTAAGAAAGGCTGGACAGTTGTAATTTGGTTCGGTACACTCTATTAACCTGTGTATAAAAGTTTTGAATGATGTTTCAGTGTATATGATGAGGCAATATATTACGTATGAGCTCAAAGTCACAGAAACTGCGTTAATTGACCCTGAAAGGGTAGTAAATAAACAATTAAGTGAAAACCTTTTTCTTACCCCAAATAATTAACTCATTTATGTGATTGGCCCTTTATTTGTTTGAAGTAAAATATCGAAATTTAAGGTGGTCTCGATCTCGAAAAGATCACGATTCTTCCATTTTTACGATTATGTATTCAGAATAACAGTCTAGTCTTAAAATGTGGTAAGTTCTCGATTTACGTCGAAGATGTGAGTTGATGCTGAGCGACGCAAGTTGAAACAACGTACAGCGATTCCAGATATTCGTGACCGCTTTAATCCCAAATACTTAATCAAGGTGTTAATTTCAAAATTCATTTATTCCTACATCTAGGAAAAAAATAGCTATTTCAGATAGGATGACCATGTCTCGGTTGTTTAAAAACGAATGCATATGCACATTCGGTGTACTTTATTAGCTTAAAACAAGTTTAAATCTTCCGACGACTCTTGTCAGCATGGACGTAATATCGAGTCAGACGTATATCGAAACGACGCATACCGAAGACTAAATATATGTTCAATGGCATCCTGTTTATTTTATATGCGTAGGATTTAGAGATGATTTAAAATTTATTTTGCAGTTCATGCAGACTATTCAATCGCGTGCGCTGTGAGTGTTTTTCGAAAAAATTATGCATCACACCAAATGATATCACTTACGTAGGATAATAGCGTTTCAGGATACATTATACCGTTACGAAAGACTTGTGAGGGCCATCGGAATACGATTCCCTCTCACACCACGCCACTTTTATGGGACAGAGAGAGTAGTTCTCAGTTGCAGAGGGGAGAGTAGAGAAGAGGGATGGAGAAATGAGGAAGAGGGATATTTTTTGGGTTATGATTCTCGAGGTGGGTGAAAATTCCCTCCCGCCACCCTCCGGAGGGACTTGTATGTGTTGGGGTGGGGAAGAAGAAGAGACGAGAATCCCGGAAAGGGGAAGCGAACGCCCCGCGGTAAACTTTTGCTCCGGGGGAGGAAAGAGTGGGGAGAGTGGCGGAGGGTTGTTCGGGGGGATGGAAAAACGCTTACATTTTTTCTCTTAATTTTTTTCCTCTCCTTGTCCAAAAGAGAGGGTGGAAAATAGGGGAAAGGGGAGAGTTTTTTTTATTATAAAAAGACTGGTATTCGGGTAAAAAGGGGTTGGATTTTTTTTCCTGGTGTCGGAGAAGAGAGCGAAAGAGGGTGGTTGGATCCTGACTCCCAGGTTCTCGCGAGCCGTCTTCATTAATTTTTATTCCGGTTTATTATTTCACCCGACCACGCACAGGCACACACACACGGAAGTGGGCGGCGGGGGGCTCTCTCTTGGGGGTGGAAGTGATGGTGTAACTTGGAGGGGCCGGCGTTCGGGCTGCTTTGGCGGGGCAGGAGTCGTGAAGGAGGGTCTGGGCGGTGGTTTAAGCCTCCTCTCTGTCTTTCGCCCTCCTGCTTCTGCTACTAAAGGGAAGAAAAAAAAGAAGGGGGTGAAAAAAGTGGCTCCGGGAGAGGGGTTTTATTATTTCTTCATCCAACTCTCTTGCACACTCCTCCTCAACCGTCGCACCCCTCTAACATCCCCCCTGTTTCTCGGCAATCCGCCCTAATACTCTTGTCACCCCCAAGGGTGCACCTCCCTCTTTACAATGACTCTGCGATATTCGAATCGAAGCTCGATGCAAAATTTGATATCCGAAGTAGAGGCGGCTTTAGGCATGAAAGTTGATTTCTTTGAATGTGTTGAGTGTGAGAATACCTTGATACTTTTCGTTTCCAACACGGTTTTATTCTTTATTGACATTATTTCTGAGGTATTTGAAAAGAAGAAACATGTAAGTAAACACAAAGTATGGCAATATTTTGTGGAAAATCGGTTATAGTTATACACTACACCTCACGCGTTCTGCAGAGTACATGGTATTTTTCTATATATTAAATTCAATGTAATAGTTCTTCTATAAAGTCTATTATGACAAAAAGTATTTTTATTCATCTTATTTTAGGCTGCAATAGCATCACATTTACTTGAATTTGTAAAAATTTATAAGATGAAGTCGTAATTTGGCAAATTTAGTTTTTTGTTATATTTGTATCCACCGCTAGCATTCACTTGATTGCCGATTTACGGGTGATTGTATCGAATATTTCCATTTTTTCCAAAAAACACCTTACAGATTTGATACTTCCCTTAGAAGTGCGAACAGTAGTTGACAGCACTACGATTGCAGCTTCAATCAACCACTACTGCAATAGGCATCCGTACAAATTCACCAAAAAGGGCTACTTGCCACTACTATATACCACTGATATAGAAGTATCTTCCATATGTTTAATCGCCTCAACTTTGGGGTATCCAACTTTAAATCCATCGGAGTCAGTAAAATCCATATTATTTTCAACTTTTTAATGTCTCCTAGTAGAATCACATTTACTTTAAATATTTTACTTGCAGTAAACGTAACGAAGTTTACTTGAGTTACGAAAATGGTGCTAGCGTTACTCCACGTGGTGTTTTCTTAACCTAAAGTTATCCTGAGACACTGACTACCAGTAGATGACGGGCTAAAATCATTGGAGGAGTAAATTTGGGAATAAAAATAGGGGAAAGTTGCTGACAGATCTTTATTTATTTGATTCAGTATGGTGTCTACTTACACCTAGACTGGCCACGTATATGTTGAAAAAGTCATATGTTTCATCAATAATGTCATGTCCTATGCTACATTGCTATTTCGACAGATTTTTACCAACAATATGGTCGTACGAGGGTACATAATTCATCACGATTTATTTACTCCAAATGCTAAGTAATCCACGAGCTTTCTCCTGAGATACCGGCTGAGGTTTATGAGAAAATTGCCTTTCTACTCCTCGTGCGTGCTTGGTACATCATTCACGCGCATCGTGACACGGGCAGTAATTACCGTGAATTGACCAGTTTGGTTTCCATACTCTCACCACTGAATGTTGCGTTGTGTAAACATCGATTTGGCATTGATATATCGTAATATCGGAGAGGCCTATCCCCCTTCACTTCCGTTCCGCCCCCTATTCTTTCCCTGCGCCCTCCTCGGGCCGATTCTCTTAACTACATCCCCGCCTCCCACCAACCACGACCTGAAAAAAGAACTCCAACCCCCTTCTCTGTGTTATTCCTTGCTCCAAGGGGGGTCGTTAAACCTCCCCGCCCTCTCGCCCTCATATCCCTCCCCTCTCGAACCCTCCCCAATCCTTTGTTTTATTTCTCCCCCCCCCCCTTACCCCACCGCACATATTTTTCTATAACTTATTGCCACGTCGTTTTCCTCCGCTCTTTCTTACCATGCCATCTGGTGGTAAGCCCCAGGAACTCCTTCTTTCCTCCCACCCCTCCTCCGCCAAACCCCACCGCCTGGGCGCCTCCTCGTCCTTAAGCCCTTTCCCGTCCGCCCCGGGAATAAGTTCCTCCCTGCGCCCTCCCTCCCCAAACAATCAAGGGAACACCAAACTTTTAATGTGACAATCTCCTTTCCCGCTTTCTTTAACCCTCTCTCACTCCTTCACACTTGTCCCTTCCTTCCTACCCTCTCGGTTGCACTTCTTCCTCCTCTCCTACGTCTTCTGCTCTCTCTCTCTCTCTGTCTTCCACTTCCTTCTTTCTCATTAATCCCGGCTCACCGCGGGTCCAAGGACTTAACACGGGGACGTAAATTAAGAGGCGTAACACAGTGTGTGGTGGAGCGTGCGTCTGAGGACGGGAGAGATCAGAATAAAATGCAACGCGGAAAGGAAACTTAACGAGATGAGTGAAAACGAAAATTCGCTCATCTTTGAAATTCCCAAGGTCACCAGATCAATCATCAGCTAATGTGAATTCATAATAAACTCTATCAATAATGAATAAACTATCTTCTGACGTGATTTTTAGAATTATTTCTTCGATATGAAAAGTGTAACCTGTGATAGGAAAGTCATCTCTTTCGGCGTTTGAAATTCTGGGGCACCTACAATCACAAGTCACGAGGGTGCATATTCAAAATATACTTCCAAATAAATATATCTGCAGAAATTATTTCAAATATTCATTTTAAATCAGAAAATCCTATAAATAATCTCATGAATAAGTCTACATTTTATGAATAACCTTCACGACTACCGCAAGGACGTGAGTGTCCTGAAAGAAGTTTGAGGTGAAAGATTTTGGTATTCATAATCTGTAAAACTACGAATAATCTTCACGACTATATCAAGTAAAAGACTCTTCTGAAAGAAGTTGAATGTGAAGATTAAGGCAATCATAATCTGTGCTACCGATTAAAGTGAGGTGAACTGAATCTTACAAGCATGCGGGCTACGGTTTTTTACAGTCTTTAAACCTGTGGGAGGATAATCTTTGGACTTTCTATTCTGGTGATCCCCAGAGCCAAGACCGATTACGCTCTGTCAGCCACCAAGTTTATCTGCATTTGAGTAGTTTCAACTGTGTGATAGTACCGCATAAACTAAACCGTAGAATACATACATACATACCAATCACGCTGTTCCCTTCCAAGGTAGGGACAGTCACAAGTTTCACTCATAAATACGTATCTATACACCTCACTCTTCTTCAATAATTTCCTCCATACTGGCATATCCTTGCAAACCTCTTTTGCCTCATTTACCCCCATATACCGCTTCATACATGCCCTACTGTTTTTAAGACTCCTAATATTCCTCCACCGAAGAATTTCCCCAACAGAAAGTCACATTAAATGGATACGTCATGTAAACCTACCTCCGGGTAAGTAGGAATGGTTTTCTACGTGTATGTCAAATGCTTGAACGTAATTTATTCTGATGGAGAATAATAGGTTAGGGGCCTTATGCTGATTTGTGCCATGGAGTGTGAGCTGTACATTATTTCTCCTCTCAGCTAACTTCTCCAAGCCTGTATCCGATTGCGATTCTGTTCTTTCAAGGTTCATGATCTTATGCCTTCTCTGTCTTCCGTCACAAACGTCTGTGCTTGACGTCGGGAATAATTTCAACCGCTCCCTTACTTTCCGTATGTAGATAAGTAATCGCGGAAAGATTTCGGCTGCATTTTATTTATTATTCCGCGGAGGAAAAAGTTCAGTTTATCAAGCAGGTCTCTGCGGACAATTTTTTATTCTTCCTCGTCGGATTTGGGATGATATATTTTATGATTTTTTTGCTATTGCTTTTGAAGTCCGCCCCATGCCTCTCCCTCTCCACTTCGGGTCCAATGTTCCCTTTTATTATTCCCGCTTTAAAATCGAGCATTTTTTGCTTGAATTAATGGCGAAGATTTATCTTTCCCACTTTTTTATTCCCCCATGATATTTATTTTTGCTCCGAAAAACTTTTTTAAGTTTCACAGGGATAATTAAAATATGGATTTGCCAGCTCAACCAAATTTGTTTTTTTTTCAACAATCCTATTCTCTCTCTTGCTGGACCGGCTCAAATTAGTAAAATAATTTAGCATATTATTATTTGCCGCACTCCTGCCGGCTCTTTTTGAAAGGAAAAATATATATTCTCGTTAATGAGCTGCATTAACTTTTTTGCCCGAAAAAAATATGGTGGGGGCATTGTGGACAACTCGAAGTAAGTAATTAAAACTCGAAAAATAATAAAAATTCCAAGTTTAAGACTCCTGGGAAATGTTGTTCCGAATGAGATTTCATGCTTGCTTGGTGTACGCCCATTTAATGGCGTCCTTGTTATATAACCTGCTTCTCTTATTAAAGTTTGTAATTGATGTTGTTACAGTTTTTCTTTCATATTTTGCTCAAAAATGTTTCCGAAATTTCGTTTCACAACTTAATTCTGCATGGGTACCAATTCAGTAGGCACCTCATATCACGGGGCTATTAACAATTTTTGAGCAATTTCCATGTTTCCTTCGCATAAAATATCTTTTGTGTTCTTCGAAATTAACCTTTAGTTATATTAGAAATAAACTACCCCTTTGCAACTCTATTGCTCTACACTCTTAAGCGTAGCAAAAAATGTGTTAATTTGAAACAACACCAGATTCAACCGTCAGCTGGGTTCCAAGTTGGATTGTTGTTAGTGATTTCGCATACTTATGCTAAAACGTTTCTTTATCAGCGGCAGAAAACTTCATTGCAGAAAAGCTAAAATAATTTAATGATAATATCATATGAGGATTAATCTAAGAACTTACTCTGTTCTTCGCATGTACAAGCCCCAGTTAAAATGTAACTGTATGTGAAGATTTCGAGTATGATTCACTACAAAAGTTATCCTGATTGGCACATTCATCCAAGTGCTACCGAAAACGTGCTTTCATTTCTGTCTTACACTGCGGAAAAATCATTACATAGTCAAGTTCCAAGTCATAGTCATAATCTGTGAAGTTAATTGGTGGCTATGGGCCACCTGGTACCGATGCCGAAATTTGAAATCACCAGTGTGTTTAAAATAACCTTAATAGTGATATGGTGAACTTTGATTATCTTGACTTGCATCCCATTTTTAAATACCATGCAAAGAAGTTGGTGGGACCTCTTTATTTTTAATTTCTGTCTTCAATTCTTTGGACCCACGGATTAAAATGTAGTCTCTAAATATTTTTTGTGAATGAATTTGAAATATATTTTTCAATACGCCTAATGGAATGTATACGACCAATAATTACTATGAAAATCGATGATTCCAGCTTCCAGACAAGCCTAGCATAAGTATTCATGGAATCAACTAAACTAATTAACCCTCTTCTGCCATAATTCATGATTCACCTTGTGAGAGCAGGATATTATTGGTGTTGTGAGAGTGTGGCTAAATAAGATAATTCAAGGAAAACGTAAAGCAGCTAAAAATTTACTAATCGCCCAAGTCATCGTAATCAGGATATCTACATCTACACCTACGTGATACCCTGCGAGCTACCATGAGGGTGTGTGGCAGGGGTGAAGATCACCAAACATGCACCGTTGACATGGAAGTAGGATATTTAATGGAGACATGCTAGATAATATGGTCACATGCAGCTAGATGGTTAGTATCTACATAATATGAAATGGATTATTGGTTATTATTACATGCATCATGCACTACAGACTACTCTTACTATATTTCACCTACCTATCCCTTTGCTACGCTGCCTATTGTTCTCTCTTTAGTACGAGGGAAAAATGACATTTTAAATCTATCGGTACGACAATCTATCTCTCTAATCTAGTTAATATGATCAAACCTAGCATAATACGCAGGGGTTCTCAATATGTAACGTCATCTGTGACCAAATCGGTTTCGAATTTACTTAAAAGGTTTAACCTAAATTTTAACCTGCGTTCTGATTGTAATTCCCATCCTAGTTCTTCTATTAAGCTCCTAACACTTATACAATTATCATAACGGCCTTTAACAAACCTAGCAGATCTCCTTTGCACGCGCTCTAATTCTTTTATCATACCTTCCTCGTACGGATCCCATATACTAGCGGCTATCGGATATCGAACGGATATCGAGCGGATCGAACGGATATCGAGCGGATATCGAACAACTCATGAAAATAACTTCAATTGTGGTCTATGCTACATTACGGCTATATACTAATGAAATGAGTGATGTGATATGCAAAAGACTTGCCATTGGTTTAGCATCGGTTTTCGTCTTGAAAAAATAGTCAGCGCCGGGAGAATACTTTGTCTTGTGTTCTAAATCGTTTTCTATCTATCTATCATTCGCTCGGCATGCATGAGGACATTTAGACTTTAATGGTAGTTTACATGGGACAAGAAACGTACTTATCTTGCGTTTATTGATTAACGAGTTGAAAAACCACTTGGTTACTTGGGACTCCACCTGTGACCTCTTTCACCTCAAACTAGTAGCAACACACTAGTGCTTATTTTCAGTGAACTTATTTTTAGTATTACAAACATGAATACTGCGAATATTTTATAATATATAGTCTGCGGCATTGATATCGCAGTCAGAAATAATCAAGCCGCTGAACTCTGTTTCAGTCATGAGCCCTTCATTAAAAGTCAAACACGACCCAATGGAGGAGGATTTTTATTCTTTGTGATGATTACTCTTTAGCTAACGAATTGATGAAACTAGCTTATTATTCGCAGATGGTATAAATAGACTGAATGCGTTCAAAACCTTCTGTTGAAAGTTACTACTTTAAACATAAAATTTAGCGTAAAAAATTACTCATGGTGAACTCCAAGGTTAAATATAGGCAACAATTTTCTGCGTCGTTACATGAAAATTACGATTTCGGGCATATTGAAAGCAAATATTTTGGGAAATTTTGTAAAGCAATTTAATTATGTGAGACGACTATAATTTCTGATCGATCATGGGGAGAAATTCTCGCGGCAAGGGTCGTGAACGTACAATCTGGTGAACTTTTCTTATTTTGCCTGCCCCTACCTTAAACCACTTCGTTAAATCTGCCTCATTCTCTTAGGCTCCTCCCTGGAGAGGAATTCGAGAAGCCGGCTAATTGGAGAACTGTGTTCCCGCTGCCTCATAAGGTTTCCGTATTCTTGGATACCTGAAGAGTGGTTGTTTCTTTGGCATGTCTTGCCATACCCACGTGACCTCGGCCTCCTGCAATCGCGTCCTGCGTGAACAGAAGCCGGTTTTTTTTCTGCCGTCTAGACTCTCCTTCTCCAATTTCCCAACCCTCTCTTTGCTTACCCTGCACCCGAGGAGTAAGCATGGGGTTTCTCCCGAGAAACATTCGTTGCGAGCAATCCGGGTGGAAGTATGCCGAGCACACGAGGCAACTAATACCTGAGAAATTACCATTTTTACGCGTTTTGAGTGTAAATTACTTTTTTCGCTGAATTTAAATATGGACTTATACTTTTAACCAATTATATTTCAGCGATAAGTGACAAACTTATGTGCTACTTCATCAAATCAACTCATTTGTAGCAGACCTATTCGGCAAAAAAAACAGATTCAATGAGTTTCACGTGGGATGAAATAAGACCAATGGGCATCGGCAAAATAATTACTAAATCATAGGGCACTGATTATTAGAATGCTACTACTGCGTCTAAAGAGTCTATCGCTAGAAACCAGGTAGTAATGGGTAAAAACCTATGTATGGAGTGTGGGCATTTTTTGGCCAAAATGGGTTCGGATTGGTGTGGTGGCTAGAGTACTCGCTTACCGCACGGGCGGCCAGGGTTCAAGTCCCTGCTGAGGAGAATGTTATGTTTTTCAGAGGATTCAGTGTATTGTGGAGGGCACTTCAAGTAGGTACAGTACTCCGTCTGTCGGATGAGACGTTAAACCGTGGTCCCCTTGGCGTCCGTTAAGAGCAGGCTAATGCCGACGCCGGGTTTCTATCCTCCCTTTCTCCCTTACCTGTCCCCTATGGCCCAAATGACCTTAGTTGTCGGTCTCCTCCCTAAATATCCAATCCAATCATTTATGGCAAAAAACTTGGATAATCGGTAAGGTGACTAAGAGAGAAAGATGCTTTTAGACTTAGTTACTGTGTGCTATAGGATTATTCTGGAGATCAAATAGGCAGTTAACGCTAGAAGGACCGAACCCGTCATTTTGACGGTTGACCTATACTTAATAGATCATATTTCCTATGTTTCTTTTTGTATCACCTCAGTTTTTTCTGACTTGTAATGATATTTTATGGTACGTATCCTGCTGGAAAATAAATCATTTTTTTTTCAATCATCATCATCTGGTGTTCTGTCTGCTGACAGGTCCCGTACACCACTGTCGTCTCCACCCGCTTCTGTCCCTAGCTTCCTTCTTTGCTTCATCATAGCTGATTTTCTTCAGCTGATCCACCAATTTAATTCTTCTCCTTCCTCTCTTTTTCTTTCCTTCAATTGAACCTTCAAGTGCCATAGTTATAATACTTTTCCCTCTCATCACATGGCCCAGCCAGTTTCCTTTCCTTTTCCTAATTTCCTTTAGGAGCGATCTTCCTTCTTTAACTTTGCTCAAAACCTCTTCATTTCTCATCTTATCTACCCATCTCACTTTTTCCATCCTTCTCCACACCCACATGTCATAAGCTTCTATTCTATTCCTTTCCCTCTTACCTAATGTCCATGCTTCACATCCATACATGAAAACGTTCCATGAATAGCATTTAGCTAGTCTCTTTCTCAGCTCCAGATCCAGACTTTTATTGCATAGCAAGTTTTTCTTCTGGCTGAAGGCCTCTTTTGCCATTGCTATCCTTGCTTTTATTTCTGCAATACTTCTCCAGTCGTCTGTCACCATAGTTCCTAGGTACCGGTAGCTTTTCACTTTTTTTCAATAGAAATGAAATTATAATACTTTTTACCTTAAAGGACCACTACCCGTCCAAATGACGGGTTGCGTGTTTTCCTTTATTTTTGTGGTTCCTCGTGCTAATTTATTCATGACATCACTAGTCATCATCACTTCTGGGCATTTCAATGTTTAAGTTTTTTTGTAAGAAAGGATTTTATACTTCTCAAAATATTTTGATTGAAAAGAAGCCCCACATCTGCCCTACAGACCGTGAAATGTATCACATTTCGCGGAATGTAATTTGAAAAAGGCGCATTTATTTTCTATTCTTTTTTTTAAGTAACTGTTGTAGTATTACTTTATTGTGTTTATAAATAAATAAAAGTGCAATATTTAATGATTTTATTAGTGAATTCGACCAAAAAAAAGTAATATTTAAAAATTTTCATACCCGTCAAAATGACGGGTAATGGTCCTTTTAGGTAAGTATACAACCCCGGTCCTTCTAGTGTTAAAATAAAATACAGAATAATAATATCACAGAAGAACAAAGTGAAAAGGTCCTGGAATGTGGAAATCAGTGCTTTAAGCAAGAACCAGGCTAAATTAACCCTTCCTAACGGTGTCGTTTCTTGCAGTAGTAAAATTTAAGAAATGGGAGAGAGGATGTGATAGAGTTAGAAAAGAACAGAGAAGAATGCAGTCAAACAGTCCTGAATTGAAGAGTTCGCCGGTGATGAACAATGATTCATCTTTAATGTGATACAATTTTGGACGCCCTGGCGTGTCATCACCTTTCTTTGTTATTTGTGTGTATACGTATTCGCTATTTTTTGGCTGCTCTGATAAGAGATTAAACGTTATCGTCTTTCTTACAGTTTCTTCCAGTTGATTACTTGAGTTAATTGACGGTGCGTGTTCCGGACGGTAGACGGTAGCTGTGAGCATTGTCCTCATAAATTGCTCTGCGTTATGTAATACGATACATCTACATACTACCCTACGAGCTACCGCATTGGCGTGTGGCAGGGGAAATTAGGTAACCAGCCATGTAAAGATGTAAAATTTTGGGAGGTGAAATGGTGACTTGTATTATGGGGGTGTATTTAGTGGAGCTCAGTTTTTATTGTGGTCGCTTATATTGCGCGGAAAGAACAAGTGTTTGTACCTATCTGTTTGGCAATATATTCCTCTTATTTTATCGCATTTTTCAGACCTATAGATTTAGTGAGGCGTCATGATAATATTCTCTGTGTCGCTCTGAAATACACCAGTTTCTCAAGCAAGCGAAGCCTATCGTGTAGCCTCCAAGTCTCTAGGGGCTCCCACCTTAATCCCTCTAAAAGTTGTGAAACACTTTATGTTCACTCGTAGCAATTTTTAATGTAGTTTTGTATTGTCTTTCTGTTGTTTTTCTTTGTATTATATTAATTTTTTTGGTAAATACTTATGACCAGGGTCCCAAATACTCGCGGCATTTTTTAGATGTGGCCAGACGAGCGAATTAGCATCTCTCTTTTACTTTTTCAACCGATAATCTTCCTATAACAGGCATAACAGAACCTAGTATCTTTGCGATAACAACAACGCGAAAGAACAAACCGCGATTCCACCTCTGATTTCATTTCCTGAATAAGCCTAACGTTAAGCAGGCTTACAGAAAGATCGATGAAAGAGAGAAAAAAATTACCGGACCGGCTGATGTGTTCCAGATTTTGAAGAAGGCGCCTTTCCCAAAGGCTTTGATCGCTTTTAACCAACCCCTACCTCACCCCTTTCACGATGAACTCCCACTCGTAAAATCTCCACCAGCCAGGCAGCCACCCCCACTCAGTTCAACACGGGCGGCCGACACCGGTGCTTTCCACTCCCCAACCCCGCCCACCTACCCCTTTTATAACACCTGCGACCATCTACCCCATCCCTCCTGCCTTCCACCAACCCCATTCGCCCGCAACTACGCAGGGGACCATCCCAAAAACCTTCCCGTTGACTGGCAACCCCACTCGAAATTTAATTAAGGAGCCGGGGCCATAAGCTTCCAAGAGTGTGGCGTGGTGTTGGTGCGGTGGGGGCGGGTGGAAAGGGGTTGCGTTCCCCTCGCCGGGGCGTTGGGGGTGGGGCACCACCCTTTTGGCGACACCTGACAGGTATCCTGCTGGCGCCGCCAGTGTGGTGATGTGGGATGGGGCGGGCTGACACCGAGACGTCCTTTCCAGCGTGCGTGCCTTGTTGGTTGGTGTCTGGTGTTGGGGAGTCGGAATCGGGGTGTAGTTTCTGTCGGTCTCCTTCCAGGCCTTCCTCATTCCGCGGCGGTCGGGATTGGAGGAATCACTGCTCCCGACCGTTCTCCCCGACCGAGTCGCCCTTCGCGGAGGAATGCACTGCTTTCGAGGGTGGTGAGTTTACGGAGTAGGTACACGATATCCTCTTTTTACCGTCCGCCGGCTTGCGGGAGGGTGAGGAGCACTTATTCCAACGTTAAACCTGTGGCGACATGAGATTACTCCCAAGAGTGCCTTGGGGTGTCATGACCTTGCTTATTGCATTGCCCGTGATTTACACAGATTTTGTTCGTGAGGATTGGGTCAACGAGCCTAATTTCCTTCTGCGGGAAATTTCAACAGTTCGTCCACAGATCACTGACTTTATCGTTACACACACCGGGATTCATGACATCACTTTGTTTACAGCTCTTCCGCGTCAAAATGCCCTGTGCTGATAAGTTATAATCAGTAAACTCATCATATTTGGCTTTCTTAAATAAAGAATGGACATACGCCTGCTTAATTTTTGAAAAAAATACATGTTAAATTATTAGAAAAATTAGACCTAAATTTTTATAATAATTTAATAATTCTTCCTCTCAATAATGCTATATTTGTGATGGTTATTATCACAAAATATGGCGAATATTTGGATGATATCATACAGATGCCGTCATTAGGGTTTCAAACTATATATAACTAATTATTGAACCCTTTTTACTCTTATTATTGAGGTTTTCTTCCATTTTAGATAATACTTGATTCTGAACAATTATACTAATGTGACTTTCTCTATATGTTAAAGCAGTAAGTAATTTAAAATGATACACAAAGGATATCTCACAGTCTACTGCAATTCCAACTCGCACAACGCGTGTTGCACCTGGATAGCAGTCATTATCAGGTACGATTTCCTTTGTGTATCATTTACAATGTTGTTCTACAATATCTCACCTAACAAAATGGAATTTATTCAGTAATTTAATGTGCATAATTTCCGTATATTTCAAGGTTCTTAGCATTTTATTTTATTAGTTTTTCATCAGGTGATATTTGAACAAGGTAATGCACGCGGAGTATGGAAACATCCTGGGTTAAAAGGAGAAAGAAATTATTCTCAACTTTTGTCATAAATTCATATATAACTTTTAATAGCGAAATGTAACTACCTTTTTCAATTTGCGGAAAAACATTCTCCTCAACTTTCCTCGGTAAAGATGTGTTCTGTTTGCTGCGCGTAGTAAGTTCCCCGAATTTCAGTGGCCTAGCTTATCATTCTTCTTGAAGGTTTTTCATATCACCTCGGGCAATCTTCTGAAGCGCTCTCGGTTGGGGCACATTTTCCGGGATCACTGCTCGCCTCGAGGATAGACAACCGCTGGGGTTCCCCGCCGACACGATCTGACTTTTTCCATTAGCATCAGTCTCGCGCTCGAGGATGTGGGGTCTCTGGCGCGCGCCATACATTCGGACCAAGTTATGCGTCGCCCCCAGCCAGATTTCTTCCCCCAAGGATACGAGTGGCTCTCTGTGCCTAGGATGCGCCTTCGGGAAGCAGGTGCGTCCCTCTAAAGAAGGCTGCGCCCTGATATGAGAGTTGGTACATTTTTCATATTTATGGAACCTCGAGAAAAAAATATCCTCTTCTTGCCGTTTTGTCTTCTGCATAATCCTACATTCTGATACTAATTTTCTACATGCGTATTCCAGAATTTCCATGAAAATATGAGGTTAAAAGTTTTTCTGATGTGAAAAAACCATGAGGTGGTAATCATGCTCAATAATAATAATTATTTCTTTATACCAAACAGCCGAAGCCAATTACTAGGTATATTGTATATGGACGAACATACACAATCATGCACGGGGAGGTGTAAATATCCTAAATGGTCAATAATAATAATAATTTCTTTATACCAAACAGCCGAAGCCAATTACTAGGTATTTTGTGTATGGACGAACACACAGAACCATGCCCGGGGAGGCGTAAATATCCAGCCCAGGCGGGACTCGAACCCGCGACCTTTGGTTTGGCAGGCGAGGACTCTACCCCGCCCACACCGAGGCCGGCGCTTCATATGCTTCCTGCGGAACTTCCGATGCTTCATATTTGTGGAAATTTGTACTTGGTTTCTTTGATCAAGTATGTAAAACGGTGATAATATAAGCCACAGTCGGGTATAATCAAAGTAGACCCACAGTATCATGTATCTAATTCCTAGGTATTCCATTTGAGTTCCACCAAACATCCTCTTCAATACAATAATTTCTCTTTTGCACGCAGACGACTGTTTTCTAATGAATCGACGACTTGATCAAGTAGCTCAGATTGTGTTACATATGTTTTCCAGCCAAATTGGATGCAAAATCATGTCATTAATAAGTTGGTAGGGAATAGATGCTATTAGAAATGTAATATACTATAAATGGTCACAGGCTTTCACAACTCTGCTTAAATGAGAGTTCTGGGTTCTTTATAGATTTCTATTGCGTCGCGTTAGGAATCAGCCCGAGGATGAAACAAGGCGAGAGCTTACGAGAAGAAGCATCGTTTAGAAAGACCTGCTTCAGCGTAGCGGAAATCTCTGAATAGGTAATATATTTGGACATAATAGTTCTGTTCATTTGGGCAAAATAAATTTCCAAATATGGTCATTCATATTTGACACTCGGGTATGGGAAGCATTGATATTAAACCAAAGAAATACTTGCGTAATGAGTTCTAGCATACCTCAATGAGTTACCGTACCATAATGAGTTCTAAAATACCTATAAGTTGACACCCGACTTAAAGGAAAGGTGAAATAAAAAACTAACGTTTTACTTGCATTATCTACGGAGAACCCATTCAAAAGATAATTAAGGTAGTATGAGTAAGATGGTTCCCTAGTCATAAAGGAGATCATATTCGAATAACACGCTTTGATTTCACTAGTTATAGGAAGCATGGACTACACATTGCAGTATAAATAGCCCAATACTATTTATATGGCAAAGGCTTTAAATATTTTAGTAAAAATGTCTGTACAAATGTTGGACGTGACATATTTCTTCACGCGGTACGTTTACAACTCCTTTACATGGGATTCTTTGAACATTCTGGAAAAAATTGCAGCGGTAACTATATGATTATTTTTAAAAAATGTTGAGAAAAATTCAAATTACACACTTATTTTTTACGAGATATAGGTGTTATAAATTCCTCTTTTCTGATAAGGTTTCTCTAGAGTGCATACATGTACCATTTCTTATATGAAAGGGTATTCATATTGCAACAAAGAGCTCGGAAAGTAATTCGGTAAGGGGCTGATATTTTGATGTCATCGTAAGGATGATATATTTACTTAAAATGAGACCAAATTAAATTATTTCTAAGGGAAATAATATATCCATCTGCTATAATTACTGTAATTATAACTACTATATAAACTAGTATAGTTGAAACTGATTTCCCATGGGTTTTACCATGCGTTGTTAGAGGAATCTCTCCTTCTATGACGTTGGTTACGAATCCAAATCCTCTGATTTTGATGAATAACTTCCAATTTTTTTCTTTGAAGGCTTCCGCGACTCATATACTTGTTAATATTGTTCTTTTCAGGTATTCTCGTCGCGCGTTTAGTTTTTCTGACAACAGTTTCTCCCCTCTTCCTGGGGGCGTCTTCAGGTCCGTTGGACATTTTGTAATTATTGTTATTATTTATTTCCCGTTGTTATGTATTTCGTTGCTAGTTCATCTAGGACCTAGGATCAATCGGGAGGATGGATACCCACTTCCCTCAACCTGGGAGAGAGTGGTCGGACCACAGCGAGGAGCGGGCAATGGAAACACCCTATGGTCCTAGATGAACTAGCAGCGAAATACATAACAACGGGAAATAAATAATAACAATAATTCCAAAATGTCCAACGGACCTGAAGACGCCCCCAGGTAGAGGGGAGAAACTGTTGTCAGAAAAACTAAACACGCGACGAGAATACCTGAAAAGAGCAATGTTAACAATAATTTCCAATGTTTAACCCACCATTTTTACAGTCACAGTTTTCTGCAACGCCATTTCAATAGCACAGCGACCATTCAGAGATAGCTGTGGGGAGATATTTCTTTTCTTTGAATGACATGCGTGAAAATGTGGTAATCACCGTGGGTATCGACCCACGCAGATCCGGGACGACCACTTCTTTAAGCAAAGGAGTGCCTTCGCGTATGGAAGGACGCCCTTGGGGCGCGGGGGATATGCGGTGCGGTGCGGATCAAGGCGGCTGCGGCGACGGTGCAGGCACAAGAGGGAGGCTTCAAAAGGACTCCCACTCCTTCTCGCTCCTTCCGCCCTTCCTCTCTACTGCGATATGAAGTGGGTTCAGGTGTTTCGTCCCATCGGCGTCACCCCATCACTCGGGAGGATTGAATCACCCCCCCTCGCTCCCTCCTCCCTCTTGTGCCATCACGCAATTTAACGCAAGGGTGCGATCTCGCCTTGCTGTCAACGGTGGATGACAGTTTCCTCGCTCTTGATTGATTCAACCAGCCGACTACGATGCATAACGTCGTAATCTCTTCCCGAGAATAAAAATCTTTTGTGGCTGCCTCTGTATTGCGATAGGGATCATTCTATTTTAGTGCAAAATATTCCTTGTTAGATGCATGGGACTCTCTAATGCAATCAGAATTTCTTGACTGTACATAATAGTATATGGGATCCGTACGAGGAAGGTATGATAAAAGAATTAGAGCGTGTGCAAAAGAGATCCGCTAGGTTTGTTAAAGGCCGTTATGATAATTGTATAAGTGTTACCAGTTTAATAGAAGAACTAGGATGGGAATTACTATCAGAACGAGGGTTAAAATTTAGGTTAAACCTTTTAAGTAAATTCGAAACAGAGTTGTTCACAGATGACGTTAGATATATATTGAGAACCTCTGCGTATTATGCTAGGTTTGATCATATTAACATGATTAGAGAGATAGATTGTCGTACCGATAGATTTAAAATATCATTTTTCCCTCGTACTACAAGAGAGAACGATAGGCAGCTTAGCAGAGGGATAGGTAGGTGAAATATAGTTAGAGTAGCTTGTAGTGCATGATGCATGTAAAACACAAACAAAAATCCCTTTCTTATTATGTAGATACTAGCCATGTGACCCTATTATCTAGCATGCCTTCATTAAATATCCTAGTTGCATGGCAATAGTGCATGTTTGGTGGTCATCACCCCCTGCCACACACCCTCGTGGTGGTTCGTAGGGTATTACGTACATGTAGATGTAGATAATAAAGGGTAGAAATTGGAAGAAATTGATGCATGGATGCACAATGTTTAGGTATCATACAAAAATCATTATGGAATGAGCAATTTTAAGGGAATCATTGCAATGGCGAGTGTTCAGGCGATTGCAATGGTTAGATTCCGGATCAAAATCCCGGCGGAAGCAGCAAACTATCATATCAAATAGAAATTATTTATCTATGGTGGTCACGACCCTGGTATTTACTGCTAATGTCAGGTTGCAAGAACATTTATGTATGGAACCAATAGTTATGAGATCCATGAAGTTATAGATCTCATAAAAATATTCGGGTAGCAGGAACACATCTACTAGTTGCATAACTTATTTACCAACACTTTATAGCTTGAGATATTCGATCTAATCTTCTACCGCCGGATAAAATTTATGAAAATTTAGCCTATGAATAATTGCTATTGCACATAATTATTTGATGGTAATAGTAAAATAATAGGTCATTTGTATCAAAACTACTCTTTTGTCAAGTAATCTAGTATCCAAGGGATTTGTTGCGCATCCGCCATCTTGGCTACTTATGGAACTCATAACTCCATGCCTTAAGTTATGAAACCAATAAATTTATCGATTATGTTTGCAACACTTATTGAATGGTTGTCATGGTTTATGGGTCCCATAACTTAATAGAGTACATGTGTGTCGTTCCTACAACTGGCCATAATTGGTTGAAATAGTGCATATGTAGTAAAACAGACTCTTGATTCGGTAAATACTTGTAATGAGCGTATGCTATGATATTATTACCTATAATAGACCATCTCAGCAGTTACAACTACACTCGGTGTAACATATTAAGATTAAGAATGCCTTGTGCGTATTGATTCTGCGAGTAAAGGGATGATTTTTACAAACAGCATGTAATATCATGATATTTTCAGCATCATTATTTTATTAACAATAAAACAGAAGTAAAAAATACCCATTGTAGTAAAGCGTCTCCAGTAGAGAGTACAATTTAGATGAGTTGCGGATAAAATTCAGCCCACGAGGCTGTAGAAAACTATTACGATATATAAGCCTATTGATAGTTCTCTTTGTTGATTGGTAGGCTTCAAAACAGAGTTGGAACGAGTGCAGAGATATTCAATACTGGTGTGTTTCAGAGCGACTCAGAGAATATTGTCATGACGTCTCACTACATATGTAGGTCCGGCAGAAGCGATAAAATAAGAGAGATACATTGCCAAACAGATAGGTACGACAACTCGTTCTTTCCGTGCACAATAGGCAATGACAATAAAAACTGAGCTTCACTAAATACACTTTCATAATTCACGTCACCATTTCACCTTCCAAAACCTTTGATCTTTAAACGGCTCGTGTCCTATCCCCCCCTGCCACACGCCCATCTGACGGCTCATAGGGTATAGCAAAAGCATAAGATCCTGGCGCACATCTGCACGGCGGAGGGGAAAGGTTAAGTGAAGTGAACGGATGGAGGGGAAGGTTGAGAAGTGAACGGCTGTGAACGAGGCAGGGGAGCCAAACTACTTTGCCCGGCACATAAACACACAAGGGTAATAGGCAAGTGGTTTTGCTACATTAATATCATGCTTCACCCGTACACTTCCTTGTCTTGTGCAAGGAGTGGTAAAACGAGTAACATACCGCAAAACTGGCGACAGGTAGCAGTGACTCATGGAATTTACCGAGGCGTTAAGGCTGGCAGCAACTAGAAAAGGTTTTCTTACTGGCGCTCTACAATTTACAACCGTCCTCCACGCCAGGCTGAGATTTGAAAGTTCTCAGGTCCATGTCCCAAAATCATCCACGGCTTAGCACCAGGATCTTTTACGACTGCTATAGTATGAATATGTAGATTTAGATGTAAATTACCACAGTCTCATTGCGTGGAATTGAAGAGACCAACCTTTATTGCCTTTGATACAGCTGAATACCTAGCATTTAGTGCCTTGTTTCTCACACTGGTCATGCAGCTTGCAGAAAAGTGTAAAATCTTAAACATTTACAACTTTTATGGCGGTGGTGACTCACGCAATACTAAAAGTTTGTTTCTATTTTTTCACTTCGGGGTCAAGCGTTGGCATAATCTCGAAAGTAAAACTGCGAGGTTTCATTCAACAATGCACGACTTTGGGGGCACGGTGGAATGACCCGTTTTCATTTCCAGCCGAATGCCGACTGGTTCATTTCTTCCCGAAAGCGGTGTCCCGCGCTCAGTGGCACTGAGTTGCGAAAACCGCGGGGCATTTCAACTCTCTTGGAGAAAGGATCTGGTTGTGCGCTGTGATTCCCCCAAGGAGTACTTTGAAGAAGTTAGCGCGCAGTTTATCCCGAAACAGCCGCGGGAGCCAAATTGCCGCTTCGATTGACTGTATCGAGCCACTCACTGCGTACACACTCCTGGAATTAAACCCTAAAGGAAATCTTACTTTCATCCTTGCGTGAGGTTAATTATTTAGTTTTAATCCCGAGGGATCGCGCACGGCTTGAAATTGGCGCCAGGGAAAGGGGTTTATGGGATGAGTTGTAAGGGGCCCATGAAGCCAGATATGAGGGTCGGTCGGGAGAAAATAAATTCACTTATTCGCTATCCCTCCACTCTTACCTCCCATTTCAGTCTCCCATTGGTTGCGGGGGATACTTTAGGTACCCAGAATTCTGCGTAAACATGTTTACTGCTGAATATATCCTTTGATGCCATCCTTGTAGTTGTTGAAACATATTCCACTCATAACCTTCTCGGAAATATATGGTAATGAGTTACATGTTTTACTATACATCAATTGGTACAGACTTGAATTTACGGCACAAATGAGTAGAGTTGTAGCAGGAGAGATCGGATTGTATGGATCAGTTTAGTAGGATCATAACAGTTGTACTATTCTCGGTTTGTAGGTTTTCAGTATTAATATTTGTCGTAGTAATAATGGAAAGTTATACAAAGTATAGATATGCCATCTGACATAATTAAAATATATGGCGCCAACAAGTTTTGACTTTTTGTAATATGCTCGATCTTTCCCTCTCTTAGTGCGGCGAGCCGATATATCGGCTTTGGCATCTCGGGTGAAAAGTGCGGCGGGCCGATATATCGGCTCATAGGCAAAAAATTGTTTAACTTAAGCACACAAATATAATTACAATTATTTTTTTGTATGATGTAAAAGTCTTTTTTGATTATTACCTAATTCAATGTATACACAATAAGAAAAACCGCGTGTGGATGTTTTAAACAATAACTTTATAATATTTATTTTCCTAGAGTTATACATTTCATTAAGTTACCCTCCGCAGTTCTCGCTGGAACCGCTGGCATGAGTCAGCACTAAGAGGGTTAAGATAGCGGGAAAATGTTAAATCGTTAAAATCCCTGATTTTCTTTTAGGAATTATGGAGAGATTTAATAATTTACTATGAGCTGTAAAGGGAAAGCAAATTTCAGAAAATCCCAACTTCAGGGTTTCTTCATAATAAAGTCTAGTCTAGTCAAGCGTGAAGCGATTTACTCTCTTTAAAACACGATGATTACGGCCTATCAATTTCCTACAAAGATATTTACGATTCTGATAGAATAAGTTGTAATTATGAAAAACTTTTTAACAACAGAAAAACCATACATAATCAATGCAGTAAAACATTTAAGGTTGAAGAGGCTCGAAAATACGAAAAGCAATGACCTGATCATTATTATTATAAACCAAAAGGGTTACAAATTGGCTATTTGCCAGGTAGTAACAGTTAAATAATGTAAAGCAGACGTTTAACCAACTACCAGAAATAGAAAATAAAATCGGACATCAATAGAATAAATTAATATTAACAAAGACTCATCCAAAATACATTTTCTGCACCTATTCTTAAGAACATTAATACTACCAGGAGAGGGCTCAAGCAGTTCTACAGAATATAATTTTCCCATCTACAATCGTCCTGTTGAGGAATGAAATTATTTTTACATTGGTCCTTTGTGACCGACGTTTCACCTTGTATTGGTGACCATTTACACCAATGTAGTTCGGGTTTTCAACCTTCTGTCGCAATTCCCACAATACTTTCTCCCCTTAAAGTGTGCGGAACAGTGCTCTAAGCCTATTTTTTTTCTTATCCGTCCTAGAGAGTCCCATCCTAGCACTTGGATTAATCTAAACGAGCTGGCATATTATGGTATGATGTCCAATGTGATGGACTGAGTACTGACTTTAAAGTACTCTTCACGCAAGTATCGGAGAGAGAATTAAAATATCTCCGCGAAGGACGAGATTTGATTCCGGGCCTCCACGCATGGTTACCGTTCTCTATCAACCCCAAAATCTGATCCAGTGGGACATGCATCAATTGATTGGCCCAATTATATTTCAAGACCTCGTGACTGCAAGGTAGGCTTGTAGCCAACCTGTTCTGTATAGCTCGTAAATGATTGGAGTTACATGAGTGACGTGTAATGGAGGGATATCTACTCGATCGTCAACTGATGCGTTCGTCTACCGGGTACGACTAATTGTGAAGGACTGTTTGACGCCTGTTCACGTGCCCATGACTATCTTGTGGTATCGCCAGAGCAGACGTTTTTTATTGACGTGGGAAACGTGTGGCCAGGAAATTGCGCTCTATTCAGTTTAATTCTTAAGTTTCCCGGGAATTGGCGAGTTTTGCCTTCATTAAACTCAACGCTACGAGACTTCTATTCAATAACAATCTCTGCAACCGAGGATGTTACCAGTATTATTACCATTCAGTGTACTAAAATCATTATTCTTTGCTCCTTTTGTTACCCTAGTTGGAGAAAATTTTACCCTAGTTGGAGAAAATGGAGAAAGTTGGAGAAATGGAGGATTTCAGTACACGGACTTACCTAATATTTTCATGAAATAGGCTGCCATAAATTGTTCGTTTTTCGGACCTGATTTAATGATTTCTGATTTCTGGTTGGCTAGTTGTAGTGAAGTTCGGTTACGTTGTTAGGTTGCTCTTAACGGAAGACGCCATAGGTCCCCAGTATTATGTCGCATATGACGGACGGAGTATTGCACCTGAGGTGCCCTCCACCATATATTCAAGCAGGAATCAGGATAACATGTAAAAATCCTTGCCTGGGAATCGATCCTGGGGTACCCGAATAAGAAGTCTACGTCATCTACCAAACCATCTCACAACCCCACTGAATTACTACAACAAGAATTTGAAAGTACTACTGACCCGTGCGAATATTTCGCACAGTATGCAGCTTCTTCCTCTTTCTTCCTTCTTTCTTCCTGTTCTTCTGTCGAATATTTCGCACAGTATGCAGCTTCATCATGTTTCTTCCTTCTTTCTTCCTGTTCTTCTGTCGAATATTTCGCACAGTATGCAGCTTCATGTATCTTCCTTCTTTCTTCCTGTTCTTCTACCGATTTCTTCCCATGGACAATTATATGTTATTTATGTTTGCGTTAAAGATACATAACGTAAAGTTAAACGGTAAACGGTCACACTGATTGCATGTAGAATGTAAACAATCTAACTAAACGATTTGTTAATAGATGGCGTCTTATATAATAATGTTAATAGATGGCGATAGTCTTTTAAGCACGTAACCAGAGCCAACATATTAGTTGATTATATTATCTAAATGATGGTACTGTATCATTTTTTTAAAAAACTTTAAATTTAAATTTTAAAAAAATGTTAATTTTAAACCATTTGTCTATTTTTCGTCAATAGCGGGGAACATAAGCTTTAAAACGAAGTTGGAATCATTAATTTTGATGATGAATTATGGGATTTATGGCGCTGCGACAGAAAAACACCTTTGAGAAATAATATATATGATAATTATTTACGTTTTTTAAATTAGTTTTGATGAATAAATTACGAAACATAGTAATGGCGTCCATTTATTCAGATTCACATGTTTCATGGTTTCAATCGCAATTGAAATGGGCCCGGGGTACCCGAAAGAACACCACCCCATACCCATGGAATGCTGCTGGAAGATTTAATAGCACAGTCACCAAAGGGGTAATTGTCATTCGCTGGTCCTGAGTAAACAAACCTCCGATTGCCGAGGGGCGAAATTGAATCCCTTAGCACGGAAAAACTCTGCGGGCCACTGGGAAAAAATGGTTTCGGGGGAAGGAATAAAGAATGAGAAATGGCAGGGGAGAAAAAGTTCGAGCTGCATTCGGATTATAAGCTTGTCGCCGTGGAATATTCATCAGGGGTTGGGCCCCTGGATTCGCGTGGGCGGGCGGGCGGGCGGGCGGAGATGGGACCCGTCGTGGGCGGGGAAACCGTGGTGGGCGCGTCGGTAATTCAGGAATAAAAAAAAAAGAAGAAAGGAAATGGGAGAGCGTAATAAATGACGCAGAAAGTTGCGTTATGATTAAATGGCGGGGAATGAGTGGATGAACGCGATTCTATTCGCGTGATGAGGCGATATTTATCGAAGAAAAGTCGATTTTCCCCTTCGTATCAGCCAGGTTGGTACGTAATTTAGACTATAGCCATGTGTGCAATCTCTGTCGTTACCATAGTAATAACGATGAAGCCTTCGACATACTCGTAGTATGCAATGTAACGGACGACTTTGCCTTTCTTCAACCTGAAGTCTATATTCTCGATAGCATCTTTGCATTAAGGCCTTACATGTTTATGCCCGGATGATGTACTAAATGTAGTGATAATAGCGACATGTGACTGATGCTTGCCGATTTGACCCGATATTTTGTCGTCGATTCCATATTTCTACCTTATTTATTTATATCTAAATCTGTAAAAATACTATCGATAAATGCAGTCTGGCTTCTCGCCAAAGAGAGTGAAGAGGAAATATTACTGTAAATGTATTTTAAATAACTCTATAATCTGTCTATTTGTTGCACGCACTAATATTTTTAAGTTATAGTCTTGGTCTCACTACATGAGCTATACATATAGGTATATGTTTAAGTGTAAGCATAGCATGTTATAAGTTGATGGTAGCCTTAAACAGCTTCTCCTTCAGGGCTACCTAAAGTTACTCGCAACTTGTGAATTGTGAATGTAATTTGTGCTGGAGTAGTAAAAATTATTATTATTATTATATTATTTATCTTCACATTATTAATATATTTTTCTGAAATCAATTATATCCATATTGAAGTGGAATACTTTGAGCTTTTATTCATAAAGTTTTACGTATATCTCATGACGATGCCGTATAACGGCGAAACGCATCGTAATAATTGTAAACTTTGTATAAATGTATAAGTACAACTTATTATTAGACACTTATATAAAATACTCTTACAAAGCGACACCCAACGCAGTCAATTTAATTCCTAGATTAATTTAATGCGCTGAATATCGCTTGCAAAAATACCGAGAATAAATTACCCCAGCAGGTGTTGCCAGAATGTTGATTAATACCCTCACTGGATGAGTTATTGGTTCCATTTGTAACTTACGGGAGTCGGCAAATTTTATTTTCTTTCACGGAAAATGCTACCTTCATCGCAGCTTCCTGTTCAAATGAAAAGTGGT
This sequence comes from Ceriagrion tenellum, assembly GCA_963169105.1. NCBI lineage: Eukaryota > Metazoa > Arthropoda > Insecta > Odonata > Coenagrionidae > Ceriagrion > Ceriagrion tenellum. The sequence goes on along the minus strand of OY720643.1, from coordinate 55,107,640 downwards.
TTTATCGGTGGAAATTGAACGGAGGAGGCCTACCTACACTTTTAATTTTGAGATGCAACTTTGTTTTTTTTTACCTTTTTCCGCTTCTACCTCCGTTTAGCTTTTCTGTCCGGTGGCTTTATCTAACTCCCACTTGCGTCAACTCTAGCGGTCTCAGGACTCCTGTCGCGTGTCTTCCCGGCGTGCGTTGCGTCCGAGGATCGTGATTAGTGAGACCCCCTCTCGGTGGTACTACTGTTTCCTTTGTCCCTGTTAGGACGGAGAAGGGAGAAAAAGGACAGCGCCTCATCCGATGGCCGCGGGGAATCTGGGAATTAAAAGGTGCCCTTTCATAAAGCAGAATGATGAAGAACTGATGGAGTGTTAAGGTCGACTAGATAGGAAACACGATAAGGTAGGCACAATGCGCGTTTTTAATCTACGATGAGGAACGTGGACTGTGAATAGACGGAAATCCAAGACTAAGAGAAATCAAATTTCTTCAACAATTAAAATATTTATGGTTTTTTAAATTGAATACAATTGAATATATAATTCAACGGCGTGAAATATTTGAAGTAGCATGTAAGAACAAGTCATCGTTATTTTATTTCCACGAGTCATGCTATTTTAAAAATCGGAAATTCTCTCAAATTTTCCTTTAAGATGGATATTTGAGATATTCTAAAGTAAGCATCGCAACGAATTTGTCTTTGGCCGTCAAAGTTTTGTTCAAAGTTGTCTACAAAAAGTCGCAATTCGCCTTAACACCGGCCACATGTAAGAATGATCATCTTAAGTGAGAAGAGCCGAAAACGATTCAACTTTGCCTCTTAAAGATGATACTGCTGTGGTTAATATTTACTGCAGAGTGGAAAGTACTAAACTTGGTGCACTTTATGAATCACCGGAAAAAATTCTGACATTAATATGGTACGCCGAATGAGTTAGTTGTAGTGGACGATTAAAAACGTACCAACAGTGTATTAATAAAGTCTATGTGCTATGATAGATGGCACAGCTTTGTTCTTATCACAACATTTTCCCATTATAGTTCAATTAAGGGTTGAAAAATAGGCAACCAAATATTTATCCGATACATTTTGTTGTTTTTTTATCAAACTCCTCAGGCCTGGTCGTCGAAGAATACAAAATTGCTGAACGGAAGCCTGCTGCCACTGGTCGTAGAAATCATTATAAATTCAGGGCAGGCAGGTAACGTCAGGGGGTGCTTTATCCTACCAAAATTTTCCATCCTTCCACACAAGAACATCCTCTAAAGTCCGGTGGGTTATTAGTTCACTTCTAAATTATTCAAGCTTGACCGTCTGTAAATAATTTCCCGTTGCACCGACCAGAGAGTATTATGGGTGGGCTGTGGTTGGCGAAATGTGGGCAGAATGGGCAGACCTGAACCGTATAGGGTCGGGGAATAGATGGAGGGGGAGGCTTGAGGGGGGGGGGGCGCTGAATCGGTGGCAGGAAGGATTGTTGGCTTGCATTAACATAAAAGAGAGGACAAACTCCGGGCCGGCATCCGCCCATTACAGTTTTTTTTATTCCCCTTGAGAAGGCACCGTTTTGTCTGGATGGTGGGATGGGGGAAGATCCACCCTGCCCCTCCCTGTCCCTTCCCCCCCCCTAGTTGCCGCCCCCCCTGACCGCCGAGACGTGCGTGGTCAGCGCTATGCAAATCAAGGTGTCCTCTTTTCCGGGGACTACTACGGACGCCGGGCAAGGGAATCGTGTTCGGGCGGATTTGATATCTCGCTCCCGTGGTTGGGTTTGACAGCTCAACAGGGCAAAAGAAGGGAGGGAGTGGATGTCGGTAGGATTACCCATTCTTTCCCTCTCCCGTGGGTGAGTGTCTTGGCTCGGAGTCGGAGGAATCAAGTGACGAGGCGGTGTAGGGTTGGTCGGTGTGTTTCGGGGGTGGGTGCGCGCGGGTTGAATAAGAATTGGGACGAATATGCACGAATCTCATCACCCGGCCTATCTTTTAAAATATTGCCGGTTATACGGTTAGAAGAGCTGCGTGTTTCCGCCTCTTGAGGCTGTTCTGATGTTTCTTTAAAAATTATGCAAATGCGCCTTCATTATGCGATAGAGATTCGATGTGAAGGTCGGCATTAAAGCTTTCATCGGCACGAGAGGGTGCGTATCATGACAGTGAGAAGACCTTGGGCCGTATTTGGAAATCTTTATCTGCAGAAACGTTAAAAGAGGGCGTTAACTCTCCGAAAATTTCGTGGTACTGAGAAGAGTTGCCCCTTTAAAATAGCTTCAATGTGTCTTAGAACTTACATTTAAAAACTTGGTGGAATTTTAGCCCACGTAACCGGAGGTGAATCAAATTTTTCCACGATTGCAACTATCAAACGTCCCCTTGTTTAAACCGTAAATTTTGTGAATTGTTACGGTGTATACTCGTACGTGTATATATGGTGTATATACGATGTATATAATATTGTATATTTATTGTTACGGTGTATAATCATCATCAACTGATATTCTGCCTACTGGCAGGTCCATAACACCAATGCTGTCTCCAATTCGTCCTGTCCCGGGCCTCTTCCTTGGTTTTCTTCTAACTTCTTTTCATCTTCACTTCGTCTGTCGTTTACAGCCTTCTTCCTCTTCTAGCTCCACATTTCCCTCGACTGCTGTATTTTAAAATTCCCTTCCACTCTTAAAATATGTTCGATCCAGTTTCTCTTTCCCTTCTGTATTGTTTTCAGTAGTGTTCTTTCCTCCATAACTCTTCCCAGCACTTCCTCATATCTTACTCTATCCTCTCATTTTACTCTCTCTAAACTCCTCCACACCCACATCTCAAAACTATAGATTGAAAATGGTGTATAAATGAATGAATGAGTGAATAATTTATTAATTGTCCTGGGGATATACCCCTTAAGAACAAAAGCAATTCACATTTTTTGAGCAACATAAAGAGCAAAAACAACAATTTGGACAGTAACATAATGAAAAAATTAAGTATAAATTAATACCATTTTTACAATGCTGAGTGAAAAGTTTTTTTGGAAATCATATCATATAACAAATTCATCTGCATACAGTTTTTTTTCAAAGTTAACAACAGAAGAACAGCACTTAAATACTATTATTAAATACGCAAACACAACTACTACAAGCAATTACAACAATATGCAAAATAATAACAACATTTAGTGGTCAGAAAGTAACATATTATAATATTTCATCTTAAAACTAGCAACAGAAGAACAATTTTTTATGTTTTTGGGCGGGGTGTTCCAGAGATGACACGCAGTGACCAAGAAAGAATTTTGGAACTTCGTTGTGCGATGAATAGGAAAGTAAAGATACTCAGGATCACATCTAGTGCACATATCCCTAGTGGAAGGTTTCACGGAAAACATGTCGAATAAATATTCAGGGGATTTTTCTTGAAATAAGCAATACAAGTAGAATCCGAGGAAATATTTCCTTCGGGTTTTAACATCGAGCCATCTAAGTTCATTGTAGTAGGGGGTCAGTTAAATCGTCTTAATTAAAAAAATATGAGAATCTCTTCAAGTTGTTGGGTGTGTAATGCTCATTTCCTAAATGTGACATGTGATGTTTCTGCTTCTACTTAACACCTACAATCATCTTTAAATTTTACGTAATTGTTTCAGTATATTAGTCCTAGAGTATGCTTTTACGTAAGCATGCAGGCGTCAATGCTCTTTCTGTGAGGTTACATCATATTCATAGAGAAAGCCGCTATTTGGTCTTTAAAAGCTTATGGGAAGTGTGGAGGCAACAGAGGGAGAAAGACTGGAACATCGAGAAACCTTGCCCCTAACGGAGATAATGCGGGAATGTGGATATGTCCAACGCTCAGGTTCTGCGGGGCAGCGGCATTAAGACGGGAGGAGCTGGGTCCTGATAAGTGGATGCGGACAGGAATATCGCGATAAGGAGTGGAGACATTGCTTTCCGTCACGGACCGAATGCCCGGCAAAGGAGTGGAGTTGGAGCGGTATACAGAGAGGTGAATGCAAGGTTGTGAGCCGAGAGTGGGAACGCCTGTGAAGAATTAACCGAAAAATACCTTGTTGATGTGACGACAGGAGAGTCTACGCACAAAGTTAGATAACCGTTAGGCATCTGACGTGGTTCTGTCATCACCTTTTATTTTCCTCTTTCCTTTTGCTCTTCCAAAGATCTAATCACATTTTTTTGGGAATCACAGTCAGAGCATCTAATGCATACCTCTTTAACTCTGTTGCAGCTGGAAAATAATTCTCGCACTCACTAATACGCTCGAAAATACAGTAATGACCGAATGGTACGCGTAGGCTAATACAATAATGATAGTATTTCAACGTTTGGAGATGTATGGAGGAATTTGCTTGTGCCTTAGGGCTTAAGATTGTGTTTCATTTAAGCATAACACAGAAAGAATACATTTTTCTTGTGTATGATTTAACATTTTCCCGGCGAATAACATTAGTGTACATTTCTCGGGCTCGCCACCGGGTAAGATAGTCATAGGAACCCGAAACGTCGGCTGCCTATGACTATCTTACCCGGTGGCGAGCCCGAGAAATGTACATTTTTCTTGTCTTTCACCCGGATGACATATTTACTTCTACTTGCATAATACTGGCAGTAGATGTACTATTGTGTTTTTATCAATTTTCCTTTGAGATATTGTTCATTAGAACGCAGTAAAAATATATGAGTACCTTAACTTCGCAGAAATATGTGAAAATACATCATTAAGCTATTGCTTAATATGCGCATCAAGTTAGCGGGATTTTATCCCATCTACCGGATATTTTTGATATTATAACCAATTTTTTGCATGTAAATCAACAAAAGTGCTTCAACTAACACATTTTAGCAGAACATATGCTAAATTTTATTATTCTTCTACAAATAACGCGGTTGAAAATGTAAGGTGTATATAAAAAGAAGTACTTCCGCCATTGATGAAGTTTTGATATTTTTATTTCGTAAATTTAGGTGTGAAAATCTGTTGTCAAAGCACAGAAGCCTCGCTTTACACAAATATTCATGACGTATTTCAACTGCATAATCTCCGTTTAAATATTGTTTATAGTCAGGTCAAATGGGATTTAGTTTGCAGCTTTATTTATGCAACGGCGAGCATTCTTAATATGCTAGTGATTTCTACCTTCAGTTCTGGACACGATGTCCTATTCAATTTCGCTGCCCAGCTGTCGTCACACGTCACTAAAAATCGTTTTTGCGAAATATATTTGTGAGGAAATAATTCTTTTATGACTTATGCTAATTTAATGATTCTTTAGTGCAACACTCGGCATTTTTCATTATTGGTTATCAAAAGAATTTACTTTCCACCATGCAGATTTACAGATTTAGATTGGCTACAGATTTTCATACTTAAATTTGCGAATAAAACATTGAAACTGTATCAACGGCGAAAGTACTGTAGGATTTAACTTTTTCCTGGCGAATGACAGCAATAAATCTTTTCGGGTATCCGGCCGGGTGAGATGCTCCGTCTGCTCCACTGCCGACGTTTCGATGGAAAAGTCTTCCATCGAAAGACACTGAGCATCTCACCCGGACGGAAACCCGAGAAGAATTTATTGCGGCGAAAGTACTGCTTTTCGTCAACCCCTTACACCTACATCCGCATCATTTGTGGAAGAATAACGGAAATATGACGAAATAATTATATAATGACTCATACCAAATTAATGAACCTTGGTTGCAATTGACGGCTTTGTTCATCATTGGTTATCAAAAGAATTTACTTTCCACTATACCCCTCCTAACATTTCTAAGGGTGTATTTTTGTTTTATTTCTTACGTTCTGTTATGCAAAGTTTTATTTCCATTGTTTGATTGCATCTACCTTCACGTATGAGATATTATCACTGTCAAAACTTGCGTTGGCAGTAAGGTATACAAAGTTGAAAACAGCAAGTGAAAGAAAGCGGCGGATATTTCGGATGATTTCTCCCTTTATTTCTGATTCAAAATTTTTTAACCATACCCCTCCCTTTCTCCTAATTTTGATCGCTTTCTCCGGAAGAAAAAACTTCATTCCTTCTCCGTCCCTCGGACATTTAAACCGTTCTTCCACTCCGTCGGATTTATTCGCTCCGAACTAACTAAAAGAATTGTCCGTGTTCAGAGAGGCGTTCAATGCTTAACGCTTTTACGGGTTCTGGAAAAAAAATAATAATAAGAAAAGGGTCCTTTCCTCTCCCCCCCCCCCCCCCCCCGCCTCCCTTTCGTCGTCTTCCGACCTTGTTACGGCCTGTCTCTCTCTCTCTTTCTCTCTGTCCCTCCCCTTCCCCTCGCGGCCATCTCCCCCAGGAAGGAGCGTGGTTAGAGGAGTGGGAACCTCCGACAAATTCTGCTTGCTCTAGAAATTCTTTTCTTTTTCTCTCGCTTTTTCTCACCGGTACCAAAAATGAACGAACCCCCATATCTAGCAAGAGAAGCAGTAACCCGACGACATTTCCAAGGATCACAGAATTTACAGCGATCATCACAAAAATTATTCTCGTTTCTCCTGCCGACGCGTAATCTGCCCGTTCATTTCGACTCTCTGCATATGAATTATTGGATAAGATTTTTTTTTCTTCGGGATCTATCCCCAATCAATCTTCTAAAATGGAATGGGTGTCGAAATATTATCAATGTATCGGTGTTTAATACGTAATTAAGTGATGATTTTTGTTTTGAGCTGAGGTTTAGTAGCTCATAAAAAATTTAATTCTAATACATCTAAAACCCGTGTTCAATATTTAGATGATTCATCGTAAAAGTTTGTTTTTGATCAGAGAGCAAACATCTCATAGTGATTCAAGTACGGCTATACATCTTAGACTTTCGAGTGCTTGTTGCATTTTATATCTGGTAGCCTGGGACATCTTGTCCCTTAAAGCCGGCAAAAATGCACAGAGGAAGTTACACAAAAACATACAGGGTGGCTTAAATATCACTTGGCTAGAAATCGAGGGACCTGGGATCGAGTCAAGGTGGATGATTTTTCCTCTGTGGAGTAACACATGTAAACATACTTGTTGAAGAAATTATAATTACGTACTCTTGTTTTGCTTACATTATGACTTAACTCCTATGCAAAGCAATTTTGTGCATCCTTGCTTACGCCCTTGTGATACTCAGATATCTTATTATGAATATAAAAATACATACCGGTGTTAATATATCATTGCGAGAAAATACTTACGGAAGTTGTCTCACCTGAGTGTGTTTTTGGACTATTGATAGGACGTAAGAAAATAAATACAGAATTCAAGTCATAGAGGAATATTTCACCCTTATATTTAGATATTTTACATTACTGTGTGTTTCAGGCTACAAAAATGAGCACTTTTCTCCTTTGATCTCCAAATTTAAAAAGAGTTTTTTCATAAGTATAAAGTATACTACAGAATCGTAAATAAGCTTTGTTATAGCGGAAGTTGCTAGGCCGTAAACACCGTGTTTTAAAGAGAATAAATCGTTTCACGCTTGACTAAACCGTACTTTATCATGATGAAACTCAAAAGTTGGATTATTTTGATGTTTGCTTTCCCTTTAAAGTTCATAATAAAGTTTTAAATCCCTTCATCATTTCTGAAAGAAAGTCAAGGATTTTTACGAGTACCTTTGATCGCTATCTAAAGGAAAGATCGAGCATATGTCAAAGAAGCAAAACTTACTTACGCCATTCATTTTCCTTATATCTAATGGTTAATACCATATACCAAATTTGTCCATGAAAGACGGGCAGTGGATTCAATAGGCATTGGATTCTAAGGAATCGGGAATTGATTAAATTTATGATTATCCGTTGAAAAATTATTTATTCCAACTGAAATTACGAGATCATAAGGCTACGGCGCTCACTGTCATCAAGTTTTAAAACTTCTTTCCTAACTTATCTCTAATGAATTGTTCGTTCGATTATTCCAGCTATTCTCTGAACGTTTAATTTAAAATTTTTATTTCATTTATATGCGTACAAATTCAGGATTTATTAATTCAGCCCTAATAAAATCTGGCCAATCATTTGCAAATATTTTTATGACTATGCACACAACCTTCATTACACATCCTACTATCATCTCATTTGTCGAAGGCGTGACTCATTGGAATTTTTTTTTTTACATTGGAAATGACGTAACTTGGTTATTCCACGTAAATTTTAGTTAGGATTTATAAAATTTATTTGGAATAACAAAGTTACTTCATTTACAATCTTAATATCTTGGTGACTGATGGGACTCCAAAGTAATTGCATGTTCTATCAAGTTAAGAGACCATTTATGTTCCCAATGAAGTAACTGAATATTTATGCAAAGCACATCATGCGAGTACTGTGACTTGATCTCATTTCTCTTTAGGTAAATTATTTGTTTATGTGTTGTTCTGTTATTGGCCGAGAATTAATCTCGGAAGGTATAAGAATAACACATTTAACAAATGATGAACGTTTCTTGAGGTTATTAAGGTAGTTTGAGAAAATTATCATTTTACCTAGAAATCAATGAATTTGGTCTCATTTCAAAGAAAAATATCTCACCCTTCTAATGACACCGAAAATTTAATCCCTTACCACATTACTTTCGGAGTTATTAAAAAAAATTCCAGCCCTTTTACATGGGAAATGGTACGTGTATACACTCCATAGAGACATTTTTTACAAAATGAGGTATTTATAACACTTAGATGCCGTAAAAATACTAACAGCGTGTAGTTTATACGTTTTCTCAAGTATTTTTGAAAATTAATCATATTTTTACCGCAATAGGTTCTTGGGTATCACAAAAAACCTTCTGTTTTGAAGGCGTTTCAAACGAACTGCGTGAAACAAATTTTTCAAGTTAAAGACTGGTTTAGAATATTTCACTTAATTACTAATTATTTCAGTCATATAAAACTATATTATTGCACCATTAATAATGCAATATTAAATTGATTTGTCCTACAGCTGGTGAAATTAAAACGTATAATTCGAATATGGTCTCTATGATGACTAGGGAACTATCTCGCTCGGACTACCTTAGGAAGGAAAGCACTCAAAATAGTCAGATTTTTGGAAAATCCTTTTGAAATTTAGGCATGGAGAACTTACATCAGTGGCAAAATGTGTACAAGAGAAGTTAAGTTTAAACTCAGTATAAACCCTCCCTGAAGTATCATCCATGAATAAATAAAACAGCTTGCATGTTCTATCAAGTTAAGAGACCATTACGTTCCCAATAAAGTAACTGAATATTTATACAAAGCACATTATGGGAGTACTTTTACTTGATCTCATTTCTCTTTAGGTAAATTATTTGTTTGTGTGTTGTTCTGTTATTGGCCGAGAATTAATCTCGGAAGGTATAGGAATAGTACATTTAACAAATGATGAACGTTTCTTGAAGTTATTAAGGTAGTTTGAGAAAATTATCATTTTACCTAGAAATCAATGAATTTGGTCTCATTTCAAAGAAAAATATCTCAGCCTTCTAATGACACCGAAAAATCAAACCCTTACCACATTACTTTTGGAATTATTTCCAAACAAAATTCCAGCCCTTTTACATGGGAAATGGTATATGTATGCACTCCAGAGAGACATTATTTAACACATGAAGAATTTCTAACACCTAGATCTCGTCAAAAAATCAATAGTGTGTAGTTTTTGTGTATTCTCAACCATTTTTTAAAAATTAATCATATTGTCTCCGCAGTTAGTTCTTTGGGATCACAATAAACCTCCCGTTTTGATGGAGTTTCCATTGTACCGCGTGGATAAAATTAGTCAAGTTGAGGACTTATTTAGACATTTTCATTTGATGGCTTACAATTTCTGTTATGTAAAACTATATTATTGCACCATTAATATTGCAATATTTAATTTGTGTGTCACAGAGCTGTTGACATTAAAACGTTTAATTCAAATATCCTCTCTATTATCAGAAGGAAACCATCTCGCTTTCACTACCTTAAGGTCCTGTCGGCATCAAAAGTGTGTTTTATAAACATTCACATCCGGTTTTTCTCATCAACAGCGTACAATTCAATTTGGCGACCGAATCCTGAAATTCCCTGGATCGCGTTTGTGGCTCTCTGGCCTGGGTGTTCAATTGGTCGTCCTGCTTGAATTTCGTCCCCATTAAGGGAGTCGTGTTGCGAATCCCTTTGGCCGAGATAATGCCACCGAATCGAATTACTCCTTGTGTTCGCATCGCAATTGATTGGCCGTCTCGTTCGAAGTCACTGGGGACGATGGAAGCTCACGAAGGATAGGAAAGCGGGAGATCAGGAGTGATTGCACGCATCAGCCGCGGACGGGCTCAGCATGGAAATGCAACACCACTGAATCACTTTTTGATAACGGGAGCCATTTGGATTAGCTGCGTTTTAACTCAATGCTTTGACGCTCCTGAGTGGCACGTTCTGTATAAGAAGCTTACGGATTTAAGCTAAGCAGTAGGGAATTGTTTTTTTTTGTGATTACATTTTAATAGGTTTTTTTTAGACTTCCTGCCATGAAAATTTGTTTTCCTAGGTAATAACTGAAACTTATCTCACGGTTGAAAAAACGGCGATGAAGCCTTAAAATACTTATTTGAGGTGTCTCATTTTCAACTCTATTCGTAATACGATATTAGATCTAAAAGTTAAGGTGTTGTTCCACTTAAATGCATTCCTAATGCCGAAAATGGAGAGAAATCTGAATTAGAAAGGTTTTAAATAGCCCTTAAAAGTGATTGTATCTCAAAGAGATACATTTGCACGTCGGGATTTGGGAATTGAGATAAAATTTCTCAGTGATATTTATGTCTAAGCCTTATTAACTTACGTATGGGAAGGACAAATGGGAATTAAAATAGTTAAAAAATTGAATATGACTTTTGATGCATTTCGAAAAAATACTCTTTGGCGTGTATTTTAAGAAAATTTTCGGTAATGTAAATTGGTATTTTAACTATCTTCTCGAAAAAATGTTGCGGTATAAACCATGGGGTACTCATAGAAGCCTGGCTTGGATAAACGAGCAACTATTACACATAAAAATTAGTTTGTCACATAAAAATCATTGATTTTGAATGTTCATTTTCCTAATATTTGCAAAATTTCTTAGGATGTTAATTGATTCAGAAAAATGCACTTTCAGCGCTAATGAATGGAGTACATAAATGCTCAAGAAAATATTTCTCATGACCGTCTCTTGTTAAATTCAGTCTTGATCACTGGTTATAAAACTAAGAAAGAGTTACTACTGGTCAAGGCAAGGCATTATCAGACCACGGAACCTTCGAATGTTCGGAAAGAGAAAAAAAACATTGATGAGGGTGAAAACTCCTCCGCCGGTGGGAATGAGAGACAACTTTTTAAATAGTGATCTGTGTTGACTTTTTCACAATAGAACAATGGCTTCAAAGGACGATGCAGCAGAGTGCAGTGTACGGCAGATGTTCAGTGACTTTGTTTATATATTCATTAAATATGGCTGATTTTCATAAAAATATTTATTTATAATTTATTATCCATACCCAGGTTTCAAGTCCATATATCCAGGTTGGATTCTCAGGTAAAGGCCATATATATTACAGATGAGCTTCGTTGGTTGAAAGAAAGAATGAGAATCGAATTATGAAACAGTTACGTGTACTTATAGTAATTTTGTGAGAGGAAGAGGTTGCCATTGAAATAATGCATGGTTGTAAGAGAAGCAAAAATGGTTTGATAGCATAAGGCATTATGTTGATAGCTATGAAAAAGATGACGCTAATGACCAAATTCTTTGACTTTGCGTACCTCGAAAGAAAATTTCGTGATAGTTATGCATTTAATCCTGTATAGATAATGCATGATCCCGATATAAATAGAGATTTCGTAAGTATAGGCAAAGCGAATGAAAACGTAGTGCAACGCATTCATTTTGACGCGTGCAGTCATGCGGGGCGAACCTTCTTGAGGAGGGAGGGCAATAACTTGTCTTTATTGTGAGCAAATTTAGGACTGTACCGTCCTCTCTTACAGTTAACTCATTCAACATACACCAACATCCATATCCTAGGCGGTAGGTAATCTACCCAGGCGGGATTCGAACCCGCGACCCTCGGGTTTGCAGTCGAGGATTTTACCCTGCCGCAGCCAGGGCCGACATGAGATAGAGGGAAAGAGGTTGGAAGTTGGCCTCCGGAGGAGGAATGCGGCGACGAGGCGCCGTAATCGGAGCGAAAATGTTTTTGAGCGGACGGCATCGCATCATCAAGTCCTCACACGTACCAACACCCAGGGCTCCATTTATTATTTACGGCCCCGGGGGCGAGTTTTTAAAGGGGCGGGGCGAGGGGCGAAGGGAAGGAATAACCCTCCCATCGTGCCCCCGATCCACTCTCCGACGCAGAGCACGGGACTGCGTGCAGGCCCCGTGATATATGTGAGGGCGCCGGAAGGGAGTCGCGCAGACCGGTATACACTCGCCCAAATACTCTCTCAAACGAAAAACGCCTCTCAACACTCATCCCAAGTGGACAATTACTCCCTCCTGACCCCACGTTCCATCTTCTCCGGGAAACAGCGGAGAGAAAGACCCCTATCCGGCTAAAAAGGGGTTGTTCCTCTCTCGCTGAAGTCGTATATACCCCCTTGATTCTCCCAGACGAACTGTTACTCATGAACTTGAAAAGTTGAATTCCAAGAGTGGCGAGGTTTTTTGGTGAAACGTCGCTCACGAGGCCCGTGGGAATCCGCGGGGCCCTTCCCGCGAGGCGAGCCCCACGGGAGGATAAAGAAAGGGAGAAGTCGAGGAGAATGAGAAGACACGGGGCAAGGAGAGTGAGGAAAAGGCGTTCGGGAGAGACTTACGAACCGCCTTACAGAGTAAAGGGATATCATCATCATAGGTCTTTCAATCTCAAGATTGGTTGAGCTCAGCCCTCCATCCTTCCCTATTTAAGCTAGTTCCTTTACTCACTGCTAGTTCTTCTTATGTACTTTTCTCTTTTTATGGCCTCTCTATTTATCTCCTGGGCCACCACTTGGGACTTTACTCTCCAGTTTTCCTTAAATCATGTTTTTCCTAAACCCATTGAGCCTCAGAAAGAGTTTCAGGCTTAACTTTGTGGAAATATTCAATATCCATACTGGTAAGAATGAAAACTCGATAGTAAATTTCCACACAGTTGTATTAAACACTGACCATGGTTTCGTCACTTTATGGTCCTCTCAAGGTCCTTGAGAATGACATAAAGTGTCGAAACCATGGTCGGTGTTTATTAAACCAATGTGGAAATTTACGATCGAGTTTTCATTCCAACCAGTATGGCCATTGTGCCTCAGTGTGTGTCCAATCCGTCTGATTCTTCTCCTCTGAATCGTGTTCCATGGATACCTTCCCTCTTCTACTCTCCTGTAAGCTTATTTATTTCATTCCACTTTGTTAGGCGAGATATTGTGGAACAGTATTGTAAATTATGCACAAAGGACATCGTACTGTGTACTTTAAATAACTATTTGTGCAACACGTTTAATCTACTCGTAACTAGCAGATGATAATTGTGGACCTTACTTGGTGCAGTTCCTTGATATCAGGAATAGAAGTATTAACACTGCAATTCCACATGGTAATACATTTATCCACACGACGTTTGGCGAAACTGGTCGTGTGGCTAAATAGGAGGGGAAGAAGGTTAAATTCATAATTAGGAAAGAATCCTTTGTTCTTCCAATCAAAGTATGTCATCTTACCGAACCTACGTCAAACTAAAAAAACTAAAAGAAAAGAGAGGTGGGGGAGAATGGGGGGAGGAGGTAAGGTTAAGTTATGATGGTATCCAAAATAGGAGAGTGACGAACAAACTTATTCTGATATAACAATTTGACTTTCTTTCTTTTGCCTTTGACTATTTCCCACGGTTCCGAAACGTAAACGGTGTCCTTTATCCAGGAAACGAAGAATTTCCTCTTTAATAGTGGAGTGGTGAGCTTTTTCTGTTAAAGTTTCGCTTGGTTTTTGGCTTCCTCCCGACATACCACCTCCTTGAGTTGGGAATATGCCTATATTTATGTCTGGAAATTTGAAAGAAGTTTTGTACGAGATGATGACTGCCATTCAGTTGAAATACGTGTTGTACGAATTGGAATTAAAGTAGACAGTACGATATCCTTTGTGTATCATTTCTTTATTTATTATTGCGTTAGGTCATTTTATCTTCAGCGTCCTCTTCCAGTATCAGGTTTTGTAAACTTTTGATCTTTCCTGGGGTGTTTTTCCAATTCTCCATGCTTTCGATCCGTAAAGTGCCACACTCCATACGAATGGTTTAACATATTGTTTTCGTGCTCAATCGTAATTTTATCCTCTTTGGATGTATATAAGAAGATAAATGTAGGCGTGAGGTGGTTCTCATGCCAGATGGACTAACCTTTTTGTGTACGTTACTAAAAGCTGGTGATGGGAAGTGGATGATTGTGCGCCCCCGGCTTAGGTCCCCGATATAAAGAAAAGTAGAAGGGAAATGGGGGACAGGGTGAAGGTTCATTTTGAGGAAGTGCGCGGCTCAGGTCGTGAGACGTTGTGGAATGGACGGCCGGACCTGTAATCGAGGCCTTCAACAGCCGAGGATGTCTACTCCTCGGATGCTAGCCAGCTTCAGCGTGCGCAGTTCTAAGAAATGGTGGGTGCACTGTTAACTCAGTCCATCCATGCACCGCTCTCGCTGTAGAAAAGTGAGCGAACCTACTCACGATACATGAATGTCCGCCGAAAAAAATATTTAATCAGCATTTAACTCTATTGCGTCTTATAATTTTTGAAACTTTGACGGTAAACTGTCGGAAATAAACATCAAAATAATTAAACTTTTAATTAGAAATATTTTAAAAATTTACTTTAGATTTGAAATTTAAAAAAACGCCGGACATGTTAACAAAACGTTAAGTGTTTGTAAAAATTAACTCTGCAGCAGAAAACCCATAAATGTGATAATTCTCATCACTGCATAAGCCTGAAAGCAAAGATTGAGGCAGTTACTCTGCATTTTTACTGAATACATGCTCGTTTACTTCATTTGTTACAACTTATAAGAATGCCTGAGTTGAACCATTGATAAAAATAACTACAGGAGTGAAGTTGGAAAATACTGTCAGATAAAGATCTCGATTCCTCAATATATCATACATGGCGAGGTTTTAGGGATTTTTTATCATTTTGCATCTGAACTATATGAAGCATGTTATGTCATGCGAGACCTTGTAAAAAGCACGAGTACCTTTATTGCTGGATTTCCTCAAATAGTGTTCCTTGCATATCGAAAGTATTACGAGCCCGATGAAGATGTCAAAATCAACATTCCGCAAGTCGATGAATCGCGTTCTTGTGCCAGCCACTACATAAATGGAACCTGTGGAAAAGTGTTAGTTTTATTCTTTCGGTATGGATGCTTTAAACTTCCATAGTGTAAAGCTTGAATCTTTACTGCATGTAATAACTCAATTAAAATGTACTGTCCTGTCAAAATTGTAATTTATATAATCGAAAAAGAGATGCTACTTCTGGTGATGATATATTGGGGATGAGTCTCGTCACTTAGTTTGAATTTAATGCACCCAGCATTCTTGTCTATTCTAGAAAAGAACTCCTAAATAACGAATTATCTTAGGTTCCAGAAGATAGTAACAACTTCATTAACTAAGCCACTAAGTGAGTCAGTCGATGATTCCCCGTAAATAAAGAAAAATAATTGAATTATTTCAAGGATATATTTCCTTTGAAGCCCATTAACCACCGAGAGCTAACAATTATTCTGAGTCACCGGGCATATCAAATATCGTCAAGTAGATATTAAAGCTCATGCGTTTTGGTTAGTAATCAATTGTTAAATAAGTGTTGTGTAGAAAAATTGGGACGGATTCAATAATTAGTTTATCCTCGTACTTCACAGTGACGTGGACTGGGAAATAGATCTCTCGACTAAAATTTATGAAATATGTACTTACGTGTTCTGTGAAAAATAGTAAGTCCCCTGTGTTATTGATCATCTATACGCCAAGATTGAAATTCACCTAGAAAAAATCATTTGACTTGACCAGGATTCGAACCCGGTAACTCATTCCGGAACTCCCTATTACCCGTTAGGTGTGTTAGCCAGTTACATCTCCAAGTCATCCTCCTTCAAGGCAAATTTAGAGGGGAGTTATGTGCTACAGTGTAGAATTGAGGCGTGGACATCAACTTCGCATAAAGTCCTCCTCAAAATTCACGTTGAAGAATGATGGCTTGTTGATGTAACTGTCTAACACACCTGACCGGCAATTGGGAGATCTGGGTTCGAATCCTGGTCAAGTAAAAGGGTTTTTACAGGGCAAATTCCTACCCTTGTTGTTTATGTACATCTGCGAGTGATTTTGTACCATATAATTTGTCAATGCAAAGATTGGAAATTGATCGTCAACCAAGAATACATATATCTCAAAGCAGAGCTAGAATTTACGCGGCCATCTTGGGAAAAGTAAATGTATCCCTCATGAGCTCCCATCATCAATGGGATTCAGCTTCTGATTAACTGAAACTTTGTATTTGATGGATTATTCGTACCTAAACCCCTGAATTAAGCTACGGAGATCTGGACCGGTTCTGAGAGAGTGCGTAAAATTTTGGCGTTTCTCTCACGCATCGCGAAGAGAAAAGACTTTTTCTTCTTTCCTTCCGAGCCAATCTTGAATATATTCCAACCCACAGTAAGAGGAGATAGTGAGGCTAGGAAGAAGAATTGAAGCTTATTCGTATTTTTTATAGCAACTTAATGAAAAATGAATGTTGTGTAGGAAAATTTGGAAGGATTGAATAATAAGTTAAACTTCATACTCAAGATACGAAGTCGTGGACAGAAATAGAACCCTCGATTAAAATTTTAGAAGTATGAACTTCCTTATGTAATTTGTGAAAATTTTTTAATCCCATCTGTAATCGATCGCCAACCGAGAACGTTCATATCTTTTTACGCATCCATTTCGAAACTGGTGAATTAAAAGGTCGTTAACGAAGCCATCATCAGCTTATGCGCCATAAGCTGATGCATCATCAATAAGCGACAGCGTCTGATTTACTTAAACCTTGCATTGAATGGATTATTCGTACATAAAACGCTGAATCAAGCTATGAGAACTGGACCGTCGTGAGAGAGTGCGTCAAACGTTGGCGTTTCTCTCACGCATCATGAAGAGAAAAGTCTTTTTCTTCTTTCTTTCCGAGCCAATCATGAATATTTCAACCCAAACTAAGGGGAGATAATAAGGCTGAGAAGAAAAATTGAAGCTCATTCGAATTTTTTAGTAATTAAAAGAAAAATGAATGTTGTGTACGAAAATTGGAAAGGATTCAACAATTTGTTAAAATTCATACTTACGGAGATTTGGACTGAGAATTAGAAGCCTCGATTAACATTTAAGAAGTATGAACTTACTTTTGAAGTCGGTAAAAATTAGTTAATCCTCTCTGTAATAGATCGCCAACCAAGAACGCTCATATATGAAAGGATAGCTAGAATTTACGCATTCATCTCGGAAGAGGAAAATCATTGGCCTTTAACGAAACCATCATCAGCCCGTGATCAATTAGATTCAGCGTCTGATTAACTGAGAATTCGCATTGAATAGACTATTCGTACCTCAACCTCCAAGTTGAGCTTTGAGAACTGGACCGGTCGTGAAGGAGTGCGCCAAATTTTGGCGTTTCTCTTACGCATCGCGAAGAGAAAAGCCTTTTTCTTCTTTCCTTCCGAGGCAATCTTGAATATATTCCCGCCAACACTAATGGCGGCGCACTTCGTTCCAATTGGAAGCGAGCGGCGCGCGGTGCGAGTCTTTTGTTTAACCGACATCGCGCCGTGCGCACTGCGAGAGCGTAAAACGAGTTCAGCTGCACGAGCAAGGAGTGGGAAGGAGGGGCGAAGGGTAGAAGGGTAACCGCAAGGGTGCACTAATGTGAGGGTGAACGGCGGAGATGGGCAGGGGGTGCGGTGCGGTTGAGTCGGCAAGGAGAGGTTTTTCCGTATTGCCTCGAGTCAAAATGGAGTCGCGGTGAAGGTTCTTGAGGAAACAGACGAAGGAGGAGGAGGCAGAGTGATTAAAAGTAAGGTTTATGAGCTGGGGGAAGAGATAGGGGAAAGGATAGGGTCGGTTTTTTTTTAACCAGTGGGAAGGCTAAAGCTGTGTCCCAATTCGCCATTTAGGCAGCTAAATCGGCAGATTTAGGGAGGACGCCATCTTGAAGTGTGTCCCAATTCGTTAGGCATCATGGGGGAGCGGATTTAGGTGTATTCCTCGGGGGTGAAATTTAGGGTAGATGGAGTTTATCCTAAATCCGCCTCCATATTGAATTTCCCATCATGCAAAGCGCAGCATGCGTCGTACAAGGAAACTCACACCGCTCGTACCCAAGGAAGTAGTTGAAAAGTGGTAAACATGGCTAGTATTTTGTATGTTGTGAAAGAATTCTCTAGAATTTCGCAAACCAACACCCGACTACAAAAGAAAAATTTTACTTAGTACACTTAAATAAAACGAATTTAAATCCCAGAACACCTACACAAACTTACATATCCCAGAAACTAAAAACTAACGAATCTCCAGACAACGAAATGGATGAAAAAATGTAATTTCACTTTCCAAATCTCACAACGCACCCGAAGGTAGCCACCGGCGTCAAAAATGTATTTATTTCAGGTTTCATTTGTTTCATTCAGTCCTTTATTTATTACTCATATGTTTTTCATTCGTTTCCAACTCGGTAGACGGCAACACTAGCAAAGGATATCCCAAATCAAGCTCCCTTAGCGAAAGGCATCTAAATATTTAGGTAGCTAACCGCATCCTCCCTAATGCCTAACGAATTGGGACACGGCTTAAGCAAGTTCCAGGAAATGGTCGAAATAGTTGGATATGCGGGCGGTGAGGCGAAAGAAGGAAGCATTGGGAGGAGGTCTTTTTTCAAGAGGTTTCGAAGGCAGGGTTTGGTGGAATGAGCATCGTGGAACGGAGTGTGGGAGGAAAGGGGCGTGAAAGAGGGCCGTTGGGAGCGTAACCGCGTGGTATAGGGGCGGAGGACAAGGGGATAGGGTGGTTAACCCTTAAGAGCGCTAAATGAGAAAGATTCCATGTGTTACCCTATGCGATGTATTCATCGATGTGTTTCGGTCGTATTATTGGATCGATCTTTTTCAATGTCATCGTGCGTCTTCACATAACATCTGATTTGTCGGCCCCGGTGGCGGCGGGGTTAAGTCCTCGCCTGCAAACCCCAGGGTCGCGGGTTCGAATCCCGCCTGGGTAGATTATTCACGGCCCAGGACATGGATGTTTGTGTTTGTCCTATCCGAGTGAACTGTAAGAGAGGACTGTACTGACCTAAATTTGCTCGTAATTAAAATAGACAAATATTGTTATTATTATTATTTACGTTATTTCCAAAAATTGAGTCCATATTTAAACTTAATTTACCCTGAAATATGGTTTGATTTTTTCCCGGCGTATGATATTAATAAAGTTTTCTCGGTTTGCTACCAGGTTAGGTAATTGTTGGCGTATAATTACCTAAGGCCATTACCTAAGGATAAGGCCTACAATTACCTAAGGATAAGACCCAAAATGGCCTAATGTGGTGGAAGACCCGAAAAGACTTTATTAATTTATTCTTTTTTTTCCCCTTCAAACATACAGGAAATGTAGTAGAGTAAAAAATACTTTAAAATATAAGTTTCTTAAATGAATTCGTACGAAATGAGAAAATATAAGGTAAAAAATGAGATTGTTAGAGGAACGGTGAAAGTATGGCCCATATGCGGAAAGGTAGAAGTAAGTAGACTACACTGTCTTTACTGGTTTTTCAACATTACGTGAAGACGTCGTTAGTATTGTACGCCGAGTATGAACTGTATGATATTTTAAACTACTCTAGTGTGAACAAATGCATGGAAGGGCAAAGAACTAAGCTGGGAAAAGTGGAGAAGAAATAAAAGTTAGTGCGAAAAGGAAGAAGTGAAGATCAAAGATGAGATGGAAGAATTATTTGGCTGAAGAGATAAATGATGGAGAAAAGACGAGGCTTAAGACGGACCTTGGTGGAGGAGGAGAGTAATCGCCTAAAAAAAGAACGAATCGCCTACCCCATTGATATGTGATAAGGCAAAGACGAAATGAGATTTGAGATTTCCGTGCGTAATAAACGGACTCTTTGCCCATAATGTTGATAGGTAATATTCATGACAAAAAACGCGTTTGTATATTCTCAGTTCCATTTATATAAATGTGTGAAAGATTACCATGTGTTTTATTTATCATAAGTATCGAAAGTGTCCTCCAAGTCCAGCGTGAAACAGTTATATTTATTACTAGGTAATCGTAAAATTGACCACCTAGTTCCATTAATCAAACAATTCACATCATATGCCTGCGATGATTATCGCTCCTTTGTACATTTATCTAAGTGGTCCTAGTTTAAAGTATATTGGTGATCGCAAAAAAATGTCGGATGGCTGTCGAGATCATGTTTAATCGTATCTTATTCTCTCGCGATGATTGATCGAGGATCTCAACATGCCATTAAAAATTAAAAGGTGATTCGTTTCATTCATTGGTTGTTCAATCCCAAGAATGTTTGACTGCAGCCCTCCATCCCTATCTATCTAGTGCTAGTTTCCTTTCCTCCTGGTATCTCTTCCTATGTACCTTACTCTTTATTTGGTCTATTAACTTATTCCCATTGGTTGACTGCAGCCCTCCATCCTTTCCTATCTAATACTAGTTCTCTTACATCCTGATATCTAATCCTATGAACCTTACTCTTTATTTGGTTCATGAACTTATTTCTGGGTCTTCTCTGGGTACTTTTCCCTCTATTTTGCCTTCAATTATTTGCTTATTTCAAGAAAAATCCCCTGAATATTTATTCGACATGTTTTCCGTGAAACCTTCCACTAGGGATATGTGCACTAGATGTGATCCTGAGTATCTTTACTTTCCTAGTCACCGCACAACGAAGTTCCAAAATTCTTTCTTGGTCACTGCGTGTCATCTCTGGAACACCCTGCCCAAAAACATAAAAAATTGTTCTTCTGTTGCTAGTTTTAAGATGAAATATTATAATATGTTACTTTCTGACGACTAAATGTTGTTATTATTTTGCATATTGTTGTAATTGCTTGTAGTAGTTGTGTTTGCGTATTTAATAATAGTATTTAAGTGCTGTTCTTCTGTTGTTAACTTTGAAAAAAAAATGTATGCAGATGAATTTGTTATATGATATGATTTCCAAAAAACTTTGCATTCAGCATTGTAAAATGGTATTAATTTATACTTAATTTTTTCATTATGTTACTGTCCAAATTGTTGATTTTGCTCTTTATGTTGCTCAAAAAAATGTAAATTGCTTTTGTTCTTAAGGGGTATATCCCCAGGACAATTAATAAATTATTCATTCATTCATTCAATTATGTTCATCACAAACCCATTGTGTCTCAGGGTGTATCCAATCCTTCTGGTTCTGCTTTTCTGTGTGCTCTTCTATATGGCCCTGTCCTCTTCTTCTCATCTGTACAGTTAATAAATTCTTATTTTGGCCGTCCCTTTTATCTTCAGCATCCTCCTCCAGCACCAGATTTTAAAAGATTCTAGTCTTTTTGGTCAACTTTTCGAAAGGCCCATGGTTCTAATGATCTATAAAAGTTGATAGAACATTCGTATTCTTCGTCCTTTTATGACAAGTGCTAAGTTTTATTCCAAGTTCTATTCCTTGTGCTAAGTTTGTACTAATGACTTCATAGTTCTAACATAGTGTTTCTAGAGAGCATTAATACCCTACCAAACTTTCTGAAGGTGACATCTAAGGAACCTACTACGTGGACGAAATCGTTTGACTGTGGGGTATAAGAGAATGGCAAAGGGAAAGAGGGTTATTCCTCCGTTTTCTTCCTTGCCATCGGCAGCTGCGGCGTCGGCGTGCATTCGGAAGCTAATGAAACCTGGAATTGAAGCCTCGAGAAATGCGAACGGTAATTTCATTGTCGGTTGGAAAGTTCATTTTGGGGAGATCCGGGAATGTTCCCGGAGGAGATTAGCGGGCACGCGGTGCAAAGCGATGACTGAGCGACGCCGCCCGAAACGCACCCGCGTTCTTAAACACGACTCGCCTGCGGATGGATTTTTCCTGACTCTTGAAATTCCATCACTTTCATTCTGCACCTCGCTGATTCAGAATTGCATTTTTTATCAATTCGGAAATGTTTATGAAGTTCTTTGCTGTCAAGTACACTAAACTGATTTACACTAAAACTGCTCAAAATAATGGCACAGTCCTGATTTTTTGGACAGTATTTGGTAACCTCAATGAAAAATCTGGTGAATCTCAGGGTGAAATCCAAGAGCAAAATTGGTTAGTTTTTAAATTTTTCCATTTATCTTCCATGTTTGTGGTATTATACATTATGTAAATATATATTTTATGTAGTTTGATTGAAAATTAAATCATCTATCAGTTCCTGTTTTTCTCTGAAAATGGCCGGGTAAAACTTAACAAAAATCCACATGACACTAAGGAAGTTTACGGTAAAATGAAATGATTTGCAGCTATTTTTCATTATATTCTCCAATTAATTTTATTCCAAAGTTTCCGGATTACATTCTTGTTCTACAGTTCAAAGAGAAAATTTAGCCAAAAAATTGGCAAAATTATTATGAAACTCAGTTTCGTTACTGCAAGTTACGTCTTCAAAAAAGGCGAGTCAGTTTTTTATCTATCAGCATCCATCAATTTTATAACTGCTGTATGTTCATGCATGTTCGCATGAGTTTTTTATTCGATGGTTATTGTACACATTTTAAAACTGGATGAATATTTTTTAAAAATTAAGTATTTGTTTGTGAATTGTGGATAGTATACTATGATTGAACGATTCTTATGACGTTTGGAATTTTTTATGATCGTTTTTCATGAAATACTTGGTTTGATTGATGAGAAATAATAGAATAGCTAAGCAATACTAATGCCTCCAGTTTTTTCAGGGCATGAATAATCATGAAAAACTTGATTTATGTAATAGATAGAAATGAATGTGCCTCATGAATGAGACAAACATATTTCAACTTATGAGGAGGGGACGAAAGACAGGTGTATCGTGGGCCTCATGCGTGAAGAAGGTGGCCAATACAGGGGACTAGATGGTAATTAACGAAAAAATAGCAAAAATCCAAAGTTATTTTATGTTGCTTGGCATATCATTTAAGAAGTTTGCAATGTAAAAACTCTTGACCGTGTCGGAGTTCATTTATTTTCTTTCCATCATCACTTGCATAGAATTGTGGAAATGTCCGAGGAAAGGGCAGCCCCTGCTACCTCGTAATTGATGGGCGTCCTGCAAATCGGACAAGGCGAATTTTAATGCATCAAACACTGCATACGACGCGTAATTAAAGAATCGCCTGGCGCGCTGATGAACCGAAAAATAAAAAGAAAAAATATTTTTTCCTGCAATTCTCACGCTGATTAATAGGCTCACCGCAAAAAACATGTCCGAGACAAGGGTTTTAGCTTCGAACATATTTCCGCAAAATTAAAAACGTATTTTCGGAGTCGCAGGTGCCCTAAACACATTCCAAAAGTTGTTATCCAAATATAAATATAAAAAAACTAGCGGTTTCGAAGCAAGTTGCGCCAAAAATTGGAAACGTCAAGCTCGTTTTGCCGCCTTGATTAATTATTATTTAAAAACATGCGGAATATTTTATTATATTCTTGTTTTCTTTTACTTTTCATCATGGAAGTTTTCCTGTAGAAGTTCTCCTGGAAAAAACTCGTATTTTGCATATAATTAGCTCCTTTTATTTAAAAAATATATTTTTTGCTGCTCTAATCCTCCATTCTCATTACAGATCTCTATGTTTGGGTTTTTTTTATTTTTAAATTTTCAGAGCTCGTTAGTACTTAATGCCTGGTCACCTTTCAGAAAGAATGCGAGAGAAAGGTATGGCAGCAAGATTAATGATTATAGTAAGAAAATACTGGTGTCATAGTTGAGGAAACAATCGGCTTTTCTCTTCATTTAATTGGAAAAAAAACATGCAATCAGGTTTTAACATTAACATTTTTGCCTTACAATGCAGCAGTATTGTCACTATAAGATTGATTGTTTTAAGGAGAAGGAGGTTAATCTTAGATTCTCTGGACACTTGGAGGAATGGTTCTGCAAATCCTTCAATATTGGAGGAGGAAGCAGTGTAAGTAGGGGTATGATTAAGAAGAAAACTTGAGATGGTCATAGATAACTGTGAATGAAGAATAATTTCTTGAGCATCGTGGCTCAAAACGTCTAAAAACAAGGTGAAAAAACTTATTTGTGTGCAATTATTGTCCAATATTGCTCTCGAGCTTTGATTACAGCAGTTATTTATAATATGTAGCAACGACTTTGCTGACTTTGCTCGCTGATGAACTCAATGTATCAAAACCACCCATAGTAAAAGGAAATACTCGCTTATTGCAACCAAATTAATCACGTTTTCTATGATATTCAGATATCTTAAATTTCCAAAACGTTCAAAATTTCATTTCGATATTTGAAAAACTCCATTAAATATGTTTGACCACAGTTTATTTTGCCAATTTTTGCCGTTTTCAACGTTCAACTGACATAGAAGGAAGTAGTTAGTGATTTGGTGGAACCGGGAAGTATAAATTTTGGGGAAAAATTGCTAAATGTAAAATTCATATTGTTTTTAATACATTGTAATTTTGCACTTTTTTAATCCGAATGAGAAAATAATGTACTTAAAACATACTAACTTTTAAGAGAATATTCACTTTGAGCCCATATTTTCGTCGCAAGAATCTCAGTACTTGGTATCCCTCGGGTAGAATGAGGAATAAAAATGCGCGTACAGAGTGGAAAGTAGCCTAATCCCTGTAAGACATCGTTTCTATTAATCTTTTCCCTCCTCCTATAGCGTCTTTTTCCGAGTTTTTCTCCCTAAGTATTAATGTTCTTGAGGTTGATTTTCTCTATAAAAGCACGAGTATGCATTTCACAGTGATTGTGACGATCTCGCACGATAGTTTAAAATATCCTGATCTCCGTAAGAAGTTGCTCTGTCGTTCGTAGCTTCGAAATTTATGAGAGATTGGATTAAAAAATTTGAAAAATGAATTTTGCGTACTAATTTCATTTTCATTTAACATGAAATTTCGAACAAGATCAAGGACTTGGTGTTCCATCACGAAGAGAAAAACCCTGCATTTTTGTCCGGAGAAACTTTCGGTAAAGGTAGTTACCCCGAATAAGACGTATAAACTTAAAGGTTTTAAGTATTTTTTTGATTAGGAATTCAAGATTTTGATATTCAACATCCATTATACTTCCTAAAAATTCATCTTCGTAGCATTAAAGGTTAGTAATTATGCACTTATTTAATCCGAATGAGAAATGAAGGTACTTAAATAATGCTAACTTTGAAGAGGATTTTCACTTTGAGGCCATATTTTTGAATTGGCAAAATTTCCTAACCCGAGATTACTTTAAAATCAATATATATCCGTGGAGCTTTGCAACTATCCAGAATGAATTCTTGGACCTTTTTGATGTTAAAGATATCTGTAAAGCATAAAAGAGCTGCTCAATTAAGGTAGTTATAAAAGTTATCAAAATGTAATTAAATGTATAATAATTAAATTCAAATTAGTAGTAGTTTAGTTTATACTTAAATATTCAGTTAATATGATTATTCTACGTGAGAATCTATTAGCTACCTACGTTATGGTGTCACGACTGAAGTCTTTATATATATTTTTTTTTAAATGTAGCACCAAGTGGGGATAATGTGACCTTGAACTCAGTGCTAACAATGATCATCAGTGAATACTTATGTCGCCTTGTGTTTCCTCTATCGAATTAAAATGGACAACTATTTTCTATATATTGATTGTTCTGTGAGCAGTCTCATCATCTATGGCTGACTCGCGGCGATAACTTACATCGTCTACAGTGTTCTTCATTATCGTCATAAGCAGTCCTTTAATATGTGTACAGACATATCCATGGTGTATTTTTTTACAATTAATAGACATTTCTGCAGATTTTCTCTTTGACTATGATCGATATCAAATTACATGCTATTTTAAGAAAAGTTCTCAAAAATCTTCTTCGTTTAGTCGAATTGTGGTTTTTTACTCAGTATTATATTGAAACATTGTTTGACACCAAAGTATAAATAAAACGGTGTAATATATATTTAATTGAATATTCACATTTTTCCATTTATGAGAATAGTATGACTATAGTTGAAAATTGTTGGTGTTGTATGTATATTTTTCGTAAGACCAATTATTGATTATCTATCAGTTAGCCACGCATGTCTATGTAAACTGAAGGTAGCCTTTACACAGGTATTACCTTTAAGGCTACCTAAAAGCTTCTATTTTTCATGTAGTATTTTTCATTTTAAGTATATAAATGTTTTTCTAGCTGAAAGAAATAAGAATCATTAATAAAGTGCAGAATTTCCCTTCTGTGAATATTAATTTATGGTTTTCCATTAGCATTTCGTCACACTTGGGTAAGAGCCACTTAGTGTAATCTAGATGTTATTTGCACTGTTCTGAGGGGCACATGATTTACGCAGTTAAAGTGATTTAAGCAAATTTCATCTCTTTGGAATGCGGAATAATGAACGTTAGATTTACTTCTTTATGGAATGAAGTGAAAACTGTGAGTAGATTTAAGTAGGGGTAAGTTTTTTCAGCTTAAGATTCTGAATAAAAATGCGAGCCAAATTTACGTGTACAGCAATGAGCACAGGTGGATACCAAAAATCCAAAACATGTACGGTATTTCTTTACTTTTTCCTAGGAATTTCCGCTTCCTTAGATCACAGCGATTCTAGCTTTAATGCTTGGGGTAGGTATTACCAGCGAATGCCGTTCTCCGCGGATAAATGCCCCGATTAGAGGTATCCCTTAAGGTCCTTGGGTTTCATAACAATACGGTGCCATTCAACTGTTTCCAGAAATTTTTACGACGGCCGTTCGGCCGCAGCAGCTGGTAGAAGGGTGGAGGGCATCAGATATATTTTGGCTGGAAGTAAGGGAGGCCGGGTGGGGGGTGGGGCGGTTAGACGTGGAGGACGGGAAATGGAAAGAGGTCTTTGTTGGGAATGTCGGTTACGTCCCACTGCGGGACAGGAACACAGTATTGTTGCCCAGGCACGTCCGAGATTGCAATACGCAAAGATAAATAAAAAAAGAGGAAATCGGCCGAAGGATGTGCGGGTTGGAAGGAGAGTAAGAGAAAGGAAAATGTGCTGGAGTATGGAAGAAGAAGTGAAGAGAGGATGGAAAAAAGTCTCCTATGTGCCTTTTCTCTCGAAACTCGTTCACGGAGATGGCGTGCGTCACTTGCCAAAATCATGGAGTTCCTTGGAAAACTTGCTGGAATAACATTAGTTGAGAGATTGCGTTTACATTCGAGAGTAAACTTTACACCTTCAGGCGTCACTTCGAGGAAATATTTTATATTTGAATCCATTTTGAAAACAATCCTTGTACTTTTCCTTGATTATTTATTAACAGTTTAACGTAATACGAATTTATCAGCTTGCTGCATCTTCCAATATAATCGCTTACCATTGTACATTCAGGTACTGTAGAACTGGCTTTTCACCATGGTGGTTTCTCAATTATTTCATACTATCTATCATTTTAATATGAAATTCGATTGCTACAATGTATATCCATTGCATTTTTGTACCTCAAAAATAGCTATTGTAATTGTTACAATTGTACCTGAAGATGCAGCAAGCTGTGTAATAAATAATTGTCGAAAAGTACAAGGATTGTTTTCGATATGGATTCGAATACATGAGAGAGATTGCGTGAATTCATAAAAAAATTCTAATACGGCAATGGTCAGGTTTGAAATCAGACAAAGAAATTTTGATGTAAAATAAATCAAATTCCTAGTATAAAATTTTAAATAGAGAAAATAGTATTTTAAATAGTACCTTTTAGTAATATTTCCATAATTTTTAATTAAAATGTATAATTAACTATACATGTATCATAATGGAAATTTTCCGGAGTCAGCCGGGGTAATGTAATGTGGAAGGCAACGGGGGAACCACTACATTAATATCCATAGAAGATGCAGCCCTGTATTCTAAATATATATTATGACATGATGGCACTCCTCCCAGTAAAATATTCCGGAGGCAAAATAGTTCCCCAATTGGATCTTTGGGTGGGGGTTACTGGGAAGGATACATCAGTTATTAAGGACAAATATAAACAACGTTTAAAATATTTCCACGAACTCATATTTAATTTATATTTAATTCCATGCTAATGACCGTGACTATCAACACACGTCACGAATCTCATATTTACCATTCTTGAATATAAGAGGAAACTGAGGAAAATTAATCGTGAAAATGGAGAAGGTGGAAGAATATTCTCTAGAAATATGTTTTAAGGCCGCGTTACATGGTAAATTTGATCTCACAAAAGGACGTATCGCAGATTGAACAAGAAAATGAATGGAATTTGATCAGGTTCTATTTTCCCATCCGTCATTTAGACAATCATACAATTTACCACTTTTCACGGTACAATTTTCCTCATGAAGGAATTCATACATTCGTTTGTATGATGAAATGTACCTTGCAAAGCGGCCTTGAGAAAGATGAGAGCGTAAATATTTAGAAACAAATAAGAGATTAAAAGAAGGATATTGAACGAAGAATAATGAAAAACAGCAAAAATAATAACCTAACGGGAAAGCACGGGATAGGATAACGGGTGGAAAACGGGCATGAGGAAAAGAAGGACGGAGAAAGAGGAGAAGAAAGGAGGAGAAAGAGAGGAAAAAGAGAACGAAAGTAGGAGTAAAGAGAATGATAGGGAGCACGGGAGAGCATAACACGTAGAGAGAGTGGGTTTAACGCGCATTGGGGAAGTGGACGAAGGAAGCACGGGGAGAGAGAAAGGATAAATTATAAGGGGAGGAGAATGTAGCAGAAGGGAAATGATACGGGAGAAAGGGGACACTTAGAGGCCTTTAAGGACGTTTTGCGAGGGCGGGGAGGGTGAGTAAGGGTAGGGAGTGAGGCTTGGACATTCGAGGGGTTGGGGGATGAAGGTTTAAAGACTTGCGGTGGGGGTGGGGGACATATATGGGGGGAGGAAAGCAGGGGGGGAGGAGAAGGCGAGCAGTTTGAGATCTCACATAAGCGACTCGGCGTGGAATCGCGTGAGAGACGTCCATTACAAGAATGGCGGGGAAGGGAACAGAGAAAATATAACACGGGGTAAAAATGGACCCTTTCTCCTTCCTTTCCCAGCTCTTTCTTTCCCCGCTTCACCCCCGGCCTACCAGCCGAGAGAACCAAAGGGCTTCTCTCTTTCTTACTCCCTCCCGATACTTCCTCCGAAAAGGATACGATGGGGCAGGACATTTTAAAAGGGCGTACGCCTTGCAAAGAGAAAAAAAGTTTTTTTTTCGGACGGAACTGCTGCCCTTCTCCCACCCTACCTCACTCACTGCGAATAAACCCCCTGAAACACTTAGCCCTTCCTCCCTTCCCCCTCTACCCTTTACCCTGTCAAGACCTCCCCTTAAAGCGCACTGGGCCATTCCACGCACCATCCCCCTTCATCTGTTTTTTTTATTTTTTTTATTTTCGCTTTCTTATTCCCGCAATTTTCCCTCCAGGACCTTACACCGCTTTACTCCTCCCCACGCCTACCACGTGTCCCATTTCTCCTCGCGAGAGTCTCTCCTCCCCTTGCCTCCTCACACATCTGACGTTCTTTCTTGTTCGATTATTTTATCGCCTCGTGCCACGGGTTATTTTAGCATCCTCATTCCGTGCTCATTCCGGGACTCAAGGACGAATTGAAGACGGCGTTTCCCCCGAAAAAGCTTTTCCTTTCTTCGCTCACACATCGAAGTAAACGGCTTTCTCGGAGCGATTCTGCGGCTTAACTTCGAAGTATTATTGCTTAGAATGTGGGGATTTAACAGTACAATAACCTAAATTTTCACCTCAAAACTGCTTATTTTGTTATCAAGCTGTGAAACACATTGAAAAGTGGAATACGTAGCGATAACGTTATTTTTTAATTCCAGATATCTAATTATAATGAGGGTCAGGGATAAACAATGATTTATGTTTAAATATTTCGTTAATGAAGAATTATAAATTTAATTAACCTAAGATATATGTAACGGAATCAATTAGAAAATAATAATTTATGGTCAGTATAATGACGGGTGATTTGAATTTTATATGGCAATCATTCATGGAAAGAAGATATTTCATCGTGAAGCAGTAATTAATATGATACCTAAGAGATTGATTACTCAGTAAATGCGAAAGAAAACCTTTGAAATTTTATTAATTATCTGATTTCGCCAATATGTAACGCTCATGAATCACAAAAGGTATATAATAAACTGCAATACTTTGCTTAACCCCGTTGTTTCTTATGACTATACTATCTAAAACAGCTACGCTGGAAACCAATCACTTCAGGCACTCGGAGCTAACCCATACAAGTTAATTGAAATGTTTGGAATTCTTAAAAATAAAGTGTATGGAGCTAATATCAAATAAGTATTTCAAGGAGCTTACCATGGACTAAAAGAATCCCCAAGAATTATGATTAATTATAAATATTCAGCCAGCAATACTTTTTTCTGATGGCGTCACAGTCTATACCTTTACGTATCTGATCAATATTGTTTATTATTTATTGTTTTTATTTTTATTATTTTTGTTGATAGCTAAATTTAATATCCCCAATTATGTCATATTTGACGATTCTCCTATATGTCTATTGATAATATGATGGACAATTAAGTACTCGGTTATATATACATAGTACTATGCAATTTCCGTTTATCTTATGTCAGTTGATGCTGGTTTTGATGTCGGAGGAACAATATTCTGTCAGGTATTTAGCCATTATTTGCCTTGCCCTTCATTTTTCCTTCTATTAATTAATTATGCCTTCCATGGAAATTAGAATTTTCCGAGGCTTTCCCTGAGAAAGAGTTAGCAAGCAATTATTTCGGCAAACGATGTTACTTTTTCCCGAAACATCTTGAAGTAAATTTATAGCTCATTCTTGGAAATTTTGGACGGTTTAACTACGCTTTTTTCACGAAATTACTACATTTTAGCAGGAAAGAACGGACTTTGTCCACAAAAACCTTAACAAGGTATCTCGCATATAGTCGATTCTTCGTCGTATCAGCGAGGGTGCGAAAAAGCCTTTTAAAAGCCTTTTTACGACAGACTAGTCGTTTGAGCGTGGATCTAATTTCTTTCGCTCCTCTGGACGTTTTGAGGTTTTTATCACCATGGCAACGTAGTCTTTTATCCTTTGGGGAGAGAGATACGTCCGGTCTCCAACACATCCACCCTCCAATTTCCCCTCCAACTCCTTTTCATTCCCAACCCCCCAGTCTCCACTTTGTCGTCCACGAAGTCCTGCTCCGCTGATGATGAAGGCCGCTGTACTACCCCGTGAAACACCGCTCCTGCCCTGGTGGTCTTCAAAAGCTCTTTGTGGATGCAGATTTCGGGTCCATCTCTCGCATCCGCCTTTAGTTAACACGTTTCACCCTCTCTCTCACTATACCCTCCAATCTCTTTCTCTCTATCTCTGCTCCAAAGTCTTCTTTCTGATGGACCGTTGACGCTGTCCGATGTCTGGGTCCTAAGCGAAAGGGTATTCGGGGCTCATAAAGGACGCCTCTGCTCTCTGACTTATTCTCCGTTCGAACTTTGTGTGGATTTATTCGATTCAAGAATTCGGGGAATCAGAGCCACCGGAGTTAAAATCAAAGTCTTAGTCTCCGAATGCGCTGTACAAGGGGAGATTCAGCTGACTAATTTCAGGATGACTTTAGTAGAAATTGTAGATAAAAGAAGCAATAATTTTCACGCTTGGAAATGGTCATGATAGTAACAATAGAAGCAATATCATTAATGCAGAGCTGCTGGTTTGCATATGATTTTTCAGGTTTATCTGGATACTTCCGGTCACTGCATATATGTCTAGTACTTTGAATAATTGACTTCAGTCTGGTTTTAGGTAATAGATTAAAGGATTGTGTAAAATATCTTTAAACTCTTGATGTTCTCAGATGTGAAGCTCAGCTCAGCTTTTGCTTAGTCTTCACTCTTTCTAAATCATCAGTAATCGAAATCATTACTCATAAAATTCTCTTCTTACAACGTTATTCTTGAATCAATTACCTTTCTAAACTGCTTATAAAGCAAGATAATTCAAGGCTGACGCTTTGGTGTAATCTTCTCCAAAACTTATCCATCTCATGAAACTCTATCTCTTATTTTTTGTATTTCTGTGAAGTTAGCAAGAATCACTTATTTCATCTGTCCTTTTTTTCAGAGCTGTGAAAGACATGGGGAAAATTTCCGTCACCCGTCAACTACAGCTAATAAATTATCAGTTTCCATTGTATTTTTAGTTTGAATCTGTTAAGTGACTATTCACTGCAAGCAATCTTTTCCTCAAAAAAGTATTGACTTATAGACTTGAAGAATCCTTAAATCTTGTTTACAGATTTGAAATTTCAGGTCGTTCTCGCGGATTGCTAAATGGCAACTGTAATAACTAGAATGTGGAGAATAAAGAGTTCTCGAATCTCGGGTTAGGTCCTACAAACTAGAATGTCTGCTGTGAGACTGAATAGGCCTGCCGATTGTCTGCGGCTCTTGTTCAGGTATCCCTTTGCTTCGGGGCTGGGATACGATGTGAACTGGCACCGACGCGGCCTTTTTAACGGTTCAAGGGCTTTGATATTCCCCTGTTACGTCTCCGAATACTTGGGATTCCCACCTCTTCCCTCATTCTTTTCCGCATCACCTCCTATTCCTTTTTCACATCCCACCTTGAACACCTCCCCTACCTATTCATTCCTCCTCACGTCCTTACTAACTTCCATTTTATACCGCTTCAGATATCCATTTAATTGTGTTTCGCACAGGCGTCTCTGATATGACTTCCCAACGCGTATTGGCTAAATGGTACTGTATCATATATTAGCCAAATTGCATCAACATCATTTAGCCATCAGTAATAAGATTGGATATTTGGAGCCTACCAATTGACGTTATCCCTCCTAATGCCTATTTATGTTCAAGTGGGGCATCTGTTTTTATATTCCCCCTTTATTTTCTTCTGTGGTCTTCCTGGTGTGGATGATAATTCAGTTAGTTAAGTAATTATCCTCACTTATTCATTGTAACTTTTAAGAATGGCATATCCATCGCCACATCCACCTTCTGACCTTGCTCCATATGGTTTACTATTGTTTTATTTATCAGTGCACCTCTTCAATTCATATCCTATTTTATCTTCACTTCCCACCTTCTAGTCAAAATTTTGAAAGTCTCTTTTCCGTTCTGTTTCGAATTTGCCTAGTTGTATGTAACTCGGTCTCATCCCAACTCTCAGCAAGAACGTTTTTTCGTACTGCTTCCTTATTGGTAATCCAATTATGTTCATTGAAACACACATCCCACAAAGTTGAATTTAAAACCTAGTCCGCATAACTTTGCATACTGCTTGCTATTCCAGGATAATGCAAGATAATGCTATTGACATTTTCTGCCATATGATATCCATTTAATTGTGTTATCTGCCATATTAAGACGATTAAATGAGTAGTATGTTAAAAGCCTTTTCACGATTCTTGTTAAGACCGTGACAAATAAGGCTGATATTATTTTCGGGGCGATTTGGTGACACATCCTTAAGATAATGACAGCATTTGTCGTGGAAATGTCCGTGTTAATTAACCTGGTCAGTTGGCGGGAAGGCTGATAAGTCCGGTGAACTGCGTTAACCTTAAAATTGGCAAGTAGCCCACGTGAAAATAAATCATGTGACAACTGAGTTTCAGTTTGCATCAAACTTCTTAGAATGTCTCTAAGATATTTCGATATTTTAGCGATATCTCGAATCGAGATCTGTCATACTATTGGCCGTGGATCGCATGTCAATATTGATGTAGATAGCATCTCATGTGAATGTATGTGTAAATGTGTCGTCATGCAGAAATAAAAATTTTGCAATTTTCTACAGCAACAAATTTTACTGCGACCTAGGTTTCGATGATTTTACATCATCATCAGGTGATGATGCAAACACATCGAAACCTAGGTCGTAGTAAAATTTATTTCTGTGGATAATTGAAAATTTTTCATTTCTGCATCATGCATAAATTCCACTCAATATCGTAGGAATCTTCGGATTTTAAATTTATTGTCATCCATTGTCTCTTTTTTATTTCCTCCTTCATTCAGAATAAATATAGATTTCTTATCTATCTCTTTTTCTTGCGTTCACCGGCATCCCGCGCAATTTTTTTTTCTCCAAAGGGTTGTCAACGGTAGAATAATGAATGATTTCTACGTGTGCTTTTGATTTAAGGGAGGAATTCGCCCGACGATTCTTTTTTGTCTTCCACTGCGCGCTTTCGTCGATTCGCATGGTATTTTTTTGATGGTTCTCGGCACCTTTTCTTCTTGCTGCTTCCATTCATATTTTCTGGCGAGTAGCATGTTGTGGGAGTTTGTGTGAGGTTCAGGGGTTAACTACTTTTTAATTGGCCCCGCTTGACTCGAACTCCACTTTCAGCTTCATGATTGCCTTAGCAAGGAACACGCAAACCATTTTCTCTCTCTCTCTGCTCCGTTACACAACGTACTGTGTTCATAGCCAGGCAAACCAGCGGCGTCCATGACTATTTTTTGCAAGTCTTTGTTTGAAGGAATGTCTGCCATGATTCTTAGGTTTTAGAGAGATCAGAGTACAGAGCGAAACTCATTTTTAAAATGAAGCGGAGTGAAGGGATTACGCGATACATCTAGATATAAAATGTCTAATGATGAAATTAAAAATTCAATTTATTTTGAATTGATTGGAACGGCCAATTTTCTGTCTCATTTTTCTCCATTTTTGGGCTTGGCACGGACTAAAATTCATGTACCGCTTAAAGATAATGAACATATTGGCATTTTTAGTTTTCAAAGTTGCGCATTAAAAAAACTTACTGATTTTGCTCATCAGAATATAGAGTAAGAGTTTCCGCTAGGAAATTTTAGACAATAGATTTTTAAGGTTGCTATTTGAAGAAGGACTAGTTATATAATGTAATCAAGGAAGGTTGAGAGGGGTACTGTTGTAGAGATTGCTACATTGACAAAAAAATTTGTACTTGGGCTGGCATAATGATTTATTAAAAAATGTTGGTTTATTCCCTCCTTCGTAAAAGCTATCATCTGAAAAGTGAGCATGTGGCCCCAAACCTGGTTGTTTATGATGGTGCATATATAATCCTTTGAGTTTTGAGGCTATGAGGTGGACGAAAGAGATTGAAAGTTGATTTACGAAGTGGTGTTCGGCATGGTCAAG
Source organism: Ceriagrion tenellum (assembly GCA_963169105.1). Lineage (NCBI taxonomy): Eukaryota > Metazoa > Arthropoda > Insecta > Odonata > Coenagrionidae > Ceriagrion > Ceriagrion tenellum. The sequence goes on along the minus strand of OY720643.1, from coordinate 55,072,197 downwards.
AAAGAGAGAATTCTTCGGCAGAGATGATGAGGAACCTCGAGAAGTGTAAAGAAAAACAGCAAAAGGTTGCTTGTTAAAATGAAGTTAACAGTTCGGGCGAGATATTAGGGAACTGCATTATTAAAATAAAGAGCACTAGATGTTGTACTGTCCACTATTTTTAATACTTTTAGCTTTACAACCCGTGTTTTGGCACTTAATTGGCCATCATTAAGTACAGTTACTTCACCTCATGATGGCCAATAAAGTGCAGAAAAACGTATTGTAAAGTTTTCAGTATTAAAAATAGAGGACAGTACCATATCTAGTGCTCTTCATTTAACGTCGCTTTTTAAAGGTCGAAGCCGAAGAATAAATTTGATTTTATCAGAAAAGATGGACAAAATTTTTTATTTTAGTTGATATTAGTATTCCAGAGCTGCAGAGAGAAGTGCCGTGTATGCATTACCGAAATTTAGCTGAGAATTAGGAAATCGGTTCCTTCCCTTCCGTAGTCACTCTTTATCTCTCCCTTTCTTATTCCCTACCTTTCCTCTGTTACTCATAACTATGCCATTAACACTAGAATGCCCACGGTGGGTCATTTTGACCCAAACATGAATTTAAATTCATTTCTTTATTCCATTTTGAATGAGAGCAGGATTTCCTTCCGTGACTTTTATTCATTTCAACATGCTTTTATGTCCACAAATTTTCACCTCCCTGGAATAATCCATTAATTATTTTTTTTTAGAATTTACCTTGAACGCCCATACGGGTCGTTTAGATCCAGACATATGTTTTCACTGTAGTGCACTTTGCTTATTAATAGCAGCCAAACTTTGAAAAGTTATAGATAAGTATAAAATAATGTGAAAGGTTTTCGTAGTTTATTGAACTATGCCATTTCATGAAAGGGAATTTAAAAAAATTGAAAAAATTATTAACTGATACTAAAGCCGTAAGTAGATATATCAATAAATCATCAATATTGTCAAAATTATTAGTGTTCTAATGTAAAAATATCAATGTATGGAAATAAAAAGAGTTGTAGTTTGTAGGAAAGCTGTTAAAATGGAAACTTTGTCGTGCAAATTGAGGAATTACTTCATTAATTACGATGGGTCAAAATGACCCGCTTAGGGCGTTGAATGATGTTGAAAAGTACGGGCGTCCTAGTGTTAAGGGGCTATCAAAGTCTACATGAATGCCTTCATGGAATTCAGGTCTGGAAATCAATATATTAGCCAGAGGAAAATTCCAAAATCACTTCTAATGCAATGCTCCAGCGTTGGATATATTAGTTTATATGAAAATAATCCTGTAGTAGTTTCTCAGACGGTGGGTGTTGAAAATATATAATTAGACTGAGATACATTTTCTAACTTATTCGTGCTTTTTTTATATTTTGCATCTTTCCTAAATGTTTAGCATCCATACGTTTCTTTTTTTAAATTTGTCGTTTATATCTTTGTTTGATGTGTATTTTGTTCCTTCCCTAAAACTTACTTGGATTAATAATTAATTTTTGATTGGAAAAAAATTTAGTACCTGTAATTTAGAGGTACATTATTTCATTGTTCATTTATTTATATAAACTTTCAACTTCCTATGCGGGCACATGGGAGTCCCTTGCACTTAAAGCGTAATATTTACTTTTCCTTGCCGCTGTGGTGGCTGAAAAAATATTTCGTGTGCAGTTTTCTGTTTACGCCACCGATTTTAATTCGTATAACAAGTGCACCAAATTGACCTTATTTTATATTTTTCAACAATCTAAAATGACATTAGTTTTATATAAGATTCATTGGTTTTATACATAATCTGAGATTTCTCGGCAAAAAATGTATGCATTTAGTGCTCCGTATGAATAACTGTTTTTTTTCTTCTGCTTCCGCTACATAGTATGTGATTAGTTATAATGCATTCATCTGAAATTGAAACTAATGGGAGCATAAGCTTGCAAAAATTTTGGCTACGTTTCTCGCATTACTCCCTCATCTTGAGATCTCAGGCATCCCTGTAAGTGCAATGCTTTTATAACCTCTTGGTAATAATGTTCTTTGAAATCAAAATACTATGTTACAACAACAGTGGAAATTATATCATTCAAAGTAAAAGTTTGAGAAAATTAATGTTATGGTGACCATTCGACGAAGGGAGCTTCCATTTACTATTCCTTTGGAATGACTTAAAACTTTTCAGCAAAAACAGAAATTTTTAATGATTGTTAACTATCTTTTGAGACAGTGCTATATAAGAAGAAGTTTAAAATATCGTTGTTCCTGCAATTATAAGAATCGGTAGAAATTTTTGTCATGTCTTGTACGTCAATAAAGGTTTCCTTGTTTTAAATTTGCAGAAAACATCTTCTTAAGACATTCAAGTTTCTTGACCTGTAAGGAGAAATGGAAAAATATTAATTTTTAACTTTTGATGAGCATCGTTGCAATTTTTCATTTGCCACCGGTTATATTTTTCCGTTCCATACGATCCATCTTGGTACAAGATACTCTTTCGACTAATACTTGGACCCAATAACTCAGTAATTGAAACGGTGGCGGGAGGAAATTCTCTTCCTGCGATAACATTTTATGGGGCCATCAAGTTTGATTTTATTGCGGGCTCCCGGGAAATTGATTCCTAATTTTCTTACGTGTTCACGTCGAGCGATGTGACCTGGGACATTTTTCGCCGAGTCAATTATCCCCTTACGAAGCGAGAAATCCCTTGGCATGACATTCATTCGTTCGCTTCCACGGCGGTGGGCGCGCAATATGGTATTATTCATTCGGTAATTCTTTTTACCTTTCGAGGCAAGGGATTAACGGTTGGCTCTGGCTGCTGCCGGGAAGTGAGTATGATGAGGCTGACCTACTTTATTCGAAATAATGATCCTCCCCTAAGTGTGACGGCCCGCAATCCTCCATTGTTTTATTTCCAATGCTTCGTTCGGAGCGACGGAATCTGTGCTTATCGGTTTCTCCGTTCGGGTGATGGGACATTTTAAATGAAGGCTGCTGCTTCGTGCCGAGTCTTGTAGTCCTCCTCTTTCTACGGTATTGAAATTGGATTCTTTTGTGCGCACTCAGGAGGAATGCAAATTATGATGAGGTATAAGATTAATTTATTTTTAACATTTATTGAGCCCGAATCATGGAAACTACGCTAAATTTCGCCGGGACTTGGTTTCATGTTGACTTTATAAATTTTCAACTTGGTACAATTCAGTATCGGGAATCGGATTCTTGTTATTTCCCATTAATAGACTCAGTGTAAGCATTTAGTTATCGCTGCATGCATTGCGTGGGGGTGTAACTGTATTTCATAGATAATGGGGGAAAAGTAATGACCTCTGATAATCTTCAGAGGGGGATGGGCCCCTGAATGGGTTGAGGACCGGGAGGAGATTCTCTGACATTCAGAAAAACCTACGTTAACCGGTAGAATACTTTTAAAAAAACCTGCAGATTTTGCTCCTATCATAGTTGAATTTACTGCACGAAAATATTTAAATAAACAAAGGACTATGAATATTCGCTTCAGTTGTGGAATGGGGTACAACACTCTTCATTTCATTTCAACTTTGAGAAATTTGTCGGAATGTGAGTCCGAATGAACTTTTCTGAAGATTTTCAAACATACACAAAGGATATAGTTCTGTCTACGTTATTTTCAACTCTTAGTACACGTGTTCCAACTGATGAGCAGCCATCATTTGGTACAACCAATCTTGTACAATTAATCTTTTAATTCTCTCGGTAACTGGGAATTAACATTTATCATGCTGTCAAATATTACGAAGAGGATAAGATGCTATTTTATGTTTCAAGTGTAATGAGAAGAATAAAATTTTGCATAAATGAGTTAGATGGGTAAGATATTCTTGTCTTACACGCGGATAATGATGTCTCCGGCTACTATGAATAACCTCTAGAGATAAAAAAATGGGGTTATCTCTCACTTTTTTTGTTCGGAGGTGGTCATAAACGTCGGCCATTTTTTAACATCTCATGTGTCTTCCATGAGGCTGGCGATTATATACGCATTAGGGAGAGGAGTTAAGTGCCAGAGAAGGATGATTTTTTTATGAAGAAGTAGGCCTCTACCGCAGTAGCTTTGACGAGACTTGCGTTAAGTCTCCCTGAAAGTGCCATTTGATTCTCAAATGTCCAATATTTCTTATTCTTGTTATAGAGTACCCTAATTTGTTGAGATTTGACCTACATAAATTTATCCCTTAACACTAGAAGGACGGGACTTTGCTTAATACCTTGGACGGTAGGGGGTCAAAAATGACCCCTAGTTATAAATTTGTTTTTAGAGATAACTTTATTCGATTATTGTTTAAAATTATAAAATACAACCAAAATGAGTACATACAAGACAATACAAAATGTTAAACCATGTTCTGCAAAAAAGTATTGGTGGTCAAAAATGACCCCTTCTCGTTCTTCTAGGTTAAACGGCGCACAGGTGCCAAAGTTTCAAGAATAATCCAACGAAATAATTGTATATTAAAGAGCACCTTAAATGGATAAAAGTCTCGAATTCAAAGTAAGATCCGTGCAGAATTATAGAAATGGCGAACGGTGAAAATCGAAAAGGGGTAAAAAATGACCCTATCCGTCTTTCCAGGGTTAAATTATAATGGCCATGAGTTCTTCTGGTAAATTTAAGTAACGAGTGTGGCTTAGTAATAATACCAGTCGATAATTTTGCTTCATCCCCGACCTAATTATTTTTGCAAAATTTTTATTCATTTATATATTCACCCTTATGTTTGCTTGTTTAAATACATTCATAGTTCAGAAGACCTCGCTAAGAAATGAAATATTCTCATTATTTCAGTGGGAACAATCATGAATGCATTCCGTAGTCCCTCCTTATATCTCCTTTCTGTCTTTTCTCTCATACTTTTAACTGTGCAATTCATGGGCCATTTAATCCTACATAAATAAATTCATTGCATTTGGTATGTAAATCAATATATAAGCTAGAGGAAAATACCAAAATCATTTCAAATGCCATGTTTCAGCGTTGGATTTTTAATTTATTTTAAAAAAAGCCCGCAGTAGATTCTCATATGACGGGTTTTTTTTAAATAAAATTAGTTTGAAACGCATTTTATAACTTGTACCTGTTCTTAATGTAATATTTTGTATCTTTTCTAAATATTTAGCATGAAAAAACACATTATACATCTTACTAAGCTATGCCATAGTATGTGCTAAATATAGACAAAGGAGTTCAACTGTCTGAGAATGTGCAAAGATTACCTGCAGCATTATGATATTTGGTTTCTCATAATGAGCTTGATAATTTCACTGCCAGTGTCTCTCATGTTTTCAGTGCTTTTAATGGGTGATTTAGCGGTATAACAGCCTATTTATTAGCCAATGTTCTTTGAGTTCCAGAGAATATGTAGCACCATAGGTTTTTATGGCATATTTTAATTTAAACGCCATTTTTTAAATTTATTTAAATGGATTTTGCGCTTTCATGTTAGAAATGACGCGTAATCATTTTCTCGTTACCGCTTGCACAGTTATCTTCACATTTCTATCGATTTATACCCATGATTTTATTCATCTTGATTTTTTATTCTCTTTTCAGGTAAGTGCAGAAAATATTACCGGTGGCTGCGTGGATTTCAATGGGCTTCCACGGTGGTGAGTCCTTGTCCCAGCATCATTATAGGGGGATGAGTGGAGAGGTTTAAGGTTTTATAAAAGGTACCTCCACTGCAGTTTCCCTTTTTGCCGAGATTCTCGGATTTCCAAAAAGAACCAAGCAATGTGGGCGTCATTCCACATTCCGCTCTTCGATTTTCTGTAGTCGCCTGCCTACTGGAGAGACTTGCCATCGGCACAACTTGCACGCGTTCCGGCCGTTAGGAATTCATGCAGCGCTAAAATGTGAGATGCATTAAACCTATTATTATGTGGTGTTGTGCATTCGGCGTGGTAAACGTGACGAAGCATTCAACGCTTATTGCATTAATTTCTCGCTTTGAACTAGAAACGGATGCATCCGGTATTGAACTGGATTTAAACTCTTCCGTCATCATCTCTTTTTCCCTGAAATGATTTTTCTCAAAAACTGTGCGTCATTTGGATTTCGGGCAAAAAATGATCGTTGCTGGAGAGATGGGTTTTTATTTATTTATTTATTTACTTAATTTGTCCACATGCAGCATACTTGCCAATTTACAGTGGCCCAATATAACAAACACAGAAGATAGACACATACAATTCAAACAAAACTAAGATCAATAACAATTTATTAACATTTTTTTTTAAGGGCCCAGCGGAGAGAAGCGATTAAGTATTGCTAGCGAAATGAGAAAGAGCGCGTTGTGTATAAGTGTCGGATGAAAGCAAAAACAGATCAATGTTGGTAGGAAGAGAATTTATCAGGGAGGAGAGGCGGAAGTGGAGGGAGCGTTTGGTCAAGGATAGGCCCTGGGAATGGGCAGGTGGAGTAGAGAGTGCGTGCGGGTGGGTCTAGATGGGATTCGAAAACTGATGCTAGAGATCAGTTCTGGGCAGTCTATAGTTGAGTTGAGAATGCTATGAATGAGCTTAAGGTCAGTTTTGAGCATTAGTTTTGGCAGATCAGGTAAGGAGACTGTAGACAAAATGGTATCAGTTGCCATATTGTGAAAATGGGGCACTCTGTATTTTACTATCTTACCGAAAAATTAGTAACACTTTTGAGAGTTAAAATATTAGATGTAGCCGAGATGGACCATATGGGGGAGCAATAATTGATGAGTGGAAGGACAATAGTTGAAAAGTATGAGCGTAACGCAAGTGGATCTGTAATTTCTGTGTAGCGGTAGAGGAGGCCAAGGAGAGACGCAGTAGTCGAGTTTTTGGTCCATCAAAACATCTAGGTCTTTGACGGACGAGACACGATTGATAATCAGGGTTGTTCAGCTAAATGCAATATCAAGACATCTGTTCAGGTTTAAAAATAGTGTATGATGAAAATAATCATGTTTGTTAAGTGGTATTCCTATCAGAATACCTGTGAGTATCTTTCATCTCATATTTTTCCCCCGCCAATTCCATGGGAGGGTGTAATGAATGCCAATTCTCCACGCTTTTTCGCATCCTTTGTGATACTCAGCGGGACATTGCGAAGGCGTCAAAGAAAATTAATTTTGGTTTTATTTATTCCAAAATTTTGGTCACGTTATAAAAAAGGAATTTATCAATGTTCAATTGTGATAATTTTGTGCAAAGGCTATCATAATTATTACCAAAGGTCATTTTAGTGGTTAGTCTCCGTGTGAATTATATACCTACGGGGTTCATTAAAAGTTATTTGGTACAAGTATAAAAGTATTGGAAACATTTTTTTTCTGTAAATAATTAAGTAATTTGATCGAGCCTTCACGATTTTCAAAATTGTGTGAATTTTGAAAATAGCCGTTTTTTAGCATTACGATGTGGCCATGTTTCAGTTTTTGGATTTTCCGAATTTAATTCGATTTTCCAGTCATATTTACGCTATCTGAGGAGACTTTCAACAAAAATAACCTTTTTACGGTATAAGACGTACAAAAAAATGCATAGCATGCGTAGAATCTTATATATTATTACAGAAAGGTCTTTTTCTGTCATTCCGTATATGCTCCGTTAATACTGCACCTACAGTGATAAATGAGGTATCATTTTAAACGTTGAATCACCGGCTTCTGACGAAAAATACAATCTTAATCTCAAATTTCACTATTTACCCATTAATTTGACTTAAAAGTTTCGATTTTTTCATGTCGATTACTCGCTCGAGGTATATCGACTCCACACATTTTTTTTATTCTAAACTTAGAAAAAAAGGTTTAAAATTAAAATAGTAGGAAATGCACATAATGATTGTACATGGGTGAATGGTCATCTGGTAAGTCAATGCAATTAGAACTTTTTGATTTCATGTTGATCATATATATTATTTCTCAAAGGTGTTTTTTTGTCGCAACGCCATAACTCCCATAATTCTTCATCAAAATTAATGATTTAAACATCGTTTTAAATTGGGAAGGAACAGGTAGAAGAAAAGGAAGAAAGAAGAAATTAACAGGAAGAAGCGAAATATACGACAGGTAGAAGAACAGGAAGAAAGAAGAAACGGGAAGAAGCTGCACACTGTGCGAAATATTCGACAGGTAGAAGAACAAGAAGAAAGAAGGAAGAAACAGGAAGAAGCTGCATACTGTGCGAAATATTCGCACGGGTCAGCTAGTATTTCATTATTTCAGTAAACTTAATGACGGGAAATCCGAGTGTGATGAGTATTTCATCTCCAAAGTAAAATTAAATATTCCAAAGGAAGCTAAATATTAGTGATTTTTATGTTATTTCTTTGTGGTAAATTGTTTTCTCGTAAAAATAATATGAGGTAGTTAGGTCCTGCAACCAATGTACAACTCGTTAAATAGCCACCTTCAATTTGACTAATTGTTGATATACTTTCAGTGAAATATAGCGTTACTCAGGCTCTTTCAGGTACCCTATTTTAAGTTTAATTATTCGAGAGGGATCAAGATTTTAACTATTATTTCATGTCAAAAAGGTACTTTTGCATTCCCATCTAATTCTGCATCCCTAGGCTGATAGTTTCACTTCAACATATGCAGTGACTTAGCAACTCGAGGTCCGCAAAGCTACATTCCATTGCCGGATCACTGTCTTTAAGATTTTCTGCTCAACACGTTCAAATGTAGCCAACATGTATTTTTTAGAGCCTTAAAGTAATACTCCAAGTATGTGTTTCAAGAATGGGTAGCTTTAAAAAATTTAATCACGAAATATACGATTTATTGCATCGTTAATAATACATCGAGTATCAAATAAAATTACGCACGGAGTCTTCGTCTATTGACTTCTACTCCTTATATAGTTCAATATAAATTTTTAATTACGATCCCAATCATCACATTGTCAGATGAAAACATACAGCCCTTACAGTTAGCATCAAAGTTCGAGATTCCCGGTATATGGTAATGACAGCCAATGTTTCGCCAATCTGCTCCACCTCCGGAGTCTTGGATAATACTTAGGATGGAACTTGGGCAACGAACTACCCCAATCCTACTGCCCAGAGGATAGCTAGGATATGTCACGCCAAGAGCAAAGACTAGGCACATCAAAGGGAATAGTGTCCTTATAATCACTACAATCCATCAAAGATAATCACACAATTCGAATATACTTATTTGTTTAAAAAAAACAAAAATCAATTTTTTTTACAGTCGTGTGATATAACTAAATGCTACCATCATGGATTCTCCGGGCACGTAATTTTCTTCCACTAACGGCTTTGGACATGATAATAAATGGGGTACATTTCTGTCAACAGTGTTTTTTCTAAGACGCAATTTGTAGTTGTTCAAAACCTCGTCGCCAATCAGTAACGATACCACTCGTTAATTTTTTCTTTAACTTTTTCATGAAACACGCCATTCATAAACTAGATCTGGAAAGCTTTATTCGATTGACGTTCTGATAATAATCCTCACAGCGTGTTGTCACAGAGAAAGTGTGTATTCCGCCCATTGTCAAGGCCACAGTAAATCCTAATGAGAACGATATATTAACACATACGTGAACCCTCACTATAAATAATTCATAGAGCTTTCGAAGTGAAATGTTCTCGGGTGATTACTATTTTTAATACGATATTTGATTATTGAAGAGTTTCATATGATTACCTTTAGGTTCTCCTCCATGCAAGGTGAAAATATCTTGTGACTTTAAGCCGCAGATTACGTTCAATAAGCGGTATTTTTCAAATTTTTAGTCGGGGCTATATCCAGAAGATGTATTCTCAAGTGTTTGAGATGTGGCATGGTATTTAGTCAAATGGGCTACAAAACTTTAATTTTCACTTTTAAAACCTTCGGTCAACATATGCGTAATGTTAGCACAGGACGTTTACTGGCTTAATTGACCGAAATCGATTTCATGTGCGTAATTAATACAGTGCTTAAGCATAATTAACGAAGAATACGCAAATATTTGACCATTTATCGAATGAATCCATCTCGAATGAATGTATTTTATCCCTATTTCTATTCAAATGAGTTGCCGAAGACAGCAGAAATTTACGTAAGTCAGCTCAGCATGAAGAATAGTTAAATACCTATGGATACGGTAGTTAGATTCATTGAATGAAATCAACCTCTCATTACCTGGGAAATCGTTAATGCTTTTTTTCCGTTACCAAATGCTCTTCTTCTACTTTTCCGTAATTAATTAGTACCCTCTGTTATCGCGGCGTAGGTTTTTTGATGAGGAAGTAAAGGAAAGCGTACACAGTTTGTGGGCACGATTGTCTGAGCCTATTTTACATCTGGAGAGCGCTTTGTTACATTCCTTTGTTTTCATCCCATTCAATTGACGCTGCTGCTCGTGACCCACATTGAAAAAAATATCGTGGCGTAATATAAAGGCGTTCTGCGATACATTCTCCCGACAGCAGCGCAAACTCTTGTACCCGAACTGAATGCTGCATGAAATTCTCTCCCGGAGTTTTACTTTATCGCTCAGTATTTTTTGTGTTCAAATACTTTATTTGTTCCATCATTATTTACTTAGTTCTTCATTTCTTTTTCCGTGAAGGCATGCACGGAATAATTGCTCATGCCATTCAAGATTAGAATCACGCATACAATTAATAAAAGGTATATCTTTATATATATAATTCTTCTGTACGTGTGTATGTCACTGAACTCCCCCTTAACGACTGGACCGATTTTGATGAATTTTTTTGTATTTATTTGAGTGTGTCCCTGGATGGTTTAGATTCACAAACGGACCCGGTAGGTGGCGCTGCGATCGGGTTCTAGGAAATTTTTGACGACATTTTTGTGGCGACCGTAAATGGTGCCATCATCTTCTATATTGTTGCCAAGGAGGTCTAGCTGATATGTTGATGTTTATGTAACTAAGTCAGAGGACTGAGATTGTAGTGGGCATTGATAAAGGCTCTAATAAATTGATTTGATAAACAAGGAGATCTCCTCACTTACCCATCTCCACATTGGTGACCCCGACAAGGAGAATAAATAGTCAACTTTTGGTGAAAATGGTTTTGCCGCGAGACGACGAGCTTCAACGCTTACGTGAAGTAAACGCTCCCAGCTTCATCAGCAACTAAATGATTCTGATTCAAGACGCTGCCACACAGACACTGAGCAGAACCCGCCTGCAGTTCGTCGCGTCGCCGTGAAACTACCACCATTTTGGCCCGAGAAACCGAGTCTTTGGTTTTCACAGGCGGAATCTCAGTTCGTGCTGTCGGAGATCACAAGCGAGGTAGCGAAGTTCCATTACGTTGCCTCACATTTAGATTCTCGCGTAACCTGTGAGGTTGAGGACATAGTCACGAATCCTCCGTCTCAGAATCCTTATTCGACTCTACGAGCGAAGCGTATAGAACGTCTGTTATCCTCTGAGGAGCAGCGCGTTCGCCAGTTACTGTCGGATGAGGACCTCGGCGATCGCAAGCCTTCCCAATTCTTGCGGCATCTTTGCTCCCTCGCCGGAACGACCGCTCTTCCGGATAACCTCTTCCGGCAACTGTGGCTGAGGCGATTGCCCCCGCACGTCCAAGGAATCCTGACTGCCCAGGCGAAGTTACCCCTACACAAGCTGACGGAGCTCGCTGACAAGATCATCGAGGTTTTAACTCCTCATATGGCCGTCCATGCAGTTTCTCCCAACAGCATATCGACGGATGATAAGCTGTACCTAGCCATCGAGGGTTTGTCAAGACAAGTCACGGAGCTGTCGGTTTCACTAGGTCATCGTTCCCGGTCGCGCGATCGTCGGTGGTCAAAATCGAGAAGCCCGTCGCCCTCTCGAGGTGGTATATGGTGTTGGTACCATAACCCCAAAATTTCACCCCCATCCTCTACCCCAATATTTTTAAAAGGAAAAAAATCGTAAGTTTATGAATAATTGACCGTTAAAACCTTCTGAGAAGTTCATGAATAATTGACCATCTGAGAATAATTTATAGTTATGTTTGTGTACCATAGATGGCGCCGATGTCGAATTCTGTGTGATTTGACGTACACATCAATACTTGCGCAAGTCGTCGCACTTGCGTGGTAGTTTGGCGTTGTTTTGACGAAACGAAAAGATTGAAACGTCAAACTCAATGTCAAATGTCACTTAGTGTGTAGTTTATCGAAAATTCGAATATTGAAAAAACGTTTGCTGAACCCGCTAATAGCTGGCAAGCCAACGTTTGGGAAGGACAACGTCTGTCGGGTCCGCTAGTTTACTATATAAATCAGTCTAGGGTTGCGTCATGTAAAATGAAATTTCTTAATAAAAACTGTGAAGTCAGTCCCTATGTCCTTTGCCCAAAAATCAGATACCTAAAGGTATGTATTTGGCAAAAATTGGCAATTGAGCAATGGTGACTACAGCAGCAGGTAGAAAAAATTGACATTTAGCCAAACCTGCTAGGAATTTTCAATAGTAAATCGCATATTGCAGTCTTTTAAAAATATAGCCTATCTACTCCTACATTAATTCCAGATATAGACATCCCAGGTTATAATTTAAGTGGCCATCTGGTGGTCAGCTATAGAAATTGCTTCATGTCACCCGTCCATATCGATAAGATGAAACTATTTACCTTTTTACATAAATGAATGTATTTTAACAAACGTGTAAAAAATACTAGGGTGGTAGATTGCGATTTCCCGTCCTAAAAAATGAGTTCTGAGATTGTAACTGTCCCCCGTAAATTTATTTCTTCAAGTTTTTCACTGCATGGTAATGTAAAACTTATTAAATGTATGTCTTCTTAAATCTAGATATATTTTATTCGCTCATTTTTAGATACTGAAACTAATCCTGCGCAAATATTTCCTGTGATTAAAAACACACGACTAGTCCAAATTAGCATGGCTCTTGTATGTATCCATGGTGCTTAACGAGGATGCACGCTGTCCAACTCTAGATGTCTATTTTTTGCTAGTTAGGAATGTTGGTGATGCGGGGACCGCACACTTTTATTTTTGAGAAGTGGGCCAGAAGAGACCGACTCAAAGGTTTGTAGAGAGACATGGTTATTTTTAGCACGGCCAAATATGGCGCTCTTTGAAGGTTTTTTTTTAAATTAAGTGTGATACAACAAATTTGTACCATTGTACCATTCTCTATGAAAAAAATCGGTTAAAAAAACAATTAAATTGGTAATTTTCTATGCAATTATTCATGTGACGTGTTTTGATTTATTGTACTGATCTGCTCTGTTAGCATCCCTGATTACCTAATCAGGGCTGTCACATCGAAGTTCCACATTTTCACTCTTTTTTCCACTTTTCACAAGATGAAAATAATCCCAAAATTTATTTGGTGGTGTGGCATTAATGGTTATGATCGAATCTATCGGAGGAAGCTTTTTGGTCCAGATTGTCAATGGCTATCTCAGAGTAGGTTCTGTTCACCATTGTGATTAGGTACGTTCCTGATTGTTGAGAGAAGGTTGGGTATAAATCTTACTGGAAGGCAGATGCTCTCTTTAGAGCTGATGACGTTGGCTGTCACTTCCAACTATGTTTGCGATAGCCGATTTAGTAGTCCATCGGTATGAAAATGTTTGGCCACCCATTTCTTATTAATCTCATTTTATAACCCTTCAAATCGCTTTACATGGTAAAGTATTCAGTGCAAGCGAATGCATGTCCTCTACCATCAGGAAAATAGTACCATGTAAAGCGGCTTCTTGTATCATTCTATGAATGAATGCAAGGGAAATAGAACCAGCTCCAATTCCATTCAATTTCTTTTGCATTCTGTCACACATTCGTTCATACTATAAAATGTACCATGTAAAGTGGCCTTCTGCTAAAGCGCTGCAATCTTTCGGCTAGTTCATGGAATATTGCCCGTTTGGAAGCTCTTCTGTACGATGGTGAGAAAAGATTTTTCATAGAGGACTCAGAAGGTCTAATTATATATGTTCAGTTTCATACTTAAGTACAACCTGTTTTTTTACCTAAAGCATTCAGAAGTATCAAGAATTGAAAAAAATGTAAAATTTTCATTTCCTCAAGTTGTTATAGACAACGTATATAAGCGTGTTGTTGCTGATAGATAATCCTAAGAACCCACAACATTGTCATAATCCTGGATCACTTTTATATGAATATCAACTATGAAGTTTCAGACTAATTCTACATGCTTAAAACTTAACGCTGTTCTTCATATAGCCAGTTTGGACTGTTTTGATTAATCAAAATACCTGATATAGTCATTTAGTTCATAATTAACACTTAAGTGTTCTGCGCATATTTTATTTCCAGTGTATGCTTTCAGAAATTTTACCAAACAACGATTAAGTTATATTTTATGAAGTGTAGGAGTAAGGGATGTGATGTAGATTTGATGACCATCATTTTAATTTCATGCCAAAGGGGTATATTTTCACATGCAGAAAACATTGGCTGTAATACTGGAGGTAATGAACGCAATTGTTTAATAGAAAATCGTCCTCTAATGGGACGTGTGGTACATACCTGCTCTGATTCCAAAAATATTGTGGGCAGTTTTGTTTAGTTTCTAGTTTTTCAAACTTTTCATTTGCATCTCAAAGTAATCAATGGCCAGAATGAGAGGCTTGAAAGTTTAGCTCGACAAATAATGAGATGAGGGTATTTTTTAGCAAAATCTCTTTGACAGCTGGGGAAGATTTCCTTTATGTATGAGTATGCTGCAGCAATGGCGCAGACACCCTCGCTCCTAACGTTTCCCAGTATCTTCTGTAGCCTAGTTTCCTTTTATGGGTTCCTTAAAAAGGGGATGTGTACATAGTTTATACTGCCGGGAGAAGCGATTATAATTAGCGAGGTTGAATACCAATGTGAGTATAAGTCCCTCTATCCGCTCTTGACCTAAATATTCTGGTACTAATTATCTCCCACGTTAATGTTTTTAGAAAATTATGGAGAATCATAGAAATTGGATCTGGATACTTATCTCCTTTTATCGTTTTTAAAATTGCATAATCATACAAATCCAATTCTGGTGTAATTTTTAAAAGCTCTTATCTATTTGGAATCTCTTCTGGATTTGGGAATTGGTAAACTTTTTTCACCAAACACGAAATATTTCTAATGAATTAACAGTCTAATTTAGGATAACGTAATCAATTTCGCATTAAAAACATTTTCTGCAATCAAATTTTTATATTAGCGTTGTAACTATTCTTGGCATTCGTTAAATTCGATGTACTTAACGGTACCAAATCACCATTAAAAACATCAAGCCTGAATCCGAAAAATATTTATCCCTGTTTATTATAATTAATAATTCCTGCCTTTTGTATTAAAAAATTTAGTAGCCTTAATAGCGGTAAATAACATGAAAATGGAATTATTTATGAAATATCGAGATGATAAGTTTATTCAATCTTGCAATCTTGCCTAAATGGTATAAAAGAGGTATTATTGAGTATTGAGAGAATGCATTAACCGAAATAAATCTTCTGTGGACAAATCTTGTTGGCTTGTAGTCTTCCGGTTCTGTGATGTGTTTTTAGATGTTAATTATTCTTATAGATAGGCTGAACTAGATATACTTTGTGCCATAAAGGTTGAGATGAGCATGTTTGGAGAGATGAAATAACTTGAGAAATGGTGGAGAGTACGCCGTCCACTGTATTTTCCCATTGGTAAATGAATGCCCCAAGGAGTATATGGCATTTTTCTAACAGACTGATGGAGGACAGAGCATTAGGTATATCAGCTCAGAAGTGGTTAGAAATCCTTAGTAATATGATAGCTACTACAAGTAATC
Organism: Ceriagrion tenellum; assembly: GCA_963169105.1. Taxonomy (NCBI): domain Eukaryota; kingdom Metazoa; phylum Arthropoda; class Insecta; order Odonata; family Coenagrionidae; genus Ceriagrion; species Ceriagrion tenellum. Next base: position 55,056,394 of record OY720643.1, on the reverse strand, counting down.
AAAAACCCACGATTATCACCACTTTCAAGTAATATTTCGCCAAAAAATCTGTACTTAACTGAGTGGTTGCAGTATCGGAATAAGCAACAGTATTGATATTTACTTCAGGCAACGTTTAAATTCATGGAGTATTCACTCCATCTTGACCCTAATTAACCGTAAGTCTGACAATGCAATCAAAAAAAGGTGTAGTGTGAACTAATTACTTTGCGTGCATCCATAGTTTTACTGGTTGAGTCCTACCAATGATTGGCACTTTCATGGAAATTGGCATTGAGTACCACTGCTGGCTGGCTATAACTTAGACCAGCAAGTATCCATATTCCAAAGAATTCTTAGTACTTTTCTACGATTATTTAATTAGTGCGACGCGTTTCATAGCTTTACTGCATCGTCAGGCTCAATAGTTTGCTAAACAAGAATATGAGCTTGTTAAGTAGGAAAAGGTATAATTCAACAGAGATCTTATTATTCCGACAAAATTTATTTGTTGAAATGTAACCTGTGTTACCTCACAAGCTCTTAATTTATGCTATCCTGCCTTCCCTCCCATGGGTAGGTTTTTTTCCAAACCACTCCCGCACCTCATTTCTATCTCAGAAATCGATAAATAAATATTATACCAACAGTTGTACCCAACAGTTGTACAGGTGAGGTACATGGAGTGGGCACTGCATCGTCAAACTGAAGCCCGACAACCAAATAAACATCCATATTGTTTAATCCTGCTCATTATTTAGCTCTTTTCTCGCTTTCCAATGGATAACACGACGGGAAGATCGGATTGGTGTGATGGCTAGAGTACTGGAAAACCATACGGACGGCCAGGGTTCAAATCCAGAGGAGGTTGTTTTTCAAAGGAAAGCCGATCTCTATTTGAGTGTCTTGTGGAGGGCACTTTAAATAACGTACTCTGTATGTCGGATGAGATATTAAACCGTGGCCCCCTTGGCGCCTTTTGTTAAGAGCAGATTAATGCCGACGAGTTTCTATCCACTCTTCCTCCCTTACCTATCCCCTATGGCGCAAATGACCTCAGCTGTCGGTCGCCTCCCCAAAATCCAATCCCAACCAATCCGATAGCACGACGGAAAGGACGAATTAACGCATGTAAAGCAAGAATATTCACCATCTGTCTGAAGTTTTAGGCAAGGAACTCTTGAAACATATATTGGTTACTTAGTGCTACGGATTCCACTCGAATTTACTCTTACTCTTATTTTCAGCGGGAATGCGGATTAAATTTTATTTTAACAATTAAACAATAAACGCAAGGAGAATGCTCAGTGAAGAAGTAAGTGTATACTGATTTCTAGTAAGTTATTGATGGGAACTAAGGTAGAATTGCAAAATGTACGCGTTAGATCGCAAGTGCTCTAAGATAATGAGGGTCAACGAAGATGGCGGACCGGCTTCTAACATTGGCCAGCATAGCAAGTACCCTCTCCATGTACGTCACTGTTTGTATCTGACGATGCAATACAGCTGTGAAACACGTCGTAAGAATAAAAAAAACTGTTAAATACTTAGCATTATTTGCAATAGGGATACTAGTATAACATTCTTCTACCAAGTGAGATCTGATGACGTAAAGTTGATTAGATGAGCAACTTTTGTAATAGCCTAAGTCATACAGTCGCCAACTTTTTCATATGAAAATCTGAAAATTTCTTATGAACCCTTTCCAGTTATGTCATTTGACGAATAAAGAGCGTTTTCGCCTGCGCATACGGCACAAGTGGCATTAAAAAGCGAGAATTATTCATTTCACCGCGAGGCGAAACTTTGGTTAAGATAGCGTCGTTTGTGATTATGCAGCGCAGGGTTATATCGGACGTATTTCGAACACGTTAATCTCGAAGCGGGACTTACGCCCCCGGGTGTGTGTATTTTCCACTAAAGAGTTAGAGGTATCACGCTGAGTCGTACACGCGTGTTTTATTAAGAGTTCATCGTCTTGAAGGAGGGCGTCTCGTGACTTTTATCTTTTTGGCCGGCGCATGGCCTCGAAATTTGATGCGGGGCTCTCGTTTCTAACACACATCTCATCCTCTCTCTCTCTCTGGTCTCTACTCCTTCCCCACCCTATAGTAATCGTCTCTCCTCTCCCATATACCACGGCACCATCCTCCTGGATCTACCGCACCCCACCCTCCCGGCCTAGCAACTCGCGTTGCAGATGCCGCTCAGCCCTGCGGGAGCTAAAATATCAACCGATGCAGCTGCTGCCACCTATGTTTGCAAAAAGAAGCATAAATCCGGCCTGCGCGCGCGCCTCACCCGTTACCCCAGTAGCACAGCGCGCTGCCTGCGCCGAAACTTCGGTAGTATCCATTTAAGTGTAAATTTGCGGCCGCGTAACTGCAGAGAAAGGGCAAACTCTTGGGTTTTTTCCCCTCTTCCGTTTTTTTCCCCTTGAAAACTTTTTTATCACACCCCTTTGATATGTAGGATACGGGGAAAAAATGCCGGAATTCATCTCTTTTCCATCGTCCATTAATGTGAAGGGGCTGCCAAGCGGCATACGTGCTCATTATGTATGCATGCATTTGGGAAAAAAGTCCCACGGCATAAAAAAAACCCTGATCGATACGTTGAACATTTTTAGGAGCTTGAGAAACTTATCAGAAATTGCCTAAAATATTGCTCTTTAGCATCCATGTATCCCAGTTTTCAAGCAAAAACTTCCTAGTCATCTTTTTCGCATTTAATTTAAGTTTCATGTGGTTTATTACGCTCGCATAAATGGCAGTGGATAACCAGTTAGCGTATTGAAACTAAAACTTTAAGCAGCCTCATTTCAGCGTTAAGGATTTTGGGGTCAATCGCGGCGTCTAATTTTTTGTATTAACTTCTCAAACCAATTTCCATACCAGGCAACTAATTTTCTTCTATAAATAAATTTTATGCTCTGTTTCCTCTTAATTCGGGCTAATAACTAGACGTTTGTGATACATTTCAGGTGTTTTCTGAAAGTTCTCGGAAAAATAGCTTCCAATGATTTTTAAAATACTTCCATTCACTTACCATTCTCGAACGCCTTAGTATTTCAATTGTCGGAGGCAAAGATCCCGTTTTTCTTTAAGTAAATATTAAGATCAATTATAATTCCTCCTGTGTGCGTTTCTCTTTCTAGCACTTAGACTATTGTTCCTCTTCAACTACTTGAAACTTGAAGGAGAGAAAATTTTCAGGATGCCGGGAGTGCAAGGGGCAAACGCTGGGTGGCTCGGAGAATGTCGAGTCGCCCTGGGGAATTGCCACCATGTTCTCACAATGGCTTTGAGGGAAGGTTCTCTCAGTCTGGCTCCGCTAGAATTATCAATTCAAGTGTCGATGGAAAGAAAAACCATAATACGCAACTGCCGTGTTTCCCCAGATAGCACGTGCACCGCGAGAAACAACAGCATTTTGCCCCTGGAACAAAGCTTCTGCTCTTATAGGGAACAATTGCAGAGGGAGGCTACAATTACCACGACCTTAAACCTGTAAAGTACCTGATGCTACATTTTTGTCGTCTGCCTTTAAGTCAGTGATAATAAAAAAGCTCAAAGGTTTTAAAATACTATAAAAAGATTGTCGCCTTAAGAATACAAAATTTCATGTGAAATCCCCATGAAGAAAGACTTGCTCATAAATGAAATTGTGTCAAAGTTGGAATACCATCATTGATACCATTATTTCTGTGTTTGACATAAGAAAGACTAGAAATTTTGCATTACGATACCATTTACTTGTAAACTCTTTCATTAATATAAAAATGCTGCAATTTTTGCCAGTTTAATTTAATAAATATGATTTTCCCAGAATTTTTATGTAAACTGATCCACAGGTAGTGTTGCAATGTTGGTTGTCAGTGCTCTGCTAGTGCTAGAGTATGTAATAGAGGATTCTGAAACTTTTCATTTCCTGAAAATTATAATTTCTTCTTTTTAATAATAATAATAATAATAACTTCTTTATATCTAACAGACGAAGCCAATTACTAGATATATATTATAGGGACGAACACAAACAACCATGCCCAGGGAGGTGTAAATGTCCTACTCAGGCGGGACTCGAACCCGCGACCTTCAGTTTGGCAGGCGAGGACTTTACCCCGCCACCACCGACGGCGGCATCTGTTCTCTAACGTATTATGACCTCTACCTCCACCTCTAACGTATAATGACCAACGAGAATCATGAAGGAATTGGTGATATGGAGGGAAACTTCTTACATGTTGCAAGGTGGTATATTTGCATTTATGGGGTCAAGAGAATATTATGATGATCATACTATTTGCCTAAATATATATTGTTTTTGGGTGGAGAAGTAAACCAAATTAGTTTTTAACAATTTCAAAAATATCGATTTTCTCGAATTGTATCAATTAATGTTTTTAAAATATGGAATTTTTTCCTTTATTTGTAATAATTTGTGAGCTGGTTCATCATTTTCGTATTTTATTCAAAAAATTTGATTTTTTATTATAACTTAAACATAGATGATACATTTTAAACATTGGATTTTACCAGTGTGAGATTATTGAAAAAAATATATGGCCTTAAAGAGGGAAATGAACAGAAAGTAATAAATCTCTATCAAACTGAAGCAAAACGCCATCAACTTCCACAATTTATAGTATGCAATTGCATGTCCATACTATTACTTGTGAAAAGGAAATATTCTTCACATTATTGCATGATCTGGTAGAAGAAATTCTGTGAGAGCAGAGCATGGTAATTTATAAACTCCACCTTAGAATTTTAGATATTTTTTCACCATTAAGTAGCATTGCTCCTACTCTAGAATTGGCAAAATTCTCTTCACTGAAAATTATGCAATTGTTGAAGACATTTTGCTTTGGAAATTCTTAGAATATTGTTGAATCATATTTTGAAAGTCTTTTCCAGTTAAGTTTGTGTGCCCTCAAAAACTGCAAAACCACATTCATCTTGCAATGCAAGGGAGATGTATCGATATCGCTCTCTTACGATTGTCCCGTCATGCTTCGGTGGTCGGAAAAAGTTTCCAGTTCTAAATGAGTGGAGACACCTTTTCCAAACATGTCATGGTTTACTCATATTTTTCACTCAAATTGGTCATTTTCCGAAACTCAGTTGCGTATAGCGTATTCAAAATGTCGTTCTTACAGTGGGATCTCATTATGTTGAAAATTTTCCAAAACCTCCTACCTGTCACCCTATCCCATCCGCCGCGCTTACAAACATCCATTCCAGTTTTCCTTCCGTGACCTCCCGTACTTCTTCATGTAAACGCTATTGAGGGCCTTTCATGACCACTCCCGATCAGACCTTATCTCCGCAGCGTCGCCTGAGCTCTTTAGCTACCCCGTAGTAATAAACACTAATATTCCTCAAACTCAGAGTAGAGCTATTTGTGATAACACTCTGTAGAAGTTATGTCATTATCGGTGCCTAAATGATCTATATCATTATATTATTTATAGATAGTTGAAAAATTCGATCAGGTTTTATGTTTGAACTCGGGAGACACTGACGGTAATAGGGTAACATTATTGTCAGCACTCATGGTCGGAATGACGAATATTTGATATTATCTAGAAATATAATATTGATGGTGATTTAGAACTGTAATATTGACAATATTTATGTTATTACGTTCAAAATGCATGAAATTATCAATTTAATGACATGAGAGGTACCAAGTAGTGATTAGTAGATATTATGCTGTATAAATCCCTTATAATGTTAAAAATGAGACAGTAAATCAATGAGAGATACAGTTATAAAAAATTAACGTCGTTGTTGGCAAAAGATAAGTTAGATAGTTTGTAGCCAATATATTTTGTAAACGTGATATTGATACCGTTGTCATTGGCTTTTCACTGGAAATGATTAACTGTGATCTGTATTGGCATGATTCAATAGGCATTACGTGGCCGCGCTTGACCATTACCCTTCCTAACTATTGCCATTAAATCAATTTACTATAATTACCTATTACAAATTGAGAACCTAGTGCATAATTCCGTGGAGCAGCTGGAAAGAGGAAAGTACTTAAGGCCAGGCAACTACTCGCATGCTATCGTGCCCTCAAAAACACATGCTAGCGCGGAAGGCGCCTTAAACTCCTCTCTCACGGCATCTTACATGTGACGTAATGGAAAGCCTTGGGAGAGGGGTTTTGCGATCGACTTCTGAGGCAAAGTGCCTCTGCAACCGCCATTTCGCCGTGCCTTTTTGCGATTATGCTATCACCCGTGGTTTGTCCTTGTGCATCACGCGCCTCTCGGCCAGTTGCCGGGCGTGTTGCAAAAGGCCAGCTCTACCTGACGACAGATATAGGGGTACCGCAAGGATACCCGCGAGCACCATTAAATTTTATTTTTTATCCATATTTTTATTTTTCTCGTTGTTTTTTTCTTAGCTATTATTTTGACAGCCTGAAAAGTATTTTCCTCCTTTACCTAACCTAACACGACACATTGTGATTAGTTGCAGAAAGGAAATTGTTAGTCTCCTCATGATTGCCATTGAATGCCATGAGCTCACTACATGACCTTATTATTTTTTTTTAATATTGATGTTCTTACGTTCCCTTTATTCCATGTTATTACGTTTCTTCATGCATTTCATCCACACTACCTGCCCATGCTGCTAGAGCATTTGTTTCCCTGGTTCTTGCATTGGTCGTGGTTGTGGGGAGAAGAGAAAAAAATGAAATTACGTGCCCCCTAAAAAAATGTATGCTCTGATGATTTACGATGCAGAAGGACGCTTTTGAGTGGTTTCTGAGACTCCATAAAGTGGTTGTAAAACGCTTGGAAATCTGGCCACGTGCGGTAACAAAGTAAAACATCACTTTGTGGCAAACTGCCCTCTGATTTTTGTGAGAGATTGCTTTATTTAGTTCATGAAACTTTATCGTACACAATAAATGAGATGATCTCAAGAAAAGGCCGTGCACGTAATGGGAATGCGTCAAAGAATTGAATTATCTTTGCAAGACCACCTTTGTGTGTCACAAGTCTCAATGAAAATTCATGCTCCTTTGTTCGTATATTTTCCGTGCGTTTTAATGAATACACGTGAGAAGCCTGCATAAATTATCTACGTAACCTCAGACACCATTGAGGTTTAAAGTTTAATAATCAACAGCCGGGATCTGTGCCGTAATAATTACGCTGTTTCGTCGCCCTTAGGTCAATGAAACTTAAGAAATAAACTGCTGTCTGTTATGTTTCGTTCTAATCTCCAACCTTCCATATAAAATGTGATGTAAACAACTTGTGTTTCTCCGGATCATGTTTCTCGTCTTGTTCCGTTTAGTGAATGGGTTTATACTGATGTGACCATTAATACCATTTAACTCTTATAATTTCGGTGTTCTCTTTTGATTCAGGTACGTTGTTCGTATTTTGCAACAAAGGTTATTCACCAAGAGATAAGATTTGCCCTCAAAATAAATATTTGACTTCATCGGGATTCGAACCACAATTTTTCAATTGTCGGTCCGCCAGTTACACCACTAGCCAGTTACACCGCTAAGCCTTGGCTTGGCTACCACCAAGGCTTGGTGGTGTACCTGGCTAAAACTACTGACCGGTAAATGGGAAATCAGGGTTTGAATTCCGATCAAGTTAAATGATTACTTCAACATCTAATTTCATCCCTTGGTGTGTATGCATTCAAGTGAGCGACTTTGCATTGTATTATTCGTACATGCAATGATTGTAAACAAAGATTATTGCTCGAAATATATACAGTAGACACATATAGTACAGCTTTACGATGGGCTCGACTTACGATCTGAGCTGATTTTGCGCGCACTTTTTAAAATTTCAATTGTCTCCGATTTTGTTTTAAATATCGATAATGTTTTAAATGTTGGTTTAATGATATTTTAAATAATATTAATCCAAGATATTTCGTATACATTGGCTCTGTCGCTTACTTCGAATGGATAGGCACTGATGCTCTTTAAACCGGTTCCTCGTCCGGAAATTATGGGGGAAATCATGGGGGAAACACATCCGGGAAATAACTAGTGTAGCAAACCGTAGATTAGGATTCGTAAAAAGGGTTCTAGGTTAATGTGATGAGAGAGTATGAGAAAGAAGCTATTTTACACTTGTCAGGCCTCATTTAGAATATGCCGCTAGTATATGGGATCCGTACGAGGAAGGTATGATAAAAGAATTAGAGCGCGTGCAAAGGAGATCTGCTAGGTTTGTTAAAGGCCGTTATGATAATTGTATAAGTATTACGAGATTAATAGAAGAACTAGGATGGGAATTACTATCAGAACGCAGGTTAAAATTTAGGTTAAACCTTTTAAGACAACTCGAAACAGAGTTGTTCACAGATGACGTTAGATATATATTGAGAACCCCTGCGTATTATGCTAGGTTTGATCATACTAACAAGATTAGAGAGATAGATTGTCGTACCGATAGATTTAAAATGTCATTTTTCCCTCGTACTATAAGAGAGAACAATAGGCAGCGTAGCAAAGGGATAGGTAGGTGAAATATAGTAAGAGTAGTCTGTAGTGCATGATGCATGTAATAGCAACCAATAATCCCTTCCTTATTATGTAGATACTAACCATCTTGCTGCATGTGATCCTGTTCTCTAGCATGTCTCTCTTAAATATCCTATTTGCATGGCAATAGTGCATCCTTGGTGGTGCCTCGCAGGGTAATACGTAGATGTAGATGTAGATGTAATGCTGACTCAACATACGATGGAATTCTTTTTACGATCGGTCCTCCGGAACGGATTAATATAGTAAAGCGAGTGTCTACTGTATTGAGAGCGGGAGATTTATTTGAGTAAGTAAAGCTGTGTTGTGAATGGTATATCAACTCGAAGGAACATGAAAATTCTATTTCAAAACCTGTGTAGCTGTAGGTGAGCTAAATTTAAAATCGATAATCACCTCCATATTACCCTGCATTAACCAAGAGCCTTGATCTAAACACGATAATCGATAGAGTAATCATAGGTAAAAGACCCGTTCTATGGGTTCGTAGGCTATTATTTTCACGCCACAACGGACAAACATCCCTCAACTTCTTTCGCTTTGATTCCCTCGGTCAGATCGCTCGGCGCTCAATGGAACAGCAAAACGCTTATGGACGTACCCGCCGTTCCCGAGTGCACTAATGAGTCACCCAGATTATTTACACCGTTAACGCTTAGATGCCGCCGCGGATGGATTTTTCCAACTGCCGCTAAACCCCCGTTTCACCGCTCTCTCAAAGAGGGCAATCTGGCTACTGCATGTAGTATTCGGGGTTAGATAGAGAAAGGCCTTGAAGGAAAGGGACCCATATTCAGCGTCGACTTTCAATTTCGAAATACCATAATGGAATGCTGCGGAATGCGGGCTTTTCATATAAGGGGCATGCATGAGAAAGCTTAGATGAATGAACTAAAGCAGTCAGCTGGGAGGATGAAGCTCTCTTCCGGCAAAATACGAAATACGTATAAAGGACGTACGTGCGAGAAAAGGAGTTGGAAAAAGGGTTAAATAAGATTAGACCCCACGAAAATTGCTTGGAGTAGAAATATGGAATGCATCACTTTAAATGGACAAATTTTACTGAACCCATGAAGAAAGTCAATAAAATGCTTCGCGTAATGTTTCAAAGGTGCCAGATTTTCAACTCTTCTTCGAGTAAGAGAAGAGAACACTCAGTCAAAATATAGCTTAATTCTGGATGGATTAGTGGGGCATTAGACATGTGGTCCTTAATTTCGATGGCCGTTGTACTACTAAGAAACATGGAAGCTAAATATAATGCATTTTTTCTGCTTTTAAAGTGGTAAAGTGGTATATACTTTACATTGGGGTATAAATTTTAATTCCTTGTTACTGATTTCAGTGTATGGTATATGAATCACAGAGGTACATATTGTGAGGATTGCTGGCGTCTACCGTCAGTTTATATCATTTATCAAAAAATATTCTTCATCAGAGGATATGTTGCCTTAGAGTGACCGAAACCAATCATGTACTCGCGTAGTTTTTCAAAACATCACCTTTAACAATGTGAATCGTGATAGTTGGGAGTTATTCTCTCGGCATAATCATCGGTTATGCAAAGCATTTACTTAGCTTCTACAACCAACCTACCGTTCTTATAACTATCTCACATTGGGTCAAGATTATATATTTTCCTAAAGTGCGTGAATCAATGCATATAATACACGATGAGCTCGTTCTCTGGATACATTAGCTATTTATTAAGGAAAATTAGATTCATATTTAATGTGGAGTTCAAGGTCGCCATTGGCTAATTTGGATCAAATAACTTTCTATAAAAAGTGGGTCAGAGGGTTTGAAATGTTTGAGGGTTCATTTTTTTGTTGTTTTTGCTCCCACTTGGCACCAAACATACACATTCTCCTGTTTTTTAAAGTTTTATTCTGAATCTGTTTATCTTTTCAGAGGGAAATGAAATGGCTGTGAGTAGGTTGGGCTGGTTTCGGGCAGTCATTATAGTTATTTTTCAGCCAAAATTGAAACAATTAACAAACTAGGTTGTCAGTACGGATATATCGACGATATTGTTGACATATAAGTTGATATAACAAGAAATGAAACAGCTATTAGCTATTAGGGGAAATGGAGAACGTTTTTCCCATTTTTGTTCGTGGTGGTAGTTTTGTGGCTCTATCATACCTCTTTCCAATGTGGCCAACATTTTGCTCTCGGACCGATAACTGCCATTGTATCGATATAGTGTCGGATCATCGGAATATTTTTGTATCTATATCGATGCTGTTAATTTACTATCACGCAACCCTAGTTCGGGCTATGTTTGAAAAAGCTGTATTGGCTTTTCTCGTCTCTCCGACCGCCTCAAACATCCCATCCGGAGATAAGGCCTTACCCTTTTAAATCCTCGAAACCCCAAAAGCCGCACCATTTCCACTCCCTCTCCCCACCTGCCCAGCAACCCACCACCCTCATTCCGCTCCCTCACACAATACCCTCCACGAGAAGGGGCCAGGTGAGCCCCCCCCCTCCCCAACCTCCCTACCCCACCCCACCGTTAACTTAATGGCGCTAGCCAACCGGCGAGTGGCTTGATGACCCTTATCTGCGGCTACATCTACTCAGCGGCGCAGGGTCCAATAAAAATCCCGGGTGCGGGTGTGTGCCGCACTTCTGCGCACAGGGCACAGGTCAGAGGGGGAGAGCGAACTAGGGCTCCTAGGCACGAGACCGGTAAGGAAATGATGGGAAGCGTATAGGAAGAAGGACTTTCACTCATAATTTGCAGCTGCAGATTCAACCGAAGGTCACCTCATGATTCTGGAAAACTAAGTACCTACAAGACCAGATTGGAATAAGCTAGCTTCTGGGGGATTTTATGACGGAATGTGACTCATCACTGATTCGGTGATATAACCGAGGGCACACCTCTTGTAAAATACCTCTCAGGAGTCGATTTGTAGCATTTTTGAGGTAGAGTTTAGTATTAAGATTGGCTAGGCTATTATTTATACTTATCCTTACACTGAGTAAGAAATGATGAAGTATACAGAGAAGCAGAGGAGGAGAGGAACATATGGAACACCATAGAAATATGAGGAACAAGATTGATTGGACAAATCCTGAGTCACAATGGGTTTGTGAAGGATATAATTGTTTGCAAAGTAAAGGGAATAGTCCCCAGTGGAAGACCCAGGAATAAGTTCATGGACCAAATAAAGAGAAAGGTACATAGATAGACATACCAAGAGGTAAGAGAACGAGCATTTGATAGGGAAGGGTGAAGGGCTGCAATCAGCCAATCATAAGATTGAATAACGAATGAATAAATGATCGTTACACGCTTTTGTTTCTCATATAATGTTATGGAAATTTAAAATTAAAAGCGAATAACAATTATTGGCGTGAAATCCCAACGATAAAGAATAGCTGGAAAGTGTGATTTGAATCTTCAAATTAAAGAAATTAATAATCTCAGCATTTTTTTACAACTTGGCAATTGCAAAATTCTTTGTCGGGAAATTACGAATAAGCAATTCTATTGGTTAGAACAAGTCCAGAAATATGACGAAGTTTTTGTATTCAATCTATTTACGGTGGAGATGCGGATAGTCTAAAATTACTTAAAACTTAATGGAGTAAATTTTTCAAATTTAGTTCCTTTCTTTTATGCCTTCAAATGTTTTTGTAACGGTGAACTACTATAAAGTTTATATGGAATTTCAAACCGAGCCTGTAAAATAACTGACTATTTATACGGCTCCAGTAACTGTTCATACTAATGAAAACACGTGCTATTTGATAGTTGCAAAAATAATCCTAATTAGCTCTAGGGTAATTTGTTTTCGTATCATCATGCATTCCATGACTTAAGTTAATTAGAAAAATAATAAATAAATTTTGATAAAAATGGAATCCTAATACAATATTTGTATTTCCAAGCTCACCTTCCTTTGCAACAAGAGAGGCGCGATTTGCTGCAATGATATTTTCGTGCCATTCGACCAGAGAAAGAGAACAAGCGATAATTTATGACCGTTGTAGGAGGGAACATTAAACCAAACCCCAAAATTACTTTAATAAAAGTGCTCTTAATTGTTCCGCTTTCGAGAGATTGTAAATTGAATTTCCGTAGCAAGTATTGTGGGAAACAGTCTAAAATTGTAATTGACGGTGACAGGAATACCAAATATTTTGCAGTCGCATTAACGCCCTGCCGCAAAAAAAGTACCGTTTGTAGCTCTCAAAAGCGGAATGTCATCAGCATTCCATTTTTAGCCTAAATATTTCCTACCCCCGTCATTATCGTTAATTCGATGATAATTTTAGAGCAGTTTAAAATGTAACTCTAAAACATGCTCATGAACGTTCTATTATTTATTGTTAAATATCAATTGCGTTAGTGAGATTTATTGTTTTGCAGTAAATAACTAACGTATATTTTTGAATATAAAACTTTAGATTTTTTTAGCGTGTAAGTTATGTTGTAATAAATATGGCAAACATAGTTATATATGAATTTGAAAAATGTTAATTTTCCATAGAAATTACAAATAAATGGTTTTGAATGTCATATGTAGTAAATATACTAGGTATATAAAAAGAATGAGTTATGCAATATTACCCTTAAAATTAATTTTCTGGTAATATGCTTAGCGGAATTTGAATAGTGCCATTTGGACTAATGCGCTAATCTAAATGCTCAATCATGCTCATAAAATATACCCAAACTTTTGAGTGAATAATCATAGGATATAATCTATAAGCATTTTGTAAAACATGATATGAGTCATCAAATGGTGGTTTATGTTCGAAAGGAGTCATCAAATGCCAACTGCCACTTTACTATGCTGTTAGCAAAAATGACGTATTAGTGATTAAATTCTCTCGTTTGCTAGAAAACTACTAGTAAAACTCACTGAATGGACATTTTTAGTGAACGAGTAAAAAAGAGAGATCCAGTTGACCAAATACAAATTCTGGTAAGTGCGCTCCTCCTGAAGCTTTCGAAGGCTAAATACTTTTATATTGATAACTTGCCGTCATATAGTTAACAGAATATTTGCTCCCATTGTCTTACACTTCTCGACTTCTCCTACTCTTCTTCAGGTCGTTAATCTATGCAAACTCACTCTCACAATCAGAATGAATACAAGCAGCTATATGAGTGTGTGGCGTAACTCAACAGTGTTTAAGGAGAGTTTGAGGCAAGTTGGGGTAAGCATATATGAACTCAAGCATATATGAGTGGGCGCTAGGCTAAAAGCGACATAGATAATATTATCATGATGCCTCACTACATTTCTAGGAATGGCGGAAGCAGTAAATTAAGAGAGGTCGATTTTCGAACAGATAAGTACAAAAGCTCATTCTTTCCGCACACATTAAGCGACCACAATAAAACTGAGTTGTCCCGTAATACACGTCACGATTTCAACAACAAATATTTATTCCTTACATCTTAACACGACTTGTGTCCTAACAACACCTACCACACGTACAAGCGGCGGCCCGCAGGGGTGTATGAAGATGTAGATTTTTTCGCAATCGTGTATCATTAGGTTTTGCTACTCACGAAGCAACTGATTTCATTTTAGGCGTAAGTAGTAGTAGTTGAACCAATTCTTCCTTTCCCTTAAGCCACTTATGTAGGCAGATTTATTAATCACTTCTCTCCTCTCGATTGGCGCCTGCTATTACTGCAGTTACTCGTGAATGATACATACATATCCATCACGCCAATCAAATCCAAATTAGAAAAAAACCAATGAATTAGGCTAGCAGGAAAATAGGAATATAATGCAAAGTAAATGAAAAAGTCAGTATAATTTACCCTTCAATAATGCTTTCTGTTCATATTTTCCCGTATAATTCCCTAAAACTGTAAACCACCACTTTCGCTTCTCTTACACTCATTGCTGTGATTTGCCTCATATAGGCTCCTCTATTCCTCATTCTTCTTATATTCCTCTTCTTTTGTCTCTTCTTCCACATTCACGCATTAATTACAGCATCTACTTCTTTCTAAAATGCCATTCGGTCTCCCAAAACTTATCTGTCACGTTAGTCAACTCTCTCCCGTTTTATCGGCATGGCCAAAATAATGAAGTACACTTCTTCCATTTATGTCAATTACTTGAGCATCTAACTCTCATTTCTTTCATCATCCACTCATTCCTAACCATATCTATCCAACTTTACCCGTAAACATTTCTCAGATAGATCGTGCTCAGTTGGTTTAGCCTACTGCCGTACCTATTCTCACGTGCCCACACGGTGTCGCTGGTATTTTAATGGGTCGAAAGGAGAATACTTTGGGGTGCTGTTGGTTTGTCTTACATGGAAAAACTCATTTATAGATATGCCCCAAGTATCACCTACAACTTTCCTACCGTCATTCCCACGCCTTTTAATCTCTACATCTATATTTCCATCTTTCGCAAACATTCGTCCAAGATGAATAAAATCGTTTACTATTTAATTATTTCGTCGTTTTTTCTCATTCTCATTGCACTCTCAAGCAAAAAATACTTCTTCATAATTTGCTGCATTTATGCTCAATGCAAAACCTGACATATTCGCTTTTCATTTTTGTACATCTGCGTCTACGTTCTACCCTGTGAGTCACCACGAGGGTGTGTGGCAGGGGGTGAAGATCACCAAACATGCACTATTGCCATGCAAGTAGGATATTTAAGGGGGATATGCTAGAAAATAGGGTTACATGGAGCTAGATGGTTAGTATCTACATAATAAGGACGGGATTATTGGTTGTTATTGCATGTATCATGCACTACAGACTACTCTTACTATATTTCACCTACCTATCCCTTTGCTACGCTGCCTATTGTTCTCTCTTATAGTACGCGGGAAAAATGACATTTTAAATCTATCGGTACGACAATCTATCTCTCTAATCATGTTAATATGATCAAACCTAGCGTAATACGCAGGGGTTCTTAATATATGTCTAACGTCATCTATGAACAAATCGGTTTCGAATTTACTTAAAAGGTTTAACCTAAATATTAACCTGCGTTCCGATAGTAATTCCCATTCTAGTTCTTCCATTGAGCTCGTAACACTTATACAATTATCATAACGGTCTTTAACAAACCTAGCGGATCTCCTTTGCACACGCTCTAATTCTTTTATCATACCTTTCTCGTACAGATCCCATATGCTAGCGGCATATTCTAAATGAGGCCTGACAAGTGTAAAATAGCTTCTTTCTCGTACTTTCTCACCGCATTTGCGTAGAACCCTTTTTACGAATGTGTATTTCTTTGATGAGTGGTGATTTGATTACGGCCATTTAAAGAACTAAATGAGAGATGCAGTTATCGGTTTGAAGAGAAACATACGAATACATACATTCAAGTGAATTTAAATTCCCTCTTCCAAGGTATCTGAGCTACATCGCTATTGCCGTGGCTTGGTACTTAGTTTGCAATTTCGCATTTTCAGCACGGAAGGGCGTTGAGCGCGTTTGGGTCTATCATGTGTTTCATCTTGCTGTGTAATTGAGGCGTTTTGCCTTTATTTGCGTCACAATTCTTAACCGCACGCAAGATTTAACCCCGCACGAATAGGCAACGGGAAAGCGTTTCAAAAACGTGGTGCTGGAAACAATTTTATGCCCGTTACTGCCTCAACGATAAGGTTAGCCAGAGTTCTTTTCTGCTGCAAGGAGGCCCTTTCTGAGATGCCTTCATCTGGTGAACAATATCTGGTTGAGCGGAATCATGTAAGGCTGTTTGAGCGAAATAGTTTCTTATTCATAATCGAGACCATATTCGAATTACGTCTTAATTTAAGGAACTTTTGAAATCAGTTATAGCATCATTATAGGTGAAATAATGTACATTGATGTGACAAAAATTCTAAAATCCATGATAAGAAATAACACAACAATAGTAATATCCACACTTTAATATACTACTTCAACACCGACCATGGTTTCGACATACTATGTCATTTTCAAGGTGATGGGACAGACACTCGCACATGTATTTATACCAGAGCGACCAGAGCCAAGGTAGGAGGAGGGGGTATATGAAAGAGGCGTGGGGGGAAGGGGGAGGGGGAGAGAGGTGAAGGAGGGGGGGAGGAGGAAAATGGGAGGGGGAAATAACAGTTTGGGTGAACATATGAAGGTCGATGACGCAAAACAGAGACAAAGTGGGGTGTGGCAGAAGGTCAGGGTTTTGTTATAGTCCCTAGCTTAGCTTTAACGAAGGTGAGTCAGAACAGAATAAAACATCGTTGCAAAGTTCATCCGGGCTATTGACAATTTCAAATTTTTCCATCAAATCCAATTTAAGCCCTCTATCATTAAAATGTAAAATATCTATGTCAAAGTTGCTAAAATGATTACACCGACATAAATGATTTGCAAAACAAGATTTTCCACCATTATGTATAAAACTTCTTCTATGTTCCTTCACTCTGTATTTAAAACTCCTACCAGTCTGTCCAACATAACAAATACCACAGTCCTCGCACTTTAATTGATACACTCAGCTTTCATTCATACGGTCATAATTGTCCTTAGAATTAAATAAAATCTTGTCAAGCGTCAAAGGGTTATAAAATGAAATGTTACAATTATTTTTGGGAACAATATTCTGTAGTTTATAAGATATATTTCTAATAAAAGGTAATTTGACCCAGCATAAAAAATTATAATTTAAAAAATAAAATTATCGACATGAGTCTTTAATTTGACTCTTTTTTCACGCCATATGTTTACCACTTCAAAACGAAATGTTTTCTGGCGATTCTGAAAAAAATACTGCGGTGATACTGTGATTTTTTTTCAAATATCGACGAGAAAGAATGAAAACCATCCACTGTCAATTTTTTGACGAGATTTAGATGTAATATAATCATAATTGTTTAAATGAGGTCTTTTTGGAGTGCACAAACGAACCATTTCCCATGTAAAAGGGATAGTATATTTCGTCAAGGATCTCGAAAACTAGTCGGGTAAGGAGCTGATATTTTGGTGTCTTTGGAAGATTAAGATATTTTTAATTAAAATGAGACCAAATTCAATGATTTTCTGGTGATATGATTATTTGCTCCAACTACCATAAAGCCAATATTGTAAAAGAATTTGCATCACAAATTGTTTCTGAGATTCCCTCATGTACTGAAAAATTTCTCGTATAGCAGACTGATTTACAGCCAGAGCTGGGCAGAAGTTTACATTATTGAATTGTCATTTTGTTTAAAATTTTCATTGAAGTTGTTATTCTTAGATATATCTGTACAGTACTTGTATATGTATTGATATTATGGAAGTAGAAATTCGTATAAATGAAGGAAGCCTGTGGCTAAATATAGTTTAAGAGCTTCAATTAGCATTATAAATAGAGATAATCTCTTTGAACGTATCATCTCAAAAAGTAACCTCTGTTAACTAGCTAATTCCTGCACAGTAGTATTTTCGGCTTATATTTATGTAGTTCCTTTTTAGTTTTTTACCTCATGTCTCCTTCATCAGTGGTTAAATCAATATCTATGTAAAGGAAAAGATGACTTTACCGTTGGAGCATAATTTTGTACGGAACATATGCTATTTCTGTGATGTCGCATGTATTTATTCTAAATATTATCTCTGAAAATTGATTTCAGCAACTAAATAACATTTCAGGGGAAGAGAATAGCTAAGGTCAACCTTCTGTAAGATAAATTATTGAGCTTGAAGAATTCAAAGAATCATTTTATATTCCTCGGACCGATTTTCAGATAATTTATGCTTGGAATTTACTTAGAATTGTCTCAAACTTCTTTGATATAATGATTTAATATAATTCAAGCTACAGGATATTTATGATAAAAAAAGATTATTTTCTTCTTGGTGAAAATGTACATGAGGTTCACGAAAATGTGGTCCGTTATTATAGATCACATGCCTTTCTTAGATGTAAATATTTGGTATTTCTTTCAGCTTTTTGATTCAGCCTGAACTACCAATTCTTTGTTTAGTTAAAAAATGCAAGAACAATTATTTTTTTCTATGAATGTCTGCAAAACTTTTGGGACACTGGTTTCATTTTCATGGATAATGGAATTAAGAAATTTGATTTGGTCTGACGGTTTTGAGGCCTCAGCTTTAGATTCAAACGACTTTCTTCGGAGATAAATAAGCAAAAGCGGTCGTTTTTTCAGATTTTCGAAGTTTGACTCTAAAGAATAAGCTTAAAATATACTATACATTATTCATGGTACATTTCTCGCCAAATAGGAGATATTCCTAAAAAATATAGAGATAAGTTCTATGACATGATGTCAAATACTTTTGACACTAGCTGGAAATGTGAAGGAAATTTATTTTGGATAAACCTTTGTGATAACGTTACCTGCCAGTGGAATTGGTGTATGGAAACAAAAGTCCTTCATTGAATTGTAGAGAATATAAATTCGAGGTACCCAATCGATTCATTGCAAATTAATTCCTCCACCCTCCGCAAAATTCTCGACTCTAAAAAATATATATGCTTAGAATCACCAGTAAAATTATTTAAAATTTTTAGAATTTTTACAGGACTTGTTAAGCTGAATTTTTAGCTTATAAATTATTCCATGTAGTAATATATACGTCGCGTAAATTTTGTCCAATGCTTACTTATTTACGCACAATTGACTATACTTATTTGAGGTAATTTTTTCAAATGGTATTACAGCAAAATATTGTAAATTATAACGTAAAATGCCTTCCAAAATTTCAGGAATCGAATCGGAAATAATCATGAATATAGGCGCAGGTATTGATAAATTCTAGTTTCAGGAGAAATTAAAAAAGAGGGGCATTCAGTTGATTAGGAGAAACAGGTTTGAGGTGAGTGTTGCATAGGGTTTCGGTAATCATTATCTTTAGCGAGAAAATGCCATTTAATTTCAATAACTCAGATTTTAAAAATTTCAAAAACGGAGGACTTTTCACTCTTAAATCACTGAATTTCATATTGATGTGTATGATGGGGCGAGTAAACGGATGGTTTAAGAAAAGTTTTTTCAAATCGAAACATGGCATTTTTTCCCGAGGCCCATCGCAGATTCGCGAGTTAAATTGGAGTTTTTACATCAGAGAGGTCGACTCCTTTGTGACTCGGCCATGCGAGCGTTTGATTGGAAGGTGGAGGTCTTTTTCGATTGTCGTAGCTGTCGATACTGTTTCAGATGGCTTCTCTTTGTGAGGTGAGAGGGTTACTGCAATGCTGACATGACAAGGGGGGGAAGTAATAAAGGACTTGTCTCATGCACTCAAACCGACAATCCCCTGTCCCCTTCTTCCCAAACTTCAATACCTTATATTCCTGTTCCAAGATTTGTTTAATTCACGCTCTTTCAACGCATCGCGTCCATTATTTTTGCATTTGACCTCCATATTTTTGTGTATGTACATTCTTACGACTGGGTGCATAGAGCTGCGCGAAACCGGTTCCTCGGCACCTTGATGGAGAGAAGTCTGTGCCTAATTTGACAGAGTTAGAAGAATTCTCTCGCTGTATACGTTAGTTTGAGTAACCGTGGAAGGTATTCCCTAGTTTAAACGATTTCTGACAATATGCTGCGGTTCAGCTGCATGAACTGAAAAAATATTACTTCCTTCTACAAAATCTGAGGACTCAGATAATATGTTTTGGAAACGAGACATCTCTGTTAAAACATAAAATTGAACAAATTCCATCAAGAGCGTTGATATCCAGGTGATTATATTGCTACGAGAAAAACATAAGTCGTATTTAGTTGTGTGCTTTTGGTGGAATTTGCTCAATTCTGCAATTTGTCAATGCAACCTACTTCTGTTTAGTGGACCTTAGCCAGTAGAGGGAATCAATTTTATTAAATTTGGTTTGCTATTTTATCAAGTATCTGTGGTTTTACTAATTTTTTAAGCAAATTCATAGTTAGTTGCCCTGGCTATCACTTCATTTACAGTTTGTTACACAAGTAGCCACATTAGATTTTTTTTCAATATATTAGGCTGGTGTGAACGATTGGCCTTACCAAAGGTATATTATATTATTTTCTATGAATTACGTTATCAATAAAATGTATATATGTATATATGTATATGTATGTATATATATATATATATATATATATACATACATATATATATATATATATATATGTATATGTATATGTATATGTATGTATATATATATATATATATACTCACATAAATATTTATACAGAAAGGTAGAAAGAAAGTGGATAGGAACACATAAAATTAACAAACACATTGGTGGTGTGAAGATGAAATGATGGCCGATTCCAAGCAGAAAAAATTCGACTGGACCGGGAATCGAACCACGGACCTTTGGATGTCGCGTCCACTGCTCAGACCACCGAGCTACCCAGTCTACAAAGGAACTACTGGAATCGGCGGGGGTTTATATGAACGAACACTCCCCAAGGCATGACCCATGAGAGCGGCCAGTAGATGGCGCGCGGGCATCTTTTCACCCACCAGAAGAGAGAGAATGACATACACAGAAGGCGAAATGAAAGAATAACTCAAGCACACAGACAGTGGTGAAAGATATAGAACAGGCGTTTCGGGGTACGCTAACCCAAGTAGGAAATGACCCGTTCAGGGCATACAATCGTTCACTCATTCACTCAGACCGCATAGCGGCAAATACTCACATAAATATTTATACAGAAAGGTAGAAAGAAAGTGGATAGGAACACATAAAATTAACAAACACATTGGTGGTGTGAAGATGAATACATATACATATATGTATATGTATGTGTATGTATATGTATGTGTATGTATATGTATATGTATATGATGTATACATATATATATATGTATATGTATATGTATATATATATATATATATATATATATATATATATATATATATATATATATATATATATATATATATATATATATATAATACGTTGATGGATTGGAGTCAGCCATGCGGCGATGAACACACGATGTGGATAGGATGGAGGAGATAGACACACAAAAAAAAAAAAAAAAAAAAAAAAAGAGACGATCACACTTACATAGCAAGCTTTCGGAACTAGTCCGTCTTCAAGGCGTATCACGGATATATATTAGGGTGGAGCGATTTTTTATTAATGTGAATACAAAGCCGATTCACCCCTAGAAAGTTAGCAAATTACAACCACATCGAAACGCATTCAAGAAAATTCATATCGGAGAAGGTTTCAAGGTTGCACCAAGCAGTTAAAGATTCCGTAATTTTTACACATGCGTCTACTATCAGCCATTTTGAAAATCCATTGCCTAGTTACGGGAAGAAGAAAAATTGAACCTTTCTAAAAAGTTTTATTTGTATTTGACATCTCCGGACAAAAATTCTTAATCCAAAGCATGGAAATGATCATATGAAAGAGGAAATAATGGCGCATATTATTATGACGTCATTAATTAAAAATTTGTTTTTGCACAGCGTAAATTTGTATTCTGTTAATTTCAAATGGGATTCGCTAAAAATATATTCCGCTTCGATTTCGTTTAAATTTTTATTTTTTGTGGCAATATAAATTTACTTTAAATTTAAGAAAAAATTTATGGCTATTTATCTTTTAATGGGAGATATAAGTATTTAAATGTTCTCATATTAGCTTTTTTCAATTAAATATCGTCAAATTCCTTTAGGTTATAATGACTATGATAAATATAAAATATTAGCTGTCAATCAGCAACTTGAGATATTGACACAATAAGTTAGGAATTCAGATTATATCACTACATCTGATGGTAAACAATTCCCTAGCAACCACCAAAAAAACCTTCACAACTCTTAGAGAGACTAGGCAACGGATTTTCAAAATGGCTGATAGTAGACGCCTGTGTAAAAATTACGGAATTTTTAACTGCTTGGTGCAACCTTGAAACCTTCTCCGATCTGAATTTTCTTGATTGCGTTTCAATGTGGTTGTAATTTGCTAACTTTCTAGGGGTGAATCGGCTTTGTATTCACATTAATAAAAAATCGCTCCACCCTAATATATATATATATATATATATATATATATATATATATATATATATATATATATATATATATATATATATATATATATATATATCTATCTTCGTATTTATTTAGAAAAAATCATGAATTTGTAGACTTTTGAGTTATAATAATTAAAAATTAAATAAGTATAATATTCTATTCCTGAATAGTGCATTGAAAATCTATTCGGTGAATGTACACTATGAAATAGACAGAGGCAACGATTTGGATGTTTCTATTTAAAACAGTTAAAATTTTAATTAATTAAACAATTAATAATTTTTTATGACTTAGTATTTAAGTAAACTTGGCTGCTCATTATGATGTGCGTAACAACTCTGCAAGGGCGACATTTAACATTTTCATAAATAAATACCAAATTATCATAGAATGCAATGAGTTCAAACGGACGAATAATGTGGGAATACTACAAATATTTTGCATAGTACTCCACTCTATAAAAATAACCTCAACGATTTATTCATAATATAACCTAAACGATTGTTAAATACAAAAAATACTGAATATAAACCTAGTTGAAATACTTTGCATTCAATCCACTAGATATTTTCTCTCATCTTAAAATATATTCACCAGCCAGAAAAGGGTGAGAGAGATAAAATTGCGTTTTGTGTCGCCATTAAACATTAAATATCAAATGTACAAAATAATTCACTGAGAATGCATTTACAGAAATGCATGCAAATGCATTTTTGGTTGCTGTGATATTTGATAATGGCTCAATTAAAATGCATTTTATGGGGGGCATACATAATATACCTGAATATGCAGTTGAATATTTTGTAATATATTTCAAATTTAAGATTAAGTTATTGAAGAGGATATCATAACCAATATCAAAAATTAATTAATTAATTAATCAATTATGTTAAAACTAATATAATTATAAGTATTTTTTATGACTTTGTGTGTTAAGTAAACTTAAGTTGCTCATTACATTGTGAACAGCGACTTGTGAAAACAATTTATTTTTGGTGTGCACTAAAATATATTAAAATGTAATTTTTACCCTTAAAAATGCATTTTTATTCTGCTATTTTACGAGGCTGCGACTTGATTGCAGCACAAATATCTCTCAATTGTGATAGGCGAAAAAATATTGTGACTTAGGCGTCATGTGGGTTCTGTATTGTTTTTGAGAATGCCCTGATTATAATTATATTATAACTTGATACAGTTCTTCTGACCCATAAACCTACCACCACATTAAATTGTCACGTATAACATTCACTATTTTCAACAATCTCGATATTATCTATAATTTTCTTCAAATTCGGTATCTAAAAATAAATGATCAATACCTACTGAAATATATTAAACTATATGTCTTTATTGTTGAAATAAAAGCCGTAAAATTTATATATGAATTAACTGTGAATAAGCAAGAATCATGGAGATCAAGAAGTGGGGCCTTGCCCGCCACTCTGAGATCTGGCAAAACATACAAGGGCTCAGACAAGCCAAGCTTTTCATTGAAGGACCCAAACCGGGACTAGCAAGAAGACTTCTATTGCTAAACAGAGGTCAACTACGTACGATAGTGGGTCTCCTAACTGGACACTATCAGGTTATGAGGCACCTTCATCTCTTGAAGCTAGCAGACTCTGCCAGATGCAGTTGGTGCAAAGAAGAGGACGAAACAACATCAAACGTTCGCTGTGACTGTCCTGCCTTGATGAGGACTAGAATAAGACATCTAGGATCCCCGTTTCCCGATCCGGCTGAAATTAGGGTTACTCCCATAGAGGATATGCTGGCCTTCAGTAAGGCCATTGGACTCCACGTGTAACCAAGATATGGTGGTAACACAAAGGACCAATAGGTCTAGGTGCCCCAGGTCCTCCTCGGAGGAACTCCACCAAAAACTTAATGTAATCTAATCTAACTGTGAATAAAATACCGATAAATATAACCATGAAATTAATGAATAAATTTCACGGTTTTTATTTTAACATAAGTATATATACATTTACTATGCGCACTTATCTCCTCTGTTCATCATTACATGAAAAGGGTTACTTTTGACCTGGGTTTCAATGTTAGTGTATCACCATTAAATGAATAGTGGTGCTAAAAGCACACAATTTATGCATAGTTTAGAGAGGTTGAAGGAACGGAAAGAAGTGAGGGATTTGGTAAGAATGGTACCTGGTCGAAAATAAATTTATACTTTGAAAAATAGCTGTTTTTGTTTCACCATAGTAAACAAATAAATTCCGTGTTATTCTACGAATTTCATATTTAACCCCTTTGTTAACAGTCTTTTTTGGACAGATAACGCAAGTGATTCTGTACTATATTGTCAAATTTTTTGCTGTTTATTACGAGAAAAATCCAATAAATATATCCTTGGATACGGGAAGTATCGTTATCATTTCTGCTCTTAGAAGATGCAATGTCACAGCAACGAAAGGGTTGAGAAGATAAAGGAACGGGCGTGTTATGTGTGCCCAGTAATAATAAGAACTTTCCTCTTGCAGCACTCCGAACGACAAAATCAAGTACCACGTTAAAAACGGCCCGCATTGGGCTTTAATTGAAAACGTTCTGGGTGGTGCATGTTTGTTCACGTTTTTTACTGCTGCAGTAGAATTCAATTTATTTTCGGGCCTTTAGTTTTTCAGGTACGTCAACAGCCTAACGAGGGTGGACTCGGCGAGGGCGTTAGGTTTATTGCGTCCTGTCGCCTGACAGATCGGGAGTACACCTCGCTTGTCCTTCTCTCTGTGACATGAACTGTTCGGTCCGTGGAGCAGAAAGGCACAAACATGCCTGGCTTCTCCACGGGTATCCGCGGGTTATCTCTGACGTTTCCAACATGGCAGCAGCGTTTCGCATTGCTTAAACAAAATAATGCAATTTTAAGAGTTTGGTAGTTGCGATACGTCAACGAACGACTTTGAATGCATAACTTTATTGTCTTCATTAACCCTAGAGTGGTGACGAGCAGCTTCACAGACCCACAATATATCTATCTGGTGACGTAGGCAAAGTATGAAATTTTTCTGTAGATGTTGTTAATAATTTCCCATTTTAAAATGGCCCTCCGCTATCCGAGCCAAAACATATGGCTACTTTTGGTCCAACAAGCAATGCGTCACCACACGTGTCTTTAAATACCACCAATTTTGTAAAGTTATATGAAAAATTATATACTAGTATTGCGGATAAGTAATTCATGACTTAAAATGAAAATGAATTCTTCATGATTATTAAAATGGAATGTGACGGTTATTTTTCTCAAACGAAGAAAAGCAATGCTCTAATCAATATATTTTACAATGTAACCTAAATAGGATCGTCTAAAGTGTATTATTTTCGTGTCGTAAAAATGTAGAATAAATGTTTATAAATTCACGATTGATTGCTGCATTCATAGGCCATTTAAGAAATAGCTGATATCATTTTAAAACACCAATGACATAATCAATGCCGGTGATGAAAGTCACCACTGATGCACCAATAATTCATGTGTGTACCGTAGCCTTGATAAATTCAAATAAAAGAGTTTATTTAATTTGAGAAATCTAAGTTTTGCACTCATAAGTTTCCTTTGGGATCATAGTTATTCTGATTTAATTAGCTATCAATAGTTTTGTGCTTTTAGATTGATTTTCTCAAGCTAGTTGCTGAACATATGCGTTTTCCGATTTCGCTGTCTAGTGTAGTTTCTCTTTTAATATGTAACTATTATCTAAATTTAAAAAACCCTTTCGTAATAACAGATTTCATTGTTCTCTTGTTTTCAATCGGCCTGTCGTCCGTGTTAAGGGTTTACCTATTGCAAAGTCTAAATTTGTATGCTCATTTTGAGAGAGTGCGACAGAATTGAGAGAATGATGTTTATCAAATTAAATGACGATGGATTTATATTTCTTCGACTAGAATTACTGCTTGAATTCACTGAATGATATTTGGGTATGCGATTCAATGTTATCTAATAGTCGAAGTGCATAGATCATTCACAACAATGCATCGTTTCCGTAAAAAGTGTATTTTATCCCATTGGTAGCATCGACCTGTCTTCTTTACGGCATCTTTGGATAATTTTTTATTGAAGTATTACCAACATTTCCCTTGCATTGAGTTTCCTGCCTCTTTTGCCTTACTATTTCTCCTTATCTTACTCTAGATATATTTTGACCTACAGATAGTAAAATTCGAGGACTAAATAATACCGTATTTTATTCCAAACATTGACCCACTATTTACTTCGAGACCTTTCTCAGGGATCCTTAAACGCATACAATGAATGTTTGACATGCGATTGGTTTCAAATTACGGGTACCGCATAGTAGCGGCTAATAATATTTCACAATATTAGCTTGTAAACTTAATTTATATAAGGAACTTGGCTACAAATAGTATCCTTTTATTTTCAAGCACTATACACGATTGTTTGTTGTTTACATGAGTAGGTACTTAAAAGAATCCTTGGCTGTTTGTTGTGGTTTTTTCATATTTGGGAAACGATAGTTTCCACGGTTGCCGTTAGTCACTTTTTTGAATGGGTGGAGGGGATGTGTCGGTGAATTTCATTGGTTCTTCTCGTTTATGAAGGGCTACCAACGTACTAATAGCTAAGTTTGGTTCCCTGTCAGTACGTAGCGTCATAAGCCTTCTGACGCTAGCTTATACGATCGCTCGAGCGTCATAGCCGTCATAAGTTGCCCGTCATAGCTATCACCCTTGTGACGCCTATGGCATTTACATAATCGACCCGCAGATTTCATAAGCATTTTATGGTGAAGAACAAACATCAAAAACATTCTGTTTTCACACCTCATGTAGGTTAAAACCGTGTGAAGTTTATGCACAGCAGAAAACACCAGTGTATATTTACTGAAACAATCTAGGGCTCATTTACATCAGAGTAGCTTGGAAATATTATCTGATGCTCAGACTACAATACAAAACTCGGCAGTCAGTCGGTTTAAGAGACGGCCACGGATTTCTCAGGCATTGATTTTCCATCACTGCCTGAGATTTCGTGAGCCAAAAATTAGGGTTGACCCCAACAAAGTAAATGGCAGGTGGTCTCGGACACTGATAGTGGAAGAGGAAAGAGTTATTGAATATTCGAAATATCTTTCGCCTTCAGAATGGCAGTGGATTCTGGTTGTTTTTTTATATCCCATTTGCACAATTCCATCGTCTCTGTTTTAGGGCAGGGATGTGGTAATGAAATGCACCGTATGCCTTCAAATAATATACGCACCAGGCTGTAGCCATGAGACTGAAGAGCGTGAAAGTGAGTGCTTAAATGGTGGGCTAAGAAATGCATTAAGAGGTGAATTACATGAAACAAGAAGAAAAAAATTTTAATACTATTTTTTGGTGGTCATCAATTGCTGGAGACGAATAAGATTTAGATTAGGGTAGGATTGATGGATAATATAGAACGAGGTAATAAGGTGATGAATATTGATGCTAGTGATATAAAAGAAATATGGGTAGATTTAGGAACAGAAGATCCATTTATTAGGCCCCTCAACCGTAAAGGTGCAATGGCCTAAGCTTCAATTGGGAAAAACTAGGCGTTTGTATTAATTCATTTTTGCTGAAGTATTTTTGAATACTAGATACTTTTCAGAATAACCTGCGTTTATTTTTTTATCAATTCCTTGGGGTAATAGACTTTTTTTTGTCAAAATGGCTTCAAAGACCCATTGTTTTAGAATCGGCTACCTTGTTTAATCTCACTTACTGAGTTCCAGGAGGATATGTCTGGCTAGATTACATAAATTTTAAGATTCAACAAGTTCTTTAAATTGGTAGAAATTCACCATTTCGTTCAAGTTGAGGAAATACTAACATTTTTATCCCTTTTTTATTTTTACCATGCAGAACTTCACAGATCAGTGAAATATCTCTTTGTGACATAGCTTTGTGGATCTTCTTCCTCGTTACTCAAAACCTTTGATGTGCAAAAAATAGGTTAGCCTTCCCGGGCTTCTGTCTCGTCTCAAAGGACACGAATTTGAACCTAATATTAGACTTGGGACTCCGTTTTTAACCTCAGAAATATTTTTTTCCTTATGTCCCTTTGATGACGCAAGATAATGTTATCTGTACCAAAACGTGTCATCCTCTCAGAATAGCAGAGGAAATTTGAATACAATTACTCCTATACCTCATTGTATCTTGTAGAAAATTCATTGATCTTAAAGTATGGTCCTCAGCGCTTGATATTAATCCAGGCTCATGATATAATTGGGTTTGTCCAAACAAATCTATTTTTTTGACGTGGCACTGTTTCGTGATTCATTCTATCTTATACACAATTGTTTATAATTCAAGAAAAACCTATATAAATAACAAAAGTATGATTTTATCATGTGTGGTTTCCGACAGTTTCAAAGTTTATTCACAGATGACTAATTCTTCAATTAATATCATTACGCTCAATAATTTCTATTTACTTAAAATAATAGCTGATCCCTATGATCTAAACAGTTAAACTTAGTTTTTTCCCTATATTATATAAATTAGCATTAGATGCACTTACTAGAAATCTTGTTCTTGTATTACTTTTATATTTTGTCTGTAATATATGTTTTCATTACGGCATGACAGTCATGGTGCATCTCTTTAATGAAAAAGTGCTGCTTACCAAACTTCGTTCGATTCATAGGCACTTTGGTTTGAAAATTGCCGCTTACTAAACATGAAAAATTGGACATAATTCTGCCAGTGTGTAATTATTCCTACTATTTAGGCGTTGTTAAAATGTATATCTGTAAGAGCGTGTTGGCCTCTCATAGTTATCAAATTCATCAAACTGCACGTTCCATTATGAATATGCAAGTCCAGAAATTAATCTTATTCATTCTTAAAAGAAAAAAACATTTTTAATGCATTTGATAAACCAATGTGCAAATTTTTTGTTTGTGACACCACCACGCTCATATGATTCCGCTAATATTTTTTGGGTCGGCGCCCAGAATATTCGTCTTCAACTACGGTTAAACTATGGCTTCTTTGGAATTACTTGGATAAATAGTTTCAGTTTCTCAACTGATGTTAATTTCCTCTAATGGTTGGGGCACCAGTCTCAGTTCAAGTGACCTGTCCAGTTTTTAGGGGCAGAAAGCTTGTGAAGCATTCTTACTCTGCGGGCATTGTCCTCCGTACCTGTCGAGCTTTCTCTGCCTCCAGTTTCCTCCGGCTTCACACTCCATGTATAGCGTCGAGTGGTAGTCTGGAGCCGAAGTGTTTGAAGGCGAGGACGTTCGTCAGTTGGGTTCAAGACTCGATAAGACTACGAGGAGTTGAAAACCACGAAAGATTCACGCGCTGTCGGCCTTCCGTTCTCTGACGCCTTAGGTGTGTATGAGAGTGATTAGGGGACGAAGCAGCCGGTCTCGGCGCGGCATTATCCTCGCCCAGCGGGGCGGCGACTGCTGTTGTTTGCAGTGCTCTTCGTCTGTTCTTTGTCCCTGCTCCCGACCTGCTTCCTCACGGTGACCGACAGTTGCACAGTTTCCAATCTCAGCCAACTCTTCTCTAACACTGTGACTCGGTGAACGCTAGTTTCCACGACTTCACGCACAGTAAATTCCCCATTTTTGTCCTACCTTGGAAACCATTTCCTCTACCCTCCCCCCTGCCAATAATAATCCAAAAATATGGATTTCGTATGATACGTTTGCTTTGAATGGTTGAAATTAAGTACAAATTGAGGCTATGAGATATCCCTTTCATAGACAATGCTTGTGCCTTCTGGTATCAGCTAGTGTTCGGCAGTATTAATGTAAATTCACTTCCCATTGTTCATACCTTCTAATATTCATAATAACATTCATCAAAGAGCTTGGCCTATCTCCATAATTCTTTATCTTGCTACCAGGAGCATTTTTTATAGAATTATTAATTTTAAAAATTTGGACATTAGTTGGGTGTTAACTAGTGCTTATTTTCTCAGCAGGAGTGTTACCTCCCTTGGGAACACAAAATACTTGGCCGGTTCGTTTGAAAGGAATCACAATTTGTATAATTTCGTCATTATTATTTAATCTAAGTGTATATCTACAAAATAAATCCCATGGACTACTTATAAATCCTTTTATGTAATAGGTCGTATTGTATGTCTTTAATTAGTAAATTCTTGCTTTATTTCTTGCGCATGCTAGCAATTAACTGTATTGGTGTATATATGACACATAAAACATGGTGGTGAGTTGTATTGGCTTTACATGTCTTCTTAACATGCATTTCAATTTTAACCTTTTCCTCCTCTTCATTTTCTCTCCTATTTTCATGAATGAAGCCCTAATTAACTCTGCCACATGCTCATGTGGTGGCTCGAGTAGGAATTACATTAATGCGTTCTTAATGCCGGTAGATAAAGAATCACGAATTTGGAAATCAATCTCGTTAATTACTAGTTATATGACCATGAATACATATAATAAATATATGTTAGAAATACTTGCGGGTTGTCCCTAAAACTTAAAGATGTATTGTACTGACCACCATCAGAGGTACTTTGGAATGTTAAAAAATTAACAGGTTTCTCTTTGGCCTCCCCTGTAATATATCTTCCATTAGGGTGATGGAATCGTACGTGTGAAGCCATTTCACTGGAGGTTTAACGGCCGTAATTGGCCAATTCTTTCCATTAGCACTCTCCCTTTTTCACTGGCAATGAATAAAGTAGAAGTTTCTTAAAGAACGCCGAGCGGGAGAGAATGGCTGAGAATCGGACGAGGGGCAGGGCCGTGCGATAAGGGAAGGCCAAGCGGTGGAGAGCTTAAGGGGCGGCGAAGAGTTCCGGGAGGTGAGTTTGGGACTATTGTGTGGCACCTCTATCGTAGAGGTCAAATCGAGAATGGACTCTCCGGAGCAATCTCCTTTCCACGAAAACTATAGAGGCAGCTGAAGTAAGTGAAGATCATGTCCCATTATTCTATTTCTGACACACTTTCTCGGAAAAAAATGTATAGCACACAAATTCAGACACTTGCTCTTTTCGCGCGCTCCCTTGCTGCGAGAAACCAAGAATAATTTTTGGGATTTCTAGTATTTTTGTGGGGTGTATGGAGTACGTTGTTGCTTTATTGATGAATTTAACTTCTTTAAAAGGAATTTAACACATTGACGCTCGATTTATTTATAAATAAAGATCATTGTGCACAAATTCTGGAACTTACTCCTTTCGCGCGTTCCCATCCTACAAGTAACAAAGAATAATAGAGTCGGGATCTTAATTTTTTTGTGGGGTGCATGAAGTACATTCTAGCTTTCTTGATTAATTTAGCTTCTGTAAAAAGAAATGAAATGTATTGCTGCTCAATTTGTAGACAGAATACAAAGCTACGTTATAGTTAAGCCACGAGATGTTTCCATGAAAGAGATGAAATTAGTGTTTGTATCAGGGTTTTGCTGCATAAATACGCCAATGACATTATGTTGATTCCTAACTTAAGGTTGATGTGTGTCTCTATATTTCATTATATATTGTTGGTGGCATAAATACTCTTATGAAACATTTTAACTGATGTAAAAATCGGCCAAGCTGACCTGATCGCAATTACTGTAAAATGGAATGAAATATATGGTTTCTCAATTTGTAAACAGAAAGCAAAGCTGCTTTACCGTAAATTTGCGAGATATTTTTATATATAAGGTAAAATTAGAGTTTTTACTAGATGTTTGATGAATAACTAGGCGAATGGCATTCATTATTTGATTCCTTTCTTAAGGTTGCGGTGGGCCTCTGTCTTTAATTATATATTGTTGGTGGCATTAATACTCTCAAGAACAATTTTAGCAAATTTAAAAACCGGCCAAAAGTACTATAGAGTTGGAGAAATCGGGCGCTTCCTCCATGTTACTCCGTACTGTGTTCATAAAAGTCTCATCGCGTGGTAGAGAATCTTTTAAAAGAAAAAGACTTGTGCCTTGTGGGACATGGGTTTAAGGAGGCGAGCACACAACTCGACAACGCGGGAGATGGCGCACATGAATAGGGCAGCTACCGCTCCCGACTTTTCCTCGGCAACAGCCTCGCTCTTGATTCGGCCAACCGTCCTCCGCCCCTCGTCGACGAGCCGCACCCGCCTGCTCCCGACCAAATCCCACACAATCCAAATCTCAGCCCGCTCAAACACACATCCTTCCTTCCCTCTCCTCCGCTCTGCTCCCTTCCCGCACCCGGGGCCCTGCCCGCACCCAAATCCCATTCAACCTGACCCACAGAGTGAGGGGAGAGAAGGACTGTTGGGAGTGATTTGTGGAGGGTACCCAGTGTGTGCCGGCGCGTAAATTTAGGAAAGCGTGACTTTCAGCGTAATCATGGCAAAGGAGGAGGAGGAGGAGTGTGGAGGGCGTAGTGGGGGTGGATGGAGTGAGGAGGGGGTGGGCCGAGGGCGGGAAGGGTCAACAGAAAGAAGAATGAAAGAGGGAAAGGGATGGAAGAGAGGGTTGATTCTGGAACGGAGGGAGAATTGATGGGGATCAAAAGGACGAGGGAGGCAAGAGGAGACTCAAGGGAAAAAGGCAATGAGGAGAGGTTGGACTGTGCGATATACGAAATCGTGCATCGAGTTTCGATTTTAAGTACATATCGTCAATGATTCGCTAAATAGTTCATTTGGACTCAAATCGACCAGATTATCCCTTTTGATGCCGGAGCACATTGGGCTAAAATTGAGAAAAAGTGGAAAAAAATGTGTTTTCAAAATAAATATTCTGTATATATATGCACTGCAATACATTAAACTAAACTGGGATATCACTTGTGCTTATATTTGACCACTTTTATCGATCAATTTCCTTCGATATGCTACCCCAAACTAGGAGTACGCTCAGCTGCATTTGTACATCAATATAATACCGCGAAAAGCCGCGTAATAGCCGCGTAAAGATGTAAGGTTTTGGGAGGTGAAATGGTGGCGTGTATTATGGGAGTGTATTTATTGAGCTCAGTTTTTATTGTGGTGGCTTATTGCCCGCGGAAAGAACGAGTTTTTGTACCTATCTGTTCGGAAATGTATCTCTCTTATTTTACGCGTCTGTTAGACCTAAAGATGTAATATGGCGTCTTGATAATATTCTCTGTGTCGCTCTGAAACACATGAGTTCTGAATTTCTCTATGCCTAGCGAGTAGCCTCCGAGTCTTGTAGTGCGCTTCTAGGCATCAAACTTTTATTGAATTGATCTTAGCTACTTCAACAATGGATAAAAATATGTAAACATTATATGTATCACTTTTGTCAGCAAACTGTCCTCTTTTTGTCTTTGTATTGACAAGTTGTGTATCATTCAATATCAAGGTGGTAGGTATCTATTTTTAAGGAGTATACGTTGTTGGCAGAGTAATTTCTTACTCTGTTTTCCACCAGGGATTTCATAAAGTGTTCAGCAGAGTCCCAGGTGAAATTAAGGATTCCCAAATCAATCATTTTTTTGAACGTTTGAGAACTTTTGGCACAAAATTGCACATTTAACCAGTTCAGGCAGTTTGGCTTATGACTGCAACTGTTGAACGACTAGCGCGCCCCTCTCCAAAAATCCGTCTATTGGCTTCCTTGCGCGTACTGCAGCGTCAAAGTGCTAGAATTGGCAAGAAGTCAGTTGGTGTGGTGAACTTTTTTATATAACATAATGAAACTGCATTTTTGCTGATGAGAAAAAGTTTTCTGCCCATTTGTATTGTATAAACACGAGGTTTATTTATACGGCAAAAATAACATTATTGGATTATTGCTTGGGGTTTCATGTTCATGGAGTGTGACTTAAAACATTTTGATTGGTTCAATAATTCTGACTCGAAAGTTTTAATGCACATAAAATTGTAAATTTACTTTAAAGTAAAACGTTGAAAAACTGTTTTCAAGCATTTGACATTTGGGGCTATAGAGATAATATTGTATTTATATCGATTTCGATATCCCGGCTGTTTGTGAATGGATTTCTATGTACCGCTTACAGTATTATAAGAATCTATTATCATGCTGACTAAAATATTGTCCTCTCAGGCAATGGGCCCAGAATAGAATGATCGCGGTTATAACCTTGGAACGATGACTCCTCATGTACCTTTCATTAACTGTAAAGTTCTTTCAGATACCTTTAACCACCAGTATAGCAGTTCATATCGCCGCATTTACCTTTTCTCTCTCACACATTCTTTAAAAACATCCATGTCCGTATTTTCAGTCGTAAGTAATGGTTTTTGTTGAAACATAATAGAACTACATGATGAACCACGATTAACATCCCATTTTGTTTTAATCTGGAGGACAACTTTGTACGTCTAAGCATTCATATAATTTTGTATTTAAACTTCTTCATTTTTCTATTTCTCCTGTGTAATTTTTATTTTTCTTCCCGTGAAAGGTAATTTGTATCCCCTATTCCATGTGCCAATGCGGCAGCTGTCTGGGCGTTGTGCAATGAAGAGGTAGACGACTCTTCTCCTGAAAAAGTATTTGTTTGTAAAATGACTCTAAGATTGAAAAGTTATCACCGAATATCGTTTCACACGACAATTTATGAGTATCTATACAGAATGAATTCGAATTTCTCCAAGTATCATATT
This sequence comes from Ceriagrion tenellum, assembly GCA_963169105.1. NCBI lineage: Eukaryota > Metazoa > Arthropoda > Insecta > Odonata > Coenagrionidae > Ceriagrion > Ceriagrion tenellum. The sequence continues at coordinate 55,021,338 of OY720643.1, read as the reverse complement.
TTACGTGCAGTTGAATATCAATTCACTTAATTAGGTTTCAATAGCATTATATATTTTCGATTATCGGCGGATTCTGATGATTTATTAGACATAGATCTCGAATACATTCCCATTTTAGTTATAAAATTTATTCCTATATACATAATTATTGAATTTTCCTCACAATTTCATGCTTTCAACATCTGCCAAAATTTTTCATAAATTTTTCTGTACATTTTCGTTTTCGGTAGTGTAATATTGTCTAATCATGTGTCTAGGGTGGTGACTTCTCTTCGTAATAGAGTATTACAGACGGTTTGAGGATAAAGCTCGCTCTAAGCTTCTGGGAGACAACTTTTTGGGGTCATTGGACAGGGACACGGCCATGGTCTGAGGGTTGGAGGACAAGGGGTAGATAGGTAGGTACGAGTGAAAGAAGAATTAGCGAGAGGACAGAGTGCACGAGGGAGACAGAAAAGGGATCCGGGAAGCAGAGGAAGATTCGGGGAGGGAGCTTTGGAGAATGGGCGGCAGTCAATAGATTTTTATCATCTCCGGGGACCATGCATCAAGCGATAAGTTAGCGCCACTCCCCACTTTTGCAAGGCGCCAGGGGAACGGTTTTCTGCCCGTAGCCCGCTCACTGCCCGTTCTCAGGATTCAATGGCCACCGAAGTGACAAAACCTAACAAATTGCGGTTTGCGAAAGGCCAACTTCACCCATCGACTTTCCATTGTAATGGAATACCGAAACTGCTTTGGGTGAATTTTATCGTGTTTGCAGGTCGCAGTATTAGCTCAATCATTTCAGTTAAACTCTACGCTCTGCGTTCGTATCAATTTCACGCTGAGATATTGCCTAGAGCGAACATGTAATAATGTTGAAACCTGAAAATACGTCGTACCTAGTTCTCTATTGTCGCCTTAAAATTGCGTGTCACTGGTAGTGACAATGTACCAGACTCCAAAAAAATTACATGAATATCCTTTGCCTAAGTTATGTATGAGGATATTTCGTACAATGAAAATTGCTGAAACATTCACCTTATTCTTTTATGAAAAGAAAAAGAACTCGCCAAGCAATTTGCGGAACAATTGTGAAAAGTAATCTCTTTACGTGAGGTGGAAGAGATAAAGGTAAAATTTTGAGGAGTTGCTAATGAATTAAATAATATTAAATGGTTTGGTTAATCTTTTCTGTCCTGATTCTTCACCTCAGTTTAATGTGTCCGCGTATAATTTAATATTTTTTTTCCTTTTCATTTGTTGAGCTAAATTTCCTTTTTAACAGTTATTTGTTTAACAGTTTGATATGTTTAATGTTCGTTTTTCTGTTAGAAGAAGAAATTCAGTTCTTTTTCCACATTGCTAAATGATAATGTTGTATATGTCTATTGTTAGCAATTCATATGACAACTTCCCTTTTTTGTTTCCTGATTGGCTTGTTCCCATATTAATTGTCTTGCACACCACTGTATATCATTTCTATGTTCCAAAGGAGTTCACTCCTAGAACAATAAACGAGTTTATTATTATTATTATTTGAATTCTTCACTTCTCAGCCTTTTTAAGGGCTGGGAAACATTCACCTATCCCGGGTGCAAGGCACCAAAGGGATTAGGCTCAAGTACTATTTTAATGTTCATTTAAAAATCTTCGTACTATGGAGCACGTGTTAATTATTGCCGTTTTTTGAATTTTCATGTACAAATGATTTTCTATTCCTATTATTTCCAAGCTTTTGTGCAAGCTTTTTGGTATTACACCAGTCGCGGATATTATTATTGGTACAATTTTAACTGTTTTTTGGTTCCATATTTCTTTTATTTCTTCAGCCAGAGGAATATATTTCTGTATTTTTTCATTGTATTTAGCCTCTAAATTTTCTGTATTTGGAATGGATACATCTATTAAGTATGTTCTTCGGTCTTGTTTTAATTGAAGAGTTATATCCGGTCTATTGTTTGGGCGAGGGCGGTCCGTTATAATACTTCTATTGTAATATATTTTGACAGCTTCATTTTCTATTACAGGCAGTGGAGTCATTAGGTACCATGGTTTAGTTTCATGGGATACATTGTACTTATTAACTAATGCAAGATATATTTGTTTGCATATATTATCATGTCGTTGCGTGTATTCCACGCTTGCTAGTACACTGCATCCACTTGTGATGTGTTCTATTGTTTCTGACTTGCTATTGCATTTTCGGCATTTGTCATTCACGTTGGGTTCTTTAATTATGAATTTACTGTAGTTTTTTGTTTTAATTATTCTATCTTGTATGGCAATCATAAATCCTTCTGTTTCTGCAAAGATATCTGATGTTAACCATTTATTTGATGCCTTTTTGTCAATGTGTGGTTGCAGAAGATGGTTAGCATGCGTCCCATGTAGCGTTTTGGCTCTCCACCTCTCAAGCTTCGAACTGTCAGAATCTTTTTGTATCACTGTATTTCTTTTGCTTAGTTGTAAGGGAGAGTTATCTATTTGTATTAATACTTTATGCATTTGGGATTCTTTTTCTCTCGAGTAGAAGTAATTTCTTAAATTTTCTATTTGCGATTGGTGTGAGTTTTTTATGTCGATAAAACCTCTTCCTCCTTCTTTTCTGGGCAGCATAAACCTTTCTATTGCAGAGTGTTGATGGTGCTTCCTATATTTAGAGGCTACTGTTCTCATTAGTGTATTGAGAGAGTTGAGTTCCGTATCCGTCCATTTAATAATGCCAAATGAGTAGGTTAGAAGTGGTACTGCAAATGTGTTTATAGCCATTGTTGTATTACGTCCATTGAGCTCTGTTTTTAAGACTTTTGTTAATCTGGTTTTGAATTCACATTTTATTTCTTCTTTTATCTTCTTGTGAGCAGTTATTGGATTTTGAATGAACCCGAGGTATCTGTAGTATTCATCTACCTTCATAGGGTCTATTACCTTTTCACTCTCAGTAGCATATTCTTCATGTTCTTTTACCTTTCCTCTTATGATACAACATGTTTTGCATTTTTCCACTCCAAAACTCATGCGGATATCATTGCTGATTATTATTATTATTATTATTAATATTATTGAGGTTGTGAGGCGCCATTATTGGTCTCCCCCGTATTTTTCTTTGATTTAGATTTTGGGAAGAATATAGCGATAATAATCCTGTTACGCAGTGTTTTATATAATTAAATATCCTTTGCCTAGGTAACTTATCAGGTATTATTCATAAAAATTGCTGCTACTTGTAACCTTCACATTATACTCTCCTGAAAGGAATGAGTACTCGCCCAGTGAATCGCAGAACTATAGTCAAAAGTACTCACTTTACATCAGTAGGAAGAGGTAAGAGTAACGTTATGATGAATTGAAGGCATATTATAAATGGTTTAGATAATACACCAGGGTTGAAATTCGCTATGAAAAAATCATTTGACTTGACCGGGATTCGAACCCGGATCTCCAATTGCCGGTCAGGTGTCGCCTTGAAGGAAGATGGCTTGGTGGTGTAACTGGCTAACACACCTGACCGGCAATTGGGAGATCCGGGTTCGAATCCCGGTCAAGTCAAATGATTTTTTCATAGCAAATTTCAACCCTGGTGTATATGCACCCGTGCGAGTGACTTCGTACCACATCATTTGTTACATGCAATGTTTGGTTTAGATAATGTTTTTGGTCCAGGTTTTACATCCCAATCTATGGTGCCCGCGTATAATAGTGGTGTGTAAGGCGCATTTTTGGTCTCCAGCATAGTTTTTTTTATTAAGATTTAGGAAATAAACGATAATAAAAAATAATAGCAATAAAATTCCTATTACACAGTATCTGTATAGCTAGTGAAGTTCCACTATGCTTCCTTGCCGCACTTAAGATAAATTGATTTTCCTATTCGCTTATATATAAATACTTCGGTACAATAAAATTTTATACTCAACTTTTACCGTAATGGAACGCATTTTGCTAATGGTCTGCGAAAAAACCGATTAAGTACATATTTCCTATCATATAGTTCGTGACTTCACCGAACCTTCGTAGCCATTTTGGATCGCGTGACTGATAATTGAAAATAATAACTGTTTCAGGCGATGACTCGCTGAGCAATTCTTAACCTCACTGTTGTGACTCTTACGGTCATAAAATATTAGAACTGCTATTAACAGAGGATTCTAGTAATTTGAAGGCAATAGACTTCGAGATTATCGCAGACGTAAATATAGATGTTACCGAAAATAGTTTGCCGCTGTGAAATACGTTAAATTTTGGATGGTCATGATTTTGAATCACGCAAGCTTAAAGGGCGTTCTCTCAGCAATATTGAAGTATACCTTGGCAGGTAATCAAATTAAGAAGTTTGATTTGAAATAATATTTTCATTCACTTTTAAGGTTTTAGTGCTCAAGTATGAAGGTAGTGCGAGCGAGATAGTTCCCTAATCAATATAGAGACCATATTCGATATATACGTTTTAATTTCACCAACTGTGAGACACACGAATGAAATATTGCGTTATTTATGCTGCAATAATGTTTTACATTACAGAAATTGTTAGAAATCAAATGCAAATATCTAAATAAGTCTTTGACTTGACTCATTTTTTTCTCGCGGTACGTTTGAAACTCCATCAAAAACGGAAAGTTTATTGTGATCCCGAAGAGTTTACTGCGGTGACAATATGGTTCATTTTCCAAAATAGTTAATAAAACACATAGACTACACACTTTTGATTTTGGGACGAGATTTAGGTGTTATAAATTTCTCATTTGTTAATTAAGGTCTCTCAGGAATGCATACAAGGCCCATTTTCCATGTAAAATGGCTGAAGGTTTTGCCAAATATCTCGGAAATTGATATAATAAGGAGATAAATTTTAGGTGTCAATGGGAGGGTGATGCATTTTTCTTTAAAATGAGGCCAAATTTCGTTGATTTCTGGGTAAAATTATACTTCGCTCAAACCTACTAAGGTATAAACCTTTCAGTCTTCTATTCTTCTTCCAATAGTCCTTAAAATGACTTGACACTTGATTGAGAATGTGTACTCGATAGAAAAAATATTCAATAAAATAGCGAAAAATGCATGTACAAGAAAAGCAAATAGGATATATTCTATGCAGTCAAATTAATAAAAACACTTACTGTGCATGACTGATTTATGAGTACTCATCAATTAATCAGCTAGTATCGAAATCCGAATGCGAAATAAAATTTAACAGAGTGCTCTGCAATCAATAGATAATGACAGCAACGAATTTCAAAAATATTGATATTGCCATCTTGAGCTTTCTTTCCAGTTTTTTTTCCTGAATTATTTGTCTGCTTCGGAAATATGCATATTTAGTTTACTATTTGTATAATTTTAATACATATTTAATAGCCAAATAGTAAACTATTACCTAGTAAATAATTAGCAACTAAATGCTAAAACACTATCTAACCAATGCATGTTTCGAGAGTCTTTTGTCCTGATTTTCAAACAGTTGGTGGGTATTCTTGCTTAAATCCGGTAAATCGTCCATTGTTTTGTGATATCCAAAAGAAGGTATGGAAAGAGGAGGGATAACTAATATTTTTGTGAATTCGACCGTCAGGCTACAGTCTGATGACATAATGCCCACTCCCTCTATCTCAATGGTTGTGTAAGTGATAAGAATAAACTACAACTGACTTATGTTTCTTGAGATGGGAATCTAGGCAGAAATATCTGTAACACTACCAAGTTTTATTGAAAAACTGGGATAATTGTATTTCATTCATCGGTTGTTCAATCCTAAGATTTGTTGGATACAGCCCTCCACCCCTAGTTCCCTTACCTCCCGGTATTTCTTCCTAAATACTTCCCTCTTTATTTGGTTCGTTAACTTATTCCTGGGTCTTCCTCTGGGGACTTCTTCCTCCATATAATCTTCAATTATGTTCTTCACAAAACCCATTGTGCCTCATTGTGTGTCCAATCCATCTTGTTTTTCTATTCTGTATGGTGTTTTCTATATGTTCCTTTCCTCTTCCACTCTTCTGCTCACTACATCCTTTATTATTTTGTCCGTCCATTTTATCATAGCATCCTCCTCCAGCACTAGTTTTTGAAGGCATCTTGTCCTTTCTGGTCGGCTTTTCCAATGGTCCATGCTTCTGATTCATGAGGAGCTGAATTAATTTACATACTGTCTCTTGGTTTGTAGTCGTGTCATCTTTAAGCACAGTAGTTACCATATTCCCATAAACACCGTCTTAGTTTGGGCTATTCTCCGCTTGATTTCCGTTTATCCTGATCATTTCCTTGATTTACATTTAGCTGTATTTATCTTGATAATTTTCCGATGATTTCATCTGCTAATCTAGAAACTCTTTTGTATAAGTGAATTTATATTGAATATTTATTACTTGTTCTGGGCTCATGTCCCTAAAGAAAAAAAATATATATACATACTGACGCGAGACAGTGGATAAAATAAGAAACAAATAATGAGCATAAAATGGCAATGACGAATAGATGTATGATACATTAAATTTTTGAATAGAATTATACAATGTACATAAGAAACAGTTAACAAGCATGCAAGGTAAACTGCAAAGCGTTACATATAATGAATGCGAAAGTCAGCAAACGAGTTCATGATATAAGGATACAACTACAACATTAAAAATCAGAAAGTAATGCATTATAATAATTCATTTTGAAAGTAAAGAGAGAGGGACTATTTTTTTATATGTTTAGATAGATTATTCCACAGACGACACGCTATTACGTTAAAAGAATTTTGGAACTTAGTCGACTTATGACTAAGAAAATATAAAAATTCTGAATCACATCTGGTACAAATTTTACCAGTGGATGGCTTGGTAAGAAGTATGAGTAGGTAAATAATGCGTCGGCCTCTCATTGTTTGTGTTTCATTCGAAAGATCCGACGAGAGTAGGACGTAGGAGAACGGGTGAACACAGGGCGTTACGGATTCGGAAGGAAGATTCGGGGATACGAGGGTTTTCGGGACGGCTTGTCTTATAGAGAGAATGGGAAGGGAAGGCATTCAAGGGTTTTGCAACTCAGATTGAATCTAGGCGGAGGTTTTCGGAGGAGGTGTGAGAGGGCGGAGGTCGGGGAGGAATGCCGTCCAGGTGGGTCGTGCCCCCTTTCCCTCCTTTCGATTTTTTTCCCCATCCCCTCCCGGCATTCAGGAAAAGGGTCTACGGACAACGTCCCCCCTTCTCCCTCCCCCCGCAGCACTCAGTGAAGTTTCTCCCTCGTCGAGAGACAAGGGGCGGGAAGAAGATTGGGCTCTGCGTGTCAGGGCCCTGTTTCCAGAAGAGAATGAGGAGGTCCTTTCCACGGGTGAGGGTAGAGTGGACGGCAGCAGGGTAACATACAGTGTCCACAGATTTCATTAGTGGACAACACGGGAATCTTTTAATCGTATGGTTTGAGGTCGAGATTTTAGTGAGGAATAATTCGTGGGTGCATTAGGAAGACAACGTGGTAGTGATGAAAGAAAATTGTCACTAAATATTAAGATATTTTTTATCAAATATTTTCGGAAAGCATGATATTTCATCGACAGTTTACTTTACTCGTATTCATTTCCCGAGTGGCCGAACTTTTACTGGAATTAAAATCATAATTTTGGTGTGATTAAAGCGCTCGGTATGTTAAAGGCTTTGAGGAATAACTGGTCACATATAGTGGAGGCTTTCAAAACTCCTTATTACGTATTTGTAATTTCTCTGAGGATAATCATTTTTCCGTCTTTGAGTTATGTACTCCAATTGACTGCGTACAGCATTTTCGGTAAATATACTAGATACTGCTCAGTATTTGGTCTTTCTGGAAAGTTTTTAATTATCCGTTATGCTAAATAGTGACGTAAAGCTATTAGACTATGAATATTTTTTCTTGCATTTATGTGAGCTCAAACGTATTTCAAATTCAAGCCTTGATAAATGGTTTTGATTGATTTTTAACATTGTACATTCAACAGTTTATTCATTCCATTAAATATGGAATGCGAGAATGCCATAGAAACTGAGACTGCTAGAGGCCAAACTCCTATGAACTTAGCTCAGCTTCACTGTATTGCGTAATCCGTAAAGTTAATTTGTGACGATGAAGCACTCAATAATGGAAGAGATTGGAAATCTACAAAACAAATGAAAAAATACAGTGAAATTAATAGTGAATTCTTGAGGACAAGGCGAAAATATGACAGCAAAATAAAAATAAGAATGATTGATTTTTCACCAAAGCAACAGCAACCTTTGAAGGACTAAAGTTGATTTGAATTTTCATGAGTCGATTTGAACTAAAGAAATGATGAAATGATGGTCTAATGATTTGTTTGGCTTTTACATTATTCTTTAAGGAATCTATTGTCACTACAAAACCGGTTAGAATATAAAAAACATTGCACAAACGTAGTTCTATTTACATCAACACAAATTACCTTGCAATGGAAGTCAGAGATTTCTATTCGCATCCAAACGGTTTATTTTCCTCGGCCGGATGTGCGAAATGAGTGAAACTATGAGGGACGATGCGGTCGGCTGAGTTGGAGTGAGCGGTGGTCATTCCGATTGGACCGCTTTTTCTGCTCGCGGGTTTTCCCTACTCATCCTGATGGGGTTCACCCATCCCATAACCCCTTCGACCACTCCCCCCTTCCCATGTCTCTCCGACAATCAATCCGCGCCATTCGTCCCCTCTTTACCCTGCCCAGGGTTCACTCTAACCCTCACTTCCGCGAACACGGCCATTTATCTGAGTGTCCCAGCCTCCCACTGACGCCACCCTCGCTCTGCCCTGTTTCGCATGGAACCCTCTAAACCTGTACTCAATATATGTGATGGCTGCGAGAAGCGACGTTTCGCCCTGTTCCTCGGTTCGCTTCTGCTCGATTGCGGTGCAGGCTGTATTGTAGAGTCCTTGCGAGTGTGCTTCTATCACGGAATCACCAAACAAGATAAATATAAAGGAAATGGTTCCAGACTTGACTTTGTAGAGGTAATTCATAGTAACTTAAATAAAACTTTGTATACTCCACTAAGATAAATATAAATAGGCCTCTGCAAATAACAGCAAATAATTGGGCAACGTTTTAGGAAAAAATATGCAAACGCAGTCGTTTTAAACTTGGTGAAAATTAATGGACCTTAGGATTGGTTTCGTTTTTTATTAGTCTTTAAGAGCTTAGTAGGAGAATGGTGGTAACAAAAATTACCTTCATCAAATGATGGGCCTTCTCAAAAGTAAAGAAAGGTCCAGTGCTTTTGATAACGACTTGTACATCTAGGCTGTTTATATGTGTTTAGCTGTGGGTGGAGTAAACATAAAGTCTTTCGATACAATAAAAAATCTTGGAATCACCTAAACTTCTGGTATATCTTGAGGAACAGAAATAAAAAATATATACGGATCAGTATTAGAAAAAATAGGTTTTTTTTAGCGTATAATAGGAATGCTCTCGGATGAAAAAGTAAAAGAGAGATGCTACTTCTCTCTGGTTACACCACACCTCGAATACGCACCAAAAATTCGGAGCCTTGATAAAAAAGATTTTGACGAAAAAAATAAATAAAATAAAAAGAAAAACTACACGATTCGTAAAAAACTGCTACGTGCGAATATGTAGTGTTTCACAACTTTTTGAGGGATTGAGATGGGAGCCCGTAGAGACTCGGGAGGCTACACGCTTGGCTTGGCTTGCTTGAGAAATTCAGCATTGGTGCGTTTCAGAGCGATTCAGAGAATATTATCATAACGCCTCACTACATCACAAGGTCAGACAGAAGCGATAAAATAAGAGAGGTACATTGTCGAACAGATAGGTACAAAATCTCGTTCTTTCCGCGCACAATAAGCAACCACAATAATAATTGCGCTCCACTAAATACACTCACAAAATACACATCGCCGTTTCTCTTCCCAAAACCTTATCCCTTACATCTTTACACGGCTGGTGTCCTAACACCCCCTGCCACATGCCATGTGGCGGAACGCAGAGTAGTATGTAGTTGTCGATGTACATTGCTATTTTCTAGGGTTCATGACTCCAGGTGGACTTAGAATAAAAAGTAACAAATGAGGTATTGGCTGAAAATCTCTTTAAAATTAACAAATGTTTAGCTTTAATACTATAGGAATATTTTCATACAAACTGATATTACTATTAATTTTCCACTTATAGAGTATAAAAATGGATCTTTCATTCCTGTGTACTCAAATCTTAGCCGGATTTTAAAAGAGCCTCTATTTGCAGTAATGCCCTGTCGCTCGTTTCCCACCGCTTCAGATAAATTCAATTTTTGCTTCATAATATTCCCTTCCACTCCTAAAGCTAATAATATTTCTCAACTCATACGTCTCTTTCGCTGAGTGTAGGCAAGTTTTGTCGTTGTATCTGCTTTAAAAATGCACACTAGTTCTTATAAATACCACCATTTTCCTTTCATCTAATTGCTAATTACGCTATGTGGCATTTTAAATGTATTGCAAAAAGAAAGAGGAGATGCATGAGTGTCAGTACTGTTATTTTTGCTACGAGCCGTTGATTTAATGTTTTTAAAGGTTTCGCCCCATGCTAGACGTTTTAGCGAGGTTCCGCTCGTTACCGTTGCTCTTAACAGCAAACCTTTAATCTACTTATTTCTTTCCGTCCCCGGCTCAACTCTTTTGCATCCAACTCCCGTCTCAATTTTCGCACACGGTTTGCCCCTTCACCGCCGCGGCCTGCCCCCGCCACTCCCGTGGGGGGAGGGGGGAGGGTGGGCTCTGCCCCGAGTTGCCCTCGCCCCCCCTCGCCAGCAAATCGGATCGCCTCCTTCGCTCATCTATATTCCCGTCCAACCGCTCGAGTCTTAACCTTTCAATCTCGGAACTTAGCATAATGGTCGGAGAAGGTTTCGCTTTGCAGAGTGGACCCTCAACCCCCTCCAATCCTCTGAAAACCCTCCCTCTCAACCCCTTCCACCTCCCCCCCCTCGCCCCGCCCCCTCTCCATGGCAACACACGAGCTGTACAAATCGCTGCGCCACTCCTACCTCTTCCTCTTCCCCGCTCATCCTCTAACCTCGTTTCCCATCCGCAGTCCTCGCAAGTGTTCCATGGTCGTCGCGAATTTCGCAAACCCTCCGGGAAAATTTCAATCCCACATTTATCGAATAGGCTCTTCCCTGTGTCATACCTTTGAAACTCAGTCTCATTTGATGAACTAGACGCTTGATTGTGCATTTCATAATATTTTTCCCTGCTTCACTGTCCTCTTGTGAATCTACCTCACGTGTATTTCTCGCGTGATTTCTTAAGTATTCTGTGGATGGGGTGGAGTATGGGTATAAAACCTACTTGAATCCCATGGTTTCGAAATTTTAATAAGGAAAATTTCAATCCCTTGGTTTTCGGATTGGCTATTCCCTGTGTCATACCCTTCAAACTGTTTCCCCATCTCATCAAATAAAGAGATGAAACAAAGGGTTACCCGCGCCCCACTTGACAACCTGCACTTACCACAACACCGAGCTACTTCTTTTTCTGGTTCAAGCAACCCGTATTTGGAACATAATACCTCTGGACATTAGGCTCGCCCCTAACGGCAGATTCAGAGAAAAATTGTACTTGTACCTTTTACGCAATAAGAATTGTTGAAAATAATATTATAAACTGTACAATAAAATACCAACAAAATTTTCGAATTAAGTAATCCATTAGTAAAGTAATGCCTACTGGGGTGGAGGTTGGTGCGATGGGGGTAGGTGACGAGGGTTGTCATTTTTGGTGCCCCGGCCAACCGTCCACCTCAAGCGAGCGGTAAAGTGTATCGGCATACATGCCTATTGGTTATATATATATATTGCCCAATACCATTATTATTATCATAATTTGTTTCTATTTAATTTAGCACCTGAGAGAGTGAAACTATTATTTTTTATTTTTTTCTGTCTTTTTTGCCATTCTGTTGTTTTTTTCATTCGGTAGATTATCCTCAATGTTAACATTCTTAAAGTTTTGTAATATTTTCTGTAACTTATGTAAAAATAACTGGGAGAGTGTGCTTATTTCTAAAAATGTAATTTTGTTGAACCTAGAGTCCAAAGGACTAGGTTCTTGAAATGATTTCTATTCTATTCTATCTCATTTGATGGACGAGACGCTTGATTGCACGCTCCATAATTATTTGACCTGCGTCATTGTCCTATTGTGAATTTACCCCTCAAGTATTTCTCTCGTGATTTCTTAATTATTTTAGTGGGTGGAGTAAATATAAAACTTACTTGCATCCCATAGTTTCGAAAGTTCAATAGGGAAATTTTCAATCTACTGGTTTTCGAATTGGCTCTTCCCTGAGTCAAACCTTTAAAACTGTTCCCCCATCTCATTTGACGGACGAGACGCTTAATTACACGTTTCGTAAAGTTTCATAAAATTTCCCTCACCAATATTTCTCGCGTGATTTCTTAAATATTCTGTGGGAGGATAAACATAAAATCTTCAGATACAGTGAAATATCTTGGAATTAACTGAACATCTGATATATCGTGGGGAACTCACGTACAAAACATATGCGGCACAGCATTGAAGAAACTAGGTTTTGTTAAGCGTATGATTGGGATTGATGGTTTCCGGCGTAACTTTGTGGAATTTACTAGACATATTGAAAAAATTTACTAGAACTTTGTATTTCCACAGATATTCTGTGGAAATACAAAGTTCTAGTAAATTTTTTCAATATGTATGATTGGGAGGTCCACGGATGAAAAGTTACGAGAGAAATGCTACTTTGCTTATGTTAGGCCACATTTCGAATACGCCGTGAGCATTTGGGACCCTTGTCATAATGTTTTAGCCAAAATAAATATACAATACAAAAAAATGCAGCACGCATCGTTTAGGACTACTATGGGTGAGCATATTGTGTTTCACAAATTTTTAGAGGGATTAAGGTAGGAGCCCCTAGAGACTCGGAGGCTATACGCTAGACTAAGCTTGCTTGAGAAATTCAGAGCTGGTGTGTTTCAGAGCGACACAGAAAATATTCTAATGACGCCTCACTACATTTCTAGGCCCAACGGAAGCGATAAGATATGAGAAATGTATTGCGGAACCAATAGGTAAAAAAACTCATTCCTTCCGCGCACAATGAGTGACAACAATAAAATATGATCTCCACTAAATACACTACCATAATTCACGTCACCATTCCACATCCCAAAACCTTACATTTTTACACGGCTGGTGTCCTAACATCCCCTGCCACACGCCCATGCGGTGGCCCGCAGGGTAGTATGCTGATGTAGATGAGGAAATATGAATTACATAAGAGTCCATCATCGCCATCGTTAGTCACCAATTCTATGGTTGGATTGCAGCAGCTCTCCACTCCTTCCTCTTTCTTCCGCTTCAGTTCTATAATAATAATAATAATTTATTTAACACATACAGGTAACCCCAATTACATGTGTTATAATAAAAATACAATAAAATAAATAAATACATACATGAATCAATCAGGAAAAAGAAAAACAACTGTTTAGGTTCTATTAAAAAAATACGAACATTTTCTTTTTTAGGGACACTAAAGGGTCAGAAATAAAATCTACTTAATCATGTAGGTATATAAGCCCACCAAATTATTTGCTTAATTAATACTTACTTGACCCTCCACTGTAGTTCTTCTCTTTTATTCCTCCCTCCAATATCATTTTCACCATGTTGTTGTGCCGCAAAATGCGTCCAAGAAGTTTGTATCTCCTTCTACGCAGATTTATTGCGACGTGTATTTTAACTCTAGCTCGTCTCAGGACTTTGTCGGTAATGATTTTCTCCCTTCATTTGATCTTCATTATCCTTCGGCTGTTTTCCATCTCCATCGCTCCCAATGTCCCTTGCCCTTCTCCTGTTATTTTTCAGGCTTCACTATCGTTTAAGAGCAGACTTCAAATAAATCTTTTAATAAAGTGCTTCCTTATTTTTAGAATTTAGTTACCAGCTGTTAGTAGAATTTTCTGGTATAAAGGCATGGTATTAATTTAAAAGAAATACACCATTGCTTTAAACGTATTTTACTCACGGAACTCGAAGGTAGCACGAAAGAACGAAAAATGGAAAGGTAAATCTCGCGAGGAAAGCCGGAGTGTACAAATCAGATCACCATTTATAATGAGTTGTGACACGAGAAAATTTTCCTAGTTTGATGAGGACAGAGGAGGGTACAGAGAAGAGCAATGGATTGGGATATACATAGAATCACGCATTAGCCTTTGAATCCATATTGCCATAAACTTTTTACTTTACCACAGTTATTTATTGTAATCGCACATCGCGTTTCTCACCTTGCTGCATCTTCAGGTGCAATATTTAGGTACAATGAAGGTTACAATAACGTAAAAAATTGTACCTGAAGATGCAGCAAGATGCAATACACGTTGTACGATTACATAAATAACTGAGGAGAGGTACAAAGCTTATTTCCATATGGATTCAAATAAAAAATATTTCCATGATGTGACGCCTGTAGGTATAAAGTTCTCCTATTTGCCATTTTACTCATAGGAAACACATTACCGTGGCTTACTTGGGAAACATTGGTTCATATCTTGCCACATAGTATCCCTAAGAATGGAACCCTACACGTAAACGAGTAAAAATTTTGGTCTAGTCAGAACCCACAACCTTCCGCTATAGCTAATTGCTGATTAATTCATAGCTATGTAGCATCATCGCCATCAGGATTTATTTATTCGTGTCGTCATTTTTCTGGTTGAATGTCTTCTGATAATTCCATTGTCCAGAAGAAACATTTTTAATAAACGCTTTTCTACCTTATACAATTAACATTCTCCTCGCATCATTTGATATTTTCACCCAGTGAGTCTTTTTTCTCATTGTTGTCCTATTTTTCCGAAGTGGACTTACGGTTGAAGCAGCGACTAATATGCCGCAATTTCATTCGTCCTTATCTGTCGTTGAATCTTAAGATTTCTAGACTGTTTCCATCAATCCCTCTCTTTCTAATGCTTGTTTCCATACCCTATGGTTGTTCATCATGTGTTCTTTTATCTTCTATTGTCAATATTTTTTTCATTTGGCCTCATTCTAGGGACTTTTCCTTCAATTTTCCTTTCAACTATGTTATTGATCAGCCCATTGTGCCTCATTGTGCCTCATCTAGTACTTTAGGGTTCATAGAAATGAAATATAATTCGTGTTGCTTGAAAGGTAGAATCTTTACTATTATGTTTTCAACTAGAGGAACGGGATAAACGACAACAATGTTCGTGTTAGGTAGAGTTTGAATATTTATCTCTAGTAAGTTCTCCATCCGGTCCTGTTTGTTTTCGAATAATGATACTCAAACGATATCGTACTGTCTACCAAATTTATTTCAAACTCTTACAACACGTGTTTCAACTGTCTAGCAGTCATCATCAGGTAAGACTGTTCTCCTACCTGATGATCATATGACCATAGTCTTACCTGATGTTGACTGCTAAACAGTTGAAACACGTGTTGTAAGAGTTTGAAATAAATTTGGTAGACAGTACGATATAGTTTGAGTATCATTTCTCAATATGCTGTTCTACAACATCTCGCCGGAGAAAGTGGTGTTTTCGAATAGTTGAATTTCGGCTAATTTTGAAATAATCTGTCAATACCTTGTTGTAACATAATGATTTATATGAGTTACTATTTTTTTCATCAAACTATTATGACTGATGCATGTGAGTACCTACTAGAAACTCTAGGGGCATAGAATTAAAACCAGGTATAACTCTTTGGTCTCCAGTTGATGCTATGCATTTATTCTCACTAGAACTATTCAGATAATTGCTTGAGGCGGCGTCCATTTTTCTATGGACATTCAAACAGAAAGACAGCATAGATGAGAGCCAAGGTTGTTATTGGATGCTCGTCAAACTGCTTTTTCATGGTGCGAAAGCAAGGGTGGAGGTGTAGTTATTTTTGGCGAGACTAATTCCGAGCCATCTATTCTTGGGCTTCTCAAAGTCAATTAACCAATAGAAACATGCTCAGCGTTTTCACTGTGTTTTAAACGGTGTGTATCTTGGGTGGATGTGAACTCGGGTGAATGACAAATTGTAAATGTTATTTACCGCTTGCTTTGGTCCATTGGACTGTTGACGCGTGAACTCTCTCTAGACGCTTTAACGCCCGGTTTTTCTTTTTCAAGTGACGAGGGAATTATTTTCCGATCTCTATGGATTTGCGACTCGTTACATTTGCACTCTTAATTTCTCAAATTGTAAGATTATTCATCGGTGTGAATCGTCAACCACGGTAACTTTCGCGTGAATGAAGCCAAATCAATTAACGTCCCTCGGGCTCGAGTGCCTTGTAATGACATTCTCGTTACATATGTTTGAACGAAGAGCTTCCTTATTTTCAAGCTTAAAATGAGAGCTGATGAACGGTTGTTAAGACATATCTCCTTCCCACCTTGTATTATTCTGCCTACTATATTCTTCCTTCATTTTCCAATCAATGGGGAAGATATTTTCCTAATTATCAGTATTTTGTCACTCGCTTCAGTAGATAAAACGGTAAAAGTTTGAGTATTAAATTTCATAAACTAGTCCCTTATATATAGTATTTTTCTGCCCTGATTTAAGGTTTTGTGACTCGCAGCGCGGTGAGCATTTCGTGTTCTAAAATTTCGTCAGGTGCTGCAGTTAGCATCTTGAGCAACAAAACTAAGGCCAGACATTGGCTGGGAAATGATAGTCAAAACGTTTAGCTAGAGAAATCCAGGGGATAAAAACTGGCAACCTCCCAATCAGTCATATCTTTTGTCTTACATATAGTAATCGTCAGTTACATTTATGCCCAATTTAATGCCGAGTAGATCGTCATATCTTGTATCTTATGGTCCATTTCCTTTCAGTGTACATCTTATTCGAAATATCCGCTTTACAGTGAAACTGAGAGTAGTATTCGGATTGCCGCATCTATTCAGGAAACATTGTGTTTGAAACCTTTGCTTTTTCGGCTGATGTCGAAGCCGTTATTTGTAGCTTCGCATGTATACTGGGATGAAAAATATGGCGTTGATTTTCTTTACCTAATCCAGTAAGAGTATGCTCATCATTGATCGTTCAATCCTAAGATAGGTTGACTGCAACCCTCCACCCATCCCTATCTAATGCTAGTTCCCTTACCTCCTGTATCTCTTCGAATGAACTTTCCTCTTTATTTGGTCCATGAAATTATTCCTGGGTCTTCTTTTTGGGACTTTCCTCTCTATTTTGCCTTCAATTATGTTCTTCTTAAACCTATTGAGTCCCAAGGTCTGTCCAATCCATTTAGTTCTTTTTTCTATGATGTTTCATATGGTCCTCTCCTCTTCTACTCTTCTGTACCCTTCATCATTTTTTATTTTGTCGGTACTTTAAATCTTCATCATCCTCCTCCAGCACCAGGTTTCAAATGCATTTAGTCTCTTCTAGCCAGCTATTCCAATGGTCCTTGCTTCGGACCCAAGAATATTCTATTGAATGTTATTTTTCGTAGTAATGGCATTGAATGTAATAACTGGAGAAGTTTGCCTATGTATGTTGGTTTGAAATCACTTAAGAATGTGGTATGGACCTGATATCTATTTAAGTTAGATAGGGTCTGACAGTTAAAGGCATAGGACTCAAAGGTCATCAGTGGCATTAGCACTGAGCGTAGATAGAAGTAATAATATTGTGAAATGGTCGTTAGATGATGTTTTATAAGTTCTGGATCATAGAAGACTTGATTTCTATCCATTATTCAGTATAACTTTGCCTTTATCCTACTATCGCAATCCTCGAAAATCCCTTTCGAACGCACAAAGAGGCCGATTTTGATTTCTTGCCGAATTCAGGCGCAAGCACGTTGTCCCCCGACCTTTCACCTTTCCGCAAAATACGTCTCTTGCACGCAGCAATGCGGGATGCGGGCCTATTGCAAGGTTTATTCACGGATCACGCACTTCGTTCAGGCGAAATATACATACATGGTGTGGACTCGCGTATCCAGAAGTCCACCATCGAAGCACCGGGTAAAGTGCCGTATCTTTCCCTGCTTCCGCTTCTCGTGTCTTCTTTATCGTCACTGCCGAAATCCAGCCGGACGACTCTTGATCCTTGGGCGACATGGCTGGAATTCTTCTCGGAAACAGACGGAAGAAGTATCAATGCCGAGAGGAAATGCTCTCCCCAGGAGCACTGGGTCCCGAGAAATACTTTCGCTCTTTGGTCTACGCCGCCTCCTGCGCCCAAGTCCTTCGTTTTAGTCGGAGCGTTTCGATTCTCAATGTATACAGTACCTAATGAGATGATAAATTGACTTAGCGAATAGACATTACATCGTGTAAATAACTGATATTGGTCATTTGAGTTTATCCATGAAATCAGCATTTTCTAAATATAACTGCTTTTCTATTTAAAAGTCCTAGTTGAAGTTGGATATGGATATTTCCAAGCAAATCTCGTAGTTTCCAGGTTCGATAACTACTTTAATTCGTAAATTATAAGGATGATTCCATCCAAAATTCCTTGCAACTTAGTTCAATCATTGGTTTATTTTAAATTCAACGTTGACTACGGTTTCGATAGCCATCCTGCTACGGTTCAGTTCAAAGTTGGAAAGAAGCTGTTTATGCCGCCTTATATAGTGCTTGACGTCCTGATGCCCGACTTGGTGCTGTGCTGCAATTGGTTGGAGCAGATGACCCTTCTTCATGAGCTGCTGAAGGGGTAGCCCTTGTCTCTACTGAAATTCTCCGGCAATTTCTAATTCCAAACTGTTATATGTTCCATGCCACCGCTTGGTTGATTCTTCTCTCAGTATTGTCGTAATCGATGTAAATAAATATGGACTAGCTTAAGGCTACACCTTCGGTGTAGTTTGCATTGCCTTTCTTTAAATAACTAGTTTGTAAAAAGTCGAATTTCCTCGTGTTAACGCCTAAAAAGTAACACATTAAAACTTCTAATTATACTCACAATGCATAATCTTTAGCTTTTAAATACTAAAAAACAGGTTAAATCCATATCCTAAACCTCGAGAGTCAAAATCAATCGGGCGGGAACAAAACCCTCTATGCACATTCTCCAGCGCAATCACACAAACCACTTCGCCACCCACTCTCTGGCCATCTCACTCTTGCTCGACTTCTAATTCTCTATGCATAAATCATGTTTTGCTAGATCTCGGTCACCTGCAACTTTTTTATATGAAATTCCTACAATCGTCCACCCTACGACTCAAAACCAACACATCTATAAAAAAATTACTATAAACATTTACTAATTCGCTAAATCTCAAGCCTTATGTGGATTTGTAATATCGATGGTTGATATCAACCCCATCGTTAACAGGGCAATAATTTTCCTTTGTCTATGTATCGACAAGGGTTATGTAAAAATGTCGATTTTTTTCTCGGTGTATCTTTATAATTGCGTGGTCATGTACCAGGATAATTTTTGAGTTTCATGGCCGGATGGATTCTCAGAAAACTTGCCTAAAGTGTCCAAAAATGAGCTGATTCTTTGAGGGGACTCTTACCCTCGGAGTCGGCACGCTTGTCTCTCACAAACTCTCTCTCGCCGTCCCTAATTACCGTCGCGGTTCGCAGTTAAATGCTCGCCTTTCTTCCTCGTGTATTTTTTTCCTCCAAAGACAAAAAATAAATGCGAAAGAAGCAGGGATGAGTGTGGAAAAAAGACGCTCGTACGCGGCTGAAGGAAGAGGACCCTCATCTTCAGAGAAAGAAGAGGAATTGGACTCTCATCTTTATTCATTCCGCGTTCATCTTGTGGACACGTGTAAGTCTCCCACTCCAATCTCCTTCCCCATTGCCTTGCCTCGGAGCGCGACGCCTTCTCTCCCTTCCACACTCGCCGCCTCTTTTTATTTCCGTACCCCCAGCGTGCTCGTATTTCTGCCACACCCCCGTGCTGTGTGTCCTGACCCCTTATTCCCTTCTCTTACACCCCTTTCGATTTCATCCAATCTTGTCTCCTTTTGAAAAAGAGTAATTCATCGTATGCGGAAGTATACCCAAGCACCCGGAGGTCCTTTGCCCCCGAAAACCTTTCGTTTCTTTCGAAGTGGTTGTGAGATGTGACGATATATCGACACAAACGCGATGTTTTTATAATGAATAAGAATAAAGGAAAATTTTTAATTGGATAAATTTACTTCGACCTAGGATTTGATGTATTACATCATCATCAGGCCTGATCAGATCATTCCACGCCTGACATGTAGTACATCAAAACCTAGGTCGAATAAAATTTATCTAAGAGGAAAATTCCCTTTTCTCTTATTCATTATAATGAATTCTTTCCACCACTTCAAGCCTGCTACTTTATTTTTGTGCGATGTTTTTATCTGTATTTGAATGGGAAAGTTGGAAATAGCTTAAAACTGTGGAACCGCGTGCAAAAATATTTTATGCATCAAGGTGGATTTGCATTAAAAAGTTTGAATCTCTGTCAGAAATATTGTCTGCAAAAAATTTGGATGGTTTTCTATTACTTTTGATAGTGATTAGTAGCTTAATTTACGTGAAGTATATTGGCAGTTAAAAACCAACATTACTTGCTGATATCATTCGTTATATCATTTCAAAACTGAATATTCTATCTGCCTGTTGGAAACAGGCCTTCTAAAAATCTAAGTGGAATGTTGGGATCATAGCAAATGTATATTAAGACTAAGAAATGATCGCCGTTTGCGATGAAGATTAGTGCTCTTGGTTTTAAAGGCATTATTGGCCATTACGTCAAGCAGGAATATTTTGTATTTTGAAGCTATTATCAAGAATGTGATTGAGGGAAGGATGTTGGGCAAGCGGGGAAGAGGAAGAAGGAGAACTGGTTTCATGGACAGGAATGAAGAAGGGCAGATCGTATGCTGAAGCGAAAAAGGATAAACTAGAGCGAGATAGGCCCCTTACAGTGTAGAAAACCGAGAGATTCTATGACATTCAGCAATACCTACCTTAACCGGTAGAATACTTTTTAAGAGATCGATAAGAATGGCCAATATATAGAAAATTTCGGTGGGAGAGTACTGCCGATAATTGTTTAGGCGTGCGTGATTGTAAAATAACCATGGTTGGGACAATTTCGATGCTCGTTCTCAGTTTGAGAGATTCAATCGAAAATTTATCTCCATATCATGTCACGTATTACTTTTCCTATGAATTCTCGTCTCGTTTAATAATTGTGCAGTGTATGCTGCACTGGTGTTTTTTTTGCACATGTGGTTTATATTGGAGCCGTGGGCAAACCTTTTCCTTTGCCGATACTTTCTCTTTCCCAGAAAAACATTATTTCTTTCCTTCTCCGCCCACGGCCGCGAGTTCTCCCGCGGATGCAGTAAGTTGGGCCGTGCCGCAATATATCTGTCTATTTCATTCCTCGGTGGGTCGTTGGCGCGGATGGGCGCGGTCGGAGCCATTTCGCATCTTCGGTGTAACTCGTCCCGAGGGAAATGAAGGCGCCGTCGTCAAACAAGACGGCTTGGGTCGTGGAGTAACGCTCTCTGTATACATATCGGGGAGACATATCTGCTTGCGTGTGTCCGCCGATGATCCAAATAGGCCGCCGTCGCGTCTTCCTGTTATATCCTCGTCTACACATTCCCGCTACGTGGTATTCTGACTTCCCCGTCTGCTTTCCTGTAAATTTATTTCATCCGCTACTAATTTAGGCCCGTGAAACACCGTCGAGATAGTGAAGGAACTATTATCAAGTTAATGAAGGTTAAAATGGACGTTGGGGTACTTATGATAATCTTTTACGACTGATTTACTGGTCTAGTCTACTTACATGAGCTCTTTCTCCAGATTCACATTGCGTTCTGCTGTTGTGACCTGGATATTTTGTTTGAGTTTCTATCTCTTCCTAATGAAAAGAGTTGTTTTCTTCTATTTTTAAGCATGCATTCGCTTTATTTCTCTTTAAATATATCTGTACAGTTATTTGGCAGAACTCAAATAAGCCAAATGAAACTGTCTAAGCAGTGCGATCTTCAACTTTCCTAGACATCAGTACCTTATTATTTCCCCATCCCATCTATTGTCACCTAGCCGAAAACATTCTTGTCTTGGCTCTCCTATATAATGGCGTGGTACGAAGAGCAAAGGGTCATTAGCATCCTTTCAGGTTAGTCAGGTCATTTTGGTTCTTGGTCATTCTTCGGCTAGTCATGTAGTTGATATCGAGGATTCTAGGTGCGGGCTATGCGGCCCGTGCACCAGTAGCCGTAGCGCCACCCATCCGTGCCTTTACCGGCTACTTCTCTCCTTCCCGATGCATAGTAATGTTCTTATTTGGCTATTCGAAACGCAAAATTTGGTTCATTAAATTGTTCAATCAAATACTTGATTTAAATATACCCTCATTTTCCTTTCATAATCTGTTTGTGACGGTTCGTTCCTCGGCACTAATAGCAAGAATGCACTCATTCGTAGTGTATCGTGTGTTCATGTGCGTCGTCTCCGCGCGGCGCACATAACACTGCCACTCAGAGTCCCATCCGCGAAGTTTCGAAATTAATCAACCTCCTTCCGTCGCTCGCGGCCTTCCAGATCTCTTCATGCGTCAAGGTGAAGGCAGCTATGGCTTCGGGGTCACTTTAACCATATTTTCTGTAAACTTCAATTTAGCATCTTTAAAGTGCGTACAGCAATTCTAGATGAAAATCAAATCGGGTTCCGAGGCTATTTTTACTGTATATTATCCTTGAAAATGGGGATCGTAACATGGGCTCTAATGAAATTAACTCTGATTTCAGCAAAAAATTGTCAATTTAGACAAAAAATCTCATACAAAATATTAATCAAAACAGCTTTTAAGGATCAAAATGCCCAGGGATAAATAAAAGTTGGGCTTTACGTCTTATCCCCCCATTTTATGAAGTTAATCGCGAATTACTACCATAATTGAAGTAAAATCGTGGTAGTTTCTTGCAAATGGCGCTGAAATCGGCTCCTATGGCTGGACAAATGTGATATTTAAAAATTTATTCGTAGAATAATCTGCAAATTTAATACCTTAATATTGGTTTTCACGAGGTAATGCAATTCCTCAGCGAAAGCAGGATTTTTTAACTAAACAAATAAAAATGTGTTACTTAATAACTATTCTTGACTCAAATAGTTAATCCAATACTACCATAGTACCCTTTTTTACCATCAAATATGCCATCTTATCTTCATCAGCAATTTTATATTCTCAGACAAAGTGGTGATTATTTCAATATTTCTATCTGCCTTTTTGTCCATTTCAGTTTATTACTCTCATCCAAACCCACGTATCAAATTTCTGCGTCATGTTCTTATTCATCTTCATTCTTTCTATTCCCCTTTTCGGACCGATAAAAATCTATGCTCTGTCTTGAAATGTTAGCGTTATTAACGTATTTGGTGAAGATCTCAACTATTAATCCTCTTCCGTGAAGAACTTGAATATGCACTTCTACACTCAATAACTTAATTTGTCGAGGTTGATTCTAGTCAAAATGTCTTCTATTTTGGAATTCTTACTCTTTACAGCTCCGTTAGTGTTCCAACGACTTCCCAGCTATACAAATTAGATGACTGATGTCAAAATATTAGAGGGAAAGCTCGTGTTAATCATCGCGTTATCATGGTCGTTACATTAACATGATTTATTATTTAAGCAGCTGAAGTTCAAATAAATATAAATCAGAAACGAAAAACTAACATATTTTTAGCTCCTTTGCTTTGTCTTTCCCTCAAAAACATAACCCATGGAAACCATCTGACAATATGAGATAAAGTCACTGCACGGTTTTTCCTGACATTTTTCTAGATCCGATTTAGCAAACCACGAATCTTATTATGAAGCGAGAATGAAATTAGATGCGTAACCATAAGAGTTGATGAAGGAGGCAGTAAGTATTAATGCAAGTTTACGCTTGTACTATTCATTAAATTGAACTAATAAGTACATCATACAAGTAGTGGTAGTGTTCAGGTTGGAGAGGATCTCCGACAAATTTCCCTTGCGTAAAGGTTTTGATATCTCAAAAGTCCCTATATCTTTTATGATTCTTTGCTAGAGTTTAGATACTTTTCTTATTTATGCGTATAAGTACATATTTCAGGAGGTATCCCAATTATGAGTGGAATTGCTTTGTAGAAATGGCTCATACCGAAGGTAAAAAAGATTTATACTAAGTTAGTTTGCTCGTATTTTCAATAACGATGTTATGCATTGAATCATCTGATCAGATCTCACAATTTATAATTGATTAACTTGTCATCTTTACTACAATATCCTAATTTATTATTTTTTAACCATGAATTTAAAGGAGTTAAACTTTTAGTTTTATGCATGATTCATTCGCAATACCTTCATTAATGCATGTTTCTCTTCCTATATCTCTTGGAACGAGTGGGAGGAAATTGTTGATAATTCGTAGACATGGGGCCTCATCACATCTTTTCACGTTTTTACTGCCTTCAAAATTCTTGCTACTTCATGCCTGTCGGGAGTGTCTCCCTCCCACCCCTTTTCTCCCAGCTACATTCCTCCCTCTCCTTTTCTCTTCGAAGTTCCCTCTCGAGTCGTAAAAAGCCCGGGGCTCTGTCAAGTTCAAATCGCCCGACATTTTGTGGAGCTTTTACGCCGTTTTTACGCGCGCAGCAATTTCTCAACCACAGACATTTCTCAGTGCGTGCCTATCTCTAGATACCTACTAGAAGGAGTCTAGGCTAGAGGGGCTTGATAACGCCGTGCCCGGATGTGTACAGGCATCGCTGTATGATAGCGGGCAATGGAGTGCACGTAATATTTTCTCCGTGCAATTTTTCGCTCAGAAGCTATGTTGATGCTGCGGTGCAATTTTTTCCTAGTCCGTGCACGGTTTTTGCGAATGAAATAACTCTTATATTGCTGGAAGATAAAGTTTTTTGCCACGCTATGTACTTAGATATCCTAGTTCACGTAGAGGAGATGTTTGAAAGTCCTTTTTTCGTAACTCTTAGAAGTAGGAGCCAAGGAATATTGGTTTTTTACGAATTATTACCTCATCAGGAAGTGGTAAAGCTGGAAGTGAAACCTGCAAATGAATCTGCAGTGATTATTAAATTGTTTTCAACTTTTCAATATTGTAAACTAAAAATATTTCAAGTTATTTTTATTTGATAGTTATTTTTTGGAAATGTGTTTCTCTCTTTGATATTATATGCTGATGACAGTTAGTACTTTTTTTGGGCTTGCTTGAATATGATTGAAAAGTAAACATAGTTCGGTGGTGAATTAGTGACTTAGATGGCGATTTAGATGCATGCTATCCATGTGCACCCTAGGTTTTCATTTCCCGGAGTCATCCCCTTTAATACTGAGCTGAAAAACCTTGAAGTTATACGTTTGCCTTACCTTAATTGTTAGATAGCCTTGTCTGGCGTGACGATGATTTCTAATGGTACACATATCTTTTATCTAGCCGATAAAACCCTCGAGTTTGACAGCCTTCTATTAATGGAAGTGCCCTGGAATAAAGCAGAATGGCCGAGTAATCCTTGACAATTTCCAAAATGCCTCCATTTGCATTGAAAAAGACAATTGATTTCTCTTAATCGGCTCCTTATTTAAAATTTTTGTTGAATACTTATCTTCTCTGGCTTAAATTTGTGCTCATTTTATAGAGCGCAGCTAGACAAATTTAAAACCCTTCCAGTTTGTGCCTATATAAATTGCGTGAAAACAATGATTATACTATTGGAACATATCAAGTATACTTTGCCTACCTCACTGCCTTCCAATATTTTCTGCTCCGTAGTGGATATAAAAACATAACTTTTCTAGGAGTTGATATCTTATTCTAATTTTTTATCAGTTAGAAATACTGATTAATTCTATAATGAATTTTTTAGGAAAGGTGGCCTGTCAATCTTCATAGGTTTCAGGCTTGCATTTAACATTTCTCTATTATTTCTATTTTGGTCGTAAAAAATATTGCTTTAAATACTATCTTGGCTAAGTCAGAGAAATGTTACATAGTAGTCTGGTTGTGCAAATTTGACCAGAATTTTACTACGACCAGTCTCCTCAGCCCGAGTAGCTGACTGCTACGCTGTACTTACATAAATAACCTCATTAGTATGCGATTACATATTATTACGAATCCAGAGATAAATTAATCTGACAAGGGGAGTGTCAGATAGCTGGGTCTCAGATTTTGTTCAAACTTGGAAGTTGTACAGACCGCTGTATGTGGTTCATGAATCACCCCACATATAGGGTTATATAACCAATAGTTTAAACAAAAAAGGCCTTTAAAATTTTCAACATTCCCTTCAGACGGGCCACCCACATAACTGACAAGCTGGACGGGTGGCTGACGTGCTCGTCTCCGGTCTAGAGACACGGGTTCGATTCCAATACGGGGTATGTTTCTTCCGCTGTTTTTTTAGTTTTTCTTTCACGGCATCCTACAATGCGCTCAAGATTTTTTTTATTTTTACTCGAAATATTATTTTTGCGCGAGGCAAATTTTTCATTTGCATACACGACGTCAGGCTTAGTCTCTTTTTTTCGGTCGAAGGCAGCCTTATAATTATGTCACTTCCTTATCTTTTCACGACATATTTCCATGATTCCTTCATGCACATGATTTTCATTTTCTATAATTATTTTATAATATTGTCTTCATATTTTTAAAATTCAAGCATAATTCTTAATAATATTCAAAGTTTTCGTATCTTGTCAGTTATGTGGGTGGCCCGTATAAAGGGAATTTTGAAATTTTTAAAGGCCATTTTCGTTTAAACTGTTGGTTATATAACCCTATATGTGGGGTGATTCATAAACCACATACAGCGGTCTGTACAACTACTAAGTTTGAACAAAATCTGAGACCCGGCTATCTGACACTCCCCTTGTGAGACCTATTTGTGCATCCACCAAAAGTTTCTAGTAATCTCCTTTAGGTAGCCCTCTTCATGTTTACCTTTAAGCCTGTACATGTCATGAGCAAATCGTATGTTATTTTTTGCGTGATGCATAGGTGATAATGCTAGCGGTATTTGTTTGATGGCTCCATTTTACGCAAACAGAGGGATTACACTTTTCACCTAGACATTTCGTTTCACAACACAAGTACAGCAATGTACTAGTTTGATTTAATTTCCCTTAATGGCCGTTTTAGTGCCTGCACAGTGGCAGGGTGAATTTATTTTCTAAATTACCTGGAAGACTAAAACTTGTGGGAGATTTCTTTAAATGATTATATTTGTTGTGAGGTGCTTCTCATTTTTTTCCTTGTTCCTCTTTGATTGAAGAGTGGCTTTTGTTAGTAGAATTCACATTGGCGCCTATAAACAACAAGCATGTAAAAGGATTTACGTTTTAGCACACATCGACAATGATTTATTCGCATTATATTCTTTTACAACCTACTGCCCGCTTTATATCCTGTCTTACATTTGGTGTTGCTGCTTTGTATTATGAACATAAAGACGTGTACAATAGTCTGAAACAAGGTGGTATTTCAGATTGTGAGCTGAAAGTTCCTGCCCGTGAAAATAGAATGACTGCACTGGTCGGTGTGATTTCTACCTTTGCGATTTATCCACAATTATATTCGCGTTTCATGCGATTAATCTCCATTGCCCTCTTTGAATGGGCTCTAATTTTTTTTTTTTAAATGATGGACTGCTCGAAACTGCCTACGTGACGAATCGCATAAATAAACTCGTTGAGAGCTCGAACTCCTCAACTGCAGGAAGATGAATCTCTCCCGCGAGAAGCGGCTATGGCACAATTTCCATTTCAAACACGTTTCTTAGCAGCAGGTAAATGGAAATGACGTCACTCGAATGGGAGCACAGCGGCAGTTATTCGCCTACACCCTCCTACTCCCTCCACTCCGCCCCCCCTATCCACAAGCTCCCGAGAAAATGCTCCCAACACTCCCTGCCATACCCTGGGTGGGAGTCTCCATTCCTCCCGCTCATTAGGCATATCTCACGAGAACTCCCGGCTCGAGCGGAACAAAGCCTCATTATGCCGCTCCTCAAGATCGTTTCCAACCTCTTTTAATTCCTTCCTTGCGAATGACGTTTGCATTCAAAATTCTTTTGCTGTTCCCCTTCTTGTTGTTTTCCATTTTGCTTCCCGCGATATTACTGGTTTCTTTTCATCTTTCCTCCTCTCCTCTATCCCTCTATTGTCCTCTACGAGTGCATTCCAACCGAGGGAAACAGTAGTAAAGAGGGAGGCAAAACGCTTAAAAGTGGCTTCCTGCTACCGGGAACCCACATCAACTCCCCCCGACAATGCGAAGCGCCGCACTGTGGGGTACAGAGGTAGCACTCACTTTCAAAATCGTAGAACTTTTGAATGGATTGAGATATTAAGATACAATTTTTTTATTTGAAAGCTAAAACCCTAAGAAATAGAGAAAAAATATGCATCAAATGAAAAATAACAATATAAGTCTGCAAAAAGTGTGCGAAACCCGTTATTTTTTTTCCTGTTATACAAAAATAAAAATATACATATTATTATTGATAATATTATATCATTGATAATAATATTACATAAAATATTATATTCTTGTCAATGAGTATGAGAAATTATGTATAATAATATGTATATTTTTGTTTTTAAATACTTATTTTTCGCTGAATTATTTTGGTCTATAAAAATAATTGGAAAAAAATAACGGATTTAGCACACTTTTTTTCAGACTTATATTGCTATTTATCATTTGATGCATATTTTTTCTCTATTCCTTAGGTTTTGAGCTTTCGAATTAAAAAAAAGTATCTTAATATCTCCATTAATTCAAAAGTTCTAAGATTTTGAAAGTGAGTGCTACCTCTATACCCCAAAGTGCGCCGGCGCACTCCTGTCGTAACAAACAGAGCGGTATCGCACACATTTGGATGGTAAATTAACAAAGTTTCGGCAAACAAACTAAATAAAAAACTGCGGGATTGGTTGTTGGAAATGCGACAGTAGAATGTGCATGTCTGAACTCATTTTCAGTAAAGATTACTTTCTTTGGCAAAAGTTTTGCTTAATGTTCTTTTTTATCAATACAGATTCATGTTAATTCATGACTTGATGACTGAATTAAGAAATATGTTCTTTATTGGCCGTTAGGTTTATCCTGAACGATTTTTGATGGAGTTGTTTGCTTTAATATGATCACCGAAGGAAATTAATATCTCCAACTTCACCATTCGGACACTCTCGTCTGCAAAACGGTGGTTGCTGCAGAAATCTCATATTTTCCCTCATCTTCACTCATTATTCTCTCTCCAATCTCTGTGGTATCCTATCTCTCTAAAATTTTCATTCTTTCCCCGGCCATCTCTCTTCTGTTCCACGGCCGTGAACCATTATGCACTCGAGCACCCCCTGTTCTTTTAGAGGGGAACTGAAAGCCTCTGCCGAGGAAAATTCCTTCGTCCTTCGCCTTATCTGTAGGAATTAAAAGTCATGCGGTAGCCTCGGGGAAAATATATTGCAAGCTCCATGGAGTTGTTGCCACGAGTGTCTTTCATAATATCATTACCATGCACACACCGGTCGGTTCATTTTGTGCCATTTTTATTTTTTCTATGCTCTCCTTAAAATAGTAACGCTTCGGGATGCCAAGGATGCTAGCCATTGGTGTGACTTCTTTCAAGGATATGGTTTCATTTCTCCTCCCACTGTTCTTCACTGACATTGTTTGCTGAGGTCCATCGCGTAGTAGTGTGGTAGATAGTGCTGGCATAACAGCAATATTTAGAGATTTGGGAACGAACATGCACTTGATGAGAATTCCTTTCCATTGCAAGGAATATTTGTGGCACTTACGTATCCAAGTTTTGTTTTATTCATGTACTAATCTTGGTTATTTAAGTGTCTAAGTCTTCCTGAGAAGTACATATGCATCAACTCATTTGAGTGGTCTCGTCTGAGGCAGTATAACAGGGCCAAATATTTTATTAGTTTCAGAGGTTGTTATCTGTTTCCCCCACTATTCTGTGGAAGTTCTTATGTGTTTTTCAGTACAATTCTGTGAAAATTGGTAATGCACTCTCATTCATAAATTTTCTGATCATTAAGTTTAAACCTCCTCCTCCAGATAATTCTCCATGAAGGCCTTATGTTATTAAGTTTGGATGTTCTTTAAACGATTATGTAAACTGGATGGATTTAGTTTTCAAGCCCTACAGAGTGTTCACGGAAACGTACAACGGACTAAAATACGACTTTTTTGTAAAGCAAGTTTAGAGCCCTATAATATTGTCTTGTGAAAACAACGCATTGACTACTTCTCTTGAGCATACTTTTAACTCGTCATGAAAATGAAATCACACTTTTATTTTTCTATGCTGTTCTCCTAAGTATGAGTCTAGAGTCAGTTCGCGTCGTGAAAGTACGTATCTGTTAGTCGCTCTCGTCACGGAATGCCTACTACCTGTGTTAAATGTGACGTTGCCATCAAACGGCACTCAAAGCTTATATCTTGCGGTAAATGTCAAGAGGTGTATTACCTAACGTGCGCCGAAGTTACGGAGGTGGAGCCAAATGCTCTTGAAGAACAACAACGATCCTGTTACTGCATATCCTGTACTGCCGATGCGAGATCTTCCCGAGCGGATGACACCCCTGTGAATGCAGCTTCCTACGAACCAGAGACCCAAAGTGAGGACACCAAGTCTCTGCTGAGGGAGCTGTTGGCAAGGGTGATGGTTATCCAGGTCGAACAAGGCGATGTAAAGAAAACTCTGTTGTGGTGCAAGGAGTCAATTGAGGAAAATACCAAGGCAGTAACTGAACTGTATGCTGCCATACAAACTATAAATGAGCGTATCGATAATTTAACATGTGATGTTGTTCACGCTAACTCGCGAATGAGTCAGCTTGAATCCTATATACACCAGCTTGAGCAAGACTCACTAAGAAACGTGGTTGAGATCCATGGCGCTCCTCAAACAAACAGTGAATCACGTACAGCAATTGTTTGTCAAATCGGGGTTGCCCTTGGCGTCACATTGAACTGTTTAGATATCGATTATGTTTATGCTATTACATCGCGTAATGACACCTCGCAGCCTCCCACGATAATTGTACGCTTTGTAAGACAATGTGTTGCAAAAGACATGGTGAATGGTAGGAGAGTAAAGCGGAACTTTGAAACAAGGGATCTGAAGTTATCTAAAGAAAATAGTCGCCCTATTTATGTTAACGAGTCTCTCACCCCATTCTACAGAAAACTGTATGCACAAACAAGGGAGCTAAAGAGGGCAGGTAAATTTAAATACCTATGGATAAGAAACGGCAGAATTTGCGTTTGTAAAGGCGAGGGGGAAGAACGCTTAACAATTACTTGCCCTGAGGATCTCTCGATATTCTCGAAATGAGCTGTGATCAAAGTGAACTGTTGAAGGTCTGCCACGGGAATGCTCAGTCACTGTTCTGCCATATTGACGAATTTAGAGAGCATTTTTCAAACAAGCAATACCACTTAATTGCCGTCTCTAAGACTTGGTTGAATACTAAAATACCCTCAATTGCATTGAATTGGATGGATATGCATTGATTCGTAACGACCGGATTGGAAGAGTGGGTGGTGGTGTCTGTGTGTACGTCCTGAACTCCCCCACACATCGAATCTTAAATGCCCCCGAAAGTGCTCCATTCAAACCTGAATACTTGTTTGCTGAACTGGTGAGCGTGTATGGAAAAGTGCTACTTGGGGTGGTTTATCGCCCACCGAAATCTGGTTATCTGAGTGAGGGGTTTGAGACCTCTTTGCTGACCTTTTTACCGATGTGCACAAATGTCATATTGTGTGGAGATTTCAACTGTGATATGCTAAAGGAATCATACGATAGTGCTTATATGAATGATCTAATTTTTTCCTGTAACCTTTCACTGGTACCAACCTACTCAAACCTACTCATAATATAGCAAAAAGTAGTACTTCTATTGTGGATGACATTGATAAAGTCGTAGAATATGGCCAACATCCAATCTCCTTTCTCTCTGATTAAATGCTCCTCTCTCTCTTAAATTTTGATATTTTACAAAAATGGAAACGTATCCGAAAACTTCTAATATTTTGTCTTACTATCCATAAATCATAAAGATATCCTTTTTTGCTCTTTTAGTCATTATTACGGTAAATGAAATTTTTAATTTGCAATCTTATCTTTTACCATTCATTGCGTTTCTCCAAAGAATATTGCGCAGTCTGAGAGGCTTTGTATGGCACAGGAACACTTATTCCTTGCCTTTGTCACATTCTGCAAGTTTTAATACTAAATATCAAATATAGTTCTTAAATGTATTTAACCGCAAGGGATAGAGCTTTCAGCTAATGCTATGTATTCTTGTATACATTGGGCAAAAGTTATATTCTATTATGAAACTTATTATTTATAGGAAAGATTTTTTCAAGAGTTTTATGAACTTAAAGCAAAGTCATCGAGCCTTTCCGGCAATGAATCATCCCTTGCATACCGTAGGCTTAGTCCCATCCTTAGCAGTCGTGTACCACTCTACCTTCCCATGCTTGTTATTTAGTGGTAACTCTTAATGTACAATAAAACCTACCTCCACGGCAACCTCCCTTAAGCGATCAACTCTCTAAGTGGCTGATGTTTTTGGGAACGGAATGAATTTCCATATATATAAGCAATGAATATTTTCCCTCACTTCAGCGGTCACATTTTAGGTGACTATCATCTTATGGGCTTAGTGGTCTCCTCATAGCGCAGGTTTCATTGATTATTTTACTTTGACTCATATATTCGTAGTTTCAGCTGTTCTTTTTTCATCAGAAACGGCATATTCTCTCCATTTTCAAATTCTTCTGAAACAATTGATCTGAGTCCGTTCAAGATAAGAGCTTAACTAAAGTATTTTGATTCGAATGAAAAAAAAGTGAAAAGGAAACAATTTTTCTCGATCGTATTATCCAAACAAAGGCCATCATCATAGATTCTGTGGTACCGTAATTCTCAACCCCAAAAGGTATTGGACGAGTTCACCGATTGTCTGCATGTATCTAAACGTCAAGTACGTTATTGTCTTAGGGTGGACTCATGCAGTGTGGCCATTTTTTAATTTCGTCCGGGTCATTCGGAATTACTCGTCTCCAA
The DNA here is from genome assembly GCA_963169105.1 of Ceriagrion tenellum. Lineage (NCBI taxonomy): Eukaryota > Metazoa > Arthropoda > Insecta > Odonata > Coenagrionidae > Ceriagrion > Ceriagrion tenellum. The sequence goes on along the minus strand of OY720643.1, from coordinate 54,988,253 downwards.
AACACCATATTTGATTTTTCTTATCTATATTCCCATTTTGCACTGGTAATCGCGAACGAACATAGCGAAAGCTAAAATATCCTTTCCGTTGTTCCCCCATTCTCACTACTATCGTACGTACGATGGTCCATACGACGGCTGGCTGTAGGTATTTGTGATGTGAAAGCACGTCCGTACCATGGAAATCCATAGTTCCTTACGATGTCACTTTACAGCAGTAGCGCTGGTATTACGAGCAGTAAGCATGTAGCATACAAGTAGCATTGGATGGAGGGACGATAAATGATGTATGTAATGGCTGATGAAGTATCCCGAAATTTATGGTAAATCTTCTTGGCTCATAGAAAACAGAAAATGTTAAAAAAATATTAGCCTATTTATTTAAATTATGAACTTGCCATGGTCAATTTATCCTGGGGTAGAATAACAAATATCGTACATACATACATACCAATCACGCCGATCCCTTTCGGGGTAGGCAGAGTCACAAAGTATCACTCATAAATACATGTCTATAACCTAACTCTGTTTCCATAATTTCCTCCATACTGACCTATCCTTGCAAACCTCTTTTGCTTCATTTACCCCCATATACTTTTTTACTATAAATTTCGTGAAAATCTAATACTCACGGGACTAAAACCTTGTGCTAAAAACGTTAGTTCGTCTGGGAAAAAGAATGGTATTTGGTATCTTGGTATCTAGTTTTTTATTTTGTTACGTTTCCGAATATTGTATTTATGTGTCTCGCTAAGTTTGAAAATAAAAAATGTGTATTTCACAAAGTTAGCGATGCAGCTGCGTAAAAGTTAGCGATGAGCTTATTTGGTGTCTTATACCGTGTCTATCTCGCTCTGTCCATTTAAATGTGTTCCCTTTTAAGGGCACTGATTTCCGAGTCATTCCGCGAAGACGCTCTTCTTCTAAAAACCCTCTCTCGGTGCCCTCTGACCCCTACAAACTCCCTCATCTCCGAGCGTATAAATAAGAAAAGTTTCCTGGAAAGCAGTAGGACGACTGCTACCGCGTTTTATTCCCGTCTGTTTACCTTACATTCCTCGTTCAACCACCTCATATAAAGAAATGCCTTGTAATCAGTATGCTTAAGTATACTCATTTATTTATCTGTAGTTTTGGCAAAAGAGTAATGTTAAAAAGTATGACTGTTCACGTGTTTTAGTTCGTTATAATTTTATTTTTTATCTTTCTAGGTGCCAGGCTAAATATATTAATGCCCGTGCATAGATGTGTAAATGGATTTTTAATTGAATGTTCTTTAAGTGATTGTAGGGATCTTTGTTCGTATACAGATTTGCGTGAAATTTTTCTTACGTACACTCATTATTAATATGCATAGATAAAATTGAAAAAAAATTGCATTCCACCGTTTTTTGCTCTTGGCAACTAAATGGTATTTTAACAAATACACTTATGGCACTGCAAATAATTGGAATTAATTTAATTAAATGTCTAAAGATGTTCTCTTAAACGCAAAAACATGCCTTTCATATATTTATAGTGGTTTTTATTGAAATCAAGATATGATGTCGAACAAAAGAATACCCATTAATTGACGCTTTTTGTTTGAGTAATGAAGCTCAAAAGATTCCTACTGTCTACTAATTTTATTTCCACCTCTTGCTACACGTGTTTCGACTGACTAGCAGTCATCATCAGGCAAGACTCGTTTCGTAGACAAGACAAGATGATGACTGCTAGTCAGTCGAAACACGTGTAGCAAGAGGTGGAAATAAAATTAGTAGACAGTACGAAATCTTTTGAGCTTCATTACTCATTATGCTGTTCTACGATATCTCGCCTGAGAAAGTGGAATTTTTGTTTGAATTTCATATTACTTGCCAAAGTAAACCTATTTCATAACACAAATGAATAAAATAACTTGGTGTTCTACTAATTTATTTTCTTGGTACAACTAGGTACAATGGAGCCATTATGAGGTTCCTAATTTTGACACCGTTGTGTCGATGATGTACCAAGAAAATAAATCAGTGGAAGTAATGGAACCAATGAAACCATGGAACCAATTAACTACAATTATTTAAATTAGACAAACATTTTACACAATTCTTGCGTAATTTATATTTCAACGTGCATGGTTATTTCCAATTCATAGTATGATCTACTATTGTGAAGTGTGACAAAGAATTTTTTTTCGACTTAGTTGAAAAATTATTACAAAGTACACTCAACAACTCACGATTCACGCTACCACCACCTTAATGTAGAGTGCATGTAAGCTACCTACAAAGTAGAGGGGAATTACGTTTGCTCTTGGGGCTGTACTACGGTTTTCTTTCAAATGAAATCTCTCCCTTTTTGGAAGGCACTGATTTCAGAGTCTTGCCGCGAAGACGACGCACTTCTTTTTAACCCCTTTCGCGATGCCCTCTGACCCCTCCCTCCATTCCCCACCCAACATAAAAATAAGAAAACTTTCTCGAGAAGTAGGAGCGAGGCTGTTTTTCCATCCAACTCTCGCCCCCCTCCCCCTTGGTACACCCCCCTCTCCTTCATATTCCCCCTCTCCCGCGCCGTCGTAAACTGCCCCCCGCCCTCATCTCCTCCCCCCGTCGGCCGCTACGCCACCGGCATTTCATTCCACCTCATTTCCTGCGCCGCGGAGCCCCCACCCCACCCCTCCCCCACCTCACTATCCCCAGGCCCTTCCCACTCCCCACGGGCCCACGCCCTCCTCCTCCCTTGCATTTTTCGGGAGTTCAAGGGGGTCGCGAACCCCCCCTCCTTGTACACACTCACACGCGAACATTTCTCCGCGTTCCCATTTTCCTGGTGCCCTGTGCGCCCTCCTTTTCGTCCCCCCCCCTCGCCCCCTTTCCCATCTCACTCCTCTTCTTTTCGTTCTTGTTATTGCTTTTATTTTTCCGATATTTATACTCCCCTTTCCCTCTGCCACGGTGCCTTCCTTTTGTATTCTTTTTTCGTCCTCCTCCTCCCCCGTTCCTCTACCAACCACCAGGTTGACCACCCGAGTCATTCCTTCAACCCTTCCCTCTACGCTTCCCATCCATTCCAGCCAACCCTCCACCCATTGGGTTATCCTCTCCGTTTCGCGACGTTTGCATCGTCCGCGGAGATCTACATTTCTTCTTTGCACTGCTCCCGACTCCTAGACCACGTCTCCATCTCATCTTTAACGTCTTACTATCATTCTCCAGCTAGAGCCACTCACCACTCCCCCTCTTGGTTCCGTCCGCTACTCATTATGTCTAAACTTTCTCCGTGTCATATCTTTTCTAGGCTTTCGTTGTCCATTGCCTCCTTATTTCTCTAAATAGATAACCTTCGTACTCGTGAGACTGATCAATAGATATATAAAATTCAAGCGATTGACGTTAGCGTAGAGACTTCCATGTCTATCCCAAAGGACTGGATTCAGATCGTGGCGAAAGAGATTCAGAGTAATTCCAGTAATAGGTGCGCTCATTATTGACATAAGTATAAAAGTAAAAGCTGCACATGCCAATTTGAATATTTGGCAATTTATTGCTAATTTAAGTCGTAGCATTATGGCATATGGCGTATATTTTGAAATATCTCAGATATGTTATGTAATATGCTCAAATTTTCTTTTAAGGAGGAAAAAAAAATGTAACCATAATGGTTTCTAAATTAAATCAAGATTTCATGCCAATTAAATATTTTTTTATATATGCTACGCATAAATATTGGATTCCTCGCCGAAAACTAATGTCACTTATTGCTTTAACCCATATCTGCTCAAGGCATGGAGAATATATTTTTTTCTCCATATGACTTCACAAACATTCAATTGGGATTTAAATAAATAAAATATGGTGTCCAATTGTTCATAATAGCCCTAGGAAACCGGAAAAATTTTACATTTTCTCAACGTTTTTTGGGAAAAAATGTATAATATAATTCTGGTATGATTTCTTGCTATGCATGTTTGTTGAGTCCCTCCGCAAAATCAGATACTCTTACATAATTATATGTATATGGTAGATGAAATTATTTTGAGTTATTTGAAATATTATTAAAAATTCACTGAATGACCCGCGATTGCCATTGCAGCTGCCTTAACTCCCCGACCGCCTACCCACATCTCCTCATCTCTCACACAGACGCCTGTACCATCTTCCCTCCTCCGGTGAAGCTACCAGACGCACTCCCAAATACATCGGCAAACAGCCCGTGGGGATTTTTTGGGATTTCCTCGTGACGAAGTAACGTAACACTGTGCCGATGCCGCCAACGTTTTCTGTTTCAGCACCAGATTCGCTGCGCTAGTGCCACCGTCGCTGTTTTATTTTCCGTAGATTATATTTCACGTGCTTGGTTACCGCTCCCCGTTCAACTTTTTTCTATGCGAGAAAATGGGTCACAGGGAGTGGGCTTGAATTTTTTTTTCGTGTATACGCCGGGAAAGCAAGTTCTTCCGCACCTTAATGTTTCCTCGACGTCTTCGCGCAAAAAGAATATTCGTATTTCCTGCATTTCGCGTGCAATGGCGTGGCTCTTGAAATAAGTTTTAAAAAATTCTGGCTGTTTTTAATACTCCACTTCTATTCTCTTAATTAATTTATATTAGGTCGTACATGCCAAATGCTTTAAAAACTTCGTGCTTGAGACCACGTGTAAGAAAACCCTGAGCACAAATTTCGATTTGGACTAATTAATTCCTTTTACTATGAAAGTACACCTAATATATTTCAAAGTTTTTACAGAGGGACTAATTCAGAAGATATGAAGAAGAAATTCACATTTGTGGACATTAATTTTCTGGGATATAAAAGCCGGCTATAATGAGTACATTCTTATTTTGTAAGCGGATTCCGTTACTAAATATGTAAAAGGTAGCTAGAAAATGATAATTGACAAACATGGAAGGTTTCCCTCATTATAGGTCCATTTTATATGAGGACCCCAGAAGTCAAGGGGTCTAAGTAACAAAACCATTGTTTAGAGAAAACTTAAGTCAAAGTTGAAAATGTTCAGTACAACCCACTAAGTTGTTAAGAGGCATTACCCTAGATAGCAGCACCTGTCAAGAAAATCACTTGGATCCCTTTACCACCTAAAAGGTTAATATTTTCACATCCCATTCCTGTACCTAACTTATTTTTTTCAAAAATGTCACTTAGACCCCTTGACTTCTGGGGTACACATATATATAACTAGCATCTTATTTTAACTGCAATAAAAGAACCAGATATTACCGATAGAAATAGGTAAGAACCTAGAAAATTTGTTAAAATAATCTCACCAGCGTGACATCAATTTTAACCAGTAAGAGTTATGCACCTTCAAGTTATTGATTTGATTATTAAATTATATTTAAAATTTTAGACCGCATGCTTTTTCCAGAAATATGAAAAGGTGATGCACTGAAAAATTTACGATCCATGTAACTTGAGTATGAAATTAATATATCATCTGTTCAAAAATGCATTTATTTGTTGATGGAGAATGAGTAATGCCTTAGTCCATTAATTCCTGATGCTCCCTTCCAAATTGAGAAATCCTTGATGAGTTTGAATATCTGCTACTACCTTTCTCCATGCAACTACGAATTAATGCACCAGTTCCATGCGTAAAACTGGAATGACTAATTACTTGAGCCGTTGTTACCTACGCTCTTGCTATCCGTTGAAGTTCCAAAGTAGTCTTTTTTAAGGATTGAAGGAAAACTAATTAATGTACCCGAGACTGGGTGTCTATTGAACTTAGATTATTATTCCGCATACCAACCGAATTTCTACGACGAAGCAAAAATAGGTCTTAATCCGTATCGTTCATATCGTCCACAGTATGCTTGTAAATTTAAATTTTATGGAGTCAAGCACGTTTGCAAGGCTAAACATATTCCATGAACATTTGCAAAGGAAGAAAACACACCATGCCCATTTCTTGGGATGTTATCTTTGAAAACACGCGGGGTGAGGAAGCACTCATGTTATTTGGGATACAAATTTCCATGCAATTATCATTATGGGCGTAGCTAATAATTAATTCTTGAAAACTGATTAAAGATCAGTAGGATGAGCTTTTTCTATCGCGACTTTTATACAATGAATTTGGGCATTTATGGCTGAAAAAAATGTGCTAAAAGAAAAAAATAAGAGGATGTATCTATTCTTTGGGTCAAATAGGTAGTCAAATAGGTAGTAATTTTAGCGGGACTAAACGGGCTTATTATAAATCATTTTACACTTTGAAACAATGTTTCTCCATTGTCATCACAAAAAAAACCGAACGATTTTTAGTCACGAAATGCATCTCCTATTTGTGGCGCTGCTTGCAGCGAGCAGCACATTCAGCTTGACAAACTAGCATGAAAATATTTTGCTTTAATTTCAGTTTTCCAAAGACAATTATGCACAAGGATAATTTTCCATTCTAATAATAAGTGATGTAGTCTTTCGACATGTGTTGATAAGATGCTTCAACCAAGATTACTTATTTATCGTGCAAACCTAGTAAATTTTACGCCAACATAATGCTTAAGAAGCTACATTCAAAAGCAAGCAATACACATGCGAACTTAAAGCGTCTAGCCTAAAGACAAGTCAAGAAACTATAATTGCATTTACTGGATTAGCATAATTAATTGAGTGCAGCGCATTACATACCTTATACGAAACGATTAATTCTAATACTCTGGCAAAATAAAAATATACCTGGAATTTCATGTTGACCACTGACTGAGGACCCAAATATAATAAACATGAAATAAAAATGCCCATTTAAAAAATAGACAAGTTTTGTTTGCATGCTCTTTGGCAATTGAAGCGCTTTTCTCTTGAATCATTGCATTAGTTAATGCTCTTATTTTTCCTATATTTTTCTCATATCAATTCTGACATGAACTGGAAGACTATTCGGCGCTTGTGTTATCCACACACAGTCTTGTTAAGTACGACTCCTTTGATTGCATTTTCCTGGATGAATAACTAGAATCAAGCTTCAGAAGTTACTAATGGCACTGAAGGCCTTTTCATACTTATTTATTCATGCAAACCTCTTGGCTAAGAAATATTAATTTTGTTAATGAGATATCCAGTAAACATTGACGTTGATATGGATGTACCCGTAATTAAGATTGCCGTTGGGTGGAATTCTGCGTTCTCAGTGTTTGCCATTGCCACCATGTTTTAAGGTCCTTCTTTATGATGATTGTTTCGGAAATTTCTGCTGAAATAAGAGCATACAATATTGGATTAGGAACGCGCTTCTCGGTGGCAGACTGTTGATTTTCAAGTAGCTAATACCCGTTTTTACTCATAACATTTCCGTATTTACAAACGACAGTGTGTGCTCTGTCATTTCAATTGGCGATGATTTACTCATAAATTTTAATCAAAAATATGAATGGAAAGAATGGGGAGAGATGAAAATGGACCAAAAGTTGTGAGATGAAAAATTTTAGGAATTATTCCTGCTGATTTTATTATTCCTTCAGAACGATGTGGGAAGGCACATTAGCTTTCAGTTAGAGATGAATTGAATAATAGCATGATAACAAGTAATCAGAAAACATTTACTTAGTTCTCGGTGCAAGACATTTGGATGGGTAAATCAATTGGTGAATATTCTACAACATTAGTTACATTAGATATATAATTTTCTTTTACCTTCGATATATCGAGATGAATATTTTCTAATGCTTTTTCAACTTTCACTATACATTTTTCTGTCCTGATGAAGGCTTTTGCGGGGCTTTGATAGAGGTTGATTCCTTCTTTCGGGTTTTCCGCCGCGTTGGTTCATGTTGAGGACAATATTTCGCCGGCTGTCCTGCTGGCTTCCTCAGATTACATGGACCTGAGGAAGCCAGCAAGATAGCTGGCGAAATATTGTCCTCAACATGAACCAACGCGGCGGAAAACCCGAAAGAAGGAATCAACCACATTTTTCTGACATTTCACGCCATGCTCATTGAATCAACTCAAGCAAAAGCCTTGCATTATGTGCGTCTGCAGAGGAAGTTTTATTTAAACCGTGCTAATCATGCTATGTTGTACAGATTTCTCTCTCATTTTAATCTTAAGCTCGGAAATTTTATCCTAGTACTGTTCTTACGTAAGTATTTGGTTTATCATTTAAGCAAACGCGGATATTCTACAATATTAGTTATATTTAATATTTATTTTTGTTTTAGTTTTGATATATTGAGATGAATATTTTCCAATGTTTTTTCAACTTTCACTCTACATTTTTCTGTCATTTCACGTCATGCCCATTGGTAGGCCTATAACTTAAGCAAAAGCCTTATATGGCTGGGTCTGAGGAGGATATTTTATTTAAAATGGTGCTAACCATGATATATTATACAGGTTTATCTCTTATTTTCATCTGATACTCGAGAATTTTATCATTTTACAGTTCTAACGCAAATATTTGGTACATTATATAAGCAAACTTAGCCTTGGAATCACACAAATAGTATGTGCGGTTTTGGTCTAATTATTCGCACGCGTGAGCCCCATAAGCTAATCATTAATTAAGGAGCGGCCTGATATGGGGTCCAACTTGAAGAATGAACATAGCGTGCCTATTCATCTCTCTTGGGTGATCATCAATCACACCAGCCGGGACCTCCTTTTTCGCCATAATCCCAACGTGTGGAAAATATTTTCGTCTCTCTCCCTCTGGTTAAAAACTAAAGCTCGTTCATTTTTTTCAAGGGGAACGTACTTTATTACTAGCGTCGTATTGTCTGCTCCAATGTTTTTCATCTCGGGTGATATATATATGTGTGTATACGAACATCGTTGTCATCTGCAACTTTTGCGGGTGAGGAAGTGCGCGGGCGGCCGAAGGAAAAGGGCGTCCGTTGAACCTGTCCTCCCTCTGTCGTACTTCCTGGCTCCGAGACCATAAATCACGTTTCGTCGAATAAAACTCAATGAATTTATCGTTCATCAATTACTCATGACTTATGGCATGGGCGATTATTGCTTTTTTCCCCTCCTCTCCTAAGTGGTTTGTGGTAAGCGTTCTCGTCCGGAAGATTTCTGGTTGCGCGATGATTTTATTTTTAAATCATTATCACTCTCGGGTTTTGCTGAATTTCTTTAAGGTTGAGGCGTATTTCTTTTCCTCGGATCAATTTTCAAGACGCAAAACTAAAATGAATGCAAGAGTGAGAACATTCGTATCGATGACATACGTAAATCCTGAAGTGATCGGGAACTTTACTTTTCCCTGATTGCATGGGTCAGGTAACGCCCAAAAATGTTAATTATTATTTCTTATTATGTATACACTTGGTGATACAATAAAAAATTAATACGTCTAGTTTTTCTGTTGAGGAACTCTGTCAATTTTGTTTCATTAATTAAAGCAATTTGAATATCCTTCTAGCAAGTTATGAATTCTTAATTGAAGTAAACACCTTCCATACTTGTGTAATTTTATAATTCTCTGTGTGATACTTTCGTGCAAAGACAGCGAGAGTCTTAATACGAGATACAAGGCATCTGTGAAAAACACACAAATTTCTTCTTTTTTTAATCCAAGACATTGAAGTGGATAGAGAGGGTATTACGTCTTTTAATCGGAAGAATTACAAGATCATAGTATACATTACTAATAGTCTTGTAAATTACTTTTCGAATTCAAGAGTATTTAAACATAAAGTGTAAAAATTAAGTTATTATCTATAAGTACTTGATAAAATACACAGAACAATGCCTTAATTGTAGTAAACTCCTTCCATACTTTTGCAATTTTATGTTTATCTTTATCTCACCTTCGTGCGAAGACAGCAGGAGTCTTATTACGAGATCTCAAATGTTCAACGTATATTTTATCCACTGTGTGTCATTGAAAATGTAAAACAATAATAAAAGATATACCCAATACTAATTAGAGTTCGTCTTTACGTAGGACAATGATTTGTAAATCGGTCAAGTCATTAAAACAAAACATGGACAAATAGTTTGAAACACCTTGCCCACACATTGTTAACATCGCTTCAATATCCCCTTGTAACTGGGAGGAGATCATTAATACGAGTAAAGTGACCGTGATAAATAAATTATATTTTTTAATTGTGGGGTAAAGGAAATTAATGTTAATAATCTTTATCTTTATATCTTTAATAATATAATTAATTTAATATTAATAAAGGTTAACTTAATGATCACTCATGGTCCACGTCTATTTCTGTATTTTTATTCCTAGATATTGTGGTAGATGGTGAGGGCATTTCGTCAAGTAGCCTGGCAACCGAAATCACCAACATATTGATTATCCCAGCTTTTTCATTACTCGTCTTTGGATAGCGTGGACGAGTGGCAGTATCAAGTGGTAGTATCTACCTACTTTAGGAAGTTTGAGGGTCCGCAAACTCGCCTAAATAATAATTGTTTATGGCGTTCTGTAGTATTTAACATTAAGTTGGTAAGATAATGAATATATTTTTGAAAAAAATAGTTAAAAAAAAGGAAAATCACTTCCTTTTTTATTTAGGGAATATTAGGTGAGAGAGAGAAAAAAGCAGTCCAAAGTCCCAGCGGTACATTTCTGTCCATTATTTTAAAAAATGTGTAAAAGTGTGTGTGAGTATAGTAAAAGATTTCATTGAATATCGGAATTATCGGTGTTATGAGACGTAATTAGTTACGTGAAACGAATTTCAGGGAAATATCTTGAAATGAAATAGGGTGGGACTGAAACGGTTAATACGAGATACAAGGCATCTGTGAAAAATACACAAATTTCTGTTTTTTTTTTAAATTTAGGGAATATTACGTGAGAGACAAAAAAGTAGTCCTAAATCTCAGCCTAGGACTTCTACTACCAAAATATAAATAATAACAATATTAACAAAAAATGTGTAAAAAAGGTTATTCTTCATATTCTGCTCGGATTCCCATTTTTTGGATTGCGATTGTTATGAATATGAATGAAATCATTACGGACGTAAGAATTATTCGATAAAAGCTAGGATTTGTACACTAAATTATTTTCAATGACTGTTTTTGACCAAATCCTCCGAAAATAGTTCGTGAATGCGGGAACAGCTATGGGAAATAATGAAAAAATAGGTTCTAAATAATATTATTCTAGCCTATGGGGTAATTCATATGCACCAGAGAGGTTTACGCACTACTAACACCTTTGGATGAGCTGGCAAAGAAAATTAGGAAATTCACCGCTTTTCCAATCATTCGCTGAGTCCTGATTACATCCTCAGGGGCAGAGAAGAGACATTCTCTGGTGAGTTCCCTGGTGAAGCCTGCCTTCCTTGTCCATCTAATCTCAACTTCCTCCTTCGCGTGTAGGGACGCGTTGGATATCAGTCGTCAAGCGGAAGGGAATTACCCAGGATTCGAAAACACCCTCTGGAGGCGGATAAATGAAGCTCAGTGACGGAAAATTGCATTTTTGACGAGTCTGCCTCAGTTTGCTTTCTTTCCTTATTTCACCCTCACTCTTCCTCGCGTTGCCATGGCCACCATCTTCCGCTGCCGAGCCGGGAGCTAATCCTTAAACATATCCCTTTTCAAACTCGACTGGAAAAACATAGGGCCAATCTCGAGAGTTGACACTTTTCCATGCTTTCATCTCCACTTTCGGCATATTTGAACTGCTCGGATTCCCAGTCCTCCCCTCCGGTGGCTGCCACACACCCATTCTCCCCCAGCTCCTCCTTTTTTCCTCGCAATATACACCATGCACCCGAAATAAAGGCTCCCCTTTCATCTCAAACACAATTCCGAGCCTTTCTTCCCCTGTGCTTCCTTCCTCACCCCCTTCTTCTCTCCACGCCTCTGGCTTCTCACCCCCTGCCCTTTCCTACCCCCCCCTTTCGCGACTCTGATCTCGCCACCTCTCTGCTACAGTTCCGATGCGCGGCAAAAGGATTTTTTGGGGCCACGGCCGAAAAAGAGATTTCGCGGTGGCTTTGCCCCAAGGTGTTGGCACCCTCAGGCAGCGAAGGGGAACCGTCTCAAAGCTGGTCATTCAAGCTTGAATGCGTTTGGTAAATGAAATATTTTTCTTATTTCTAACTCTGTCTTAAGCTATCTTAATCGGTAGATGTTTTCATAATTTTCGGTCGCAATTATATAATTATTTATGTATCTTGTTTATATTATAATTTATTTTGGCATTTTGCACATTGAGTAACTTATTTAGTCTCAATTTCCATATCAACGCTTAATACACATTTTCCTATTTATAAAGAAGAGGTTTTTCTTTTCTCTTAGCAGGTACTTACAGGTCTGAGACATTTTGCCATAAGGCTGATTTACACGATACATTCTATTGCAAAAATGAATGTAGAAATTAAAAACTTTTAATGAGGAAAAATTTACCGTGTATGGCGACAAGCTGTTTAATTCTCTGAATGACAGGACAGGAAATAGAGCCAGATAAAATTCCATTCATTTTATTGTACAATCTATTATACATTCATTTGTAAAATAAAATGTACCACGTAAAGTGGCTTTCTTAGATGATAGACCTCTGAAGGGTACTAACATCTGTGCTTTCGTCAGCCATTGCAAGTTTTCTGTATCTTATTCATTTCTAGATCTACGCTTTAATAATGGCCTATAACTCTCTAGATATTATCTAAAGCACTAACGATAGCTGTCAGTCTGATATGCCTTCTCGAGACATCTTTGATTATCGTTTTCCCGCAAACCTTTTGCAATCATCACACAAGGCATCCCATGAAAAATATACAGAAAGGTCGTCTTCCACTGTTGGAAAAATACCGCTTAGAATTGGGGACAGTATAATAGAGATCGCTAAATACATGTTTACGGACATCATATTACCACCACCCGCCACTCCTCTCTCGAAAAATTATGACTTCTCTAGATAGGTAAAATATTCTTTGTTGATATAACTCATATTAAAATACACAATTCTCCATTCCAGCCTCGTTGGTAACGAGCCATCTTTTACCCCTGTCTGAACACCGGACGGTTATTCGTTTCTGCGACGATCTTCAATTATTTCCTTTAAAAAACTTAATTTTGCCTTCTTATGAAACAAGAATTAGCGTTAATGGACTGTCTAGTATCAATATCTAATCGTTAGTCGAGTGTCCAATCATCCTCGTTCTTATTTTTCGTGTTGTGCACTCTTATGTGTAATACTTCACTCTTTAGGTACTCCTTAGTCTTTTCGCTCACTGTTGCACTACATGTTTTGGCTACATATCAAACAGAGTGAGTCTCCAGTACGTAACTGATCCTACCTCATTTATTCCCTCTTTGTTAAAAAGGATTGATTTGATGAATATCAGCTGACTATTAAAAAAAATTCTCTTCTAGTTGTGTGCATCTCATGCATGATAGAGCAAATGAAATAACTCATTTCCACTCTTTTTTAGTAAAAAAAGCCATTTTTTTCGATACTTTGTGTCATTATCAAGGTATGCCACTACGTGATGAAATCATTATCGGTTTTCATTAGAAATGTGAGGGTTACTACAGAATTCTTCTTTCACACCATCATGGATGGATGGATACTAAGTAACATTAGCCCGAACAAGTCCTCAGGTCCTGATGAAATTCCAGCTCGTGTTTATAAAGAATTAGCTCTCGAAATGGCTCCGTATCTTAAAGTAATATTTAACAAATCCCTCGAAGAACACGCGGTTCCCAAAGACTGGAAGATAGCAAACGTGACCCCAATTATAAAAGCGGAGATAGGGAACAGCCATGTAATTATAGACCAATATCATTAACGTCACTATCATGTAAAATTATAGAGCTTATAATAGTTACATCAATAATGGGACACCTCGAAAGCCAGGATTTATTAATAACAAACCAGCATGGGTTCAGAAAAGGACGGTCTTGCGAAACTCATATAGGTCTTTTTGTTCACGATATTTTAGTTTCCGGAGAAGGTAACGTACAGGTAGATGCGGCGTTTCTTGACTTTAGAAAAGCTTTTGACAAGGTTCCCCACTGTAAGTTACTCGCAAAGTTAGCACCATACGGAATAGACAGTAATATAGTAGGTTGGATAGAAGACTTCTTACATGAACGCGTTCAAAAGGTGGTATTAGATGGTGTCAGCTCCGGCGAAGTAAAAGTTACATCAGGTGTACCCCAGGGAATCGTGATAGGCCCAATTTTATTTCTTCTGTACGTAAACGACTTAAATACAGTAGTAAAAAATAGCAAGCTCCGCCTTTTTGCCGATGATGCAGTAGTGTATAATAAAATTAGAAATGAAGAGGACAGACAGTTTTTAGCTAAGGATTTAGATGCGATTGATGATTGGTGTGATAGATGGCAACTAGAATTAAATTTGAAGAAATGCGCGATTATGAATTTTTGGAAAAAGAATTGCTTTCTCCGGAATAATTATTGCATCAAAGGAAACAAAATATTTAACGTAGAATCAATTAAATACTTAGGCGTCACCATCAGTGAAGACATGTCATGGGGGAAACAAATCAGGGAAATAACGAGTGTAGCAAACGGTAGATTAAGATTCGTAAAAAGGGTTCTAGGCAAATGCGATGAGAGAGTACGAGAAAGAAGCTATTTTACACTTGTCAGGTCTCATTTAGAATATGCCACTAGTATATGGGATCCGTACGAGGAAGGTATGATAAAAGAATTAAAGCGCGTGCAAAGGAGATCCGCTAGGTTTGTTAAAGGCCGTTATGATAATTGTATAAGTGCTACGAGCTTAATTGATGAACTAGGATGGGAATTACTATCAGAACGCAGATTAAAATTTAGGTTAAACCTTTTAAGTAAATTCGAACCGAGTTGTTCACAGATGACGTTACATATATATTGAGAACCCCTGCGTATTATGCTAGGTTTGATCATATTAGCAAGATTAGAGAGATAGATTGTCGTACCGATAGATTTAAAATGTCATTTTTCCCGCGTTCAATAAGAGAACAATAGCAAAGGGATAGGTAGGTGAAATATAGTAAGGGTAGTCTGTAGTGCATGATGCATGTAATAACAATCAATAATCCCTTTCTTTTTATGTAGATACTAACCATCTAGCTCCATGTTACCCTATTATCTAGCATATCTCCCTTAAATATCCTACTTGCATGGTAATAGTGCTAGTTTGGTGATCTTCACCCCCTGACACACGTGGTGGCTCGTAGGGTATCACGTAGATGTAGATGGATATAGGATGTTTCCAAAAATTAACGACTGAAACGTTTTCATACGTGTATATCTTATTTTAATGTGTATGATTCTTTACCCTTCATATTTCTCGGACATTGATTCATACGTTGACCTTGTATCCCATGCACATTTCTTTATTGTGTGAGGGTACAGTTCTTCATGCGTTAAAACGCGATGGGCCAACCGAGGTTCGGTGGAGGGAGGGAGGGTAGGCTTCCGGGTTCAGGAGGATCCGGTAGTTTCGGGCTATGGGGGAGGGTTACAAATGCTGGAGGGATTCTGGTTTTAGGCAGTTGGGGAAATGCGATACTTTTGAAAGGGGGTGGGAAATAGATGGCTTGGGTGCAAAGGTTGAGGGTTTTGGACTCGCCCTTGGGGGAAGGGTGGAGGGATGGCAACGCTGGTCGTGTGCGGTTGACGAACTTATATTGAAGGGGAAAATTGAACCCGAAGAAGGGAGTTGAAGAAGCCTCCAACACCGTCTCCGTCCCTACTTCCCCTTTAATCCCTCCCTCAAGAGGGTTAAAAGCTGAGTGAAGATGGCCGCGGGGGTTGAGCAAGTGAGAACCGAGGGGTGAAAAGAAGTTCCAAGCATTGAAGTGCGGCAAAGGCGGCTCAGTCACCCTGGGCAATCAGATGTGTATCATTTGCGATTGTTATAAATACGAAAAGCTGTGTTGCTGACCGATTCCTAACCACTGTTTCGCCCTGTGCGTCCACAAGCCTTCTGGTAACTGCTTTTCTCTGATTTCCTTCTCTATCCCATCTGCCCAACTTATTCTGGGCCTTCCTCTTTATTTGCCACCCTCTGGTTTCCATGTTAAAATTTACTTTGATAATCACTCGTTTTTTAGACACTGTATGTAACCATACCAATTAAAGCTTTTGTTTTAGTGTCATCAAGTATGGTTTGTGTAACTCTAATTATATGTCTCATTCTGTCTTTTGTGATTCTATCCGGTCTTGATATTCCTGCAGATCGTCTCAAGCCTGTTACAAAGCATCTTATTGTTTTCTCCTTAATCTGCTATGTCTCACTCCCATTTGCGACACTGCTTATGACGACTAATATATTTAATATATATTTTTTGTTTGCTTGGGATATAATCTGATTCCATATTATGCTATTCAACATCGACGTCACCCTTTCTCCTTGTAAATTTCTTCCTTTAATGGCATCACCAACGTTTCCATTTTGAGTAATTTCAACACTTGGGTAGTTGTTTTCTTGACTGTACTGTATTTCATATCCATCTTCTAGCAATCTGCTCTCTTATGCTCCTCAACTGTCTTTCTGATATTTCCACACCTCAATTTTAATATTCTTTACTTACCTACTTACCATTTAAGATAAGTTGTCATCATCCTGGAATATCAGTACTTGATCATTCAGCAAAGCTGAAGTTATATGCGGTGTTAGTACTATTCAAAGGAAATCAACTACTATCCTATTCAAAATTCTGCTGTTATTTGAACTGGAGTTTTTCAAGAGGAGGTAAGAGAGAAATATACTGCATATACGTGGATTTCTTCGGCTTAGGTTTTAGCCGGCCAGCCATTTTGCGACTTGTTTAGAGCCTATTTTTGAAGACAATTTGGAATCTAGTTGTTCTTTGTTGATAGTAGGCTTCAAAATGGTATACGTTGTGGAAAAAATAGTCTAGGAAACTGAAAAATGGAAAGGTTAAAAAAAATTAATGGAATGAGAAATATATCTGAAAAGAGAAATGGAAGATTGCGTCTCATAGCTTTTGTGCCACTTTCGTATTTAAGATTACCTAGTTTCTGTTTGTGGTGTAATAAACCAGTTAGAAAGAGATAAGTCCCTTGAGCCAATCACAGCTCTCCGTGGAACCAAATTTATAAAAAAATGTATGTTTTAATCCAAAGGAGAAGAGAACCCAAACAAGGGGTAAACAGAAGAAAGAAATAGGATTTTAGGGCAGAGAAGTTTTCATTCAAGCCACTGGGAGGCTTTGAAAGCCTCTTCAATCCGAAAGTCATCTTGTTTTTGGAGGAAGCAAATGGTAAAGAATTTTATAAGCAGAAAAAATTCCTTGGAGGCAGGAAACATGATTCGATTTTTCTAATTAATTCACGAACCGAGAAATTTTATAAATGAAATTCCATTGCATTCAGTGCTATTTCATTAAAATCAAACATCAAATAAACTGGGTCGCAGCTGGAAATACGAATAATTTCGTTCACAGAGAAATATGATGACTAAGGAAAAGAAACACTGCCTTCCCCTGTGGGATTAAATTTTAGCTGAAGGTGGAGGTCACCCAGGACTTACTTCTAATCCTCAACTTTATCATTTCGATCGAATCCTATGGAAGTAAAATATTTCTTTTTTTTATTCTTTTAAATCCCTTTAAGTGTGAAACTTAGATTATCTCAACGCTATCAAATGATGAATTCCCTTTTGGGAATCAAAATGAGTTCGTCATGTTTTCCATTGAATCTAAACAATCTTTCAATGGTGTCAGGCTCAACCGTGTGGAAGTTGATATTCACAAATGAAAAAACGACTTCGTATTCTTCCACTGATTAATTTTTTTGGTACGGCATGTTTCGACACATAGAGGTCATTGTCAAGTACTTGAAAATGACCTATATGTGTCGAAACATGTCGTACCGAAATATAAATCAGTGGAAGAAAACGAAGTCGTTTTTTCATTTGCAAACAATCATTTTTCATTCGTATTTAACTTTAAATATTTTGCTGATACAAGTAATATCAATTTAAAGACAATGTACGTGGATTTACCGTGTATTTAATTAACCGTTACGCTGCAGTCATCTCTGCCGTTGTATTTTTTTATTTAATTTTATTGCGGATCTCATAATGAGTACGGTACATCCATTATAAATAAAAAATGAAGGGTAATATTGATATCGAACAGTACCATTTGAGTAAAAACTATCTCGATCTTTCGTGCAGAAAAATCTGTCTATTTTTTAATCTTCAGCTTATTTATGTGTATGTTTTCGTCAAGTTCCTTGCCAAATATATTTTGAACATTGTTGATTCCTCTGATCTGGAATATTTGATTTTATTTTTCACGTAGGATTATTTCATTTACAATTGGATGAGTATGAATTAGAAACGGAAAGTTCTTCCATTGGATGTGAGGTAACATAACTCATATCAGACTTCTCTGAAATACGTCGATCCCCTTAGTTGGGAGAATTATTTTTTTGGTTCCGTTCCGCGTGTTGTATTATCGAAAATCCCGGGAATGAGATACGCCACCAGCCTATTTTAGAATCCATGTCGGGAGTAGATTTTTGCCAAGGTAAAAACGAGGTAAACAAGCGGGTGGATGAGAGGGGCACAAAACAGTGTCCATTATGGCATAACAACTACCACCCTCTAAATATATATTCTCCATCCTTTGCCCTAAACCTTTGACTTTGTAATATGAGATGGAGAACCCTTGGGGGAGGGTGAATGAAGCCATGTTGAGGTGGATGGAATGGAAAAGAATTTGATTGGTTGAAAAGGGAACGGGGAAAAGGCCGGGGGGAGGAGGGGGGGGGCGTGTTTGAGATGAAGAAATACGATGAGAGAGAGGGAGGGTGAGGGAGGGTTTGCTGTGTCCCAGGGAAACGGTTTGTGAGCTATCGTGTGGGTTAAAGGTGATGATGTTTTGAGAGCAGGCCTTTCTATTCCCAGTGACGAGTTCTCCCCCAGCTTATCCTCCCTCCCCCCCCTTACTCACTCCTACTTCACCCTCCAGCTCCTTAGCCCCAGCCATTCACGTTGTTTGTTTAACTCTCCATTCTGCCGGAGACTACCCTCAAACCGCTCCCCCAGACACACGAGCCACGCTCCAAAGCTTTAAAAACCGACCCGTTCCAGCGCGACCCCGCGCGTCACGACCCTCTCCGCCCCCGCGAGACGGTAGATGGCTTCCGTCTCGAGAGGACCCGTGCGATTCCTCGACGCGTATCGTACTGAGGTCGATCTTTTTAAAATATCGACCGGGGCTATGTGGAAAATTTAAATGATCCATTTTCTTTTTTTACTGTAATCATGGTATTAATCGATTTAAAAAAACTTCAGCCGTGCTCGGGAATTAACAAAAATTTGTAAGTTTTACTTAGAGTATATATTGTACGACCGGTTTTGTCGAATAGTTGACATCATCAGGTCCAGCAATTGGACTGCTTCGTAAAGTCATGAAATTCCCTCTGCCAAAACATAACTTTTACAGTGGAGAAAGGTGTAAATTTATAAAAAAGTCCTGATGATGTCGACTCTTCGACGAAACCGGTCGTACTTTAAATATTCTAAATAAAACTGACAAAGTTTGGTTAATTCCTGAGCATGGAAAATTATTACCAAGTTAAGGCTAATTTTTATTGAACTTCAGCCGTGTTGAATTGATTGCAAAGCAAATAACATTACCCCTAAAAAAATATTGTAGAAATATTTCATCGATAATACAGTGCAGAATCATTGAGGGAGGTAACCGATTATGTAGATTTGGTGAATGTTAATAAAATGTCTATCGTTATGGCACTTTTGTAATAAAAATGCTGCCGAAAACATACAGAATATGTAAATGACAAATTGTTTAGCCACCTGACTGTGAATATATTATTATTATGTCTTACATTAGAAGATTAACTCTTTAATAGCATTATATATCTTTGACATAGCTCTCTCAGCTCAAAGATCATTGGGTTTTGTTAACCGAATGTCAAGGTACTTTAAGTCTGAGAAATCTCTCAAAATGTTGTACTTCTCCTTTGTAAGATGTAAGTTGGAGTATGCTTCTGTAGTATGGAATCCTCACAGTAAGAAACATGTTCAAATATTGGAGAGGGTACAAAAAAGGTTTTTACGTTATCTATATTGTACCCAATATAATGTTTATCCAATGTACGAAAATTATGTTAGCTACGAAACTTTGGTAAAAGTGTTTGATTTTCAATATTTGCAAAAAAGAAGAATCGTGTGTGATCTATCTTACTTATATAATTTACTTAATACTGGAGAAAATAGTGACTTTATTAGAAAAATTAATTTTGTAGTGCCTAGTATCAATGTGAGGTTATCAAGGAAATTTAAGTTGAGCATGGTAAAGTCAAGCTACTGTGAAAACTCACCACTGAATAGGATGTGCCGATCTTTTAACATGTACTGTGATATATTTGATTTATGTCAAAAAAGAAGTCTCTTTTGGAAATTGATAAATGATATAGTTTCTTGATATGTTTCGAAATTTCTGTAAAATTCAATTGATTCCAATATGTTTTGTATTTTCTTCTTTTTTGTTTTGTTTGCCCTGCAATTATTTTGTTGGTCAAACGTTAAACTCTATAAATAAATAAATAAATATATTAATAGGGATAATCTGATGTTGGTTTCCTCTAAGTGCATGAGCTACCAAGGGGCGTGCTATTCAGAAATTGCTGAGCGCTGCTAATTTTGAGTTCAAAGTTCTGAAATTAAAAATTTCACAGTCATAATGCGATATAAATCAGCGCTGCCGAGCCTAGTTGGAGACGATAAAGCAGATGCAAGTTGAAGAAAAGCGTCTCATATGCTCTATCGGCTAGACATCCGATAGACGTTTATCAGTATTCGCTCTTAATTAGCAATGGTTGATCACAGATATCCTTCATTTAACGATCCGTATGACTAATTTGATATCATCTAATGCAGGGGTGGCCAACCAAAATGATCTTACCGGTCACTTTAGAAATGCATCATATATATAAAATTATATATATAATATTATACATATATATAGCCGCATATAAAATTATATATCCCCATATTTTTTATTTACACCCACTATAGACATTTTTTGGAGTGAAAAGTTGAAACATAATGAGTTATTATTATCGTGTTAAAGTTATTGTATTAAAGTGTGATGAATCTCGCGGGCCGGAAAAATGTTCAAGGTGGACCGCGGGTTGGCCATCCCTGGTCTAATATCCGAATACCGTAGTCACGCAGAGAGTTGCCGTCTTTACTTTGTTGTTGTATCGGTTGTCGATGTTGTAAACCGAGTATCATCGCACCACAGCCCACATACCCGTTTCCTCTTCCGTAGCCCACCCCCTCCCCCTTCTACGCAGCCAGCTTACCGCTCTATGTATCCAGTCCAGACACTTCACCGGTTTTCCGTCAGTCTTAACCGAGCCTGTTCTCTGTTTGTGTGCGGGAGCTTTCCTCCCCGTCGTGTGCGAGTTCCGCCCTCCTGCGTCTGGATGTGTTTTTGTGCTCTCTCCCTGTTTTCCTTTGCCGCTCCTGCATCCCCCACGTTTTCCCCCACCCCTATTCCCTTCCCTTAGGCTAGCGACTCCCCCTCCCAGTTACCTTCATCCCCTTTCCGTAGGCTAACTCTCCCTTTATCCTCATCAATTTGGGACTCCTCGGCTATGTTTCTAGCCACCCAACCGGTTTTTAGACTTAACAGTGGGTGAACGTGTCATAGGGTGTGCCTCAAGAATATGCGATGTTTTTCGTCTGTTATTCACATTACTCGGCATGCTTCATATTAGGTCTGCATGACTTATTGTGTGATGTTTGGTTTTCAAAGTATTGCGCTGGAAATTAACAAATTCAGCAGCGGGGTGGCCACTCGTGATGTTTGACCTCAATTTGAAATTGAATACAGCATGAAGATGTAAATTGTATCATTTAAACAGAAAGAAGCAAATGTCGCGCATTAATGAATTAGATTAAAGAACTGATGACTATGCTGAGTCTGTGAAAATCAGCTCAGTTGGACGGATAGTAAAAGAAAAATGACTTAGTATTTTCCACACTTGTTATTAAAACACCCAACCGGTCGTGTTCTATGAAGATGATCTTACATCATCTAAACCCATTAGGTATTTTGATAAAAGGTGTGGAAAATCCGAATTCATTTTTCTTTTACTATGTCTAAATTCCACTATGTACAACCGACTTCAATCACATATACAGTTTTCTGAATGCATAAAGGTTGCCAAGAAATTCTTTAAAGAAAAGCATGTATAATAAAAATCTTGTTAGTCTCATTGGTCTCTAGCATTGTTTCCAACGCATACCTTTCCTTTACACTCTCTCCAAGTAAATCCTATATTGGCTGCCTTTTTTTACGGAAGTACAAGTTGAATATTAAGGTGACAACATTTTGTCGGCGTAAAATTCTCCAAGTCGTTTGATACTTTTCCGCATTATTACTTCGTCACTAGTTAAACGAAGGATGTCTATGTAATTGCCATCTTCCGTCGAAAGGCTGCATCTGTGCATGAGCCAAATGTGTGGACACAGATGCGTGGATACAACGCATTGCAAGTTATGTCTACACACCCATTGGTCGCACGTATTCGTGCGGGCTGAAGATGACCATTTTGAACAAGAGCGAAAATTTCTGCACTTTAAATTTTGTGAATGTAAAAAGGAATGGTTATTATGCTGCTCACTAACTCTATACTGTAACATATTTGAGTACAAATTGCAAATAAGTAAGTGTGACAGCAAGCATAATTTTCAGTGACGTTACACCCACCAAAAGCTTCGGAAAAAGTTAAAAATTAACACAGCGCATCGCAAGTTATGTCTACACACCCATTGGTCGCAGGAATTTTGTATCAGTGTCTACTTCGGTTTGTGGAGACTCGAATTTTTACACCATATCCAACTCCCACTGTCATGCTGACAACAAATAATATAGCTTTCCTTTTTTATACTGTAAATCATTTCCAATATTTAGTAGAATAACATACTCCATAACTCTATAGCCTTCATTCTCAACTATCATGGATGTTTTCTCAATATTTTAATCCTATTTGTATTGAATTCTTACTGCTAAAACTACGAAAAATTACTCCTCGGAGGGTAAGAAATCAATATGTATGGGAGTATATTGAACCTAATTAATTTCACCAAATCCACCACCACACCACCACCTTTCAGGACTCATTCAACATAACCTCAACAAAATTTTTGGAACTCCCTCTCTACACCCTTGAAACAAAGTTAATCAGTAAAATCCTTTAAAACCATATTATAGGAGTATTTTATGCAGCAACAGAACTCTTGCCGGTGGTTATTTGGCTATCACCCCTAAATATTAGTTATTAATATAAAACAATCGTAAAAAATGTGCACGAAAGTCAATCAAAATTATCTATGTAACCAATAAATCGAAGATATATATGATAAATGGCACAAATTACACTGACTTGTAATATTGTACTAAAACTATGTAGCAGCTTTTATAAAAAACCGAGGATTGTTTTTTTCACAAAATGTACTTGGTCTTACAGGGCATGCCCTATATTACTAAACATGAATGAATATATTTTCTCAGAAGCCTCGAGTAATTCAGCTTTATACAAGTACCTATGCTAAAATATCGCTTAGCAATCCTATTTCAGAATTTGAAGAATATTTAACAAAACAATTCTCGAAATTGATTTACATGAAGCTAGTATCTCAGTTAACATCAAGTTTGAGTTAAAACTGAAATAAACAAGAATTTTTCTCACTATTCTTTCCACAAAAAGCCAGTATCCAAATCACATCCAAATAACCAAAAGCCAGTAAGTCAAAATCATGAATCCTCTATTCAGCTGTTACCATTTTCTTTTTTTTGTTTCATTGAACCTGCCTTTCCGATTTTTTCCAATTTTATCAACGATCTTGACCGTATTGATTAAATATCAGCTTTGGTTATCAGGATTTATGCAATGACGTTAACAATCGACTTAAATATGTTAGCTTTAATTCCCTCATTTTTTGCATTTGTAATGTTTTCGTGGGAAAGTCTTGAGCATAGCCGAAGATACAAGATTTTGTTACCGTGTATTAACGCAATCAATCTTATCTAATGTACTAATTCATTGCTTATTTAGCGTAATTTTATGAATAGCGCAATTTAAGCTTTTAAAGTATTAGGTATACACAAGAATTACGTTCGCAAATTTTAGCGAGCTCATTAGAATGATCCAAATACATCATTTTTAATAATATTGCTTATTTATAAGCATCAATAACTGAAAATTCATTGAATTATACCCAGGGGAGATATCTACTCAGGTAATTTGATTTCGCAGCCATTTGTTCAAATCAGCATTAATCTCGTCAACAATAATTTTTTGGGCAATGTGCATTCCACTGATTTGAAAATTTTATATTTGACTGCATTCTCTGCTTCCGGTTAATCCCTTCGTTTGACAATGGAAAAGCAATAATTTCAGATATGGATTCAATTTTATGAGCAATTCCATCTATAAAAATGCTTGCTAATCATTATGAACACAAATACATGTTTGATGCGTCAGTCTAAGTTTCTAACCTGAGCCTTGAAGATTCGTTAGGAAGCCATTACGCTTAGAAAGTACAGACGCAGAGTGAATGTGACTAGAAAGCACGGGGTTAAAGTTTACCAGGCGCGTCAACAAAATAAGCGTTGTGGTACATCTAAATGGAAAAAATCTCTCTATTCATAACTTTGACAATTAAAAAAGAAGAATACATTACCGTTGTCCATTCATTTTTTTCAGGAGATCAATCACTAATATTTCTCATTTTTGAGCAGCATATTGTGCAAAAGAACTGTGTAACATAAGCCTAAAACTAATTATGTTTCATTTATAAGGTTACTGAAGTTTTATATAATGAGTTACATCAAAAAACATGTACAGAATACTGCAATAACTGTTACAGGGCGAACATCTGTCGTAATTCGCTCATCCCGAATGTTGTCATTTTATTGGCTTGCACTGGCAGTAAATTCTTGGTATCTTCTTATTAAACTAAAAAGTATTTTTAATAATGCATTAAGATCTCCTAGACTTTAACATTTTGAACTTAACCCTGTCAATCATGCAAAAATAGCCCTAGGACGTTGTTGTGTTTGTTTCAAGTAAAGAAATAAGTTGTGCTATAATGTGAAAAACTCCGTTGCTATGCAAAGCATAAATTATAGATAAACTCGTTTTATAGATGAAAGAAAATATTTCTTCCCCTGGGTATTTGAGATATTTCAATCCACTCAAATTTTTAGTTATATAATGGAAGAATATTTTTATTGCACCATCTCATTGTGTACTTATATGATATTATTTTGACTGGTGATGTGTGAAAGTCTTTGAAGGTTTATTACACAATGCTATATGTTGTCAAATGTCTGTAAACGTCGGATTAATTGCTATAATCACTAATCTGACGGCATAATTGCGTTAATTTGATACCGTAGTTTTGCAGCCTTATTTTTTAAAAGCCATGTGTGACTGTACGCTTGCAATCTTGCTGATGGAATTTTAATAAGCCCATAAATTAACTGTCTTTCTTCTCCTTTTTCAGGTAAGTTCTCGATGTGAAATGGGCGAATACTTCCCCCGCCCAGTGCTCGGCCATTTTTCAGTGAGTACGGAATATATCTTTGTTTGCATCGTTTTCTGGAGTCGTATATCAAGGCCGCGATTTTTAATTCGGGTCATCAATTTCATTCACCTATGGTCGGCGCTGTGTAATCAACCGCCCCTGGGGGTGGTTTAAAAATCGAAAAAAAGTAGTGAAGCGGGAGGAGTGGGCTGGTATCGCCGGGGGAACGAACGGAGGGGTGTGGAAGGACAGATGGGGAAGCCGCCCCTTATCCCCTTATCCGTTCCCTGCCATTATGGCTCTAATTAATATTCAGAATGAGTTAATGATGGGTTTGCCTCCTTGAAATAATGCCTCGGTAGTTTTTCCTCGACTCTCCTTTCATTTTTTCACCTTCCATCAAGTGATGGCGCTAAGAAAGGGCCCAAGGGCCTTTAAGGACTCTTTTTAATCCCCTCCAGCTATTTTTTTTACCTCAGTGCAAGCATGAGTATGTTCAGTTTTTACTTCGAAGATGAACGTACGTTAAGAGAGGTTTTTATGTCTCGTATGCCCTTAGAAAGGGCGCTGGTCAAATCGGAGAATCAATTCCTAGTCTCAACCAAATTTTTCATTTTTTTACAGATTAAAGTAGAAGCCTGGTTGGTAACACAACTGTGTATAGTATCATAGCTGTGACCAATTCAAATATCTCCCTAAGCTACACTCATACTAGTAGTGATTGATTATATAGGCTGTGCAATGGAAATGTAACTTAATGTTTGACAACGCATAAAACTTGAACTTGTATTCTTTTGATGGGGTTTCCTGGAGAAAAATTATTCCTCATGTCTCCTTAGTTTTAAAAATTATTTCCTCGACAATGAGCTAAATTTTTATCCGATGTATATTTCAACCCTACCCTAGGACTTAACTTGCAAAATTCTCTGGAAAATGGCGGATATATTTATTAGATATTAGTGGCGGGCGTCCAAAGTTATACTTTGGCAAAGGAAAGTTAGCGATATGTGCAGTTTTAAAAAAAATGAAAAAATATTAACACTCGTGAAGGATATAATTTCTTGCATTTAATTACCGTCAAAATTTCATTGGAGGTTCTCAATCTGCAATTGATAACTGTCTTGCACATGGCATCTTATGATACGCTCAGTTAATATTGCCCTTTAATCACTTAGGTTAGCAGCCAAATAGGTAGTGTTTTAGAGTCTGTTTTGGGATTTGTGAATTCCATAACTAGCGAATCTACATAGCTGTCTCGAATATCAAGCTTTTTCAAGATTTCCCATTTGTAATGATTACTGCTCTTTTACTCCCAACCATTGTATTAACGATTTCAATCAACCAAAATTACCAGACTATAAAGAGTTATTCCAAAATAAACATATCTGAAAATCATACTATTTCCTCAACGTGAAACGGAAGCGTTTCCCTTCTGAAAAAACGTTTCCCTTCTGTTTGGTCTGTTTCGTAGACATTTTGATCTGATATAAAATTTTCACGCAGAGAAAATCTGGAATATTTAAAGAGCTGAAAACTTTTAGATATACTCCGTGAGAGTGACAATTAGACAAATCATGAAACTTTAGGAAATCATGCAAAACTCTGGGAAAAAATGGCTTTTAATTTTCCTGCTATTATTCGTCTATTCCCGTAACACCTCAAGTATTTCATAATCAATTTACTAAGGTCTCGGCACCTCATCTATGAGTTTAATTTCACGAAGTTTCAAGTGAGTGTGCCCCACCTTGTTTCAGTATGAAAAGTACTGACATTTAGCAGTATAAAAGAGGAAGGTATGTTTATTCATTAATCATGCGGATGAAATATTGGCCGTTAAATATAGATACCTTTATATTATGGCTGGCTTTCAGACTGGGAGGATAAAATTTTTTATTGGTTAGATTATTGGTACAAAATGGAATTAACGATGGTATTGAAGGGCGAAATATAATAATTTCATCAACGACGATCAATTTTATAGTAGGGTAACAGGAAAAACAGTTCATGTGCTGGACTTTTCTCCGGTCTTAGATTAAATTACCGTATTTCAAGCATGACTTTGCGTCGTGTATTCGGTCAAGAGATTAGGACCATAATGTAAACCCTGTACGACCCGTTTTCATTTGTGAAGACTATTTTTGCGGCAAGAAAGTTCCACCGTGTTTCCTTGTTCTTTGTCTCCACATCAATTTGAGTTGGAAAAACTTAAAGAGTATGTGACTGATACAATCAAATGGAATTCCGACTTGGCAGGAAAAGTAACCTCATCAATTCATCTGGCAGATGTATTGAGATATTAATAATTTTTTTGAAAAAGTTCATGGCCCTTCCTTGAAGAAAAGTAGCTAATTACCCACATTCCAAGCTATCTGGGACTAGCCACGGAGTTCCACTATTACGGAGTCACCCGCAATGCACAATGTGCGAATTTCCACAGAGAAAAAAAATCATCCGACTTGACCGGGATTCGAACCCGGATCCCTCGATTTCCGGCCGAGTGCTTTAGCCAGAGGTACAGACGCCTCGGTAGCTTAACTGGCTAAAGTACTCGGCCGGAAATCGAGGGATCCGGGTTCGAATCCCAGTCAAGGCCGATGATTTTTTCTCAGTGGAAATTCGCACATAATTACCCAAACTTACCTTGAATTATGTTAATGACCAGGAGCCTTTCTATTATATTTGTAGTGATCATATATGCAGTATGTTCAGGCCTAATAAATTTTCCACTGTTCAATTACATTTTTAAGACTTCCACCAGGTATACGCGCCTAATATACCAGGTATACGATGCGCCTAATATAGCCGATTAATTTACAAAAAAAATAAGTTAAATCCCTGATAAATCTTGTGAAACTAACAAACACACACTTTTCTGTGTGTCATAAGTGTCTGGATTCAGTGAATAAACATATTTTGTTATACTTACTGCCAATATGATGCCAATAAATAATCACCCCACTTCATTAATATTAATATATGGGTCATCTAATTCTTGGAAATGTGATTTTGGCTGCTGAGAAAAGCAATTTTGTTTCGTTTTTGCTAGTTTTCTGTTTGCTTCATATATGCTATGAATTTGCGTGCGAGTTAATATTGAACAGCGTTGCAAAGCGCCCAAGCAAAACATTTGTTTTCATTACGAATGCATTTGCTGCGTGGAATTTTTCCCACTATTTTCGTATGCGGGGACATCGGATCATGCCGAACCGTGATAAGTCCAGAGGATTCGTCGAGAATGGTGGAAACCGGAATAGCGCCAGCGGAATTACGCGCATTTTTTATTAACCACTTGGACGGAACCCAGGCTGGCTCCCCCTCTCCTCGACAGCAGCCAATCGCGACCCTCGAGGCGTGCATACACGACCGCCTTTCAATTTTTTTTCTTCCTTCTCATGTCTTTTGTCCCTCTTCCATCGTCATCGATTGCCTCAAGAGATCGACCGAATTTTTTCACGTCGTCGTTCCAAATGCTAAGGGGTGGATCCTTTACTTTTTTTAAACGATTTTTTTGCTGCTTGAAGGTAGATATCTTGTTTTTTTAAGCTTTTATCCCTGTCCTGTTTTTTAATCTTCGTATTTTTCCCCTGTCCCGATCCGAGAGGATCATGTTTGCTGCCGAAATTTGTCGGGGCCTGTCCTCCTTCACCATGCTCTCCATAAGGGCCTCCACCCTTTCTCATCCCTGCGTACTACTTCACCCTGGTTACGGATTTTTTCCCTGAAAAACCCCTCGCCTCCGTCTATTTCCCCGCCCGACATCCCCCCCGATCCCCTCCTACCGCGCCCCTCGACCCGATAATAAATTCATCGGAGTCCCGCGCGCATAAATACACGTCAACTCTTTTCCCCAGATTGCGTTCTCGCGCCCGCGTGCGCGGCGGTGGGTTAGCGGGCCTCTCCGCTCTAACGCGCATGCGCGGAAAAGGCCTCATCCTTCGGCTCCCTGCTTCTCCTCCGCAAAGGGGGACAAATGACACCTTGACACTACGGAATGGTGCGACGGAAACCTCTCTCAAGTTTTTTCAAAGATTTGACTCGAGTGGCGATCCATCTTTCCGTCAACATCTTGCTTTTTCTTAAGCCAACGCGATCACTAGTTGTGTCGTTGTCCGGCTGCTTTAAGAGGCGACTGGAAAGGAAGTTCATCTTCACCATGAGGATAGCCAGGAAATAAATATTTTAAGCATGAGGTTCTAAAGGATTGTATATTCAATGGTGCGATGGTTAGTTTGTGAAATTTAGAGGTCATATTCTTGAGAGAATCCAAATAAACGTTTCAACGTCAAATCCAATCAATTGGTGATAACCCACGATTGACTGCAACTCTTTCCTGTCCTTATCGATTGTATAATGCGATCATATTGATAGATAAGGAGAAGAATGACATATTAGTTTTTAAAGTGGTCTAAAGTTGTTTATAGCAAAACAGTGTGGAAACTGCAAAATTTATTCTATTCAACTTAAGGGTTGTCATGTGTGGCCATACAAGTTTTGTACTAGACCTATTGAGGGAGGAGTTGGTTGGGAGTTTCTTAAGCGGTCATACGTTAAGGATTTGTATGTTGAAAATCATCTGACATAGGATTCTCACCATATTTCCGAGGTGGCATCGAAAAACGGTATTTTGGATAATTGTGTGAAATTCACGGTGGAATAATCACTCGCTTGGACTGAGAATAAAACCCAGATCCCTCAATTTTGCACCGAGTGCTAAAACCAATTGGCGTGACTGTGAATTTTACACAATTGTGTGAATATCAGCGGCTGACTACGTCACCATGATTCGTCCAATGTAAACAAATGTGTTGAACATAATTTGAAGTTTATGTGGGACCAAGGCTTCGGCTTCTTTGAATGCCAATCGACATCCCTTAATGAGAAACTTTACCAATAATATAAAATATATAATATTGTGGAAACTTTTCCTCAGGTATTGTTCTCCACTATGCTATATATGTATTCGAGTGACCTGAAACATGTATCAATCGACATCCTTCAGTAAGAGGGACCGTAATACACTATAAAATACGTAGTTTTCTGGAATTTATTTCCAGTTTTTCTCCTCCACAATGCTTAATTATTGAGCATGAGCGTTGAAACCATTACCAATCAGCACTATCGAATGGGAGCACCAGGGGCTATAAAAAATGCAAAAATTATTTCAGGAATTTTTTAAAAGTTAATTTGATCCACAGTGCGTAATTATTTAGCTAGACAAGCTGAAACCTAAAACAGTCATAATATCTCAATGAGAAGCACCATCTTAACTTAAATGAAAATTTTGGAAAATATTTTAATAATAATAATAATAATAATTAACTCGTTTATTGTTCTAGGAGTGAACTCCTTTGGAAAATAGAAATGAAATACAGTGGTGTGCAAGACAATTAATATGTGAATAAGCCAATCAGTAAACAAAAAATGGAAGTTATCATATAAATTGCTAACAATAGACATATACAACATTATCATTTAGCAATGTAGAAAAAGAACTGAATTTCTTCTTCTAATAAAAAAACGAACATTAAACATATCAATAAACAAATAACACAACTTTTAAAAAGAAAATTTAGCTTAACAAATGAAAAGAAAAAAAAGGAACTGAATTGCTTCTTCTTACGCAACAATGGACATTAATCACATCAATGAACTGATAAATGAGTTACATGGTCAGCATTCCAGAAAGTAAGTGTGTGATAATCTTTCTCTTAAATATTAGCAGTGATGCACTGTCTTTTACCAGTTTAGGCAAGTCATTCCACAGCTTTGAGGCAACAACTGTAAACGATTTCTGGACTGTAGCTGTCCGGAACTGGGGGGGGATACAAAAAACAGGGGTCTTGTCTAGTAACAAAATTAGTGTATATACTACTTGGGAGAAAAAGATCCATTATGTACTGAGGGCTCCCATATTTGAGGAGGTTGAACATGAAGCAGGCCATGTTATATTTTCTTCTTGATTTAAGATCAAACCAGGAGAGCCTTTTAAAATAAGGGGTAATGTGTTCATCTCTCCGTAGATCAAATATGAATCTCACACAGGAGTTCAACAAACGCTGTAGCTTAATATTCAACTCCTCAGTTAAGTCATTGTACACGAGACTACAGTAGTCTAGGTGAGGAAGAATGAGTGAGGTAACAAGTTTCTTTTTTAACTGAAGTGGCAGTAGATTTCTATGGATTTTAAATTGATGTAAAATTGCATTTATTTTGTTGGATACCCTCATCGTGTGTTCTTTCCAGGAAAGATTCATGGTTAATGTCAGCCCCAAATTTTTCACACTGTTACTGAACGGTATGCTCACTTCCTCGACCATTATCATTGGCAGTTCTGTGAAATTTATATTCGATACTATCTTGCTGTTACCAATGATAATGGATTTAGTTTTTATGGAGTTTAACACGAGGAAATTTAGCTTAGCCCAAATTGTGATAGCGGATACGTCCTCATTTACCTTATTGATAGTATCACAGAGTTTATTTGGAAGACAATGGCAATAGATCTGCAAATCATCTGCGTATATCATGTATTTGCAGTGAGCAATACAATTTGGAAGGTCTCTAATATACAACGAGAACAAAAGTGGCCCTAGAACGGAACCTTGTGGTACACCACTAGATGTTGTTACCCAGTTCGATATATCTCCTTTAGAATCTTTGACAGATTGACGACGTCCATTTAGGTAGGAAAAGAACCAGTTAAGGGATGAACTTGAAAATTTGAGATTTCTCATTTTTTGTGGAAGGGCATGGTTTACACTATCGAAAGCTTTACTAAAGTCAAACAGGACCAATATTGTCACCATATTTTTATCAATGGCGTACCTAATATCTTCAGTGACTTTAATTAAGGCTGTCTGTGTCGAGTAGTTCTTACGAAAACCCGACTGAAATGGGTCTAATAACTGATGAGCGGTTAGATAATCTACTACCTGTGTATAAACTACCTTTTCTAGACATTTTGAGGCGGCGCAGAGGATGGATATAGGTCGATAATCTCCTGGAGAAGTAGGAGTTTTAACTTTACTGATCGGTCGAATCAAAGATGATTTCCAAACTGCGGGTAATGTGCTAGATATGAGGGACGAGTTGAAAATATCAAGTAGAGCTGGAATCACAGATGCGGATGAGGCTTTCAGGTATTTCACCGAAATTTCACCGAAATTTTATGCAGTTATTTTATCAATCAACATCCATCGATTAGATTTGGTACTGACGCTTAAAAATATGTAATTTCCTGGAGGTATTTTTTCCAGTAAACCTTCAGTTTTCATTCATGACTCTAAATCTATAACTCCTATCTTCTTCCTATGAGATTATGAGGCAACCAATCTATCTTCGCAGATTTGACTACCTACGTAGTGGGTAAAATAGCACCTTAGCTGATGCATTCAGACTCTTTTTTCTTCCTTTTGCCAAAACGCAATTATTCCAAGAATAGCTCTTTGATGGATAATTATTTTTATGAATCAATCAAAGTTTTCTTATTTAAACATATTATTTGAGCAAAGTTGGTACCTTAAAACGCTCTCGAGGCGTAAATGGAAGTGTAACAGGGCTAATGAGTCGAGGACGTGACCTTGAACCTGTCGATGGTATTTGAACAATCGAATATATCAACAAGAATGGCGAAGTAGGAATGAGAAGTTAAGACCTCCTTCCATCTCTCTATATCCTTTTCTCTCTCTCTCTTTCTCTCTGCAATCTGTGCCAAAGTGTGGGTGTTCGAGGCTGGCAAGATGAACGCTGAGAAAATGAAACCGGAAACTGGGCCGAGCAAATTTACTTTGCGAGGGCGGGCTAATGGATTGCCGAGCGTTATGTGAACTTAACTTTGCAGTCTTTCTGAACTCATTACTTAGTCACAAAAGTGATGTTGTATGCGATACAAGAAGTAATGGGACTCGCTCCGAAGAACATCCTTTGGATGCCAGACCAGGCACTGGAAACGCACGGTTAATTGCAGTGATAGCAGTAATTTCTAGTTGATACCGTGTGTGGCAATAGATGTGATGGGAAATTATATTTCAAACTCTGATATATTAAATCGGTCAAAAAATGTTGAATAAGTGATCTTGGAAGAATAAACATTTTAATTTTAATTCCTGGTAGGATATAGTTGTCAGCAGAATACTTTTTTTTTCAACATTTACCTAAGGAGAGCATTTGGTATATAAATTTAGCCTAAGAAGTGTCGTTATAAATTAAGCCTAAAAGTGTCGTAAGCTGTCATCTACGAAACTTGTGGCTGATTAGGGAAATCTTACTTTTAAAAGCTGTAGTACAACAACACAAGTGATTACCAAAGAGTGTGCAACGGCAACTATTAGCCTATAATGAAGCTCAAATGATATCGTACTGTCTACCAAATTTATTTCAAACTCTTACTACACGTTTTTCAACTGTCTAGCAGTCATAATCAGGCAAGACTAATTCAACATAAACAGACATGATCTTATATATTGCGTGAAAAACCATATTTGCGTCACACTGGGAAAAGGATAGAAGGACAGGTGGGAGAAAAATGGAAAGGGGGGGTGAGGGGAGAGGGTGGTTTGTTGGAGGAGGTAAAGTTATGCTTCAATGGTGTCAAAAATAGGAGAATGACAAACAAATTCGTTCTCATTTAATAGGTTCATTTTATTTCGTTTCCATTTTGACTATTTCCCACTAATTTGGCATTAATGCCAAAGATCATTTTGAACCCTGCAAAAATCGGGTGTTTATGAACTTAAGTGTGACACATGTGGTAGTGTTTATGTCGGCCTAACTGGGAGAACTTTTGTAACTAGGGTGTCTGAACACAAATGGTGTTTGGTGAACAGCGATCCTGTCTTATTTCGCCAAACATTTAATGAAAGAATCCCACCACTCCACATTTAATGTGAAAATCCTCCGTCTCCTGGATAAAGGACACCGTTTAGATGTTTCGGAACAGTGGGAAATAGTCAAAAGGAAACGAAAGAAAATGAACCTATTAAATGAGAACAAATTTGTTTGACATTTTCCTATTTTTGACACCATTGACATAACTTTACCTCCTCCAACAAACCACCCTCTCCCCTCACCCCCCCTTTCCAGTTTTCTCCCACATGTCCTTCTATCCTTTTCTCAGTGTGACGCAAATATGGTGTTTCACGCAATATATAAGCTCATATCTGTTTATGTTGAATTAGTCTTCCTGATGATGACTGCTAGACAGTTGAAACACATGTAGTAAGAGTTTGAAATAAATTTGGTATATTATTTAAATTTGGTATACATTATTCATTATGCTGTTCTACAACATCTCGCCGGAGAAAGTGGCGTTTCTTAGCCTATAAATTAACCTAATTCTTTTGCTTTTGAGAAAGTGCCGAGATATAGTAGCGAACTTTTTACTGCCTTGTTTTGGCTAATGCATCGGATAAGTATTCCAGTAAGTTTTCCAACTGGAGAAATAATTTTGTTTCTAAAAAAGGATCAAAATTTATGATATTCGTGAATAACGCGAGAATATTCCCGACGCATTGATGATTTGTGGTGCACGAGTTTTTTTTTTACTCTTAATAACAGTGGAAACAACACATTGGTGAACTTTAGTTGGCTCTTAAAAATGTGGTTCCCAAACTGAGTCTAATGGAATACAATACTTATATTTAATGAACCATGAGAACGCTCTTGAGAGGAAATTGCAGCAAGGGCTAAACGAAAAATAATATTACTTTAAATGACGCTGAATAATCGATAATGCTTTTTGAATATTTTTATATTTATGCTGTTTGCTTGTATTTTAGAATTAGCATATTTTGTTTTGGAGGCTCCATGATTTGCCATTTAAGCCCAATTATTGTTTTTTTTGCTTAATATTCGGCGTGCCATTTAAATAAATAATTCAGAAACAATTTTTTCTCCGGACTTTAAATAAAGTTATTGAATAAAAGCTCAAACTATTTCGTACTGTCTACTAGTTTACTAGTAGACAGTACGAAATCGTTTGAGCTTTTATTCAGTATGCTGTTCTACAATATCTCGGCTGAGAAAGTGGAGTTTAAAGTTATTGAAATTAAAACACATAGCTTAGAACTTTTAATTGCAAAATGAGCCCGCCAATCCTATTATATTATGATCACATTTAAATAGTGCTATAATCACAAAGCAGTGAACAAAATGTTATCCAACATAAACTCAGTTTAATTTTTGGTACCTGATACGGAATGAAAAGAACAAGTAAGAGGTAAATGTCAGGAGAGTGCGTGTTGCAAAATGAGCTGTGCTGTTATGACTGATTTTTTCTGATATTTTCTCAATTTACGCTGCTGAGCTTAGTTACCTAGTTCTGGCTCTTAACAATAATCAAAGGCCTGCACATGCTTTTACGTGACAATATTCCGATTCATGAGCAATCCATAAACCTATTTTAATTAAATATTTAAATTTTAAACATTTTCATTTCACATGTAACACAGCATTAAAGAAACTAGGTTTTGTTAAGCGTATAATTGGAATGTTCTTGGATGAAAAAGTAAAAGAGAGATGCTACTTCGCTCTGGATAGGCCACACCTTGAATACGCTGTGAGCATTTGGGACGCTGGTCATAAAGATTTAATTAAAAAACTTAATAAAATACCAAGAAAAGTCGCATGCTTCGTTAAAAACTGCTACGAACAAACATATAGTTTTTCACAAATTTTAGAAGGATTAAGCTCGCTAGGCTGAGCTTACTTTAGAAAATCAAAACTGGTATGT
Organism: Ceriagrion tenellum; assembly: GCA_963169105.1. Lineage (NCBI taxonomy): Eukaryota > Metazoa > Arthropoda > Insecta > Odonata > Coenagrionidae > Ceriagrion > Ceriagrion tenellum. The sequence goes on along the minus strand of OY720643.1, from coordinate 54,952,051 downwards.
CTTAGAGCGACACAGAGAGTATTATCATGACGCTTCACTATACCTCTAGGTCTGACAGAAGCGATAAAATATGAAAGATACATAGCCAAAGAGAGAGGTGCAAACTCTTTCTTTTCGCGCACAGTAAGAGACCATAATGAAAACTGAGCTCCACGAATTGCACACCAAATAATATACGCCACCACTTTACCTCCCAAAACCTTATCACTAACATCTTTAGGCGGCTGGTATACTAGCATACCTTGCCACACGCCCATGCAGCGGCTCGCAGGGTATTATTTAGATGTAGATGTAGATTACTCTGACACCTATTCTAATGTATGGTAAAATATTTAAACTCTTTGATACAGGTTTTGGAAGGTTGTCTTACAGTTGTCAAGCACCGCAATTTTTACTTCTTCTTGGTTGAGTAATACAACGAATTTTTACCAAGCAAGCTGTAGATATTCAGATCCGTTATTTTATAATTCTCGTAGTACATTTTTAATGACTTTTTATCTAGCCCTTTTTTCAGAATGCTGGCTATGGCGTAGGTATCTTTTTATTCCACATCCTGCCCTCGTTTGGGAAACGCAGTGCAGCGTAGAGAATTCCTCCTCCCGGCTCTCATGGGCTTTGGTGGCGATGTACCATCCTACCCGCGAACTATCGCGGCTGCATGTCTCGTCGTCGGCGCTGCTGGCATTCCACTACCGCTATCTCTTTCTCTCTCTCTCATGCTTGGAACTTGATATTTCACGAAGGCGTCGAAGCTTGTGACTTGCATTCATCGGGATCCTTAAAACCCAAACTCCCCAGACAATGCAGGTCCCGGCTAATCTCATTAAAGTTTGGTGGAATGCGCGTCGGATCCCGAGGCCAGAAGTGGTACGTGAATGGTGTGAGTGATAGGCCTCCCGTAGTTTTGCCTCCTCTGCACCTAATCGGTTCGCGGTGTTGGTGTTGTCTAGAGTAGAGCGACCGCAGGCTTCGTGCTCCCCCTCTGCGGTGGTCGCGCAACAACCGAAAGCAACCGGCGTGTGGATAAACAAACGGATCCAAGGTTCGCTTCACAGCTGTCGTCGATCCAAGCCCGCATCCCTTTAAGCGTTTCCTTTTTGCTTCCGATCAACAGTTTCAACCCACCCTTTTCCTCCCCCCCCAAAATTCCTGCTTCTCGGCATTTCTTACTGGCCCTCATCCTCATCCTTTTATCCCACGCAGCATTCTACAAGCCTATTTGACTCTCGCAAACTCTCTGATGAAATAGTTTTCTGGGTACGTGCACACTGGTGTGTTAAGCTGTTACACATTAAAAAAATGGTGATGTAACAAAATGAGGTAAAAATGTTATCTTCTATGGCATTAATTATTGGAAACACTCGTAAAAATTAATTTACAGTAAAAATTAATAATCGAACAATCAGAAAATAAAATTCAAAACTAGTAATTCAGTGAGCAGGACTTGAGGAGGTCCCAATGGCACGCTGTACTTTGGTATAGTATAAACTTTTTTTCCTGTTTGAGACCCCAAAAAACGGGGTGCGGCTTAAATTCGAGTGCGGCGTATATTAGGAGAAATGCGGTAGATCTTGAATATAGGTAGATGGCGCTTTCCACTAGCCCCTCATGGGCGGAGCGCGTAACACAATAACCCGCTTTCCGCCCTCGGAGTCACGTGATTCGGGTCAGCTTAATGGCGGCGTTCGAATTTTCTGTTGTAAATATCGTTCCCGCTCCGATGAAAGACGTGTTACTTTTACTAGCATCATTTGGCAAGTACATTTTGATGTAATTTAGATTATTTAGTTACATGAAAGCGACATGGATTTCGTATATATATCGTATATATACTTCACTGTCGTAAGAAATAAAATATTTACTGTGTTTGTTTAACTAAAGCGTCATTGATTAACCACAGCCTTTCAACCGGAAAAACCCTCTGTGGCGGTTTACAGGAATGTAAATTCATCGCCAGTGACCACACTTAGACAAACACACTCCACATACCTCCCTCACAGGGGTTAAGACACCTCGTTAAGAATTCCGTGGGTAATAACCACATCTGTGAATGTATACGGGATTATAAATTGCACGCCAGGGAAAAACACGGAGCGATCACAATCACAAGCACTCAGAGAGATATAGGCAGTAGAGAAATTAACAGTTACGGCCATAGGAGAAAACATTTTACCTCATTGTATTATTTTACGAGGTCTTAGAGCTCAAGTTTTCGTAATTTTATGAACCTTGATATTTTGCTCTTCTTGTTGATATATAATCGCTGAATTTCTTTCGTTTTCAATCGAATGAAAATAACATCTTGCTTTTTTCCTGTCATTCGTGAATTGCTCTTGGGGAAGATTGTAAGGACGTAAAAGTAGTTCAGGCAGAAACCAAACGATACTACTGAAGAGTGACAGAAATAAAATTGTGGGAAAATAAGAAGTTGATGGAAGACTTTCAATTCATGTTCGGTGAGGAAAGGGAGTAGTGAAAGTGAAATAGTATCTATATCTATGTATTACCCTGAGAGCCGCAACATGGGAGTGTGGAAAAAGGTGGAGATTACTGTTTGTTGATTTTCCCTAGCAACGCCTTCATTGACGTTGAATAATAAGAAATACATATAAGAAACATAAGAAATAATTCTTATGTAGGCACGGATAATTCATTTTTATCAAAAAAACACTGCCAATCCATTTTTTATTTTCTTTTTCAGTATACAATTAATAAAATGATAAACTCAACTTGAATAAAAATTTAATGATACCCACAAAATGTTTTGCCTCTTCAATTTCTCAGAACACCAGTTGTGTAAAGATGCTTGGGATAAGGTTTTGGGAGGTGAAATGGTGACATAGGTTATGGTAGTGTATTTAGTGGAGCTCAGTTTTTATTGTACTCGTTTATTGTGCGCGGAAATAACAAGTTTTTATACCTATCTGTTTGACAATATATCTCTCTTAATTTTATCACTTCTGTTAGACCTAGATATGTAGTGAGTCATGATTATATTATCTTTGACCCTCTGATACACTCCACTCCGAAAGGCGGAGGGTGAAGTGCGAAAATACAGGTAGTTGAAGGCAAATAATGATATTAAAAGATCTCATCGTAGGGAGAATGTCGAGTAAATAGAAATGATGTAGAGAGGCGGTTTCCATTTTAATAGGGTTGAAAAAGGTTGCAAGTACACTGAGCTGAAGAGGAAATTAGATTTATCCCGGAGAAAATCATCGAACTGTTTGAATAGTTCAGCTGGATCTTCATTTAACGCTGCTTGTTTCTATTAATGAAACTGAATTCTTGGATAAGAGAATGATTCCCTAGGAATAAATTAATTTACTTTTTCTAATGGTATTTAATACCCAAACTATTTAAATGAAGCGCAAACTTTATGGCAGTTGGGAAAAGAATGAAGTCCACAAACAATTCCTGGTTATCATCAATCAAATATCAAATTTTCAACTGTCCGGGGCATCATGACTAATGCCTCGTGGTCATTTGTTGGTCTATGAGCAGAAAATATAAAGGTATTCCCGCGGAAGTTCTGTTATTCGCGGTCAAATGGTTTTTCCGTGATGGAGAGCGTTCCAAAGAGGGTTCTTTATATGCAAATAAGGCCCGCGCAATTGCCACTAGATGATATTTACGCTCAGAAGTGACGCCCAATAAAATGAATTTCCGGTGTTATATGGCGAGTAATACATCTTTGTGCCAGCCGAAAACAGAAAGAAGAAGGTATACGTAAATAAAAATGGATGTAACTTGATGCTATGGTTCTTAATTAGGCTAGCCATCTATAGACAAGGTCAAGATCGTAAAGAAGACACTGAAATGTGCTGTGAATTTAGAGAGAGTAAAGTGTCTTTTACGTCTACGTCTACGTCTACGTGATACCCTGCGAGCCACCACGAGGGTGTGTGGCAGGGGGTGAAGATCACCAAACATGCACTATTGCCATGCAAGTAGGATATTTAAGGGAGATATGCTAGAAAATAGGGTTACATGGAGCTAGATGGTTGGTATCTACATAAAAAGAAAGGGATTATTGATTGTTATTACATGTATCATGCACTACAGACTACTCGAACTATATTTCACCTACCTATCCCTTTGCTACGCTGCCTATTGTTCTCTCTTATAGTACGAGGGAAAAATGACATTTTAAATATATCGGTACGACAATCTATCTCTCTAATCTTGTTAATATGATCAAACCTAGCATAATACGCAGGGGTTCTCAATATGTATCTAACGTCATCTGTGAACAACTCTGTTTCGAATTTACTTAAAAGGTTTAACCTAAATTTTAACCTGCGTTCTGATAGTAATTCCCATCCTAGTTCTTCTATAAAACTCGTAACACTTATGCAATTATCATAACGTCCTTTAACAAACCTAGCGGATCTCATTTGCACGCGCTCTAATTCTTTTATCATACGTTCATACGTTTAACATACCTTCCTCGTACGGATCCCACATACTAACGGCATATTCTAAATGAGACCTGACAAGTGTAAAATAGCTTCTTTCTCGTACTCTCTCATCGCATTTGCCTAGAACCCTTTTTACGAATCCTAATCTACGGTTTGCTACACTAGTGATTTCCCTGATGTGTTTCCCCCATGACATGTCTTCAGTGATGGTGGCGCCTAAGTATTTAATTGAATCTACGTTACATATTTTGTTTTCTTTGATGCAATAAATATTCTGGGGAAGCCATTCTTTTTCCAAAAATTCATAATCGCGCATTTCTTCAAATTTAATTCTAGTTGCCATCTATCACACCAATCATCAATCGCATCTAAATCCTTAGCTAAAGACTGTCTGTCCTCTTCATTTCTAATTTCCTTATACACTGCTGCATTATCGGCAAAAAGACGGAGCTTGCTATTTTTTACTACTGTATTCAAGTCGTTTACTGTTTGTATGTATTTGATTATTTCGAATCAATGTAAAATATTGCGCGCATGACATTTGTTAGCTACACGTAATTGAACCACGAACCTTTGGTTGGTATGAAGGCTCTTACGTCCTTTCAAGGACCATATTAGGCAAAAAAATGTATATATGAGTGATGGTGACTTGTGCATGAACTTCATTGTGTTTTCAACTGCCTCAAATTTCGCTCTTCATTCAAACGGTTCGGATCTTTACTCTCTTTAGAAAAAGTACATTTAATTATTCCTCAGGAATGATTATCTTCTCCAAGTATTCAGTTTCCCTAATAAGCCATGAGTCTGTTGTTCAATTCCCGGTCCAGCCGATTTGTTCTCATGGCAATTTCATTGTACACTTTGTTTTATTTGTGAAAAAAACGGAACTGTTCAAGCTTTATCTAACAATAAAATAGTAATCAAGGTAGGGTAGTGCTACTGAAAATCAGGAAATTTGAAAGATTTGCTGAATAATACGGTCCACTATGGACGGGCGAGTCAAATTTGTTATGTTTCAAAATATATGAAATATCTGCCTTCCAAAAGACTTTTCCATTTAGTTGCTGCGATAGACATAATTGTAAAATTTTTGGGTTACATGTGTGGAAAGTTTAGTCTCTTTCGGCGGTTTGTCAGACAATTTGAATAGATGAATGTAGTACGTTATGATGTATGATGTAGGACTGAAGATGGCGTGGCTGGTGGAGCTCTGAAATAGATACTATCAGCTGTCGTATGAAGAAAAATTGGAGAAGTTTAAAAAAGGTGCGTTATGAAGGTAATATTGAAGTATACCTTGCGTTTATATAATTAGGTAAATTTTTATTTTCGATGAAATACATACTATACAAATACGTCTCATTTCAAAGTAAATGTAATTATCAAATAAATTACAATTTAAAAAATTCTAAAATAGCACTTTTAAAACACTATTTTGGTAGCAGTATTTAATTTCATGCTGATGTTTCATAATTCCTTCCATAGGGCGTTAAGTGAGTAGAGCGTTGTATTGTCTACGTTACATATATCTTGTTCTCGAATTTTTTGGAGACAGATGATAATAGCTGTGGAATAGATGCTTGTGCCGTAGCCTTCAAGATTCTGTCTCCCTTGAAAACCTACTGCTCAGGTCTTCAGCGTCGTTTTCCTTCCACGTAACCTAGAAATGAGCATGTCCTCGCATGAATGCGGCACTAAAAACCTTAAACTCCTTTCATCCTTCTCTTCAGTCTTCTCTTCTGAGTTCTTCCCTCCCCCCCCCCCCGGCCATCCACCCACTCGCCACCCCCCAACCCCCTTCTCCAAGTCCCTCCCCATCTCTCTCACTCCATTAATTCTGAATCCCATCCCTCCCCACTCTCCCATCTCTCGTCTCAACCCTCCCTCCTCTTCCTCCCTAAATTTATTATTCCCTCCCCTCACTCCTTCCCTGCTTTTATCCACTTCTCTCTCTCTCTCTATCTCCCTGCCCTTCTCTCCCCATTATGCCTTCTTATTTCCTCCACACACATACACACCCTCTCCATTCCATTTTGCTCTTTCTTTCTTCAACTTCACCTCCCCCCCTCCCTCTCCTACCCCCGCCGCTTGTACTTTCTTCCGCGGGACTTCATAATTCACCGCTTCCTCTTAAACCCTCCCCATCCCACCTCCCATCTCCCCATCCTCTTCCTTCCACCGCTCTCTTACTCTCTCTTGAACTTCCATTCTCTTCGTCTTCGCCGCTCGTGCAATCGTATCTCTTTTCCTATTCTTCCACCATCTCCCACATCGTCCTTCAACATGGCCTATGCTCCTGCTTCATCATCAAAATCATTCCGTATTTCTCCGAATATAAGCAGCACTTTTTTTCCCGATTTTGGGGCCTCCAAATCGGGGTATGGCTTATATTCGAGGTGCGCTTTAAATTCGACAACTTTCTTAAAAAATCGTAAAAATGACGAATTTGAGCAAACCAGCCATTCGGATTCTCGCGGACTAAACCGCGGACGCGGTTTAGCTGGGCCAGCTAAACTCGCCTAATAGCCAGTTGCAGGAACGTAACATGTGTATTCCATAAAGTTATGGGACCCATAAGCCATGGAAACCATTCAATAAGTGTTGCACAAACATTCAATAAATTCATTGGTCTCATAACTTATGGAACGGAGTTATGAGTTCCATAAGTAGACTAGATGGCGGATGCGCAATGAACCGCTTGGAGACTTAATTACTTGATAAAATACTTGTTTTCAGACAAGTGACCAGTTTGTTTACTCTTACTGACTAATTATACTGTGCATTATCAATTATTCATAGGCTAAACTATCTTAACTCTTATCCGGCGGTGGAAGATTAGATCAATTATTCGAAGCTAGTAACTATTGGTGAATAAGTTAAGTAACTAATAGATGTGTTCCTGCAACCCGAATATATTTATGAGTTCTATAAATTTATGGATCTCATAACTATTGATTCCATAACTAAATTTTCTTGCAACCGGCCATAAGCCACGGGGAAAGTAAGAAATAAAGCTGAAAAAGGTCATTTTGGTGCACATTTTATTCATATACCAAAGGGTAATTTAGGTAACAGGTTAACATTGTGTCACAGTTACCGAAACCGGAACCAAGGAACGGAACGAAACTATAGGCTTCCTTTTTGACTATAGTTTCGGTTCGGAATGAAACTTAATGTACAGCTTGACTTTAGTTTCGTTAACGGAACGAAAGTAGAATTTTGAACGAAATATAACGTTCCGGAACCGTTCCTTCTTTTGAATAGTTTCAGTTCGAGTGAAGTGGCGGATAGACTTTCGGGTCGCTTTCATGGTTCCGGGCCCAATCGGGACTTATATCAGGGTATCGTCGTCGTTACTCGCACTGCAACAGCGTAGGTAAATGATGGGAATCCTTATGGTACACCTATTAAGTAGGCTTGGAAACAGCGCAACGATGGATCTATTGGAATACCATAACATCGAACGCTTCTTCATCTTACGCGTCTCAAAAACAGATTACTTAATTACGGCAACATCAAAAACTTGTAGCAATTAGAATCAATGTAAAATATAAAAATTTCAGAGATGGCAACGAGTGTAATATTTGAAATTAAAACTTTTTGCGATCTCCGTAATCGGAGAAATATAGGATATTTTAAAATAATTTCTTATAACTGAAAATAATTAATTCTATTAATCAGATCACGATTTCAAGATATCCATCAATCACATATCTAGCCTGCTTCGTAATTCGTTTAACATCTACTTCTAATGTAAGAACGTGCGCTCTCCGCCCACTTGTGTCGGGTCGACAGAAAATTTTAGTATTATCCCCTATATAAAAGTGAATACTGTTTGGAAATTATTTTGCTAAGAAACTCCTGCTTATTATGAGTGAAAATAGATTGATCCCTGTTATTGTTTTATTGTAGCGTCTAAAGTTTGTTATTGTGACTTAAGTTTGTTAACTTCACTTGTGTCTTGACAGTCGGGGATGGGGAAGTGGGGGGGGGGGGCGTAGTGGCTAAAGGTAGGCGCCGCAGGTCCACCGGACACTCTTCCCACCCCCTAACCCTCCCCACATTCTCTCCTTCCCCCAGTTATGGGGTGGAGGGGGAAGAAGGGGATCGCCTTCTCACCCCCACCGGCTGGGATTCCCTGGCAGGGGTTTGGCGGTCACTCTTGTTGAGTTAGCGAAAGCGTGAGGGATTTTCCCCGGCGGATGATCCGTGTTCTAAGGACACAGGGCACTGACCTTATTGAAACGGTAAAGAAGGGTTTATGGCGGAAGGGTTATAAAACAAAATGGGGGAAAAGTGGTCAAGGTGCAGATACAAAGAGTTTGAGGACACAATGGTGATTACTGGTGCACAGAGATGGAGGTCTCTTCCGACGAAGGAGGGGAGACAGGAAAAACCGTGGCCCTCTGTAAACTGTTAAGCCGTGTCCCAATTCGTTAGGCATTAGGGAGGATGCGGTTAGCTACCTAAATATTTAGAGGCCTTTCGCTAAGGGAGCTTGATTTGGGACATCCTTCGCTAGTGTTGCCGTCTACCGAGCTGGAAAGGAATGAAAAATATGTGAGTAATTGATAAAGGACTGAATGAAACAAATTAAACCTGAAATTAAGACTTTTTTGGCGCCTGTGAATACCTTCGTATGCGTTGTGAGATTTGGAAAGTGAAATAACATTTTTTCATCCATTTCGTTGTTTGGAGATTCGTTAGTTTTTAGTTTTCAGGGTATTTAGGTTTGTTTCGGTGTTCTGGGATTCATATTCGTTTTTTTTTAAGTGTACTGAGTAGAATTGTATCTTTTGTAGTCGGGTGTTGAGTGGCAAAATATTAGAGAATTCTTTCAATTACAGACAAAATACTTGCCGGCCATGTTTGCCACTTTTCAACTACTTCCTTGTGTACGAGTTTTCTTGTACGACACATTTCCTTGTACGGCGCTTTGCATGATGGGAAATTCAATATGGAGGCGGATTTAGGATAAACTCCATCTACCCTAAATTTCACCCCCGAGAAAGGCACCTAAATCCGCTCCCCCATGATGCCTAATGAATTGGGACACACTTCAAGATGGCGTCCTCCCTAAATCTACCGATTTAGCTGCCTAAATGGCGAATTGGGACACAGCTTTAATCTGATATGCATCAGCCAAGGAGGAGGACAAGGATGCCCAATAGACTACCGGCCGGGCCCTCATACAGTGATGGGAAAACAAAAATTCCCATCCCCTATTCTTCTCTCCTTGTCTTTTGCTTTGCGTGAAGTCTTTCCCAAATATTCCGTCCGCATGTATATACTTAGAGGACTATAACCTCTGCATTTCCCCTGGTGATCCTTAGGGCGCGATCTTGACAGTGAGGGACGGGGAGCTGGGGGGGATGGGGGAAGGTGGCGGGCAGTAGCTTATGGTAGGCGCCGCATTTCCACCGGGCACATACTGGGACACAGAGCACATTAGCTGTTCAGATATCCGAGAGTTTCATTTTTCCGCTGATTTCAAGATTAATCTGCTGGCATAACATAAGGATTTCCATCGTTTACGCTGTTGCTGTGCGAGTACGTGAGGGATATTCGTCGACGATTCCTCGAGATCAACCCCGAGCGAGCCGTTGTACATCCCCTCCATACTGTTTGAGAGAGTGTATTGTGCTGTACAGAACACAGTATAACCTACAATTCCTCCTTAGGCTAAAATTTTATGCCATTAATTGCATCAAAAATGCTGTTTTTTCCATTTTCTTCCATTGTTACCAAACATGATGAAACACCTTGTTGTTGAATGCATGACATGACGGCAGGTCATTCTGAAAATTCAATGCATATACACTTTTAAAATCCCTCGGAACGAAAGCCGGAACCATAGGGGGGAAGGTGGGAACGAAACTTTTCCTAGCCCGACCCGAAATCGGAACGGTTCCTCTTTCGTTCCAATTGGTTTTCGTTCAAAATGTTTTCGTTCCACTTTCGTTCCGGAATCACTTTCGTTCCAAGATTTTCGTTCCTACTTTTGGTTCGGTTCCGCCTTTCCTGGGTTTGGTGGGTTCCGCCTGAACCCACTCTGAACCGTTCCGGGACCATGACTTTAGTTTCGTTTAACATCCCTGGTTAGAGCAACTTGAGCTATAGTTCTCATATTATTATATCGTTGGCTGCTACTTATGTCTGATACCTATAGCTAGTGTATCATTTCCAATTTCTCCTTGGAAACTGTTGATAATTGGCTGATTTTCCCAGAATTTTTAGTCAACTTTTGCTAAAACCTTTGCTGTTAGAAAAGAAAAACTGTGCAAATTCCACTTAGACGGCATTTAGTTAACGACAAATATACCAGAAGCAAATATCATTTGGGAAACGCGGTCAGCTGCAATTCTTCGAGTAAGGAGTTCAAAGGAATTTTCCGCTTTAAGCTGAACTGCTTTAAGGAATGGGGGAAAATCATGTGGAATTAATGTCTTGTCCCACGTAAAACATAGGAGAGAGTCTAAGACTCGGTTAGTTCCAGTATTTACTATTGTGAGGAAGGAAATATTTGCAATTCAACGAAGTAGATATAGTGCTCTCGAACTGTTCATTATCTGTCAAAACCCAGTTTCGGGAGCTACATCGAAATATCATTTCACCTATAAATCAATGAAGTTGGTTTCGTTTTAAAGAAAAGTACCTCCCCCTTCCACAGATCAAAATATCAGCCCATTACCGCTCTACTTTCTGAGGTAATATACAAAAATACCAGACCTTTAACATTGAAAATTGTCTGTCGTGTATGCACCAGAGTGAGACATTAAGAAAAGGAATTTCTAACACGTATGTCTCGTCAAAAACATTATTATTTTTATTATTGTAGTTAACCCTCATATTCTAGTAAATGACGTTTTTAATTTGCGCACAGATATTTGGAGAAACAGGTTGAATATAAATGATGAAATTTCGCCTTTACTACGGTAAACCGTATTCTCTAATTATCTCTTTGCCTCATTCTATATTATCTCCTACTAATTTTGATTGTCACTAAAGTATATTTTATTTTCATTTATTGATACTGCCCAACTTTTTACTTTATCACTATGTTTCATCCAATTGCATTTCATTTTACTCTATATTCACCGCGTTTAAGCAATATTTTTGATCTGTAATTCCACATTTGTAAATTACATCACATAGTATTCATACGTGCTCTTCTGCACTCACATTGTTATCCATTATATACTGAAGGAGATCCTGCGTTTACCCTGTTTTCTAGTTTATGCACGCGTTGCTTCTTATCATACTTCATCATTTTACTACTTAAAATGAGTACCTTTTTGACCATTTCCTGACATTATTTAACAAATCTGTTGCTTGCTCTATCGTATTCATTATTGGTAACTGCTCAACCAAGTGTTGCAAAATAATAACCGTATGTGTTAAAATATCCACTCCTCTTAATATTATGCTCTCTCTTCTATACTTTTCTCAAGCTTCCTGATGGCCAAGGGCTAAAGTTTTTCGATTTTCTTATTGTTTATTCAGCTTATAATCACCGACCTTGGGATGCGCTCAACAATGATTGTTAATACCGATATGACCCCCTGACTCTTTATATTGTCAACAATATACTGAAATCATAAAATCAGTCTGTAGTTTGATTCAATGAAGCACCTATTAGTGAACTGAGAGCCCGAAATATTACTCGGATACTTCCTTTTTGGTGGTCGTTTGGAAACAATTCAGAAACAATAGAGCGGCGTTTTTTTCTTGAGAGCTTGATGAAGGTCGCACATCGCTTATGTCACTGCTAACAATTCTGTTTTTCTACGCATTTTGAACATATATTGTTTTATTGGTTAGTGGAAGTGAGAATGCATTAACTCCACTAAGTGGTTCTGGTTGGCTTGGGTCCTTAGTTGTACCCCGTGGTTCATTTCCCTAACCCACATCTATCCGCTCTTAAGGAGGTTCCTCTGCCGCTCGGTGCGTCAAAAGCCGGTGAAAAATCCATCTTCTTAAGTGTTTTAAGAAGTCGATTAAAAAACATTACCTTACGTAGTCACCTATTGTATTTAAACAAGTACTTAAAAACTTTGTGAATAAGTTGTATCGAAGCACTTAAAAGTGGGAAACAATTTTTAAAACTCATCAGTAGCTTATTTTGATCTCGGTTTCTGGCTGGCAACTCGTTGCCACGTTTAATTGTTCTGACAATAAATTTGAGCTCATCACCGCTATTTCGTGATCTGAAATGTGTTCCATAATTTAAAAATAAGTTTCAAAAATTTACATGGAAATGTAACTCCTTATTTAAATATAATGGTTAAAAATCATGTGTTAGAACGACTTGGCAACGGTGGTAAGTGCAACATTGCTCAATTACTGCGTTCACTTGTTTTCCTGCTCTCGTGTGGGCGTGAGTTTGAGTTTATTAGTGACTGCTCTCCAGGAAATCGTTAATATTATAAAATTATATTTGTATAATACATTACTGTATTTATGTACTCATTTACATAAATACCCGTGAGTATTATAACATATCTTCAGATAACTTTCGTTTCCTTGGAAGCTATCAATTTCCTGCCATGCCGAGGGAACCCGGACAATATTACTGGAACAATGGCAATTTCTTATACTTTTTTGTCGATGTATTAAATTTAGCGTCAATGCATAAAAAATCCAGCTCCACAAAGTTCATTGTAAATTCCCGTCTGCTCGAAAATCACTCGTTTCGTCACGGCACAGCCGCACAGCGTTGCCGATGTGGAATCAACCTGCAGCGCCACATGTTAGTAACTACGTGATTTCTGCTACTTTTGTTGCAAAAACATGTTAATATCATTTAAACCAACGTGGTAAGGGTATATTTTTTTCAATATTATCATGATTCTTATACTGTGGCGCACCTTATATCAGTTTTTTGTCAAAACCACATTTATATTCGAATAGTAATCTGCATTTCTTCTACTCATAGGCAAGCATTGCCATAAGATCCTATAGAAATTCTCTCATTTTTCAATGCGATTTCCGAGAAATATAGCGTGGAAAGCCTAATTTTTTTCAACGGCAATCGATAGAGTGCAATAAGAAGGGCTTATTTTGAAACTTTCATGAAAATGACATTTACTTCGTTTCTCGGTGGAACCTCCTTAATCCTCCTTAATTCCTTTTCGCAAGTAAATGATTCGTGTGATTAAAATCTCACGTTACTGTGGCTTCCAAAGCATAATTGTAAGCAACGCTTATATATGTGCTCCTACCTCTAGTTAAGTGTTTAAAAGAAACGTTTGTCAAGTTTGTGAGTTTATCAAGCTTTTACCACTGACAGCTCGGCGATGTTTTACGTTGGGTCGTTAAGCGCGACGTTTGTGGTTTCATGGCATGCGGAAATGAACTTTGCTCACCCTACTTACACAGCCATTGCTAAAGGATGCAATACAGTGGTCGTACAATGTTTAATAAACCTATATAACTCACGATATGACTGTAACATTATTATACCTATTTCAGGAAATTTTTAAAGTATGAAAAATCAACGTAGCCCTTATCTAAAATAATATTTTAGATAAAACTAACATGCTAAAATGAAATAAAATATATTTTTTAGTTAAAGTTTCATGTTTGAGGAAAGGGGAATTTAAATACAGCAGTCGAGGGAATAGTGGATATAGAAAAGAGAAGAGGAAGAAAAATGCTAAAAAAAGCAGGCGAAGTTAAGATAATAAGAAGTAACAAAGAGAACCGAGGAAGAGGCCCAGGATAGAACGAATTGGAGACAGCTTTGATGTTGGAACCTGCCAGTGAGCAGATTGCCAATTTTTTATGATGACCATCAGATGAAACGAAAATATGGACGGCTATTTCAAATTTAGATCCATTGCTTCATATAAAATCTAGACCGCCCTTCTAGCTAAGAAAATTCTACACGCCAACGATAAGAGCTAACATATAGTGTCTCACAAGTTTTAGATGGATTAAGGTGGGAGCCCCTAGAGATTCGGATGCTACACGCTACGCTTATTTTTGCTTGAGAAATTCAGAACTGATATTTTTCAGAGCGACATAAAAAATATTATCATGATTCCTCACCACATTTCTAGGTCTGACAGGCGCGATAAAATAAGAGAGATACACTGCCGAACAGATGGGTATAAAAACTCGTTCTTTCCGCGAACAATAAGCGACCACAATCAGAATTGAGCTCTACTAAATACACTCATATAATACATGTCACCATTTCATCTCCAAAAAATTGAGGCAAGTTGGGGTAACTCAAGCATTTATCATTGGGCGGTGAGCGCTAGAGGAGGGGACAATTTTTCTATATTTGCCTCTTCCTGGCTAAATGCGACACAAATGATATTATCATGACGTCTCACTACATTTCTAGGAATGGCAGATGCAATAAATTAAGAGAGATCTTTTTCCGAACAGATATGTACAAAAGCTCGTTTTTTCCGCACACATTAAGCGGCCAAAATAAAAAATCAGCTATGCTAAATACACTTCCAAAATACACGTAAACGTTCCTCCTCCCAAAACCTTATCCCTTACATCTTTACACGGCTGGTGACCTTGCTCACCCTGCCACATGCCCTTGCGGCGGCTCGCAGGGTATTATGTAGTTGTAGAAGTAGATAAGTCCACAATGGTTGAATAACACAAGGCGAACAGCTTTACGGGTGAAAAGGTGGAAGTGAGGGGAGGAAAGGGGAATACACTTTGAATGACGAAGCGCGAGGTAAGGGAAGAGAGAAGTTGAGAGAGGTAAGTGAGAGGAAGTAATAGTGTGGAGGGAGAGGAGAAATTTGATTGAGCGACGAGAGAGAGAGAGTGCGGGAAAAGGCGGTCTTTTTACGATGGGTCGCGTTTAGTTGAGTTTTCTTCGCAGGTATGACGGGGGGGGGGGAAGGGGAGGCTGGGGAGTTGAGCAGGGGAGGAAGGCCGTGGGGGGGGGGCGAAATGGGGGGGCAGTCTTAAGGAAGAGGCGCTCTTCAGGCAGGAGACGATGGGGCAAGATGGGCGGTGCGGCGTGGAAGACATTCAAATTAAATTGCGCGCGCATAATGGAGTGAGGCCTCTTACCCTAAGGCGTGTGAGCAGGGCAGGGGCGGCTGGGAGTCAGGGGCGGCGGCAGCTAATGGTCGCTGGCTGGAGATGGGCGTGTGAGGGACGGGTGAGGAGAGGGTTTTGGCGTTCGCGAAAGTTCCCGTGCCGCTGAGAAAACGAAGGCCCCATTTGAGTAAGTGCCTCTTGTGCACTACACCACTTCCACTGGGTGAAATGATGGCATCCAGCCTAGCTTACGGGATGAGTTTTAAACGGGATAAATTCTGCGAGGGAATATCACAATGTCATTATTATATACACAAATTTCATAATATCGAAATGATCGCCTCAAATATTTTAGAAAGCTTTGTAAATTCGTCACAAAATATATTATTTTCTAATCATAATGTAGTTTGTGCGAAACTTTTCGCTATTCATATTAGATATCTTGTTCCATTCTTAATTTTAGCAGTTGCAAGAAGCAATTGGCAAGCATTTTTATAATGGCACAAAAATATTGTTTCAATGACTGAAATTCTCTGTAACGATCTACATATGCTTTAATAAGTATATGCTTAACTACTTTTTCTTATCGTACAGTAAAAGTGCTTTAACTACGTGATTTTATTTCCATAACAGGAAAAAATTATATGGTAGCTACAAGTGTATTTTTATAGTTGCAAAAACATACAAACTACACCCTACTAAATTTCTGACGGGATTCAGGTGTTGGAAACTCCTCATTTATTCCAATAAAATATCTATTGACTTCACGCGCGTTCCTTATCTAACAGAAAACGATGAGTATTTTTGACAGATATCTGAAAAACTAGTGAAATGAGTGGCTGTTAACTTGGTATATTTGGAAAGGTGAGACATTTTTCTTGAGAATGTGATCAAATTCCCTAGATATTAGGAGAAATTATATCTCGCTCATACTGTTGTAATTTGAATCCTAACATATATATATATATATATATATATATATACCAATATCTATATATATATATATATATATATATATATATATATATATATATATATACCAATATCTATATATATATATATATATATATATATATATATATATATATATATATATATATATATATATATATATATATATATATATATATATAGATATTGGTAGATATTACTTCATTGGAAACTCTACTTACCCGTTTTTGAGACAGATTTTTTCCCATAATGAGGCAGTGTATACTTATACTCTCAGTGAAATTATCATATTCTCTTCATTAGTGATAGAAGGCAAACTACACTTTAAAAATCAAGGTTTGTTAGCAAAAATTATTCTCCTGCGTCGATAGCGGTTCAGGTCATGTATAACTCTCTTATTGGGTTTAAAAACGGATTCATGAGATGAAATCCTAGTTCAAATTACAATAATTGTTGCCCTAATGGTGAAAATTTTACGAGATAATACAGAAAAACTTATTAATTTCATACAAATAGCCATCTCTTTGCAGTGATACCTAATTGGGTGTATCGACTAAGAGTTCGAAAATCTTACCTCTTTCTGAAAAGGTGGGTATAATAGCTGGAAAAAGGAGAATTCGCAGACTAGTGCATGTTGCCCAAGGATGAATTTCCAAGTGCAAGGTTGTAGCTATGGGCAACGCGCACATTACTTCGAGTTTTTCCTGCCGATGGTCGTCTAGATTACCAACTAACATGTATGAGTCTCTTTGCTTCAATTGACCTTTCGAATCATTATTTACTTTAATATTTTAGTTCAATTAGGACAGTAAGTTACGGAATTATTTTTATTGTGAACGCTATCCTAAGATCATCTTCACGTTGAAGTTTCTCCAATGTTTCCATCGATTTCATTATATCGATGTTTTGAATTGAGATGGGCTCGGGCCGAGCCTTGGTTGACGCCCGCTTTCCTCGAGAATTTCTCCTTCGACACCGTCTCCTCACATTATCTTCATTTCCCTCCTCACAAGCCCTTTTCACCTGTCACGCGTTTAGCCCCTGCCCCTCAGATATCTTCCCTCCCGGCCCTTCCCTTCTCTCCCACTCCCCTCCCAACTCCCTCTTCCCTCCCCAACTCAGAGGAAAGAGAGCCAAACTGTGTGTGAAGGCGCTCGTTCAGACGTTGAGGGAATCATCCGAAAAAGGGGGCATTCGGGACCCTCCGGGAGTTTAAGGGGTCTTGTCCTCGGGGGGAAAATGAAGAGGAATGAATTATGGACTAGAAAGCCTTAGATCAACCTTATTTTCCAGAGGACAATGAGGGAGTGTGGCGAGAGAACCTACAGGGTGGGAGATAGATGATGCTTTATTTGAGGAAGGATTTTTTTTTAATTCTCGGGGGCCCTGAACTTCCTCGGCTTCTAACGTCCCATTCATACGCAAATTGCAAGATTTCGGCAAACTTTACATTCAAATATGAGCTCTCTGCTTTTGTTCAGGACTCTCCGCAACCACTCTCATCTATTCCTTGTGATCTATTTCTCATTTCTTCTCATCACGCACAGTTCAACGCACGCAAATATTTGCTGTTTTGCATTCGAAACATCACAAGTTGGAAATAATTAAATTTCCACCCTAATTCTCGTACTTGCTCATGTCTTACAAATAACCATTAAGGTAGTTAAGGAAAATCATCAATTCACTTAGAAATCAATGGACTTAGTCTCATTTTAAAGAAAAATAACTTACTCTTCCAAAGATACCAAAATACTTGCCCCTTACTGTACTACTTATCGAGATATTTGACGATACATACCAGCCCTTATTATAGGACAGAGTACATGAATGCACTCCATAGAGACCTCCTTAAAGAAACAAGGAATTTCTATCACCTACATCTCACCAATAAAATAACAGTGTTAAGTTTGTATGATTTTTTTTACTATTTTTGAAAATAAATCATATTGCCACGGAAAGTAATTTTTTCAGCATTGCAAAAATCCTTTTGCTGTGAAGGAGTTTTAATAGTATCGCGCAAAAAAGAGTCATAATTTTTATAATAATATTTGATTTCTTTGAATTTCAGTCATATAAAACTAAGCTATTACACCATTGATAATGCAATATTAATTATTGCTTCCTACAACAGCAGAAATTAAAATACATAATTCGTACATGGTCTTTATCATGAATAGGAGCTGTGTCGCTGAAAGAACTTCAAGCAGGTTTAAGACAGTCTAGAATTCCTTGGGATTAGTATCATAATGGAAAATAGGTTCGTTCAATATTTTGCTTGAATTTTCGCGCAGCTGGTCTTTGGAATTTTGATTGGCCTTGACCGCCAGCATCATCAGTCAAAACTCTTTATTGACTTGCAACTGAAACTAGAAATTGGCTAGTCATGCTTTATTCTAACACAGTTTTATAAGTTTTTTTTCTTTAAAAATACTTTTTCAACCACGCTAGAATCGTGGGTTTTATACTAAAGCTTTTCAACTATTTTCCTCTGAACTCTGAAAATGTAACCATCTTCTTTGATAAGTTCATCCCTAAAGTTAATAAACTCCACAATTGATGTATTTTATCAGATTATTTATTATATATAATTTTTCGAATCTTGTGCCAGATATAGACTTAGTGATGGTGAATGAAATTACTTTTCATTAAAATTGATAAAAGAATGCGTGTAAGTGTTCGAACTGATATCCCGAGTACATATATTCATGTTGTCTTCCTTTGCAAAGCATATCTGAATTCCGATAAAAGGTTCTATGTCATAGCGTTCGCGCTTCCAGGTAATTACATTGAACTCGTATGTCCGGGTCGTTCTGCGTTCCCGAGCCCTGGCTCACCGATGCGTGCAATACCAAGCAGCATACACCTTGGGATCCAATAGAGTTTAAACTGGGAATTTATTCCTAATTTAAACTGGGAAGGAGGGTGATTACTCTGCGGATGAAAACAGGATGGGATCTTAAGTATCCCTGGTCGATGTTTTTAATCATGGAGGGTAAGGCCATCATCAGGAGTCATTGGTGTGCTGTGGCTCATCTGTTTTGCTTGTCCCTTCAATCCGCACAATTCAACGTTGTGACATTCTTCTTGATTCAACCAATGTCTTGCCCCTTAACTCGACGGTTTTCTGTTCCTCGTTCCTTTTCTCAAACATTTTTGGAAGCTACAAATATTTAAGAAGGTTAGTGAAAAGGAAAAGTGAGTTTTTTTAATTCAAATTTGGATGATTTTAGTTGAATATTTCTTTTAAAGAACTCCAAACGTCTATCAATGTTGACTTTTCATTAAATTCATAATTTTTTTTGATAGAACCTCCTGCCAATTACTTTGAATCGTATTTTTTATGCTCTTTTATTTTGTGATTCACTGCCAAGTACATATGTTCAAATGAATTGTACTCTGTTAATAATAATAATGGAAGATAAGAAAGAAACTTAAAAAATGAGTCATAATGTTTGCGTGATCCAATTAAAAAAAGGTCCATATGAAACTAATAATAATAGTAATGAATAACAATAATACTTTTTTTACTCCGATAGAGAATGGTAACAACATAATATCTTTGGTTAAATCGGGAAGATACTTTCGGTAGCCAAGGAGGTAAACCTGAATAATGGCTGCCTTCGTTTACAAAATGGGTTATGCCTACATATATAAATTTGTAATATGCAGAAATTTGGAATTTGAGTACATTTTCATTACAGTACTTCAGAGTTCGTGTTGCAAGCTGTTAGCTCAGTCTTTTGGTTGTTTGCGTATTTTGATTCCGTTTCTCTGCTCATAATGCTTGTTTTTCTTTCATTTTTCATTAATGGTGAACAAAATTTAAAGCTTTCAAATTTTTAAATAACCATTGAAAGAGTCTATTATTACTTGATCAAGCAAGTTCTTTGTTTTTATTTGCATCCTTTATCTTCAAATTGTTTCGCTTTTTTGTGAACGCAGTTCAGAACTTTCGCCTGATCATCCCACTTCTTTACTACAATTCGTAAAAGTTCGTGACAATTCGTAACCACCAATTTTTTCCTCCAAGCACATGCATGTCGGTTTTTCACTCCTTATTTGTTTCGTTTGTATCCATTTTAATGTAAATTTTGAAGATTACGGGTGAGCAAGCACCAGCTCACCTCGGAATCCTCATGGATACAGACGGAAAAAATAAAGATGGAATACGACCTTAAAGGAAATGAGGATGCGGAATAGAAGTTAGTTTACCATCTCAGCGTTTTAAATCGAGGAATGGAAGACGGCAGGGCGGAAAAAGGAAGGAAGAAAAAAAAATGTTTTTTTTCGCGAATTTTCCCCGCGACGTGTTTTTAAAATTTCATGCGCAGGAAACAGGATTGGACGGGAGTGAATTAAGACTTGAAAAGCGGGCGTTGAGGAGGGGAAGGGAGCTGCTCTTCCCACTCCCAACTCTGTCCCACTCTCTTTTCACCCTCTCTCCTGGTGGAGATGAGGAAATGAGATAAAGATCGGGGGTGGGTTGAATTAATCCGGCAGGACGTGAACTCTTGTGAGGGTGAAAAGAGAATCGAAGCCAAATTGAAATCTCCCGCAGCAAAAAGGAATGTCACGCTTTGATACAACCCGAGTATTGGTGGTGGGTGGGTAGGGTGAACGAATAGGAGAACTGGGGTGAGAGTTTTAAATGGAAAGACATCTGCAAACAGCCGAGAGAGGATGGCAGATGGTGGAGAGGAGGAGTCGAACATTTGAAGAAATGGGAGATACCGAAGGAATTGAATTGGCGCCGGCATTCCCAAGCCATGGGCGGTGAGGTGGAGATGAGTCTCCATTAATATCTACATCTACAACTACATAGTAACCTGCGAGCCGCTGCGTGGGCGTGAGACAGGGGGTGTTAGGACAGCAGCCGTGTGGAGATGTAAAGTTTTGTGAGGTGAAATGGTAACGTGTATTAAGGCAGGATATTTAATGGAGAGGATTCAGTCAGATGTAATGGATTGTCAAAAATGAAAAGGGGTCAAAACGTCCCCCCGGCACTTCTAAATCTACAAAATACCCTACGAGCCGCCACGTGGGCAAATGGCAGGGGGTATTTGGATACCAGCCGTATATAGATGTATAGGATAAGTTTTTGGGAGGTGAAATGGTGACGTGTATTATGGGAGTGGATTTAGTGGAGCTCAGTTTTTATTGTGGTCGCTTATTGTGCGTGGAAAGAACAAATATTTGTACCTATCTGTTTGGCAATGTATCTTTCTTATTTTATCGCTTCTGTCAGACCTATAAATGTAGTGAGGCGTCGTAATTATGTTCTTTGAGTCATTCTGAAACACACCAGTTCACCAGTTCTAAATTCTCATGCCAGCGAAGCCTAGCGTGTTGCCTCCCAGTCACTAGGCGCTATCACCTCAATCCCTCCAAAAGTCGTTGGAAAATATAGGTTCTCAAAACTTTTTCAGCGACTCTTCATTCAGTGTTCTGCGTTTGACTATCAGCCTATGACTGTAGGTAATATAAAGTAATGTGCGTTATATTCGAGTTTACTGTGAGATAAGGTGACATATTGAGTCCATTTTGGTATCTCCCATATCGATGCAGTCAATATTAAGTAGAAACTTCCCAGTTATTCGAATCGTCGGCTGTTGCAATCTGATGAGCAATGAGCTTCTTTTCATAGCTATCTTGTAAAGTTAGTTGTATGTGAGACGGATTGCGCCTACGTAAGAAACCACCGAGTTCTGTTATATTTCATTTTGTCACCAAATGTTAGCTGAGTGGTGCTATGAACTGTCTCCATATACATGTATGGTAAGAATAAACTGATAATCACAAGAAGCCTGTAAATCCTGTCTTATCACCATAAATTATTCAATTCCATAATTTTAATTCTTCTTTTCCAAGTCCCGTTTTATAAGATCAGCGTCTTTATCCCTTAAGTCTTCCTTCCGTTTAGCGTCTAAACATTTTCATTATCCGTTTGCTATACATTATCACAAGAAGCGTTAGTTTTTCCGCGAGAGAATCTTTTAAAAACTTTTTGAACCAATTTTTCTAGCTACTAGCCGCGTACAGCATTTTATATCTCCCATTTTGTTAAAAATAAAACTCAAAACCAATATCAAGCATATGAACAGAATAATTTTTATACAAAATTAGCATTCTTTCCATAAAAATGAATTACCACATGCAACAAATTCATCACCCTCCCACATTTACAAAAGTTAAGCTTTTGCAGACCAGCTAAAATTTTTCTAAATAGATTTAATATCTTAGGGATTAGCCCTTCACCAACCGTTATTTGTTGGTGGGATTGGTCAGATCAGAAATGTGTGAGTCATAGTCTAACACATTAAAATATTACATTCAAGCTTTTAAATTGAAATACATACTCTATCATCATATGGGATATGAAAGATCGTATATTATTAATATATATAAAGCTACAAAACTGACTGACTGACTGACTGACTGACTGACTGACTGACTGACTGACTCATCAAAATTCCTGGG
The DNA here is from genome assembly GCA_963169105.1 of Ceriagrion tenellum. Taxonomy (NCBI): domain Eukaryota; kingdom Metazoa; phylum Arthropoda; class Insecta; order Odonata; family Coenagrionidae; genus Ceriagrion; species Ceriagrion tenellum. The sequence continues at coordinate 54,929,186 of OY720643.1, read as the reverse complement.
CATTTCTAAACGAGCTAGGTGGGTGAAATTTTCAGGATAGAGTTCGAGTCATGAGTCGAGTTGGGAAAAAATCGAAAAAGTTAAAAATGTCGATTAGGCTTCGATTTATTGCAATCGATAGCTTTACATGCGATTATACGGGAAAAACGAAAAATTTTAGTGTAGACCTTTTTTCTTTCGTTCATTAAAATATGAAATAATTGAGCTAACAGACTGATTCTTTCACAAATATGAGGCTGAATTCTTGAAGAATCTAATTATTTCAATCGATTCTTTCCTACCTACCGTCAAACAGATATTTTTAAACTTTTATTAGGGATTTTAGACATTTTTTCACTTTCGTTGCTATGGATTTATTCCATTGTCGCCTAGCCGAGTGTCGACTCAGGTTTGGAACTAAGCTAGGCGGGCCAGTTTCAGGGGAGGGTTATATTTATGTGTTGATTTGGGGTAAAATCGGAAAAGTTAAGAAAGTCGATTCGGCTTCGAGATATTGCAATCGATAGCTTTACATATATGAGTTAGGTATCCTAAGTGAATGAAATTTACTCTTCCCTTTGCCATTTTTCGCACTGCTAAATACTGTGTATAATTTCTTCAAATTTGTCCTGGCCTCTACCGTACCTTTGATGACCAATTTCCACCAACCAAGCTTCATGATATTGTAGTTTTCATTAAAAAATTGAGCAGTTCATGTAGAAGATTGGAAGAGAAAAAAAATTGAACATGAAAATTAGTATATTAAAAATCTCGATTCCGATCGAATATATATAGTAAAATTCTTCATGTTCTTTGACTCTTATTCTCTTCTTCTCTCTTCATGACTCTTATTAAGTATGATGTACTGAAATGAAATATCTAACGTAGAAGAACGTCTTATATGCCGTCAAATGAGGTTATGAAAATCTATCAATGGTTCCACGTTCGTTTCGGTGTACTGATTATAGTATTATGAAAAGTCGCTAATTACCGGATGACATACAATATAAGTCTGTACTAGAACTGTCTGGTATCCATACCTCATGGGGCGCGTATTTCATTTTCGAGAATTATATTTTTCTTTGCTTGCATGTAGCCCGCAGACTTGGGAGCTTTCATTTTTTTTCCTTACTTAAAGAGTATCATCGTCTAGCACTCCCCCCACCCTTGCTTGCAAATTTCAAGCACCCATATAGGCATCATTAAATGGTCAGGTGCTATTAATACATCGCTGCTAAGTACTGGGTATAATTTCTTCAACTTTTTCCTAACCTCTACCGTAGGTTTGATGACCAACTTTAACCAACCAATCTTCATGATATTTCAGTTTTCATTCAAAAGCATGTGCAATTCATGTAGAAGATTGAAAAAGAAAAATTTAACATAAAATTTAGCATATTAAAATTGTCGATTCGGATCGAAGTTCTATTATAAAGTTTTCATATTAGACCTAATTAAGTATGCTGTACTGAAAGGAATATCTAACGTAGAAAGGCCATCAAATAAAGTTATGTTGAAATTGCAGTGGTTCCACGTTCCTTTCATTTCACTGACTATAGTATTTTGAAATGTCGTTAATTACCGGATGAGAGATAATCTGATTTGTACTAGAACTGTCAGGTACCTCATGGACCGTGAAATTCATTTCGAGAATTCCATAATATATTTCTTTGCTTGCATGTAGCACGCAGACTTGAGAGCTTTCATTGGTTTGGAAGGATGATGCATTCATTTTTCGATACTTAAAGTGTAAAATAATGCAGAAACCCCCCTTGCTTGCTAACAGCAAGCACCCATTTACTCGTTAATATATATAAAGCTACAAAACTGACTGACTGACTGACTGACTGACTGACTGACTGACTGACTGACTGACAGACTGACTGACTGACTGACTGACTGACTCATCAAAATTCCTGGGCATTTCTAAACAAGCTAGGTGGGTGAAATTTTCAGGATAGAGCTGGAGTCATGTGTCGACTTGGGAAAAAATCGAAAAAGTTATAAAAGTCGATTAGGCTTCGATTTATTGCAATCGAAAGCTTCACATCGGATTATATGGAAAAACGAAAAATTTTAGTGTAGACCATTTTTCTTTCGTTCATTAAAATATGAAATAATTAAGTTACAGGACTGATTTTTTCACAAGTATGAGGATAAATGTTTGAAAAATCTAATTCTTGCAATCGATTCTTTCCTACCTACCGTAAAACTGATATTTTTAAACTTTTATATGGGATTTTAGAAATTTTTTCACTTTCGTTGCTATGGATTTATTCCATTGTCGCCTAGCCGAGTGTCGACTCAGGTTTGGAACTAAGCTAGGCGGGCCAGTTGCAGGGAGGGTTATATTTATGTGTTGATTTTGGGTAAAATCGGAAAAGTTAAAAAAGTCGATACGGCTTCGAGATATTGCAATCGATAGCTTTACATATATGAGTTAGGTATCCTAAATGCATGTAATTTACTCTTCTCTATGCCATTTTTCGCACTGCTAAATACTGGGTATAATTTCTTCAAACTTTTCCTGGCCTCTACCATACCTTTGATGGCCAATTTCCATCAACCAAGCTTCATGATATTGTCGTTTTCATTAAAAAAATATGCAGTCCATGCAGAAGATTGGAAGAGAAAAAAAAATTGAACATGAAAATTAGTATAATAAAAATATCGATTCCGATCCAATATCTCTTATTAAGTATGATGTACTGAAATGAAATATCTAACGTAGAAGAACGTCTTATATGCCGTCAAATGAGGTTATGAAAATCTATCAATGGTTCCACGTTCGTTTCGGTGTACTGATTATAGTATTTTGAAAAGTCGCTAATAACCGGATGACATACAATATAAGTTTGTACTAGAACTGTCTGGTATCCATACCTCATGAGGCGCGTATTTCATTTTCGAGAATTATGCTTATCTTTGCTTGCATGTAGCACGCAGACTTGTGAGCTTTCATTTTTTTTCCTTATTTAAAGAGTATCATCGTCTAGCACTCCCCCCACCCTTGCTTGCAAATGGCAAGCACCCATATAGGCATCATCAAATGGACAGGTGCTATTAATACATTGCTGCTAAGTACTGGGTATAATATCTTCAACTTTTTCCTATCCTCTACCGTAGGTTTGATGACCAACTTTAACCAACCAATCTTCATGATATTTCAGTTTTCATTCTAAAGCATGTGCAATTCATGTAGAAGATTGAAATAGAAAATTTGAACATGAAAATTATCATATTAAAATTGTCGATTCGGATCAAAGTTCTATTAAAAAGTTTCCATGTTAGACCTTAATGCGTATGCTTCAAAGAAAGGAATTTATGGCGTAGAAAGGCCATCAAATAAAGTTATGTTGAACTTTCAGTGGTTCCACGTTCCTTTCATTTCACTGATTATACTATTTTGAAATGACGTAAATTACCGGATGAGATATAATATGATTTGTACTAGAACTTTCAGGTAACCATACCTCATGGACCGTGAAATTCATTTCCAGAATTCCATAATATTTTTCTTTGCCTCCATGTAGCACGCAGACTTGAGAGCTTTCATTGGTTTTGTAAGGATGATGCATTCATTTTTCCATACTTTAAGTGTAAAATAATGTACAAACCCCCCTTGCTTGCTAACAGCAAGCACCCATTTACTCGTTATTAATATATATAAAGCTACAAAACTGACTGACTGACTGACTCATCAAAATTCCTGGGCATTTCTAAACGAGCTAGGTGGGTGAAATTTTCAGGATGGAGTTGGAGTCATGTGTCGAGTTGGGAAAAAATCGAAAAAGTTCAAAAAGTCGATTAGGCTTCGATTTATTGCAATCGAAAGCTTCACATAGGATTATATGGAAAAACGAAAAATTTAAGTGTAGATCATTTTTCTTTCGTTCATTAAAATATGAAATAATTAACTTACAGGACTGATTCTTTCACAAGTATGAGGCTGAATGTTTTAAGAAACTTATTCTTTCAATCGATTTTTTCCTACCTACCATCAAACTGATATTTTTAAACTTTTATTTGGGATTTTAGAATTTTTTTCACTTTCGTTGCTATGGATTTATTCCATTGTCGCCTAGCCGAGTGTCGATTCAGGTTTGGAACTAAGCTAGGCGGGCCAGTTTCAGGGGAGGGTTATATTTACGTGTTGATTTTGGGTAAAATCGGAAAAGTTAAAAAAGTCGATTCGGCTTCGAGATATTGCAATCGATAGCTTTACATATATGAGTTAGGTATCCTAAGTGAATGAAATTTACTCTTCCCTTTGCCATTTTTCGCACTGCTAAATACTGGGTATAATTTCTTCAAATTTGTCCTGGCCTCTACCGTACCTTTGATGACCAATTTCCACCAACCAAGCTTCATGATATTGTAGTTTTCATTAAAAAATTGAGCAGTTCATGTAGAAGATTGGAAGAGAAAAAAAATTGAACATGAAAATTAGTATATTAAAAAACTCGATTCCGATCGAATATATATAGTAAAATTCTTCATGTTAGCTCTTATTAAGTATGATGTACTGAAATGAAATATCTAACGTAGAAGAACGTCTTATATGCCGTAAAATGAGGTTATGATAATCTATCAATGGTTCCACGTTCGTTTCGGTGTACTGATTATAGTATTATGAAAAGTCGCTAATTACCGGATGACATACAATATAAGTCTGTACTAGAACTGTCTGGTATCCATACCTCATGGGGCGCGTATTTCATTTTCGAGAATTATATTTTTCTTTGCTTGCATGTAGCCCGCAGACTTGAGAGCTTTCATTTTTTTCCTTATTTAAAGAGTATCATCGTCTAGCACTCCCCCCACCCTTGCTTGCAAATTTCAAGCACCCATATAGGCATCATTAAATGGCCAGGTGCTATTAATACATCGCTGCTAAGTACTGGGTATAATTTCTTCAACTTTTTCCTAACCTCTACCGTAGGTTTGATGACCAACTTTAACCAACCAATCTTCATGATATTTCAGTTTTCATTCAAAAGCATGTGCAATTCATGTAGAAGATTGAAAAAGAAAAATTTAACATAAAATTTAGCATATTAAAATTGTCGATTCGGATCGAATTTCTATTATAAAGTTTTCATATTAGACCTAATTAAGTATGCTGTACTGAAAGGAATATCTAACGTAGAAAGGCCATCAAATAAAGTTATGTTGAAATTGCAGTGGTTCCACGTTCCTTTCATTTCACTGACTATAGTATTTTGAAATGTCGTTAATTACCGGATGAGAGATAATATGATTTGTACTAGAACTGTCAGGTACCTCATGGACCGTGAAATTCATTTCGAGAATTCCATAATATATTTCTTTGCTTGCATGTAGCACGCAGACTTGAGAGCTTTCATTGGTTTGGAAGGATGATGCATTCATTTTTCGATACTTAAAGTGTAAAATAATGCAGAAACCCCCCTTGCTTGCTAACAGCAAGCACCCATTTACTCGTTAATATATATAAAGCTACAAAACTGACTGACTGACTGACTGACTGACTCATCAAAATTCCTGGGCATTTCTAAACAAGCTAGGTGGGTGAAATTTTCAGGATAGAGCTGGAGTCATGTGTCGACTTGGGAAAAAATGGAAAAAGTTATAAAAGTCGATTAGGCTTCGATTTATTGCAATCGAAAGCTTCACATCGGATTATATGGAAAAACGAAAAATTTTAGTGTAGACCATTTTTCTTTCGTTCATTAAAATATGAAATAATTAAGTTACAGGACTGTTTTATTTACAAGTATGAGGATAAATGTTTGAAAAATCTAATTCTTGCAATCGATTCTTTCCTACCTACCGTAAAACTGATATTTTTAAACTTTTATATGGGATTTTAGAAATTTTTTCACTTTCGTTGCTATGGATTTATTCCATTGTCGCCTAGCCGAGTGTCGACTCAGGTTTGGAACTAAGCTAGGCGGGCCAGTTGCAGGGAGGGTTATATTTATGTGTTGATTTTGGGTAAAATCGGAAAAGTTAAAAAAGTCGATACGGCTTCGAGATATTGCAATCGATAGCTTTACATATATGAGTTAGGTATCCTAAATGCATGTAATTTACTCTTCTCTATGCCATTTTTCGCACTGCTAAATACTGGGTATAATTTCTTCAAACTTTTCCTGGCCTCTACCATACCTTTGATGGCCAATTTCCATCAACCAAGCTTCATGATATTGTCGTTTTCATTAAAAAAATATGCAGTCCATGCAGAAGATTGGAAGAGAAAAAAAAATTGAACATGAAAATTAGTATAATAAAAATATCGATTCCGATCCAATATCTCTTATTAAGTATGATGTACTGAAATGAAATATCTAACGTAGAAGAACGTCTTATATGCCGTCAAATGAGGTTATGAAAATCTATCAATGGTTCCACGTTCGTTTCGGTGTACTGATTATAGTATTTTGAAAAGTCGCTAATAACCGGATGACATACAATATAAGTTTGTACTAGAACTGTCTGGTATCCATACCTCATGAGGCGCGTATTTCATTTTCGAGAATTATGCTTATCTTTGCTTGCATGTAGCACGCAGACTTGTGAGCTTTCATTTTTTTTCCTTATTTAAAGAGTATCATCGTCTAGCACTCCCCCCACCCTTGCTTGCAAATGGCAAGCACCCATATAGGCATCATCAAATGGACAGGTGCTATTAATACATTGCTGCTAAGTACTGGGTATAATATCTTCAACTTTTTCCTATCCTCTACCGTAGGTTTGATGACCAACTTTAACCAACCAATCTTCATGATATTTCAGTTTTCATTCTAAAGCATGTGCAATTCATGTAGAAGATTGAAATAGAAAATTTGAACATGAAAATTATCATATTAAAATTGTCGATTCGGATCAAAGTTCTATTAAAAAGTTTCCATGTTAGACCTTAATGCGTATGCTTCAAAGAAAGGAATTTATGGCGTAGAAAGGCCATCAAATAAAGTTATGTTGAACTTTCAGTGGTTCCACGTTCCTTTCATTTCACTGATTATACTATTTTGAAATGACGTAAATTACCGGATGAGATATAATATGATTTGTACTAGAACTTTCAGGTAACCATACCTCATGGACCGTGAAATTCATTTCCAGAATTCCATAATATTTTTCTTTGCCTCCATGTAGCACGCAGACTTGAGAGCTTTCATTGGTTTTGTAAGGATGATGCATTCATTTTTCCATACTTTAAGTGTAAAATAATGTACAAACCCCCCTTGCTTGCTAACAGCAAGCACCCATTTACTCGTTATTAATATATATAAAGCTACAAAACTGACTGACTGACTGACTGACTGACTGACTCATCAAAATTCCTGGGCATTTCTAAACGAGCTAGGTGGGTGAAATTTTCAGGATGGAGTTGGAGTCATGTGTCGAGTTGGGAAAAAATCGAAAAAGTTCAAAAAGTCGATTAGGCTTCGATTTATTGCAATCGAAAGCTTCACATAGGATTATATGGAAAAACGAAAAATTTAAGTGTAGATCATTTTTCTTTCGTTCATTAAAATATGAAATAATTAACTTACAGGACTGATTCTTTCACAAGTATGAGGCTGAATGTTTTAAGAATCTTATTCTTTCAATCGATTTTTTCCTACCTACCATCAAACTGATATTTTTAAACTTTTATTTGGGATTTTAGAATTTTTTTCACTTTCGTTGCTATGGATTTATTCCATTGTCGCCTAGCCGAGTGTCGATTCAGGTTTGGAACTAAGCTAGGCGGGCCAGTTTCAGGGGAGGGTTATATTTACGTGTTGATTTTGGGTAAAATCGGAAAAGTTAAAAAAGTCGATTCGGCTTCGAGATATTGCAATCGATAGCTTTACATATATGAGTTAGGTATCCTAAGTGAATGAAATTTACTCTTCCCTTTGCCATTTTTCGCACTGCTAAATACTGGGTATAATTTCTTCAAATTTGTCCTGGCCTCTACCGTACCTTTGATGACCAATTTCCACCAACCAAGCTTCATGATATTGTAGTTTTCATTAAAAAATTGAGCAGTTCATGTAGAAGATTGGAAGAGAAAAAAAATTGAACATGAAAATTAGTATATTAAAAAACTCGATTCCGATCGAATATATATAGTAAAATTCTTCATGTTAGCTCTTATTAAGTATGATGTACTGAAATGAAATATCTAACGTAGAAGAACGTCTTATATGCCGTAAAATGAGGTTATGATAATCTATCAATGGTTCCACGTTCGTTTCGGTGTACTGATTATAGTATTATGAAAAGTCGCTAATTACCGGATGACATACAATATAAGTCTGTACTAGAACTGTCTGGTATCCATACCTCATGGGGCGCGTATTTCATTTTCGAGAATTATATTTTTCTTTGCTTGCATGTAGCCCGCAGACTTGAGAGCTTTCATTTTTTTCCTTATTTAAAGAGTATCATCGTCTAGCACTCCCCCCACCCTTGCTTGCAAATTTCAAGCACCCATATAGGCATCATTAAATGGTCAGGTGCTATTAATACATCGCTGCTAAGTACTGGGTATAATTTCTTCAACTTTTTCCTAACCTCTACCGTAGGTTTGATGACCAACTTTAACCAACCAATCTTCATGATATTTCAGTTTTCATTCAAAAGCATGTGCAATTCATGTAGAAGATTGAAAAAGAAAAATTTAACATAAAATTTAGCATATTAAAATTGTCGATTCGGATCGAAGTTCTATTATAAAGTTTTCATATTAGACCTAATTAAGTATGCTGTACTGAAAGGAATATCTAACGTAGAAAGGCCATCAAATAAAGTTATGTTGAAATTGCAGTGGTTCCACGTTCCTTTCATTTCACTGACTATAGTATTTTGAAATGTCGTTAATTACCGGATGAGAGATAATATGATTTGTACTAGAACTGTCAGGTACCTCATGGACCGTGAAATTCATTTCGAGAATTCCATAATATATTTCTTTGCTTGCATGTAGCACGCAGACTTGAGAGCTTTCATTGGTTTGGAAGGATGATGCATTCATTTTTCGATACTTAAAGTGTAAAATAATGCAGAAACCCCCCTTGCTTGCTAACAGCAAGCACCCATTTACTCGTTAATATATATAAAGCTACAAAACTGACTGACTGACTGACTGACTGACTGACTGACTGACAGACTGACTGACTGACTGACTGACTGACTCATCAAAATTCCTGGGCATTTCTAAACAAGCTAGGTGGGTGAAATTTTCAGGATAGAGCTGGAGTCATGTGTCGACTTGGGAAAAAATGGAAAAAGTTATAAAAGTCGATTAGGCTTCGATTTATTGCAATCGAAAGCTTCACATCGGATTATATGGAAAAACGAAAAATTTTAGTGTAGACCATTTTTCTTTCGTTCATTAAAATATGAAATAATTAAGTTACAGGACTGATTTTTTTACAAGTATGAGGATAAATGTTTGAAAAATCTAATTCTTGCAATCGATTCTTTCCTACCTACCGTAAAACTGATATTTTTAAACTTTTATATGGGATTTTAGAAATTTTTTCACTTTCGTTGCTATGGATTTATTCCATTGTCGCCTAGCCGAGTGTCGACTCAGGTTTGGAACTAAGCTAGGCGGGCCAGTTGCAGGGAGGGTTATATTTATGTGTTGATTTTGGGTAAAATCGGAAAAGTTAAAAAAGTCGATACGGCTTCGAGATATTGCAATCGATAGCTTTACATATATGAGTTAGGTATCCTAAATGCATGTAATTTACTCTTCTCTATGCCATTTTTCGCACTGCTAAATACTGGGTATAATTTCTTCAAACTTTTCCTGGCCTCTACCATACCTTTGATGGCCAATTTCCATCAACCAAGCTTCATGATATTGTCGTTTTCATTAAAAAAATATGCAGTCCATGCAGAAGATTGGAAGAGAAAAAAAAATTGAACATGAAAATTAGTATAATAAAAATATCGATTCCGATCCAATATCTCTTATTAAGTATGATGTACTGAAATGAAATATCTAACGTAGAAGAACGTCTTATATGCCGTCAAATGAGGTTATGAAAATCTATCAATGGTTCCACGTTCGTTTCGGTGTACTGATTATAGTATTTTGAAAAGTCGCTAATAACCGGATGACATACAATATAAGTTTGTACTAGAACTGTCTGGTATCCATACCTCATGAGGCGCGTATTTCATTTTCGAGAATTATGCTTATCTTTGCTTGCATGTAGCACGCAGACTTGTGAGCTTTCATTTTTTTTCCTTATTTAAAGAGTATCATCGTCTAGCACTCCCCCCACCCTTGCTTGCAAATGGCAAGCACCCATATAGGCATCATCAAATGGACAGGTGCTATTAATACATTGCTGCTAAGTACTGGGTATAATATCTTCAACTTTTTCCTATCCTCTACCGTAGGTTTGATGACCAACTTTAACCAACCAATCTTCATGATATTTTAGTTTTCATTCTAAAGCATGTGCAATTCATGTAGAAGATTGAAATAGAAAATTTGAACATGAAAATTATCATATTAAAATTGTCGATTCGGATCAAAGTTCTATTAAAAAGTTTCCATGTTAGACCTTAATGCGTATGCTTCAAAGAAAGGAATTTATGGCGTAGAAAGGCCATCAAATAAAGTTATGTTGAACTTTCAGTGGTTCCACGTTCCTTTCATTTCACTGATTATACTATTTTGAAATGACGTAAATTACCGGATGAGATATAATATGATTTGTACTAGAACTTTCAGGTAACCATACCTCATGGACCGTGAAATTCATTTCCAGAATTCCATAATATTTTTCTTTGCCTCCATGTAGCACGCAGACTTGAGAGCTTTCATTGGTTTTGTAAGGATGATGCATTCATTTTTCCATACTTTAAGTGTAAAATAATGTACAAACCCCCCTTGCTTGCTAACAGCAAGCACCCATTTACTCGTTATTAATATATATAAAGCTACAAAACTGACTGACTGACTGACTGACTGACTGACTGACTGACTCATCAAAATTCCTGGGCATTTCTAAACGAGCTAGGTGGGTGAAATTTTCAGGATGGAGTTGGAGTCATGTGTCGAGTTGGGAAAAAATCGAAAAAGTTCAAAAAGTCGATTAGGCTTCGATTTATTGCAATCGAAAGCTTCACATAGGATTATATGGAAAAACGAAAAATTTAAGTGTAGATCATTTTTCTTTCGTTCATTAAAATATGAAATAATTAACTTACAGGACTGATTCTTTCACAAGTATGAGGCTGAATGTTTTAAGAATCTTATTCTTTCAATCGATTTTTTCCTACCTACCATCAAACTGATATTTTTAAACTTTTATTTGGGATTTTAGAATTTTTTTCACTTTCGTTGCTATGGATTTATTCCATTGTCGCCTAGCCGAGTGTCGATTCAGGTTTGGAACTAAGCTAGGCGGGCCAGTTTCAGGGGAGGGTTATATTTACGTGTTGATTTTGGGTAAAATCGGAAAAGTTAAAAAAGTCGATTCGGCTTCGAGATATTGCAATCGATAGCTTTACATATATGAGTTAGGTATCCTAAGTGAATGAAATTTACTCTTCCCTTTGCCATTTTTCGCACTGCTAAATACTGGGTATAATTTCTTCAAATTTGTCCTGGCCTCTACCGTACCTTTGATGACCAATTTCCACCAACCAAGCTTCATGATATTGTAGTTTTCATTAAAAAATTGAGCAGTTCATGTAGAAGATTGGAAGAGAAAAAAAATTGAACATGAAAATTAGTATATTAAAAAACTCGATTCCGATCGAATATATATAGTAAAATTCTTCATGTTAGCTCTTATTAAGTATGATGTACTGAAATGAAATATCTAACGTAGAAGAACGTCTTATATGCCGTAAAATGAGGTTATGATAATCTATCAATGGTTCCACGTTCGTTTCGGTGTACTGATTATAGTATTATGAAAAGTCGCTAATTACCGGATGACATACAATATAAGTCTGTACTAGAACTGTCTGGTATCCATACCTCATGGGGCGCGTATTTCATTTTCGAGAATTATATTTTTCTTTGCTTGCATGTAGCCCGCAGACTTGAGAGCTTTCATTTTTTTCCTTATTTAAAGAGTATCATCGTCTAGCACTCCCCCCACCCTTGCTTGCAAATTTCAAGCACCCATATAGGCATCATTAAATGGCCAGGTGCTATTAATACATCGCTGCTAAGTACTGGGTATAATTTCTTCAACTTTTTCCTAACCTCTACCGTAGGTTTGATGACCAACTTTAACCAACCAATCTTCATGATATTTCAGTTTTCATTCAAAAGCATGTGCAATTCATGTAGAAGATTGAAAAAGAAAAATTTAACATAAAATTTAGCATATTAAAATTGTCGATTCGGATCGAAGTTCTATTATAAAGTTTTCATGTTAGACCTTATTAAGTATGCTGTACTGAAAGGAATATCTAACGTAGAAAGGCCATCTAATAAAGTTATGTTGCACTTGCAGTGGTTCCACGTTCCTTTCATTTCACTGACTATAGTACTTTGAAATGTCGTTAATTACCGGATGAGATATAATATGATTTGTACAAGAACTGGCAGGTATCCATACCTCATGGACCGTAAAATTCATTTCCAGAATTCCATAATATTTTTCTTTGCCTGCATGTAGCACATATACTTGAGAGCTTTCATTGGTTTTGTAAGGATGATACATTCATTTTTCGATACTTAAAGTGTAAAATAATGTACAATCCCCCCTTGCTTGCTAACAGCAAGCATCCATTTACTCGTTATTAATTAATATATATAAAGCTACAAAACTGACTGACTGACTGACTGACTGACTGACTGACTGACTGACTGACTGACTGACTGACTGACTGACTGACTGACTGACTGACTGACTGACTGACTGACTGACTGACTGACTCATCAAAATTCCTGGGCATTTCTAAACGAGCTAGGTGGGTGAAATTTTCAGGATAGAGTTGGAGTCATGAGTCGAGTTGGGAAAAAATCGAAAAAGTTAAAAAAGTCGATTAGGCTTCGATTTATTGCAATCGATAGTTTTACATGCGATTATACGGGAAAAACGAGAAATTTAAGTGTAGACCATTTTTCTTTCGTTCATTAAAATATGAAATAATTGAGCTACAAGACTGATTCTTTCACAAATATGAGGCTGAATGTTTGAAAAACTTTATTCTTGCAAACGATTTTTTCCTACCTACCGTAAAACTGATATTTTTAAACTTTTATCTGGGATTTTAGAAATTTTTTCACTTTCGTTGCTATGGATTTATTCCATTGTCGCCTAGCCGAGTGTCGACTCAGGTATGGAACTAAGCTAGGCAGGCCAGTTGCAGGGGAGGGTTATATGTATGTGTTGATTTTGGGTAAAATCGGAAAAGTTAAAAAAGTCGATTCGGCTTCGAGATATTGCAATCGATAGCTTTACATATATTAGTTAGGTATCCTAAGTGAATGAAATTTACTCTTCCCTTTGCCATTTTTCGCACTGCTAAATACTGTGTATAATTTCTTCAAATTTGTCCTGGCCTCTACCGTACCTTTGATGACCAATTTTTACCAACCAAGCTTCATGATATTGTCGTTTTCATTAAAAAATTGAGCAGTTCATGTAGAAGATTGGAAGAGAAAAAAAATAGATTACGAAAATTAGTATATTAAAAATCTCGATTCCGATCGAACTTATATAGTCAAATTCTTCATTTGAGCTCTAATTAAGTATGCTGTACTGAACTAAAATTTCTTACGTAGAAGAGCGTCTTATATGCCACCAAATGAGGTTAGGATAATCTTTCAGTGGTTCCACGTTCGTTTCGGTATACTGACTATAGTATTTTTAAAAGTCGATAATGACCGGATGACATACAATATAAGTTTGTACTAGAACTGTCTGGTATCCATACCTCATGAGGCGCGTATTTCATTTTCGAGAATTATATTTTTCTTTGCTTGCATGTAGCACGCAGACTTGAGAGCTTTCATTTTTTTCCTCATTTAAAGAGTGTCATCATCTAACACTCCCCCCCACCCTGCTTGCAAATTGCAAGCACCCATATAGGCATCATTTAATGGACAGGTGCTATTAATACATCGCTGCTAAGTACTGGGTATAATTTCTTCAATTGTTTCCGGGCCTCTACCGTAGCTTTGATGACCAACTTTAACCAACCAATCTTCACGATATTTTAGTTTCCATTCAAAAGCATGTGCAATTCATGTAGAAGATTGAAAAAGAAAAATTGAACATGAAAATTAGCATATTAAAGTTGTCTATTCGGATCGAAGTTCTATTATAATGTTTTCATGTTGAACCTTATTAAGTACCTATGCTGTACTGAAAGGCATATCTAACGTAGAAAGGCCATCAAATAAAGTTATGTTGAACTTGCAGTGGTTCCACATTTCTTTCATTTCACTGACTATAGTATTTTGAAATGTCCTTAATTACCGGATGAGATATAATATGATTTGTACTAGAACTGTCAGGTATCCATACCTCATAGACCGTGAAATTCATTTCGAGAATTCCATAATATTTTTCTTTTCCTGCATGTAGCACGCAAACTTGAGAGGTTTAATTGGTTTTCTAAGGATGATGCATTCATTTTTCGTTACTTAAAAGGTATCATAATGTAAAAACCCCCCTTGCTTGCTAACAGCAAGCACCCATTTACTCGTTAATAATATATATAAAGCTACAAAACTGACTGACTGACTGACTGACTCATCAAAATTCCTGGGCATTTCTAAACGAGCTAGGTGGGTGAAATTTTCAGGATAGAGTTGGAGTCATGAGTCGAGTTGGGAAAAAATCGAAAAAGTTAAAAAAGTCGATTAGGCTTCGATTTATTGCAATCGATAGCTTTACATGCGATTATACGGGAAAAACGAAAAATTTTAGTGTAGACCTTTTTTCTTTCGTTCATTAAAATATGAAATAATTGAGCTAACAGACTGACTCTTTCACAAATATGAGTCTGAATGCTTGAAGAATCTAATTCTTTCAATCGATTCTTTCCTACCTACCGTAAAACTGATATTTTTAAACTTTTATTTGGGATTTTAGAATTTTTTTCACTTTCGTTGCTATGGATTTATTCCATTGTCGCCTAGCCGAGTGTCGATTCAGGTTTGGAACTAAGCTAGGCGGGCCAGTTTCAGGGAAGGGTTATATTTATGTGTTGATTTGGGGTAAAATCGGAAAAGTTAAGAAAGTCGATTCGGCTTCGAGATATTGCAATCGATAGCTTTACATATATGAGTTAGGTATCCTAAGTGAATGAAATTTACTCTTCCCTTTGCCATTTTTCGCACTGCTAAATACTGGGTATAATTTCTTCAAATTTGTCCTGGCCTCTACCGTACCTTTGATGACCAATTTCCACCAACCAAGCTTCATGATATTGTCGTTTTCATTAAAAAATTGAGCAGTTCATGTAGAAGATTGGAAGAGAAAAAAAATAGATTACGAAAATTAGTATATTAAAAATCTCGATTCCGATCGAACTTATATAGTAAAATACTTCATGTGAGCTCTAATTAAGTATGCTGTACTGAACTAAAATTTCTTACGTAGAAGAGCGTCTTATATGCCACCAAATGAGGTTAGGATAATCTTTCAGTGGTTCCACGTTCGTTTCGGTATACTGACTATAGTATTTTGAAAAGTCGATAATGACAGGATGACATACAATATAAGTTTGTACTAGAACTGTCTGGTATCCATACCTCATGAGGCGCGAGAGGCATTTTCGAGAATTATATTTTTCTTTGCTTGCATGTAGCACGCAGACTTGAGAGCTTTCATTTTTTTCCTCATTTAAAGAGTATCATCATCTAACACTCCCCCCCACCCTGCTTGCAAATTGCAAGCACCCATATAGGCATCATTTAATGGACAGGTGCTATTAATACATCGCTGCTAAGTACTGGGTATAATTTCTTCAATTGTTTCCGGGCCTCTACCGTAGCTTTGATGACCAACTTTAACCAACCAATCTTCACGATATTTTAGTTTCCATTCAAAAGCATGTGCAATGCATGTAGAAGATTGAAAAAGAAAAATTGAACATGAAAATTAGCATATTATAGTTGTCTATTCGGATCGAAGTTCTATTAAAAAGTTTCCATGTTAGACCTTAATGCGTATGCTTCAAAGAAAGGAATTTATGGCGTAGAAAGGCCATCAAATAAAGTTATGTTGAACTTTCAGTGGTTCCACGTTCCTTTCATTTCACTGATTATACTATTTTGAAATGACGTAAATTACCGGATGAGATATAATATGATTTGTACTAGAACTTTCAGGTAACCATACCTCATGGACCGTGAAATTCATTTCCAGAATTCCATAATATTTTTCTTTGCCTCCATGTAGCACGCAGACTTGAGAGCTTTCATTGGTTTTGTAAGGATGATGCATTCATTTTTCGTTACTTAAAAGGTATCATCATGTACAAACCCCCCTTGCTTGCTAACAGCAAGCACCCATTTACTCGTTAATTATTAATATATATAAAGCTACAAAACTGACTGACTGACTGACTGAATTACTGACTGACTCATCAAAATTCCTGGGCATTTCTAAACGAGCTAGGTGGGTGAGATTTTCAGGATAGAGTTGGAGTCATGTGTCGAGTTGGGAAAAAATCGAAAAAGTTATAAAAGTCGATTAGGCTTCGATTTATTGCAATCGAAAGCTTTACATCGGATTATACGGGAAAAACGAAAAATTTCAGTGTAGACCTTTTTTCTTTCGTTCATTAAAATATGAAATAATTAACTTACAGGACTGATTCTTTCACAAGTATGAGGCTAAATGTTTGAAAAATCTAATTCTTGCAATCGATTCTTTCCTACCTACCGTAAAACTGATATTTTTAAACTTTTATCTGGGATTTTAGAAATTTTTTCACTTTCGTTGCTATGGATTTATTCCATTGTCGCCTAGCCGAGTGTCGACTCAGGTTTGGAACTAAGCTAGGCGGGCCAGTTTCAGGGGAGGGTTATATTTATGTGTTAAGGAAAGTTAAGAAAGTCGATTCGGCTTCGAGATATTGCAATCGATAGCTTTACATATATTAGTTAGGTATCCTAAATGCATGTAATTTACTCTTCTCTATGCCATTTTTCGCACTGCTAAATACTGGGTATAATTTCTTCAAATTTTTCCTGGCCTCTACTGTACCTTTGATTACCAATTTCCACCAACCAAGCTTCATGATATTGTCGTTTTCATTTAAAAAAATATGCAGTCCATGCAGAAGATTGGATGAGAAAAAAAAATTGAACATGAAAATTAGTATATTAAAAATCTCGATTCCGATCGAACTTATATAGTAAAATTCTTCATGTGAGCTCTAATTAAGTATGCTGTACTGAAATGAAATACCTAACGTAGAGAACATCTTATATGCTGTCAAATGAGGATATGATATAAATTTTCAGCGGTTCCACGTTCGTTTCAGTGTACTGATTATAGTATTTTGAAAAGTCGTTATTTACCGGATGACATACAATATAAGTTTGTACTAGAACTGTCTGGTATCCATACCTCATGGGGCGCGTATTTCATTTTTGAGATTTATATTTTTCTTTACTTGCATGTAGCACGCAGACTTGAGAGCTTTTATTTTTTTCCTTTTTTAAAGAGTATCATCATCTTACACTCCCCCTCCACCTGCTTGCAAATTGCAAGCACCCTTTATAGGCATCATTAAATGGTCAGGTGCTATTAATGCATCGCTGCTAAGTACTGGGTATAATTTCTTCAACTTTTTCCTGACCTCTACCGTAGCTTTGATGACCAACTTTAACCAACCAATCTTCATGATATTTTAGTTTTCTTTCAAAAGCATGTGCTGTTCATGTAGAAGATTGAAAAAGAAAAATTGAACATGAAAATTAGCATATTAAAATTGTCTATTCGGATCGAAGTTCTATTATAAAGTTTTCATTTTAGACCTTATTAAGTATACTGTACTGAAAGGAATATCTAACGTAGAAAGGCCATTTAATAAATTTATGTTGAACTTGCAGTGGTTCCACGTTCCTTTCATTTCACTGACTATAGTATTTTGAAATGTCCTTAATTACCGGATGAGATATAATATGTTGTGTACTAGAACTGTCAGGTGTCCTTACCTCATGAAATTCATTTCGAGAATTCTATAATATTTTTCTTTGCCTGCATGTAGCACGCAGACTTGAGAGCTTTCATTGGTTTTGTAAGGATGATGCATATACATTTTCGATACTTAAAGTGTAAAATAATGTACAAACCCCCGTTGCTTGCTAACAGCAAGCACCCATTTACTCGTTAATCTTAATACTATACAGCCCTTTGTGTAATTGACTCACTGACTCACTGACTCATGTATACAAATTCCCGACCACTTCTAGACGTGGTAGGAACGTGAAATTTTGCACGGACATTCTTTGGGAGAATTGATCGGAGGAAAAATTCCGAAAACCGGGAATTCCCAACCGGAACCTGCCGAAAAAAAATCAAAATGGCGGTTTTTAGACGTTTTCGAAAATTAGACCTTTGGTTATCGCTTTATATCTCATGAACTATAGTTCGGATCTCGAATCTGACAACAGACTGATATACCCCAATTGATTTATCTACAATATGCGACTAACGTTGGGCGTCTACGCCTCGTAGTTTTCTCACCAGAGGTCTCCGAACACGAAAATTAGCCGAAAATTTCCCGGTTTTTTCGGTTTTGGCGCTCTAGCGTCTAAACCGTCGATCTGATCTCAAAATGGAGAGTCGGTTTTTTGCAGGCAATCGAACGGTCTAAACGATGATTGAGATCGTTTACTTCTACGATTGTTACTCACGGAGTAAAATGGCGCCAAAGTCGGAATTTGTCGGATTTTTGAAATTTTCAAATATGTTTCCAGCCGTCACGTCTCGAATAGTGGAGATATTACCTTGAAACTTGGTAAGAGTATGGTGTGTCACGTGGTCCTTGTGGATATTAAGAGAAAACGCCGTCTTTCTATTTGCAAAATGGCCAAAAAAATTAAAAAATGGCGGATGTCTCGCTCGGTTTCGGCGTAGGTCTCTAGAATTCATTGTCTTGCCTCAGAATGGTAAGACATTTTACCAATGTTATGAATTATTGTTGTAGTCACTTAAATGACGTAAAAAAGTATACCTTTTGTTATTTCCTATCTTCTAAGAATATCTCATAACAATCCCCCAAAATCGGACTTTTTGAAAATGATACCCTATTTAATCACGGTAAAATGCCCCTCACGTCTCTACTATTGCACCTATAGTCTTGTAAGTTGGCATGCATAAGCGGAATAACACGATCAACAAGATCTTGTAGTGAAATAACCTACTTTGTATCCACAAATGGCGGAAAAAATTAATAAATGGCGGATTTTTCCCTCAGTTGTGACGCTGGCTTCTGGATTACGGTGTGTTGGCTCTGAACGGTTAAACATTTTACCAATGTTATAAATGTTTATTACAAACAATACATTGGCCTAAATTTAAGTACCATCAATTGTCTTTTATTATTTAAGATTATCTCACAACAATCCACCAAAGTCAGACTTTTTGAAAATGAAAACTCATTTTATCGCTGTGAAAGC
Source organism: Ceriagrion tenellum (assembly GCA_963169105.1). Classification (NCBI taxonomy): domain Eukaryota; kingdom Metazoa; phylum Arthropoda; class Insecta; order Odonata; family Coenagrionidae; genus Ceriagrion; species Ceriagrion tenellum. The sequence goes on along the minus strand of OY720643.1, from coordinate 54,909,601 downwards.
CCGTTTTGTTGCAATTAGCGCATATTTGACCTTGATATTTGGTATGCATATGCTACTAAACATTATAGTTATGGTTTATTAGGGAAAACCCCGTTTTTTCCCATAAACTTCCACAAAAATTTAAAATGGCGGATTTTTTTTTGTTTGGTTTGCGTGCAAGCTTCTGGTGTTTCGTGCGTTGCTTCTGAACGGTTAAATATTTTGCTGACGTTAGAAATTCTTCTCGTTGATACTAAACTGCTGAATATAAGGACAACACTACCTTTTCTCTATTATCCTTATTAATATCACGAACAATCCAAAAATCCACGGGAACAATCCACGGGATTAACTCGCTACCGAGCGGTAGCGAGTTAATATATATAAAGCTACAAAACTGACTGACTGACTGACTGACTGACTGACTCATCAAAATTCCTGGGCATTTGTAAACGAGCTAGGCGCGTGAAATTTTCAGGATAGAGTTGGAGTCATGAGTCGAGTTGGGAAAAAATCGAAAAAGTTAAAAAAGTCGATTAGGCTTCGATTTATTGCAATCGATAACTTTACATGCGATTATACGGGAAAAACGAAAAATTTTAGTGTAGACCTTTTTTCTATCGTTCATTAAAATATGAAGTAATTGAGCTAACAGACTGATTCTTTCACAAATATGAGGCTGAATGCTTGAAGAATCTAATTCTTTCAATCGATTCTTTCCTACCTACCGTAAAACTGATATTTTTAAACTTTTATTTGGGATTTTAGACATTTTTTCACTTTCGTTGCTATGGATTTATTCCATTGTCGCCTAGCCGAGTGTCGATTCAGGTTTGGAACTAAGCTAGGCGGGCCAGTTTCAGGGAAGGGTTATATTTATGTGTTGATTTGGGGTAAAATCGGAAAAGTTAAGAAAGTCGATTCGGCTTCGAGATATTGCAATCGATAGCTTTACATATATGAGTTAGGTATCCTAAGTGAATGAAATTTACTCTTCCCTTTGCCATTTTTCGCACTGCTAAATACTGGGTATAATTTCTTCAAATTTGTCCTGGCCTCTACCGTACCTTTGATGACCAATTTCCACCAACCAAGCTTCATGATATTGTCGTTTTCATTAAAAAATTGAGCAGTTCATGTAGAAGATTGGAAGAGAAAAAAAATAGATTACGAAAATTAGTATATTAAAAATCTCGATTCCGATCGAACTTATATAGTAAAATTCTTCATGTGAGCTCTAATTAAGTATGCTGTACTGAAATGAAATACCTAACATAGAAGAACGTCTTATATGCCGTCAAATGAGGTTATGATAATTTCAGTGGTTCCACGTTCGGTGTTCTGATTATTGTATTTTGAAAAGTCGTTAATGACCGGATGACATACAATTCGATACAATTTGATTCATTTTTCGATACTTAAAGTGAAAAATAATGTACAAACCCCCCTTGCTTGCTAACAGCAAGCACCCATTTACTCTTTTAATATAAAATCGCGGATATCTGTGGTGGCTGGCGGGGACGCAAAAAAATTTGAGAGCAAAATTAGTTTTTAAAATGCTTGAAAAAATACTGGACATACGAACGGTACATTTTATTTAGAAAAGAGCGAAGTCATAAGAAAAATACGAATCAAAAATGCGTAACTGATAATGTCATCATGCAAAAGAATATTAATGCCAATAATAGCTTCGTTATAACACGTCGAAGCCAGCATAAAATTATAGCAGCAAATTCATGCCAAGAGTTCGTGAGTGAATAATGTTTGAAATGGATTAGTTTCTCTAAATGTGTAGCAATAGAATCGAATATAGGCAGCCGTTTCCGGCAAGATGTGGTAGAGCTGCATTTTTAGAAATAAATATGAATGGATGTTGCGCTGTCCAATTCACTTAAAAATAGCTGAATTACCCGTCGTTGCTCGGGAACATACTTCCTTCAAAACTCTTTATATAAGAGGTGAGGAGTTAGTAAGTAGTTGTGATAACAGACTACATTTCAAGTAATTGTTTTATTAAATTAATATTTTCTTCTGCAGAGCATCGATACAATTGTGAGACAATAGTAAGTAAACAATGTGACAATATCTCCCATGAACAATGATAATTATAAGTCAAATGACTGAAAAATTTACAGAATGATAAAAAATAACTTGGTAAAATAAAAACAATGAAATTTGTAAAACTTGTTTAATATAGAGTAGAGAGACAATTTTTTGAAACCCTTTACTGTAATCATACTACCTGCACAGCCAGGCTAAAAGAACATTATATTTAAGTACATAATTCGAGTACTTACTTGTTGAGTAGCTATTCAGAGTTTCATTTTCGTTAATTAAGATTTGATTTAATGTTTATTTTTGTTTGTTTATTTGGTTGTCAAGGAAAATGCGTAAAAGAAACTCGATTGAAAAAGAGAGAAACTTCATTCTTTCGGGCATGATACCACTATTTTTAGTAGTATTATGCTTTCGGGTATGTGATAAAATGAATTTCAACTCTCTATCTTTAGTTCAAGTTGTTTTAAAAAGCGAAATAATTAACCACTGCACAAATCCCAATGCTTAGCATTCCTAATCGGCTCAACTAAGCAATATGAATTCCAACAGCAATGACCGAAATCTGGTTGTCAAGCGAATATGGTATTGTTGATTTCACAGAAAAATATGTGTTTCTGCAGCTATAAACGCAATTTTCAGTCAATTACGAAGTGAAAAGGATAATAAATTGAAAGAATTAAAAACTTCATTCTTTCAGACATTTAATAAAAAAATTCCAACTCTCTATCTTGAGCGAAAATAATTTGAAAAAGTAAAAAATGAAACCACTGCACAAAACCCGATACGTACCGCGAACCAACTAAGGGCCCCTTTTTGGGACCTTTATGGGCCCTGATATCATTTTTAAGTAGCCTACAACTTTCCTCCTGCCTTGAGCTATTACTCGGCAAAATGTCAGCACGATAGGATTAAAACTGTAGTAATGCACTTACCCGTCGGGCGTTGTTGCGCGAAAAGTATTCGAAAGATTAAGAGGACCTTGGGGGGGGGGGTGAAATTTAAAAAAATTTTATACCTAAAACCTTCGAAACCTTCGTAATAGTGTACTCAACAACTTCTTAAAGCTTCTTGGCGATCGGATCAACAGTGTAGTAATGCATACAGGACAGACATACAGACATACATTCGTTTTTACATATATAGATGTTTTGTATTTGTATATGTATGAGTTTGTACTGGAGAATAGAAGTACAGCGTACAGGAGAATAGAAATGGCAAGGATCTAATGGAACGCGTTACAGAAAAGAAGAGCAAAATGGATTGGACACACTCTGAGACACAATGAGTTCGTGAAGAACATACTTGAAGGCAAAATGAAAGGAAAAGCCTCCAGAGGAAGACCCAGCCAGGGATAAGTTCATGGGTCAAATAAAGGAGAAAGTACATAGAAAGAGAGGAGGTAACGTAACTAGCATTTGATAGGGAAGGTTGGACGTCTGCAGTCAACCAATCTTAGGATTGGACAATCAATGAGAGAGACGTTTTTACTTGTTAAATAAAGTTGACACGGCAACATCTACTGCCTTTCATTTCAGAAACGAAAGTGTTGACCAGAATTCATCTTACATCTTAATTTTCTCTCTTCTCATTTCTGTATATCCGACCTTTCTCTCCCTCGGTCATAGTGCCCCTTTTTATATTATTTCCTCATGTAAATCCATCATTTTCTTCTCCCTGTTTCTCTTCCTCTACTTTATCTCTTTGCTCTCCCCTCTAGCCTCTTCATCAACTTTTTACGCTTTGCCAAAGCACTGCCCCGGATTCATGGAATTCCTCAGTAATCAATAAACATGACTGAAGTTAGCCTTGTCGGAGCTGTTTGGAGGAAGTACTCTTTGTAGTCTCCCGGTTCGCTGGAGGTGAACTTTTTTTGGGAAGTGCAGTGAAATTAACACCGGAAAACTCTTTTTGAATATTCTGTCGCGTCCGGAATTCGGATCGGCGCCTCTCACGCGAAGCACCGGCTCTTCTACGGACCCAGTTAACCGCAGCATTTTGTTCTGCAGTGCATTCTAAACGCTCCGCAGTTTCAATGTCATATTCATAGGCAAATTTTGAAAGCCCGTTCTACTTTCTCGGTGATTCTATTGTCTCGAAATAAATCGGTAGAGAATCATGAAAAATATCTGCAAGAGTTTAGATTTTTTTCTCACTCGGTGTTGGTCTCTGGTTATTGTATTAGCGAAAGCAATTGCCTTTTCATTCTTCCACTTTTTTATTCTGAAAAAAATGAACGGAATTATCTCCAGACTCTTGAAATTTGTGTATTTCTTGAAGACAATACCCATTTGAGTAAAAAGAGTGATTAAATTGCTCTTTAAATACGAAAACAATGCCAATTTATGACCTGAAATGGTCATAGTTCGAGTTGTGCAAGCATGTTTCGCACCTTACAACGTTTAGAATAATGACTTCTTGAAATTTTATTTTATTTCAAATTAAACCATTTTTATTCTTGCTGTATTTAATGAAATATGCCTAATTCGTAGGCGAAAATGAGCTTAAATATGTGTAAAATAATAATGATTATACCTCTGTGAATTGGATATAACTGGCAGTCATTTAATTGAAGTCAGTCTACCTAGTCTATAAGTATGTAACTCACCTTACAGATTTTTGGATAATGATTACCTGGAAAGATATTTGCTATTTCAATGAAATCGGTTTATGTTCTTCCTGGATTTAAATTAAATATAATTTGTAAGACATAGTGTACACAAGCATGTGTAAATTAATACTTTTATTCCTTTGTCGCATCGGGATATTGATTTCATCTGCGATCATTAAATTGAAGGCAGTCTACCTGAAAGAATATTAATCGCGTACGTGGGTAAAATATCGTGGTAGCGTGAAAAAATATTTCTTTGTTCATCGGTTGTTCAATCCTAAAGTTGGTTGACTGTAGCCCTCCACCCTTCCCTATCTAATGCTAGTTACTTTTCCTCCTGATATTCTTCCTATGTACTTTCCTCATTATTTGGTCCATGAACTTATTCCTGGGTTTTCCTCTGGGGATTTCTCTCTCTACTTTACTGTCAATTATGTTCCTCACATGCCCATTGTATCGCAGGATGTGTCCAATCCATTTGATTCTTCTTTTCTGTCTAGTGTTTCATATGGTTCTTTCCTCTTCTACTCTTCTGTACACTTCATTATTTCGTATTTTGGCTGTCCATTTTATCTTCAGCATCCTCCTCCAGCACCAGGTTTCGAAGGATTCTAGTCTTTTCTGGTTAGTTTTTCCAATGGTCCATGCTACTGATCCATAGATTGCCATGCTCCACGCAAATGTTTTCTCATACTGCTTCCTGGTTTGTAGTCTTACCCTTCTTAGAGCAGAGCAATTGTCTTTTCCCCATTAATGCCTTCTTAGATTATTATTATATCTTCTGGAAAGAAAATACAATAATCGGGCAAATATTGTGTAATTTCTTCATCCTACGGTTAGTAAAGAGCACTTCTTTAGTTATGTTGCCTTTGATGGGATAAAATGAGGATATATTTGCCGCTTGAGCCGGGATTTTCATACCAGTCATATTGCTAGGAAAACTATCAACTCCACACAACTAGGGTCACAATGTGGGGGGGATTCTTGGGTTAACTAAAGGCTGGGACACAATCAACGTGTACGTGTAACGTGAGCCGTTAACGGGAATACGCGAAAAGATGGCTGACGGGAAAGTATAGCAAACGGACACAATCAACGTATACGTGAGGGATGGGCAACTTCCATCTCTTCCCGTGTCCCGTACACGGAAAAACAATCAGAATAGTCCTGAGAATCCGGGAATGGGAGCCATCTGTCGGCAAATTCATCCAACTGCTGAAGATAGCTCTCGGCGAAGACAACTTATTAACTTTCACAATTGTTTACACCTGATCTCTTAGCTGCGTCTGCGCTAGTCAATTGTAACTCCGGGCCACGTTAACGTCTCGCGTCACACGTACACGTTGATTGTGTCCCTGCCTTAAGGCGGCAGCGAGAAAGAACATGAGGAGGAAAGGAAGAGACACTAAGTAAGCATTCACATTTTCCCCCGCAGTTTCCTATCTTATGTCCTATCTTTCTTTATATTGTAGCCAAAATCTAATTCCATTGGATAATATATCTATTCTCCTTTCCTAATGTGTCTCATTTATACGGTTTCGTTCAACCCTTTTTCTCCCGTCATCTCGGCCGCACCGCATTTTATTTCGACGCATACTCCGAGTCTTGTCCTTACCTTTCGTCTCCGTATGCAAGGAGTAACTTCTCTGTTGAACACACGATTGCCTCTACCCTACCCATCCCCGACACCCACCTTCTGTCCCCTCGTGCCCTCTCCTCTATAGTGGAGCGTTCCGCTAACCCCACAGACACTCGTCCAGAATTCCTTCCCTCTTCAACACTTTTTTCGTCTCTTTTATTTCCTTTGCTTCTCTCCGCCTGCTTCTTCCTCCTGTCTTCAGCTGTCCACGTCAGAAACGTATGCGGAGTGACATGTCACGGGACGGGCAATTGTGCGGAAAATGGAACGGTCGAAAGAAGTTTGTGCCACCTGCTTAGCACCGGGACCGAAATATGTTGTTGGAATTTGTTCTCAACAATCATAGTGCGCATCATAAACGGAAAGAAACTGTTTTTTTTTCGTGCTGTACGACGAGCCGTCCATCAATTTGTTTCTAATCAGAAATTGATATTTTATATTAGGCAAGCTGCTGGAAAGGTGATCTTTTTTTAGGAACACATTATTGTTTAATATTGAGTTTCTCCCTGGCTATACCATAAAATTGGCTTCAAACGATAAATCACGTAACTTTGAAGCTTTAAAAACGGCTCCTGGAAAAACACACATCATTTTCAAAATTCTCTCTGAAACTGAGAACATTTTCATGAAACGTGGACCATATACTCACGTAACTTTAAAGAATTTGAGACTACTTCTGGAAAAACACACATCTTTTGCAAAATACACTCTGAAACTGGAAATATTTTCGAAATACTTGGAGATTTTATGGTCCGATTGCAATTTTGCTAGCATGGGAATTGTATATCCAGGGAAAATATTGAGTAACAGATATAATCCTTTGAAAACTAAAATTTTTAGCCCTATTATTTTGCCTAAATATTTCTGTGCATCACAATAAAAATTCAAGCAGCCGTTAAGTATCGTATATACGCCAATAAAGGATGACTTTAGCTTAAATATGGAAGCCTCTACTTAATTTCTAAACCTTCTCTCTGTTCACCTTCAGTATTTCGTTCAACTATATATCCTACGAATAATTGTTTTATACGTTTATCATGCCATAGCGTATATTTTAGTTTATAGGGAATTAAATAAGGATAAAAACCGTTGCTAAAATGCAAATATGAAAGGGATAGATCTTTTGAAATTGCAAGCTGAAGAGAAAATTTAATAATCTACGTTATGATGTAGCATTCCTCGGGCTTCACCAGCATTTCGATACTTAGACGTGACTGTGATCTTGTCATGTAGGCTCTGAAGGAGGAAACTTTAGTTCAATACGTTGAATGGACTTGAGGAAGCCGGAACCGAAGACTTCTGCCTGGAGTGTTTTGCTCAGAAGTGTAACATGGACCCTAGGCGGTGTAGAGAGGAGAATGATCGATGCGTTTGAGATGTGAAGCTTTCGTCGGATGCTGGAAGACCCCGTGGGTCGACAGGATTACAAATGAGGAGGTTCTGCGAAGGGTTGAAGAGGTGATCGGGAGAATAAAGTAGCTCTGTCAGCCGGTTACAGAAAGGTCCGAGTTCAACTCCGGATGAATCCGCTGTTAAACTCTACCCTCATTTCAATTCTTCTGCCTTTTCTCACGGTTCAAAGAAGCTGGTCGTGCGAAATAAAATGGCCAAAGAGATTGGTTGAAGTGGTGAGAAATGAGAACTCGATCAACTTAGATAAAGAAGATATATAAACCATTTTATATGTTATTTCAAAGGCGCTAACATGTAATGAGGGACAAAGACAACCTGTCATAGTATTACAGTCATATTAAAGGCAGCCTGTCATAGGGGAATTCTCGATGATTCGCTTATGCTTTACAAAAGTTTGGAAAGGCAAATATAAAGGCCTAGTAAGAGAAGGCTTTTTTTGTTGCCGTCTACTCAAAATGGCCTGAAAAAATTGTGGCATTTTTATGGATGAAAAATTGCTACCAGTTCTTGAATTGACAAATATTTATGATGACGAACACCTTGGGGTAATCAAATTGAAGAGGAGATGCGCACTTTAGTTTATGTTTTGCTGTGAATAAACTCTTTGTTTTATACCTTTCTGGAATATAGCTAAGTGCAGGATGCTTTTCGTAATACTTGCAGAATATTATAGATTTTTCTTGTGAAATATTCGGGTAATGATAGCATCAGATTGACATATAATTATGCACTTTCTCTAAGATACTCTTTAATTGTAGAACTTAACTAATTGTTTCAGGAAATTATATCTACTGTCCCACAAAGTTTAGCATCTCAAAACACATTGAAAGTTATTATTGTAAGAGCGTACGTACTGTTATTTTCAGGGAAGTAAATATATTTTCAAGCCAGTCTTAACCAACATATTTACATTCCCAAACAGATTTTAAGCATCAATGGCAGGAAGGTGATATAGTGGATGGTGATATTCTATTACAGGATAAAGAAATAATAGTGCTCTATAAAGTTTAAATAAACTGGGATTGTGTATTTCGGAATGTACGGCTGACTAGCCAAATGCTTTCGGTTTGGAAATTATTCTCTGATTCAGAGGTACTCCTCATATATGATCCTGAATCAGCAAGGAAGCAGTCGGTCTTACTTAACTGACTCAATGTTATCTTAGGCTTACTTGATAAAATTCAGGCGTTAGATTCGCTCATACATTTTAAGGTAGTTGAAAGTCGGCGCTTAAACCAGAGTGCATATATGATCTCCCAATTCCACAATGTCGACCTAACATATTTAAGACACTCATCGATACTTGCTGTCAAAATTTTCTCCTAGTTTGCATATGAACAAAAAATCACACCTTTTGATTCTTGAACATACCACATATTTTAGAGAAATTGTTTTTTTTTCCACTTATTTTAAGCAAAATTGGAATCTCAATACACATTGAAACCTATTGTTGTAAGAACGAACGTACAAATGTTTTTGGAAAAATAAATTTATTTTCTAGCTATTTTTTACAAAGCGTCTGTACATCTAAACAGAGTCTAAACTACAGTGGCAATAAGATGATTAAGTGGATGGTGATATTTCATAACAGGCAAAAGAAATATCAGGTAGTGCTCTATAGATGAAATTGCAAGAGACTGTCTCTTGCAATTTTCGGCGGTCTTTCAAAAATGACTATACTATCTGAGGCTTGATTGATGAATTTCAAGTGTTAGTAATCTGCTCATACATTTCAAGGTAGTGTTTTAAGTCAGCTCTTAAATTATCATGCCAATTTGATCCCCCAAGTCTACAATGTCGACCATATAACCATATCCAAGACCCTTTTTAAATAAGACACACTTGTCTATGACACATTTCAAGGCAGTGGAAAGTCTGTCCTTAAACCATCACATTTGATCCCACAAGTCCACAATGCCTACAATCATATTTGATGGTAACTTATACTAAACCACAAAGTTACCATATACTAGTGAAAGTTACCATTTAATATAAATAAGGAAACATACCACCATGTTAACAAATACGCTGTTTTATTTGCACAATGCCTACCACATCACCATATCTAAGACTTTTTTTTATTTAAGACACATTTATGTAGGATACATTTCAAGGCAGTAGAAAGTCGGCTCTAAAATCATAATATTTGATCCCATAACTCCACAATTCCAACCACATAACCATAACTAAGACACTTTTTATTAAAGTCACCCTTGTCTAAGATATATTTCAAGGTAATGGAAAGTCGGCTGTTAAATCATCGTGCCAATTTGATCCTACAAGTCTACAATGTCGGACCCATCACCATATCTTAGACACTTATAGATTATTGTTGTCAAAATCGCCTCCTAGTTTTCACCATGGTTTCCTGGAAGTGAAAACATATCGATTCATATTCGATGTATCGTCATAGCGAACAACCTAAGCTGCAAGCAGATCCCGCCTCCCCAAACAGACTGCTCCCCTCCCACCCATCCATCTTCCTCACGTCGCGCCCCACTCCACTTATATCTCCCTCACGCCCTTCCCCCTAGAGTAAACACCCTCCCGCCCACATCAACCCCCTCCTTTCCCCATCAACTCACCCCCACTCTCCCGGAATTCTCCCTCCCCCCCGTCCTCACACTGCTCTCTGGATTCTCTCGAGGGGCATCTTTTCATCTTCATCATTCTTCATTCTCCCTCCCATTCTCCCTCTCTTCTCCTCCCCCCGCCATCCCCCTCTACTTTTGCGCCCCTGAATCCTGATGCCCCTCCCCCCCATCTGACCCCCTCCACACACTCTTCTCTTACTCGCCATCCATATTTCTCAATCTACGTGCGAGAGGTAAATATATGCCACGCCCCGCACTCCTCCTCAGTTTGTCCGGAGAGCTTTCCCCGAAGCGTTTTGGATGTCTAAACATTTCTAAGCTCATTTCGCCCACTTATCCATCCATCCATCCACCTTCTATTTCCTTATCCAAAATAACCCCGGTGAGGTTTGTTATTTTGTCTCGAGGCCCTGGGAAATAATATTTTCCACTCTTTCCCCGGTGCGCGCGAGCTCCGCACCGCGGCTGCTTGGTGCTGCTTGCTGCCTGCCACCTCTTCTCTTTTGAATCGACTTTCCTCTCTCGCTCTATGTTTGCCGAGTGGAGGAAGTAAGCGTAGAATAAAGGGTGCGTCCTTCTTCTGGATGCATGAATTATATATGGGAAGAGCCCTAGAGGTTCCCGTTTCCTTGTTCTCTGTTGTTACCTTGTTGAAGATCGGTGTTAATGGGAGGAATAGATCGGTGTGAGAAGTTAGGGCGTGTATAACCGCATTTTATACCTAGTAAGTAGGAAAAGGTGCAGAAGAAGGTGTTGATAATCCATTGTTTATTCCTTAATGTATACTGCCAATGATGATGGTTCAACTACGGGCTCTAAAAGTAATCATTTGCTTTTGGTTTACATTAGAATTTTCATTTTACCACTATAATGTGCATACGTAATGCAGATTAAAAACGATGTGCTATATTATATGATTCGTCGAAACGAAATGAAGCAGGTTGCTTTCCTGTTTCTTTCTGTTCTTGTTAAAAAATTATATTGAGTCCATCCCTTTTACTGATTAGCCATATTGACGAAAATCAGAGTTGTTTACCTCTTCGCTTTAAAAACTATTTACGAAAACTGCTTTCGTGTGCAATGTTTAAAGCAGGTCTCGTAATCTGATGCGATAATTGATCATTTCATGCATAATCAACAATTTTTGTTTGAAAATTTTGCTCATCATGGCTATGTGGGTATTGTTTATACTTTGTTGGATCTATTCTCATGATTTACGGCTGACAAAACTTAAAGTGCCACAGCAACAAAGGCTTGCATTTTCCCCATGTATGACCTACTGGATAATATAACTTATCACTGCTCTTCACTTTCATTACATCCTTGTCAATATGAATATTATTTTATATGTACATATACTTATCAATTACAAAATAATATACAGAAAATGTTCCATAATTAGACAAATTTTCTATTTCGGCTGCATAACATTTGCTTTTAAGGTAGTTTGAGCGAAACATCGTTTCACCTATAAATCAATGAATTAGTGCTAATTTTAATGAAATACATCTCACCCTTCCAAAAATACCGAAATATTAGCTCATTACCCCACAAATTTCCGAGATATTTGACAAAAAATACCAGCTCTTTTACATGAGAAATGGTACGTGGAAGAACTTCTGGGAGACATTATTTAAAAAAATGAGGAGTTTCTAAAACCGATATATCGTATAAAAACTTACAACGTGTAGCTTATATATTTTCTCAACCATTTTATAAAATAAATCATATTGTCACCACAGTAAGTTTTTCAGAATCACAAAAAAACTTCCTCTGTGAAGTAGTTTTAAACGTACCGCGCGAAAAAAATGAGTCAAGTTGAAGACTTACAAAGATTACTAATGAAAAAGTAACTTTGTTTCCTTCCACAGAAAATCTGTGGAAAAAGACCAAGTTACTTTTTCATTTGTGAAATAAAATCTCCACATAGTTGCGCCTCAAACTATAGAACTTATAAAGATATTTTTATTTGATTTATTAGAAATTCAGTCGTGTAGAAGTATGATATTGCACCAATAAAAATGCAATCCTCCTAGAGCTGCTGAAATTAAAACGTATGATTTGTGAGCCACTCATCTACTCTTGCCAAATCCTGTATATCTTCAAAACATTTTTCTTAATAATATTTTAACTTGGCTACTCTTTTGCTTTTTTTCTTTGTTTTTCTCAATTTATCTCTGGTCTCGCATCTATAATAGCTCTTGGCTATTGTAATCATATTTCGACAACTTCAAGGTTTTCATCACTTAAGAGTCATGTATTTTTATATTTACTGCGCATTTTTCTCTCGCATACGACCTCAGTTGTTTCCTTTTTGGATAAATTCTTTTTGATTGGGCAGGTATCATCCTAGTATAATTATCTTGTTACCCAAAAAGTCATTGAAAGAGCTGAACTGAAAGTCAGTTTAGGGTAATGTGTAATCTACGATAAAGGAAAGTTAAAGAAGGAATTAATTTCTGTGGCGGAAAAAGAAATGAATCTTGTAGGATTATATTTTTACTTTATTAGTGGTATGATTGCGCAATTTGAAAGGAAATTCTAAACTTTGAACCTATCATTTCGGCATTTTAGAATCCATTATTTGCCTATAATCGTTCCTCTGCTAAAGAGATTAAACTCCAGTTGTATCTGTCGCATTACTCTCATTATGTCTCAAAGTTATGTTCAATTCCTCATTACATACTTCCTTCACCTAAAAAGCTAGGCCCGAATATTTTGTACCATATTTCTTTGCCTTGTTCTATTTTGTATGGAGTAAAACTTTTGCCTAACGAAAACTAGTGTAAATTTGGCGATGTCTTTTTCATCCGTTGTCGTGAGCTTTCCAGGAATCTTCTGTTTGCTGTTACCTTTCATGCTGCGGCTTTCAGGATTGTGTGCTGTGTATATTCATGTTTTTTGTCCTTCCCCATCCCTCCCCCAAAACACTCTGTCTCCATATCTCTGGCCAATGTCCCCTCTCAACCCCGCGCTCGTCCTACCCAGCCAATATATCCCCCACCTATTCCAAGCCCACCCTTTGTAGGTACCTCCACGCGCGCCCACCGCTTCGCATTTTTCTCCGGCATTTTATTCCCGAAATGCTTTCGCGTTACACCATTCTCCCACCCCCCCTCTCAACTGCCGCTCCCACACACGTCCCTCTGCCCCCTCGTACAACCGTTTCCAGGCTTTCTCGCTGGATTTCAGACGATTTCCGCATGGTTTTTTCATGTGAGATACGGGGATTCGGGGATTTAGGATCCATGGCTACATATCATTCGGGTTATCATATAATTTTTTTTCTTCCGCTCCGCACCCTTCTCCCTCCCTCCCTCTCCTCGCACGAGTTCTCTCCCCCCCCGTTCACCCCCTCTCTCCCCAGCCACTCACCCCACTTCCCTCAGCAGTCCTCCTCTCCCCCTCTCGCCGCTGAGAACTAGTTCGAACCGCTACTGTGCAGTTTCATAATTTTTTCCGTTCCACCAAAGAGCACGAAAAGATGCGTTCTCAAGTTCGCCTATTGCGGACACGTTGTTTGTATAAATCATAAATTCAGCCGGGTGTAGCCACTTGTGCACCCAAAACTGAGGAAGCACTGAACATAATGCACCACTTGTGAAAACGTAATATTTCGCTTCCAACTATGCTCAGATTACCGAAAGCGAGCGGTGGAACTTGGGGTATGTCTGCTCAATGCTATTTTTTGCTTCTATAGGAATGAAATGAATCTGAATGCTAAACTTATATTTTTAAATCTGTACGTATTCTTGAAATAATCCAGTTTTGCGATCCATGTGCCCTCTTGACTTTGAGTTTTTTTTCTGATTATAAGTTTTTTCTGATATACACATCAACATGTTTGATGCTTTTGTAATTAATGCTGAGATAATGTGTATTGCAATGATTTTGGTGCTTACCGTTATTTATTTCAGCAGTTTACGCTAAAAAATTTTTTTACATTGTCAGTCTACCGCTTAAAGTCATTTGAGGAACTTAGCTATTCCCATGTATAGGATTGATTGAGTTTCGAACTGAATGGGGAAGGGCTAGTATATCGATTTTCGTTTTCAAGAGAAAATAAACTTATAGTTATTTTTTATTATTACTGGTAAAATTTGCTTCTTTTATATTTCGTTGAATTATGATGAAAGGCCGTTGAGATGATAGCAATTTTATCAATAATAGCTGGATGGAAAACTGTTATTGAGTTGTTACAACTATGCCAAAAATATATCTTCCTACTCGGAACAGTTAACTTTAACGTAGTTAATCTCGCAAAGAGAACTAATTTGAAGTAATTCTGCGAAAGAGAAACAAATCTGTACCGTTTTATTCTCAGTTCTTTCACAACACCCCAACTGGTATATTTGTAAGGTGAAAGATATACTTATGAGAGGTTCAGTGTACGTGTTTGATGCGTATGCATTTGAAATGTTTGCAACTACAGATTAAGCGTATGATATAATGCTTCCAATTAAAGCATTTGTGCCGCATGTCGCTGCACCTTTGCGAAATGAAGTGTGTTACCCGCGTCGGAGTAATATTCACAGCAATTTCGTCTCAGCTTACCTAATGCGTTGATTCAATCCAAGACACCTGGATATGTCCTGACACCTTGGTTGTCGAGCCACACACCGGCGTACTTCATGTGTTGATATCCGGAGCAGCAATTGAGGTGCTCTCCTCACAGTAGTGTTTCCTCAAGGATGGGGATTACTTAGAGACTGAGAAACATCCCCGCTTGCTCCGCAAGTCGTATCGAAGAGGCCCAAGTTTCTGTTTCAAGAACTCGGCGATTGTCGATTCCCGTGGGAGAACTTGCGCCGGATTCTACCCGCGAAAATAATGGCTTTGGTGAGGTACACTCTTAGGCAGATTCTCATCAGAGCATTAGCCTCCATTCTTGAGGATCGACTAGAGGATAGGATTGTGTTAACTAGTGGAGTGGCAGGAGAGTTAGGTAAGGCGCGTATCCCGGGGTTTCCTCGGAGTTTCGAATTACTTCTTCGGGGTGCTTCAAGCACTCTGAAGACATGATCTTCTAACGCGTTGAGGTACAGTTAGTTACCAGCATCCCTTGAAACTGAAGTTAGCATTTGATTCAAGCTTATCCCTAATTATTGGCGAGTTAGACTAATGATATATGTATGTTAGGATACTTGCGGTAGATATAGAAATAATAAGTGACTTTGAGCGCGCCGTCGGTGTTAGTCTATATCGGAAGAAAGGAGGTGTGGAAGCAAAGTTTAAATACCTATTTGAAGGACTTAATTACAGCTTCATAAAACGCGCAACTGCGAATGCGCAGAACTGGAATGTTTAGGACACCAGCTTTGAAAAAGGTAAGAAAAAGGAATTGGACAATGTAAAAAAAAGAAAGGAAACTGTATGTTAAAATAGTTACTTTGCTCTGTTTGTGCCATAGACATGTAATTGCATCAAAATATTTGAAAGCTTACATATTCTCCTACTTGAATCGTTACGTTTACTGCATCCAAGCTAAGTTTGAATATCTCGTAATAAACTTCTGGTCGAGTTAAGAAACCAAACCCTTTGCTTAGGATGGCCGGACTGCGGAAGCTGTGCAAAAAATGCCATGGAAAAAGCATTATCATAAGAATGTACCACCCTATCAAATTTCAAATTGCTGGTCGGGTAGCAAAAGTGAGCCTTCCTCATGGGTTAGTGGGGCTGCAGACGCTGTATCAAACAGGCTATGAAAATAGCATTACATTTAGCATGTAACGGAAAAATTGCCTGCTATATTTGCAGCTATCAATGATGAAGTTACCTCAGCAAAGGCTGTGAATCAGAATGTTCGAAGTCCTCCCTAATTACTTCGGTTTTTGAAAAACTCTCACACGGACTCAAAGGAGATTTATGTATCAATCATGTTATAGAAACAAGAAATCCTGGCTCTGACATTTGGCAGAGTCCAATCAAGGGATTTTCCACGATCAGGAAAGCAGTATTATTATTCGTTGCCTGGGAAACTTCGACTAATGCGGCCCGGGCCATATATTTCCGCATTTCATTGTTGACGCTGTCGGGTTGAGGGTGTGCAAATATTTCATTCTCCCACGTCCGAGGCATTTCACTTCTCCCGAAAACGCAAACATTGAAATCAAATTTCGGGGAGTTTTAATAAATAAGTCCCAACACCCCGCCCTCTCATCCCTCTCCCCTTTCCTTCATCCCCCATCCCAGTGGAAACTTCGGAAACGAATTACGAGCCTCCCCTAGAGTCACCCCGTTCCTCTCCACGCGCCACCCCCTCCATCTCCTCCTGTTCGCCCACCCTCTTCCGTCTGCTCCCCCTACACTCTTAATCTCCAATCTCCACTCCATGGCCGCCACGATGTGCAGGCTTGAACACACAAATGTATCTCGTCATACATTTCAAAATGACATTCTTAAACTTTAATACTTGAAGCAGAAATTAAAAGCATCTCGATGATTAAAAATACCAGTACATGATTAACCATAGCTTGGAACTATTGATCAGTTGACCATCATTAAGAAAATACTTAATTAAACTCCACTCATTTCATTTTCCCGTGGTATTTCAACGTCTTTACATCATTATCAAGGTACCTCTGTACCTAGGATATGTGGCTTAAAAGTGATGCGAATATATTGAAGTCGATCGGAAATATATAAAGTATGCAATGATTCGAAATGTTTTCTAAATAATGGTTAATTTCGAGAAATTCCACAAGGTGGTGTCTCATTCTATCATTATTAATCAATTTCTCTCCAGGGTTTAAGTTAAATAAACCTAAAATGCAAGGTAGTTGGAAGTAGAATGTAAAGCAAGCTTTAATGGGATGCTCGTTCATGCCTACAGTTTTCTCTTGCAAATCAATTGAAATGAAAAAGACCAGCAAGTCACCAGTTGCTTATCATAGTGTGAGGGAGAAGACCCATTACTTCTAGGAGTTGCTTCGAGCCCTCGCTAGACACAGTGAAAAAGTAATGCAAAATTTATATTTATGAATATTTGGGGAACTCCGCTTTAAAATCGAGACGTCATCATTTTTAGCATAAACAAGTGTGTATGGAAGATAAACATTTTGTTTGTTTCTGGTTGCCTTTTTTGAGGCACTGTAAATGAATGTGGCGTTGTTTAAGCAAGCAGCGTATGTTAATTGGGGGAGTCGAAGGAATTCACAGAAAACTGGCATACTCGTCTAGTAATTAAATTTTATACCTCGCTCGTATATCAGCTAAAATATTTAGATCAGCTATCACCCGTTTCTGTGGTTTCAGACTTGATAGAGTGGAAACGGAACATTACTGCAATATGAAAAGTGAGCATTTCTGATAATATATTTTAAAATTATTACGACCGGTTGCGCTTGTTACCTGAAGATACTGTAAAAATCGAAACTGGCCGTAATAAATATTATCACAGCGGAAGTTGCTCATTTTTTTCATAGAACAGCTATCACCCGTTAAACTTGTTACTTGAAAAATATAGTCAATATACTTATATTTGTTTTGACGTGAGTTTTTCCACCGATTATCTTAGCTTTCATGTTGATTTGCGTTACGTTAGTATTAAATTATTTTCATGTTAATTCGTCAAACTGTCTATTGTCTTTTACTTTCTCGTGTGAAGGGTATTCTTTATTTAATTTTAAGTTATATCAAGAGTATATTTGATTTTTTTGTGTTTACTTTCAATATTAATTTGATTTGCTTCTTGTTTAGCAGAAACTAATCGTACTCCTTTTAAATTTGCGTGCTAAAGGGAAAACGTTTCATCCTTTTCAGCCAAGAGAAAAATCGCTTCTGGTGTACATCTCACACCAACAATAGGAGGAATAAGTAAGAAGTGGGAGAGGGGTTGTCATTGCCTTTAAATCCGAGTTGCCACTTCCCTTACCACCGCCTTCTTATGCTTGCATCTCCCTCCTCTATCCTCGCTTCTCTACCCCCTCTCACCTTCTCCAATTCTCCCCTCCCCAACTCTTCCCCACCGGCCAAATCTCCCCTCCTCCCCAGGGCCGGCATAAGATGTATCTCCGCAGCAGGAATCGTCAAAAACCATTTCCCTCCTTTAAAAAATCTTTATCGCATTCATGGCGATCAATCTTCGGCACTCAAGAGTTGGCAGGAAAAAAAATAAGAAAGGCGTAAAATGAAAAGGAAACAACTTTTCTTTATTTTTTTCTTCTTCGCTTGTCTTTCTCTCTCTTCTTCACTTCCCTGTCTCTTACTTGGGTCCTCTTTCTGCCACTTCTTTCCCCTCTCCTCTCCCCACCCTGCTATTCTTCTTTTCCATCTCCTTCTCTCTCCCTCCCACTCCACCCCCCCACCAAACCCACGCCCGCCTATCAATATTCGTTAGTCATACGCCTCCCTGGAATGGGGACGGGGAGGGATGGGGCGGGGAAGGGTGAGAGAAAGAAAGAGAATTCTCTGCGAACTATCCCAATTCAAACTTTTTTGGTTCCTCGCTCCATTTCCCTTCCCACCTTTATTTTTCACCCAACATTTCCCTCCTTTGTTGATTTCGACAGCCGGGGAAGAAGAAAGAGGGAGATTTCGGGGAGATTGACGCGGGCGGGTGGATTTCTTCCTTTCCTTTTTTTCCGGGGGATGAGGTTTGCTCGCGCCTGGGAAACCCCGGAATGGGTTTGTGCGTTTTATGGTTAAAGGAATGGGGAAGAGGGTGAGCCTGTTGCCTGGCATCGAATGCTCACATCACCGTCTCTTTCTCGGCTTAGAAAGACACCTTGATGTGCGGAAAGGAGTCTTCTATTGCACTGGAGATATAAAAAACGGGGGCGAATGAAATATTTGTGTCTGCGTTGTGTGTCCCTAAGACCTCGGTCGCATTGATAGTTCTGTGGTGATGATTCTGGAGCTAGATGCTGAAAATAAAATTTGAGGATTAGATTAGTATCGAGGAATTGCAAGGAGGAATAACCTCAATAAGAGTTTGAAACATCATGAAGATGATAGAGTTAAGCTTGATATACTGCTCTCAGAGACTCAAGTAGCTTTTCAGGAACAAGTTAGCAGGAATAGACCTTGATGATAAAGAACCGTTGTACTAATAATAATGGCTGCTGAAACTGAATTAAAGTAAAAATTTCGCATTATTCTAAAGATTTTTGAAATTCGTGAAAAATTACGATCGTATTATTTTAATTCTGTGATAAACCCCCACAATTTAACGCCTGAATCTATGAGTTTCTGCTAAATCTAGGTAAAAACAGAAGAACTACAAGGACGAGTTATAATGGAGAGCCACAATCAAAAATTCTGATCTTAGAATAAAATAACTGGTGATAATTAAGTGCTACTAATCATCGACGTTGCTTTGTGACATCATACTTAAGTAGGTAATACCAATTCAATACAAATCCACTATCATTCCTTATACTAATCGATTTAATATGTAAGGCGTAGAACACAATGTTAGTTGTTATTTGTGTGTGTAGAAAAGTAAAGAAACTACTTGGTTTTCAGTAATCTCAGTATCTGCAACAATTTTCATTAAGTTTTTAACCACTAGTTTTGCTTTGGTGCAAAATTTGTGCAGAAAATCTAGAGCATTAAACGTCGGCAATTCATTATGAAATTCGTTTCTCTCATCTCTTTTTGAGGTTACTTGATTGATGATTCTCTCCAGATTTTTCACTTTCATCATCTAAAGATAGCACCTTACTTACTGTATGTAGGACATTATATACAGCGTTTAATTTTGTCTTGCATCACATCGTACGTACCATGGGGTGGCCTCGTAGTTCCGGACTCCTGCCTCCCTGACCAGCCCTCGGTGCCTCGGTGCCTCGGGCGTGACGGCCACTTCTCTGAGGTCCACGGTTAACACTCCAGGGAGTGTTGGGTGTTTTGTTTTACCTTTCCCCTTGAGGAAGAGGAAGCGAGCGGTCAAGTGTGAGGCTGGTTGCACTTTGCACGGCGGGGAAGTTTGCGACTCTGGCTCCATCTATTGAGAGAATAGGTGGGAGGGGGAGAAAGACCCTTCAAGTTTTCCCTTCTCGTTCTTATGGTCACCCACCGCTAGGGCATGGGATAGGCATTGTAAGACACAAAGGAGTAGAATAAATGTCTCAGAGGGTTGCTGTTTCGTTGATAGAAGGGAAATAACAAGACTGTTAAAGCTCCAGGAAATAAAGGAAATGCCAGAAGATTCCACTGGAATATGGTAATTACGAGAAATGGTTCTCACTTGATGAGTGAGTTACGTAGACTAATACTAGATCATTAACTTGGCCCAATGAAATACAGACATTATCGGCCAGAAATCCCATGGCAATGCATAGAGGAGGCAAAAATAAATATTTATATTCTTAGCTCTGTGGAAGTGAAAATTCTAAGTGTTTAAAAACTGGATTCAACTGCCACGTATTATAATTATGGCAATGGTAATAGAACTTAGCGGCTTTTTACTATTACAAAAAGTGTTCTTTTCTGTTTTATGCTGGATTTTAACTTCTATTTGAACATGAATCTTCAATGAACAAACCTATCTTGAAAGATGTACTATATATAACTTTATTTACGAGATTGTTCTAGTGTAACGAGCTTTCTCTGGGTTTTCTGAGATTGAATCAAATTTGACCTTCCTCTTTACTATCAGAAGGTTCTTTCCCGTCCACGTAGGTGCTTTCCCGTCACATTTATGGGACAGTTGCGTATCCAATTTTTCGTGGTTTACTGAGAAGGAGATTGCAATTTCCAAATGAGACCGAATTACCTTAATCACTAGATGGGAAGGTAAACAGTTAGGTCTTCGTCGGGAGAGTGGGAGGTGTACTTACTCCACGCGTCATTCACTACGCATAGTTCCTGAACGACTATGCTAATATTTGAACGTATAAGCCAAGCACCCGATATGGTTTGTTATCTCAAACTTTACCGTCGATAGTGCCATTGTTGGGCTTCTATTACTGTTGGTTGATGGGATTCTATGGTTTTCTCTACGGTGTACGGCCCGAGAAACACCGTAGTGAAAGAGGACTTCAGAAGTGGCCTGTGGTGAACTTAAAGTGTATTGGCCATTAAAATGGAATCATGAAGTGTCTTCATTTTTTGTAAGAAGACCAAAAGGTATTTAATCACGTGAAGGACGTAGTTGCTTTGTGCTGGCTATATTGACTGTTTGAATTATATTTGAATTATGCATAAATTCCTCATTTACTCACTCAGCTGGACTCTATCGATGTTCTTTATGCAATGCCAACCCAGTTGATTCTAACACATGGATGGCCATGAATTAGGGTTTAATTTGTTTTTGATTCTTATATTCAGGTTTTATCTATATTCAGGTTATATCTATTATAATATATCTAATTATATATTACGGGTGAAGGAAACATTTGAGCTCGGAGAGGGTAAAAATACAACTTTTAATTTCCAAACACGACAATGGAATATGAATTAAGGTATGTTAAAAAATAAGGTTGCGTATATGGTATAATATTTCATGGCAACTCTCCGTTTTAGCTGTGCATAGTAGCAGAGTGAGAAGATAATTACGGAAGGATATATCTTAGAGAATTTTGAGGAAAAAATTTACGGGAACATCCCTCCGCAGATAATTGTTATGAGTTTAATTTTCATCTAATCAATGGATCCTTGCAATTTTATCAAGTAAGTAGACTTTTGATGCTGATATTCAATTACTATTTTACATACAAGGCGAGTTTTTTGTCAATATGGATTTTATTAAGTCTTGAGCCCCGCCCCCTCACTCATGATGCTGGTATTAGTACAAGTGATTCACTCTTGGGACTGTCATGGATATTCCGTCGTGGCCTCCGCGTGCACCGGTGTACTCAAGCTCGTGTGCTTGGCTTTCGAATCACCTTGTCGTGCTGAGCAAACAGATGCGCGTGTTTGTGTTGGACGTTCGACGCCCAGTCCACTGAAATGTCAGCCGCGGTGAATCCCACTGCGAATATTTTCCTTCAATCTTATCTTGGGAACTGTGGGTCAAAGGCTTATTTTTAGTGATTCAAAAACACACGGGACATCAATTTAAATTTGCGTTCATGTTTCCTTCGTCAAAACTCGTATTATTAAATAGAAGTCATATGCTACATAAAATTAACATTTGAAAATACGGATAAAGGTTTTTTGGGTCTTTCTCCGGGTGAGCTGGTCCATGGGGCCCAACGTTTCGGAGAACGACTTGTCCTCCATCGTCAGGGGGGGGGGGTTCAGCTTCCGAATACAGCTTCAGCTGTTCAGCGTTCAGCTTCGGAAGCTGAACCCCTCCCTCCCTGATGATGGAGGACAAGTTGTTCTCCGAAACGTTGGGCCCCATGGACCTGCTCACCCGGTGGAAGACCCGAGAAGCCTTTGTCCATCAGATACGCCGGGAAAATCTGAGATCCTTCATTTGAAAATACCTTTCTAAAATACGGAAGAATGTATAAAATTAATTAGATAGTATTCCAAGTTTGTTTGGCAGTAATTTAATTTGGTGAGATTGAGATTTTTCCTTTTTTTTAAATCTTACTAATGATAAAATACAATTCATTATTTTATCTCTCATTCATGTAACTGTATTCAGCACTGACATATCCGTGTTTCCAATTAACTCTTCTGGGAAGAAAATGTATGTGCTCTCCACTGTTTTCCACAGTTAAAGACTGACATTTTAATTGTTTCTTTCTTCCAAAATTATTCTTACCGTAGGTATGTGATTTAAAAAAAAGTGATTTGAAGTGATTCGTGGAAAAAGTAGTCTCGATAAATAGAAATCTGCCAAATCTGTCTTGGCAGGAAGGTAACTTTAATTTCGTATTTTATCGTATCTCCTTTTTTGGACCAAGTAAAGTTATGAACTTTTTTCGAAAATGTGTATTAATTTCATGCAACTGTACGAAACAGTCTGTTTTTCAACCATGGTCTTAAAAGTGCTCGCAGTGGTCTATTGTTTTATATTCTTATTCCAGCAACTCGCTCGAAAGAAAAGCGAGACACATCAATTTTGAAAAAGAAATGTGAGGCTCATTTTCGTTACCTTTATGAGAAAATGTTATACTCCCATATTTGGCTGGAAAAGGTGTAATTAATCATGAGTGTTGACGAGAGCACTATCTCACCTGATAAGAGGTGAATGTTTGTGTCTTCTTTTAATATTCTCAAATAAAATTTTCAAGATACTTTATCATACATCATGTTTCTTGAGGTATGGAAGTCGGTAATTTTTGGTGAATTTTGAAACAGCGCTTTTCGTTCTTAACGATTTTACAATCACTTGCTTCGTCATCTTAGACAAAAATGGTATCTCATTTTATCGTACCAAAAGGTTGACTGACATATTTAATTTTTTTAAATATGAACCATATTAAGACGCTAGCCTTTTCTCGTTGGAAAATCAAGCGAAGAATTAAATACAATACAAATTATGATTAATCCGCAGTTATATATTGGTTCACCTTGATTGAACGCTACTACGCTATTGCGTCATCTTCAGGGCCTGAAGATGACGCAGTAGCTTTGATAAAAACCTCAGTGGATTTTAACATAGTTGGTATTGCCATTATTAATTCAGTAATTGACTTCCACAAGGTCACGCCTGAAAGGATTGAATTCATAATGGAAAGAATTTTTTTGAAGTTTCATATAGTATTTTGGAGATTTGATATCTCCGAATGAGTTAAAACTAAACTGACTTCCACGCTGAGGCATAAGATTTCCCGAACTTAAAGAATTTGTTTGAAATAAAGGTGTTGCTTTGATCGCCATAATAGCATAGGCATACGTATTGATCCCCCTCGCGCAAGAATCTGCAGGGTCTTAAGGCTGTGGCTACTCTGAGGGCGATGCTTAAGCTTGGCATGTAGTGATATACGTTGCTTACGATTGATAGTTGGGATTAGAGTGCATTCAAGTGTTGAAAAATTGAAGAAATATTTCAATGGTGTTTTTTACCTAAGAGAACATTTGAATGCTACGAGAATGCCTTAGTCTCTGTTCATGGGAAGACTCCCAAAACTGATTAATAATTCGTTTTCATCTCATCATGCAATAATGGATGCGTATTAGGTGCATAATAAAATGTTGATATTATTTTAATTTGTTGACTATGCTTAAAAGTAAGTAGAAAATATTCATCTAAATTACTGTTTGGTGCCTTAGAAAAACTATTCATCCAATTAAAGATAGATTTCCAGAAAAATAGAATAAAGAAAGGCTTCTCGGGATTCCATCTGGGTGAGAAGGTCCATGACCAACGTTTCGGCCGCTTACACTGCAGCCGTCCTCAGGGTGATGAAATGCCGATGAGTTGAGTTGTCCCGAATATATAGTGGTCACAGGAGGGTGGGTGCCAACCTTGGGACAACTCAGCTCATTGGCATCTCATAACCCTGAGGACGGCTGCAGTGTAAGCGGCCGAAACGTTGGTCATGGACCTTCCAACCCGGATGGAATCCCGAGAGGCCTTTCTGCATATACATCCACTTGTAATAAACCCTATTTATAGGAATTTTTTTCTAGAGATGTATGTAGAAATCTAATTGCAATATTCTTCTGAAGCAATTCAAATATATTAACATTCAAGGATGATAGCTAATAGTATTATCATAAAGTGCCCATTTATTGCACTTATGATAGGTGCTTCACCCTTTCTTTATGTTGGCAGCGATGACTCTATAAACTCCCAAATACGAGAGAGCCCTTGTTTTCCGAGATAATAGCTGGACGTCTCAATGAGGAGAGAGAGAGAGGTTATATGCGTGAAAATGATGAAGCTTTGCTTGTGCCATATATTCCATTAATTCTGCTCTAGCGGCTTCCTCTCCTTGGAACGAGTGGGGATCGCCCGGGACGAAAACAAGACCCCCACACTATTCCCACCGCCCTGCCCTTCAATATACGGCAGTGAACAAGTCCCAAGATTATACAAATGCTTCTACGCCCGGGCTATCTGTCTACATAGTAATCCTATCCTTCATCCTCAAGAAAGATGCCCAGGGATAGGTTCGTTCGTAGCTTCTTGAGCATGCATCCGCCTTCAACGCCCTTGCTTGGGAATTTGGGATATCCGCGGCTGGCAAGCGACTAAACAAATGCTGAATTTTTTATTTAGTTTTTTTTAATGCCACATAACATTTATTCTTTCAATTTTTTAACAAGTTATTCCATCTCAAATCCTCATAAGTCACAATAGGCCTATCAGGCGGGGTTCATTTTTCTATACACAATAGAATTCCCAACATATTCAGCCCAGTGCATGATTTGTGTGAGATTCCTATCGTGCATAAGTCTTAGTGCGATAAGTACGATAACTGTGGCCATCATTATCCAAGAAAATACGCTTTCAACCAATTTGTTTGAGCTTCCCAAATGGTTTCAAGTTATGCATATGCCTTCATAGTATATGTTGAAAGGTTTTATAGATCTTCACCATCATTCTTTTCTCACAACATCTATTAAAATATTTTGAAACCTCATAGTTATTTACATATATCTTTTCTATGATCACATTCGTATTCATTTTTTTGTGTTGGCCAATTAAATAATTGTCTATGAGTTGCTAAGATGTAGATTTTATATGAATGATATTCTTAATGATAGTGACAATGCCTCTATATTTGGCGATATAATTCTAACGGCCTTTGCATCTTAATGTCATCGACGGCAGTGAGGGTGTGTTACATACTGCTTTCAAGAGAATCTCTCCCATTCAATTTGTAAAAATTAGTGAAATAATTTTTATACCATTTTTTATATTTTAAATCCTTATGTAGATGTAGGTCTAACACATTTCATAAACTAACTTGATCTGGTGAATCAAACAATAATGGTGCATTCCCAGCATGATTCAGCGTTTCTCTATGCAACCAGTATCAAAAATGGTCACGTCAATGTATCGTTGGAGCCTTGATGTTCTTGTATCGATGGTTAAAATCTGATAAGGTGAGTATGCATGGAAGCAGACCTACCGATTCCCATTATGAAAGGGTGTGTTGAGCGAAACATCTTCACTCATCAAAGATTAAATCCAGCATCGTCATTAATCCCATAAGCTTTCTTGCCAAAACTTCCTCCGCCCACCTTATAAGCGTTTAGTGGTCGGTTAAATCAAGCCTGGAAGATTGACAAGAGAATGATGAGGTGCGGGGAGGATTCACCTCACGTGATGATCTAAGTCACAGCTCATTTGAAGGGAATGTTGACCTTCAGTTTGCTCTTGTAGCTTCGAATCTGTATCATTACTCAATGATTGGATGACGCATATGATTTGAAGTAAAATAACAATACTATGATACATAGCCTCTGCATAATACAATAATAACGATCAAAACTTTTTTTCATAATACTTTTGAAACAGACATTTTACGTTTAGGGAGTAAAATACTAATTCAGCGAAAATTGGTAGTATAACTTTGGGAATTGTTTTTCTTATACAGTACGTATGTATTAAAAACTTCATTTGTTTTCTATGCTCTGTTAACATATTTAACATTGAATTTTTGGTCAAAGAGCAGAGCAGTCTTTATTCTTTAATTACGAGACTAGGGAATTGAATTGATGGGGCATAAAGTGAATTATCATTACCACTCAATGTAATTTTAGTTTTATTGGATGATACCATGATTTGATGTATACATACATTTATATAATGCAGAACAATGTCGTGATATGATATGGTGTTTTATGACATGAGGGTAGTGTGTGGTTTACTGGAGTTTTGAAGTAAAATTAATAGCATATCAAAAATATAATCGCCGTAAATTATGAATTTTTATCATGAGTTTCCATGTACAGACCCAGTTATTGAATACGGAACATTGCTGTAACAATAAGAACTGGAAATGACTTCCTGCAAAAGAAATCGTACAGAGAAATGCAACTGAAAATGTTGTTTGAAAGTCGCGAATGTCTTCCGCAGATATTTTCCAGCTCCTTAAGTAGCGGGAAAGGGAAATAAAATGAGGAGGAATGTCTCACCGAATGATAAATGAGGGA
The DNA here is from genome assembly GCA_963169105.1 of Ceriagrion tenellum. Taxonomy (NCBI): domain Eukaryota; kingdom Metazoa; phylum Arthropoda; class Insecta; order Odonata; family Coenagrionidae; genus Ceriagrion; species Ceriagrion tenellum. The sequence goes on along the minus strand of OY720643.1, from coordinate 54,882,363 downwards.
GTTATGTCTGTCACGAAGACGGAAGAGGAGAAAAGTGCTACGTAAAAAGCATTCCCGTTTTTATTCCTTTTTTCCCCTCCAAGACTGGATCGATTGGCAAATAATTTTTGAATTCACATTTGTTTCTAAAGTGGAACGTGGGGGGAGAACGGGGAATTACGTTCCATCTCGAGTCGACAACAGGACGATCGTGCTCAATGTCTCAAAACGGGGTCTTAACTTTACCATTGAAGAAACCAGTTAATGGAACTAGAAAATGTGATTACTGGCGCTTACCATAAAAGCATTCAATAAGGGGGCGGCATTTCTAAAAAAAAATTTTATATGACATAACATTTTAAAACATTCATAGCACAGAGGTAATGGTAACAAATTTGACAATCAGGAGAAAACCAAAGATTTTTTCATTAGATTGCCTTTATTGCATAAATAAATCTACGGTTCTTCTAAACCATATGGCTTGTTAGATGGTTCTATAACATTCATACAGAGCGGTATGTTACAAATACAGGTCCTTTGGCCTGTTGAAGCAGAGTTATTACATTACGGTTAAAATATTTTTTGGTGGAAGACAAAATAATCAATATGATGATATTGAAAAAGTTAGAAATACTGTATAATATAGACTTTTTCATATATTTAAAATTATTATCAATGCTGAATTCTAAGTTTTATTTTATAAATTTTTTTTAGTTTGTACGACAGCTTCATTGCATCGTCAGCTGCTATGGTTTTTATAATATTTATTTACTATTTGCTGTGATAGTAAGATGATGCTGAGGGTGTGAAAAAATACTGCCGATTGGGAAGGAAGGCAGGAGAACATAGATGATGGGCTCGTGAGGAGGGGAAAATTTATTATTCGGTGAAGAAATTTTCTGTAAAGGAGTGGAGAGGAATGCGGGATAAGAAGATCATTAAAAATTTTCCTTGATTGCCCAAAAATTTCCATTTGTTTAAAATCATCCATCTTTTAATCTTTCGGGTGAATACGTAAAATGATTGGGTTAAACTTGATTACATGATTGTTTTCAAGCAGATACTAGGTAATTTCCGCGGTGGCATACATATTATATTATAAAACTTCTGGTGTGATCTTTGCTTCGTGCCTTGATATTTGGACCTGTGCAGCCTACTTAAGAATACTTACAACTATTAATTTTTCCATTTAGTATTTTTAATACCTGACTTGAATAATCTTTGTTGTTTTCCTTTACCATTAAGTAAAATTTATAAAGAAATTCGAATTTAATCAAGCTTATCAGAATTTTAGAAACATAAGGTTTACAGAAATAAGTGTTTAGTGAGAAATTAAATAACAGGAAAAGAATACACAATTGAAGATATGAATACTTGAAAACTCAATAAAATGTTAAATGTTTTAACAAAACTTAATAAAAAGTTAAGAAAAAATAAATGATAGACGAACACCACACTCGCTAAAGTGGAAGGCTGTGGAGGAATATGATGAATGTACAAAATGTTTTTTAAAGTGCTAGAAAGATAGATAAGATGGAGATAGATGATAATCATTAAAAGATTTTCGCAACGTAGGAACAACGAGAAGGTCTATCAAATCGCTCATAATGGTCCATGTGTCTCTACCTGCCTCCCTTTAGCTTCCATTTATTTACTATTGTATTCATTTCCTGATAACTAATTATAGCAATATATCCACGTATATTGCATTGAGCGGAAGAATATTAATTATAAATCAATCCGTAAAAATTGTTAGTAAAAACTATGTATCTTAAAATAAAAATCCATGGTGGTGTTTAACTGGTATGGTGACCGTCAGCAAAGGTTGAAAAGGGTGCTAGGATATGTTAGTGGAGTCCTTCAAGAGTAAGACAATAGAGATTTAAGAGTCAGCGCCAGTCTAAGAATGTTGTTCACTTCTTTTAATGTCTCATTCGATAGACAAAAGTGTTGCGCTAAGGTTTTTCTTCAGGCGGCATTAAAGCTGAGATTTGGATATGTTTTAATACTTGAATTAATATCTGAGTTCAGATCTTCATTAGCCAAAATATTTATCCTTTCTTCCTTATTGCAATACGCACTTGTAGCAAAATGCTCCGATCACTGACTTCTGATTTAGTCTGTAGAATAATCGAACAACACACAAAGAGTGTTTGTAAGCAGGCACCAAAATTCCTTCTTTAATAAATACTCTTCATAATATACCCAAACTTAATCATTTCAACGTATTAAATGAAAAACTGGAGCAATTAAAAGTGATTTTTTTCCGGCTCCATCCATTATCATTAGTTAAAATTAAACATTTTATGTTGTTCAACTGTGGAAACATTTGAAGTTTAGCTGTTGGATAAAAATCTATTTTTGTCAAATCGTGGTGTTATTTTTCTAAATGTTTCAAATGCTAGAGGTTTACTTCAGACTAATATATCATAATCCGCCCTCTTTCAAATCCTAATCTCTCTCTGTACAACTAATACCATTTAAGATAGGAATTTGTTCACTGTAGGTGTCTTAATTTATCTTTTCTTGGGTTCACGTAAAATTTTTCCAGATAAATAGAAATCTGACAATCATTTTGACTAATTGCTAAGCGTTTCCGGAGAGTACTTAAATAAAACAATCGTAAAACGATCTTTAAACGAGGAGGAATATATCGAGGTAAGCCTCTCTCCTTTTCCCACAGGGCTTCCAACGTTCCCGTTGCGTCAATTGAACGAATATGGTTCATATTATATTATATCCAGGGTGAAAGATATTGCGGGCGACTCAGTCGCAAACCCCTTAAGAGTTGAAAGACGGATGACTTATTTCGACTGATTTTCGGGTGATTATCTCCGCGTCAAATCTTCTGCTGATTCGCTTAATCTCCACTTCGCGGTTGCCGTGCCTTATAGGCGATGGGTTCCGCTGCGGCTCTGTAAGGCATCTAAAGCGAGCGGAAGATAACGCTTCCCTTCGCTGCCTTCCCAATTGAAACTGTGAAATCATGCCGTCATGTTTAATTCGCCATTTATCAAGTTTAAAGGTGGCGTTAATTGCCATGACTGGCGCTTAGTCACGTAACTCGAAAGTATGGCGCGATATGGAAGAGGATGAGGTTTGAAGAGTGCTATGGATCTGCGCTTAGTCATCACTTTTTTGATATATTCATCTGAATTTATGATTAAGAGACTTGCGGATGACAGCTTTTATGAGTTAAGAATTTTTATTATGCATACGCAGAAAAACACATGCCCCTCATAAATGCTTCAGTTTCCTTTTACAAATTTTCCTGCGGTGACGCAAGTCATTGCCTTGAATTTTAAACTGTCAGCATGGGGAAAACAGTATATTTTACGAACTATGACGGTAGCTATCGTGAAAAAAAAAACTGTGAGGCGTGCGAATCATATGATTTATTTCAATCATGTTTGCTCCAAGCAGTCATTCTTAAATTCCTGTGGCGCAATGTTGTGCTTGAGCCTCCATACGGCTGGGAGTTTTAATATTGAACTAGGTTTTATGATTCTTGAAACTTCCACTATTTATCTCATTTCCCAGGAAGAGACGTGCCTTGGAGGAATAATTATCTGTAGTACTCAGTGTCTTCACCGTAGTGATATAAATATTTTGTGTGCAGCCTCTGAGTTGATCCTTAGGTTAACTTGAAAATTCAAAGAATATTGTTAAAAATTAAATCTCACTGTATCTTTGGGTAGGTAAGACCGGGGCTAGTTCGGTACAAAGGCACGTTGGTACATTGAGGATAACGTGGCAAATAAGTAAGCGAGCGCGTTGGAACTTAATCTGTGTCTTACACCTATCATCTCCCTTCACTCAACACACTGCCAGTCGACTACTTGCCTCTATTTGGGAATAAAACTTGCAGTGTGTCTATTTTGACCCGGTTTGTAACATTCCTCTATCTTATTTCCTTGTTAACTTAGGGTTAATCAACTTAACTTAGGTATTCAATTTAGTAGATTTTTAAAGAGCATCTATTTGGCTACAATTCGAAATGTTCAACTTTATTGTGAAGTTAAAATCGACAACTGTAGGCCAGGTTTGATGAACAATATGGTGATGGAGGTAGTATGTATTGTTTGTTAGGTGTGTGAACTAGACGCTTCGTAGCTATACACTATAGTCTTCTTTATATTTCTGCTCACAAATTGCATTTTTGCCATAAATTAAGCTGAAGAAAGGTTTTTTAATGCATAAAATATTAACTTTGTCGTGTAATAACATGTGCGACCCTTATTTCGTCCTTCAGATGAGGCGATGGTGAGGAACTATGAGATATGTTAACGGTTTAAGGACCGTGAACAATCGCCTTAAATGCAGATATCCAGGCATTTGAAATTAATTAAAAAAAAACGTCTTAACGAATTTAAAAACTAGGAGTTAATTGAATTAGATGCATGAAATGCATAAAAATGGGTCACGAATGCTGCATTTAAGGAACCGAATTGTTCTTTCGTTGAATCAGCTGTAACAGTGATGACGATAATAAGGACTAGTATCACTTTTGAGTGATTTCAAAGCCTTTTAGGCTAATAAGCGACTTTATGCCATGGTGAATGTTTATTTTATTGATCATGAGAGCTTTTATATATTTGTGAAAACGTACCCCGGCCATTGTACCAACTTGCACCGCGTAGGGAGCATGTTGGTACACGTTTATTGTTTCAGATAACCTTTTTACAAAACTTAATTAATATTGATTTTCAAATAAAATTTGATATTTGTTGTTGGTGAATAGTTTTTACAAGCGCTAGGAGTTTTTTCAATGAAAAATGTTATATTTAAAAATAGAAAATAAAAAAGACACAAGTGTAACTAGCTCCGGTATCCCTTACTCGCTGTTAGCTTGTAAAAAACGCTTTATTAATGCAGAGCACGCGGTATAGGACGATTTTTAAAATTAAAAATATCAGGAAATTGAGCTTCGTCGCATTCTTGTTGTAAATTTTGTAAATCTCGTGGAAAAACAATGGTTTTCATACAAATTGATATTCTGCATCAAAAGAATTTTTAGTACATTGACGTTGTGTAAAATTGTTTGTGCATGTGTCTGCAATACATGCAACCACTCTGAAACATCACATTAAATTTTCTCATCCTAAAAAGTGTCTTACCTCGTTTTCAGTAACATTAAATGGGTTGATTTATAAAAAAATATGGTGGGGGATTTATAAAAAACTATAATGTAAAATTTTGAAGATATTAGAAGAGTTATCTATGTACTATGTACTCTTATCATTATGTAAGCTAACAATCTAATGACATTTTTCTCATTTCAGGTAAGTACCGTTTCCTACCGGTCTTCAGTCTACTTGTCATTCCATTTCTACCCCTAAAGACTAACTTGGATTCAACTAAAAGCAGGTAACATACACAACTGTTGGTTTATCGCCGGCAATACTTCCTTAAAATGCCATCATCTTCGTTGACAAAGGAAAAAAAAGAGGGAAAATATTTCACTAAAGCAAACACTCCTTAAAATTAGACATGTTCTCTGTGCAATTACTCTATTTTGGCTACACTCTAGATGATTGTTCAGCAGATTTTAACTAACGGCTAAATTTTGCTCCAAGTCTGTTTCTCCTTTTACTCCGACTGGAAAGCCAAATATACTTTGATCCATCCCGTAGCAAATAATATTCTTAAACTCAGGTAAAATTACAGGTCATATGGATGTCAAGATACGGATGTGATACCTTGAATACCGGATTCTCATCTCGAGAGCCTGGTTAGAAATCCTCGTGGCGGTGAAGGATATTTAGTAGCACACCGAACTCTACTGTGGACCTTTATTTTGTGTATTACGATTTAAATTTTCATTCTGTTGGATGAGGAATTACACCCTGGGCATCCATGTCCCTTTCGTTAAGAACAAGGTGGTACCAATGCTGAGTATCCGCAGGTTTCAGACTTAACGACGTGGAAATTAATTTTTTAAGTGAGAGAGAAAGCACACATATTTCAACAGATATTTAACTGTTGTAGATATGTGTGTAGCTAGTTTCAGTGCATTGTTGTCGTCTTCAAGTATGCAGGTCGTTATCTTTTAATAATGCCTATTATTTCTTTTTGAATAACGTGTAGGTGGAATAATGTGAGTAAGAATTTGAGAAGAATAGTGGAAATGTTCGGGTATAGTAGAAGTTAATAGGTGTTTCTTTTTAAGGACGTTCAGAGTTAGGTAAGCAAGAAAATCTCTCAGCAGGTCGTGGTTTTCTAAAAGGATTTGGACCAACCATATGACAATCCTTCCGGTTCCTCAGAATCTTCAAATCATTCCATACAGTTTTCATTCCCCCTTCTCCATGAGTCGTAAAATTGCTAGAGTGGATATACCATATATGTTATGTGTGGTGAAGTGAGACCACGTAATATATTAAAGGAAACACCGTTCATTGCATTGTTTGGAAAGACCGTCAAGTTTGGTCAATGTAGATTGCGCTGCAACGACTTCATCCCTGTTTATATACACCACTGTAAATTATCTCTTAATATTTTCTTTGATTTTTATGGAGAATTCTTCTGTGGTTGATATGGTGTAAAAGTCTATCGCACATGTGTCTAGTTGGAAAAAGTTGCCTATTTTCGTGATATAATTCCATTGTATGTCGCCTAAAATATAGACTAACATGAATATCTCCAAAAATTAAACAAAACTGATTACACGTGTCATTCGTTTCTATCTGTCGTGAATGTTCTACTATAAGTGTTCGGTGGGGCTTAAAATAGTGTTTACAGGAGTAATCGCTGCCCAATATTTCCAAGGAAGAGTTGATAGCAAAATGTATTTCTCACGGAAGTCATCACTGTCCAATGTTTCCAGGGAAGAGCTGATAAGAAAGCAAATCTTTCTTTATTTATTTATTTAATAAGTCAATTGTTCACCAAACATGATAAACATAATAATAGGTTAAAGTCAAACACAGTTAAATCCTTAAATAAATCAAAACAGTCAAGACTGGCTGAATATTACATACAATTTTACATAATAATAATTATTGATAACAAAAAATGATCATTTTTTTTCTTAGGATCTATTTTACAATTTTGATAACATTGACTGTACATCCTTACCAAACTATTATTTGGCAAGCTCATATTCAGCTCTTTTCAATTTGTATTGTAAGAAGCCCATATGCTATTTAATGGTGTATTCTTATTATCATTAGTCTTTAAATCTCTCACGTAAAAAGTCCATTTTTTTCACACAAACACAAAATCATCTTGGCTTCCATTTTTAAGCTTGCGTATAGACCTACGTTTCATAAGTTTGGTCCTGTCACCATGAAAGTTCTCACTTTAATTGTGCACGGGGCTTAAAAGGTTGGAGCTGGAGCTCATCACTTGCCCTATCTCCCCTTCTTAATGTTGACGCGGAGGGTCGCAGGGGGTGGTTGCAGCGGGGTAAGTGGGAGGAGAAAGAGGAGGCTGCACATCCCTATGAGTGTGGCCACTCTCCCGCGGGGAGCCCTGAGTGACACTCGAAAGACACAGACGGAAGGGGGAAGGTCCGGAAGGGGGTCAACGAGGGTGGGTGGCAGTGGGGGCGCGGAGTTGTGTCCGTCTGCTAGTACGGGGGTGCGGCATGGTATGTGGGTGTGTATGTTCCCTCTCGCTCGCCGTGTCCCCGTTCCGCGAGCGCGGTCTCTCTCTTCAGCGCCCGGCAGCCAGCGCGGGTGGGTGCTCATTCCGCTCCTCTCCCGCACCCAACTCCCTACCGCGCTCCTCGGCCGCGGGAAAGAAAGCCCCTCGACTCGGACACACGCCATACTCTAGCGGTCGTCAGCCCCCGTTGCACAGCGGCTGTTATCGCTCACGACGAGACACAACACGTCTCCGTCACCACGGTGATGTTAGCATGCGAATACACCGCGTGCCAAAGACTTGTACGCAGAGTAACAATCTCTTATTAAATATTTTATCAGTGTACATCTATGTATGATTCAACACTTTCCCGGCGTGTAATATTTGTGTAATTCTCTCGGGATCGCCACCGGGTAAGAAATTTATTGGCAGCCGACGTTTCGGGTTCCGACTCGTTACCCATTCTCAAGGCTGCCTACAAATTTCTTACCCGGTAGCGAGTCCGAAAAAATTATACAAGCATACACCTACATCTACGAAATACCGTGCAAGCCACCACTAGGGTGGTTGGCACGGTGTTTATCCACACCAGGCATGCAGCACTCCCACATCCCAGCTCAAATCAGAACCGCGCACGTTCCCCCGAATGCCAGGCGCAGGCTAAAAGTAGTCGGGGCAAAGGTACGCAGTCATACTACAAACCAGGAGAGTGATACGTAGAAGAACATGCTACTATGCAGTACACTACTCAAGATAAAACTACTGGTTAGTATTATTAATGCGACGAATAAATACGACTACAGGGTATTAAATATTAAATTTAAAAAAAGTATATCATGCCGGAGATTGCATGCGAGATCAGTATCTAAAATTCATGTTAACATATTTAGCACTACTGAAAAAAACATTTAACCTAGTCAGTATCCTAGAACTGATCTATCGCAACTATTATGATCCCTTATTTTACGTGGAAAAAATGGCTTTTTAAATCTATCAGTTCTGCAGTATATTTCCTTTATCTTATTCCTGTGATCGCGTTCCTACCATAATTGTTTGGCTGTAGCAAAATATGTTGAACGTCCGGAAAATAATGGTCGAAATCAAACTCTCGTAAAAGATTTAACCTTCATTTTTTCCCTTCAATCGGACAGAGGTTCCCACCATAATTTCCTCAACAATTTAGTAGCAGTACTATGTTTACCATAACAATTTTTTACAAATCTAGCTGCCCTCCGCTGTATTCGATCTATATCTGAAACTAGACCTACGTCGTAAGGGTCCCATATACTACCGGCGTACTGCAAGAGAGGTCTCACAAGAGAAAAAATAACATCACTCCTTTACTTCCTCACTTTCCTAGTATTCTTTTAATATAATATCGGTATAAAATCGGTAATGATGCGTTCTCCCATCGATAAAGCTCATTCCACAACAGGATGATCTCAATGGTTTCAGGCCCATCTTTGTGGAAGTTCATTGCGAATAATGGATATGAAAACTTTGATTTATTCCACAAATTGATTATAACGTAATACTAGTTTGGACGCAGCGGCATCGTCTTCAGGTACCTCCCTGTACCTGAAGATGAGGCCACTGCGTCGAGACTAGTATTGCCTTATAAAACATTTGTGGAATAAATCAAAGTTTTCTTATTCATTATTCAGTCAACAGTTCGGTCAAAAATACAATGCCCAAGCTCGCAGTTAGCATCAAATAAACGAAGAGACTACATCATATTGTGGTTTACATTAGACAAAAATTATATAACCGGAAAATTACATTTATTTTATTTTTATATTTATTATTCTCCTGAAAACAGCGTTAAGTGCTTCCTACATCAGGCGATATAACTAAAAACAAAGAACAATCTTATGCATCCATGGCGGGCGAGACAAATTATATGTCGAGTTTTGAACCCGCGACCGTGGGATTTGCTAGCAGAGGCTATACCTCATCGCCACCGAGGCAAGAAAAGTATGCTAATCTGACAACAAATGTTAAATTATTAGACCAGTTTCATCAAACTGAGCTTAAGAGCTGCCATCCAGGAGAGATACATGCATAATGCTGCATGACAGAGTCACAATGGAGGAAAGTCTATTCCGAGTGGGAAGACCGTGATCGGATCTTAAAAACGGCGTGAATTCATCGGCTGAGCTCCAATTTCTAGTCCAGTATCTTTTTGGAGAGCCCTCCCTCTGCATCGTTTCGTTTTAAGATGGAACGTTAGAGCCGAAAAATAAACACCTGGGTATTTGTCCTTTGCTACTTCATTCCTAAAACAACTGTTCGGTAACCATTATGCATAAAACTTTTCATTTTTAACTCCATTTCTCGTAGATGTATTGTAACGTGACGGGCAGGTGGGCCAAAAGGAAAAGAGGAAAGACCGGGAATCTTTCCAAATAATCTTTAATATTTCCACTATCTAGAGGTACACCAAAAAACCAAACTTGAGGCACGGTCCACTCCCGTACGTCGAGGCAGGTCACGGCAACTCGCTCCCCTCTTTCTGCGGTGCCTCCTCCGACTGCCTCAGACTGCTCTCCGTCCCGACTGAGCGTCGAGACTCCCTGAGGCGGCGCTAGTTGGCGACCGCCACATTCAAAAGTGGCCAATAAGGTCGCTTACAGTACTCCTCGTAACAGTATAAAATAAGAAAATACCACAAAGACACGAATCCATGTGTCCAATTACTTGTAGAATATCGTGATCTGACTGAAATAATACGCGGCAATTTTGTTTAAACAAATGCTCTTGCGAAAAATCAAATTAGGTAGATAGAATTATCCACTCTGACCAAGATGCTGAGTTGATATCGCGTATGGAGTCAATACAGACATATTACTCACCACCGAGAAGACAGCAGAAAACATTATTTTGACCTCAGTAAACACTACTATGAGCATAGAAAAGGAAATGTTCATTCCTTGAAATGACAATGTAATAATCTTACCCTCCGGCGTTTGGTGTACTTTGATCATTCAGGATATCCTTTGAACAGGAGAAACGAAAAAGCAAATCGATGAATGGATTTTTTTTCATGTTTATAAAAATGTAAGGTCAGATACCACAAGGTTATGTAATGGTTCCTGTCTCATTTTATCATGCATGTAGTGATTGACTTATTTATTATTATTCGGCATGTGTTTTTGGACTGTTATAGTGTAAAATTCTATCGAACTATTTAAGAATCGTTTCAACGAAGCACTACTGACTGGGATCAATAATTGATCTGTTTCCATACTTACGGGGGTACATATAGGTAGTTTTGTTCGCCATATTTACCTGATGGATAGCTGTCGATTGAAACTTGTATGGTACAGCTATTGTTGGTTCTCCACGCCAAAATTGAAGTTTATCTTTTTTAAATTGAGCTTTCTTTTTCCTCTAACGCTGTCGTGAAAAAGTGGTTTGTAGACTACAGCAAATATTCATTCCCCATTTCTGAAAATATAATTTGTACAATGGTTTATTTTAAATACTAAAAAAAAGCAGGAAAAAGTCATATAAAATGTGTTCAGGAACATAAATTGATGTTATGAGAGCCATAGAAAACTGTAGAATCTGTGTACATTTTACAATTCCATAGATCACCCTAATTTCGACTGAATAACGGGAAACCCATGCCATCACTCATTTAGCCGTGGTGAGTAAGTCACAATATTGAGGTTTAATAAAATCATTTCATAATTTTTGCTTCATGAGAGTGAATTCCTTTCAAATCCATCGGCTTTCATTCATTTTGGTGCACGCTGAAAGCCGTGGAATATTAAAAAATGTAGCACTTTCATTTTATTCGCCGTGGGACGTCCAATTCCATTTGTCAGCCAAGTTAAATCGTGAAATTGAAATTTTGCCACATGCGAATAAAGCTCGCATCGCTACCTCCCCGAGCTTATTAAGTAAAATTCATTTGGAGCGCTGCATGAGAGGCCAGCAGAAGAGGATAAAGCGTTTTTGCCGCGGTTTCATTACGCCTAAAGTTTACTTTCTTGGGGGCCGAAAAAGAACGCTTAATTTTGTCTTCATTGGCCATGAAAACAAATATTGTCCTCTTCATGCCTGGCATAAAGTAGGAAACTCTCCCTCCTTCAAGAATTTATCCGGCTGGGTTGGTCTAACATGGAGAATGTGGGGGATTCCAGGAGCTAGCCACGTATACGTATACATCTCGCATTATTACGCACGGATTTTCATTAAACCCATCCCTCCCATTATCGCCGCATTTTTTAATTACTTGCGACTATAAAAAGGCCGAATTAATATCGCTTACTTTTTTTTAGTATGTGGTTCTTTCTTCCACTTCCTGTATAAAAAGAACGAAAATTCTCCTCGCCTAGCTTGCCGCACTTATCTCCCGACTGTGCCGAGAATTTTTACCACTCCACCATTAGCTGCTAGCCACGCTAGACCTTAATCCAATAGCGAGCCACAATAGGGTTTATAAGGGGCAAAGATATATGTACGTGATGTGCCACACGGCGATAATGCACCCTGCCACATGGGCCCGAAGAGTCTCACCACACATTCAAACGCCTCCTCTCCTCCTTTTGTTATTTAATATAACCGGTGCGTTCCATTTTCTTGCAAGTTGTTCTTAGTTAAGGCAAGTTGCTCCCAGGCTGTCCATTTTTCCTCGACCAGGCCACAACAAAGACTGCGGAGACCGCGGTACGTAACAATGCCAGCTCCTTCTTTCCCGCTCCCTGTCTTTCTCGCCTTCTAGTACTTCCGAGGGTGAAAGAGATTTTGCTGCGGTCCACGGATCTTTGAAGCGAGGCTCGCCCCGTCTATTGTCTGTCCAACAATGGAGCCGAATATCAAAACGATGAAGTCCACTGCAAGTGCGATGGAGGACTAGGGCGTTTGTTCAGTAGTTTTGACGAGTTTTGGTGTAATCGGTTTCTTCGATGAAAAGAGTCCAGAGTCCATGGAAATTCTGTTAGGATTCTAGGGGGACTTTTATTATGAAAGTAGGCAGTTTTTATTATTTTTTTTAATGCGCTAAGACGAAAAATAATAAGCCCATCAAGATAGGAAGCATTAGCGGTCAAGACAATGGCGGGATCTTCCGGAAAGAGATTTGGAATAAGAAGTTCGCGCACTATGTTTTCATGACTGAATTCGTGTTGTGCCCCAATTTTACTTAGCATATAAAAAAGCCAGATGGTAAGGAATTAAATTGGTTCCGCATGCATTAAGCTAGATTAGTAAGAAGACACTTTTTATGATGATTGCTCAACCTGGGTTTTCGGATAAAATGGGTTTGGAGTACTTCCAAATGGATAACTATTTTTATAGATTTAGTAGGAAAATACTGAATATCCGAGATTATTCTGAAACCAATGAGAATCGCGGTAGGACAAAGGGTTTTGTGGCTGCCCTATGGTATCAAGATAAAATCACTGACGAATAAACCACAAGTGGAAGAATTTATGAGGACTGTTTTATATGATGATTGCTCCAATTAAACAGGTACGAGCTTAGAAAACCCCGATGTTTTGTCTTCTATATAATTTCAATTTGATATGCCATACCTACTATTTTTATTTTATAATGTTTTATACCGCTCAATGCAATGCGTTCTTGATGTGCCTGGTAGGCTGTGAAGTATATGCAAGTGAATCCCTATAACGCTGGTGAGGTACTACCTAATCGGTGTTTGTGTGAATTTACATTTCCTAAATAACCTAGACAAATCATTGAATTTCAGGGTGTATCGCTTAAAAAGCCATTATTATTCATTTATACACATTATATATTTCTTTCAACACAATGCTCTTTTTACTTCATTAAATAATGATGAGCTATTTACATTTATTGTACAGATCAAAACGAAACAGATTTTGGAAGTCTTCCTATAAAGTTCGAACATTTCAATTACGACAGAACTCCAAGAAATTGTTATTCGTTGAAGAAATTAAAAAAAAATAAAGTCTAAAAATTTGAAAAAAAAACTAATATTTGACCTGCTTTCATTGATTTGACGTGCAATTTATCATAATTCTCTTATCCATTGAGTAGCGTCGGCAATATTCGGCGAAAATACACAAATACAAATACATATTATTAGCTGATGAATTACGTAATACAGTTTATTCGGAATTCATTCATTTTTTTAGTTACAGGCTGGGATCTTTGCAGCATAATTGCATTAGGAAAACATACTGACTACTTAAAAATTTCAACTTTTTTCATATGACCACGAATTGCAAAAGGCTAAAAATATGATTGAATGGGTTCGACCACGTATTTAGAGAAAAGGATAATCGACTCTAATTACTTTGGTGACATTTTTGTTTCCTCCGTGAGTAAATATTGTCTCATCTCTTTTTGGCCGCAGTCGCATTCCCGTTAGAGTTATGTGCGCCTCGCTTCACAATCAATGATCCGCGATATTAAATCCCCCACAGAAAATAAATACACGGCTTCATAAATGTCAAAAACTCGCGACTCGAAATGATAACGTTGCCTCATAACGATCGCAGGAAAATGGCCGCTTCTCCACCAGGGACCCCGGGTGGATTTATCGCCGTAGTCGCCGACTTGAAAACCTCTGTTTGCCTCCCCTCGCAGTGCTTTGCCCGAATACATGGAATCGACGAAGCGGGCAAGGGACTCGCTCCGCCCGCGATGGAACGTGACCCGTGTCCCCGGCAATGGAGATATATTTCGCGCAGCTCTGATTCCGATGCGAACAGTCTTCCCTTCTTTTCCACTCAAGTTTTCATTCCAGTTCGGGACTGGAGACTACATCTTTTCTATGATCAAACAGTCGCTCGGTGTTGACGTGTGATGTACATTGACGTATTGACTGCTTGGGTAATTTGTTGCTTTTGTGTGGGAATGGCAAGTAAAATACCACATTGAGTTATCGATTTCTACGTACATCCCTGAAGGTCATGTCTAAAATGCGTGGGAAAAGGTGACTTTTCTTCCGTACACAACAATTTGCTACGGTTTTAAAACAGTGAGTAGTAGTGTATTTGGCAAACGTTATAAATACTAAAATAATAACGTACTAGATTTAGTCAAGCAATACATCAGACGTGCTGTCTAGAGCAAATGTAGACAATGGCGTTAGGCATAAAATAAAACGGTGAGTTTTTTTACCTGTCATGCAAGCTAACTCTATGGTTGTCCTAATTTATAATAAATTTAACGAGGACAAAGATAATTTAAACCTGCTCCTTCTGCAGTCTTTTTCTCAAGTGAAACAGGCATGTTGTAATCAATCATTGGAAATTTAGTTCTGTAAAACGCCTTCGATGTTATCGGATAAAAGATCAACTTGGAGGTTAAGGAACAAGTCTTAATTTACATTGAAGTTTAAGCCTTATCCATTTATAATATAGAGATTTGGATTATTGTTTTTTAAGTAGGCTTTTGGCGATGATGGCGATTGGTGACGTATGCCTTATATGGTTGCCTAATGCTTACAACGAATTCCGTTCCAGAGAATTTTACCAAGGGAGGCGTATACCTGTATTATCGCACCTCCCTCTTACCATTTTAATGAATTGCTTAGTGCACTGGGAAATTTGATATATTTTCGGTAGTTTAATGCCATGTAATGCGATTACATGCCATAAGATAATTGCTTGTCATTATTTAGTTTAGCCGACATGAATAACCCTAGCTTAGGGTACGCGATATGGTGACCCTCGAGATGTGCATCACGACAGCGTTATTCTCACAGTATCATATGCTACATCTAGCTCCATTATTTATGGTATTTCATGAAACAAATTTTAAGCTATCCGGGACTAGCCACGGAGTTCCACTTTTACGGAGTCACCCGCAATGCACATATGTGCGAATTTCCATAGAGAAAAAATCATCCGCCTTGACCGGGATTCGAACCCGGATCCCTCGATTTCCGGAAATTTTTTCTCTGTGGAAATTCGCACGTATCTCATGAACTTGGACCTTCTTTGGTGCATAACATACAATAGGATAATATAGGAAATACCAATATCTACAACCCGCTAAAGTCACTCTACCTTACGTCAGGAAGAATTCGCCAATTAGCGTTAAGTGAGAAGTGTATAGTTATTGTATGACAAGAAAATAATGAAGTATTACAGTCTAACATCTAGTCTAACGATAGTACAGCAAATTTATTTAATACGACTCCGTATAATCAACCATACAAAATATGAGAAGATAAATGGCTTTAAGAGAAATCGAAGTCATAATAATATCATATAGCACTGACATGCATGAATATCACTTTACGCTCTTGCGCGATGAAATAGTCTTGATGTGGAACACGCATAAAAGCGAGCTTGCTACATCAACATAATTTCTAGATGTTGAAATATTCCTTCTGAGAATTTGAGAAAAATCTATTTTAGGTTTGCAGTTAATCACTTAATTCCTCGTAATACATTGAATATTGACCTATAATTAATAATTTATCATTCCTTGATTAAAAGTAGTCATTAGTAGATTAAAAGCGCGGATTGGAAAATTATAAAAAAAGCATTTACTTATTATCTCTGTAAGGAATCCTTTCCTGTAGATGACTAATTAGTATAGTAACGAGAAATATCAAAATAAGCCGGTGGATAGTCACAGAAATATTCCTCATGATAATATTAACCGTAATGAAGCCGCTAAATATTTATTTAATATGCTGATATCAAATTCCAGTCAAAATAATCACAGATAAAGTAGATCATACTTAAAAATATAGGTACTTAGTTAAATTCGCTTCAACATATTGTGAACAATTGAAAATTACAAGAGTACTGATTACATGATCTTAAACAATTGTATAATTGTTTAAGCACCATTAGGCAGAATCAAGGCATTTATCGTTGAACTGAAAATATGACCTCTATCAGATGAATGTATACAGTTTATCGTTTATTCCAAAAGAAAGAAATATTATCGAATGTAAGTTTCTACCAAAATGTTGCATGGAACAATTTTTATTGAAACGTTTCTTACAATAAGCATACATGTTCCCTAGAGGCGTACAGACTCGGATACTACAGGCTAGGCTTAGCTGCTTGTGAAATTCAGAACTGGTGTGTTACACAGCAATACAGAAAATATTATCATGACGCCACTCTACATCTCTAGGTCTGACAGATGCGATAAAATAAGAGAGATAAGTTGCCGAACAGATTGGTACACAAATTCGATATTTCAGCGAAAAAAAAGCGACCATTATAAAACCGGAGCTCCTTTTAAAAAACACTCAAAATGCATCTCACAATTTCACCTCCCAAAACCCTATCTCTTACACCTTTACACGGCTGGTGTCCTAACACCCCCGGTCACACGTCAATGCGGAGGCTTGGTGAGAAGTATGTAGATGTAGATGAAATGGTATTACCCGGTGTTCCTCAGGGAAGTGAGATCGGCCCTCTTTTATTCATTATCTATATTAATGACCTAAGTTCTAGAGTTAGCTGGTAAATTAAGATTAGTTGCAGAGGATACAGTTATCCACCGTGAAATGAACGAAGACGCGGGCTTTAAAGGCCTATGATCGGACCTAAATAACGTTCATTGGTGGTGCCAGGAGTGAGGGTTAGAATTAAATATCAGCAAATGCACCACAGTCCACTTTCTGCGAAAGTCATCAAAAAAATGCCATACTTATACTGTGGGTGGAGTAAACATAAAATCTTCAGATACAGTAAAATATCTTGGAATTACCTTAATACCTGATATATCGTGGGGATTACACATGCGGAACATAAGTGGCATAGCATTTAAGAAACTAGGTTTTGTTAAACGTATAATAGGAAGGTCCTCGGATAAAAAAGTCAAAGAGAGATGCTACTTCGCTCTGGTTAGGCCACACCTCGAATACGCCGCGAGCATTTGGGACCCTAGTCAAATAGATTTAACGAAAAAAATTAATAAAATACAAAGAAATGCAGCGCGCTTCCTTGAAAACTGCTGCGAGCGTGCATACAGTGTCTCACAAGTTTTAGAGGGATTAAGGTGGGAGCCCCTTGAAACTCAGAGGCTACACGCTAGGCTTAGGTTGCTTGATAAATTCAGAACTGATATTTTTCAGAGTGACATAGAAAATATTATCATGACTCCTCACTACATCTCTAGGTCTGACAGACGCGATCAAATAAGAGAAACACACTGCCGAACAGATAGGTACAAGAACTCGTTCTTTCCGCGAACAATAAGCGATCACAATAAAAAATTAAGCTCACTAAATACACTCCTATAATTCATGTCACCATTTCATCTCCAAACAAATTTACACCTTTACACGCCTGGTGACCTAACCCCCCCTGCCACACGCCCATGCGGCGGCTCGCGGGGTATTATGTAGATGTAGATATATGTAGATACATTTGAAATTACTTTCTAGTGGCAATTTTGTTTGCGCATAAACAGTGTAATTTTTTTCTATTATATATAGCGATTATAAATCTAAGTTCATTCATATCTGTGAGGAAATCATCAATTGTGCTTTTCGTACTGCATTTTACTGTTGAATAAAAAGAGAAAGCGAAGTCCCGTAGCTTCCCTGGCGTTCAAATAGTTCATTCCGGAAAGGCTTCCATTAGCGAGACTAGAGTGCGTATGGGTCACTGTTGGCATGCGAGAGTGTATGCCGTGAGTGTTTTGCTATTTTTGGCATTGGTGTGTGTGCCCTCCGTTCATTGGAACTCTGGGAGCCAGCAAGGGCCCCCTGGAAATCGCTGTCGTGGCCACCCCTGGCTTCCCGGGCACCGCCGCCGCCGCGATGCCCTAATTTGGATAAATTGAGTGGAAAGAAAGGCCTCGGCCGTACGTTCAACTGCGAGCACTCGAACGAAATCGTGTGCTTGCTCTTGTTTAGCGTAATCACTTCATTTGGCCTAAAAGGCAACCGAGCTAGCGAATCTCCATTCTGTCTCTCCCTATGCGGCAGCCAATGAGCGCGTTGATTTCTCCGAGATAAAAATCTCATGTTACTTTCTCCATGCAGTGTGGGAGTATAGTTGGGTACTGTACTTATCCGAATAATCTACCTCCGGCTCTCTAAATAAAAGCGCACGTTTTGCCCGCTTGAAGCTTTTTGGCGTGTTTTTTCATGTGGTGTCTTTCAGCATGCTATTACAAAATTGTGGCCCTCAGATTGTGAAAGAAGTATTTTTTTCGAGAAATATTTCAGTCTTGACCCATAATTAGTTTCCTTTGAGTATTATAATATAGTCTACAGAATCTTAAATCTTTCATTGCATGGAATAATATTAAACTTTGAAGGGGAGTTAATTTGTGGATTTTCTAAAAATTAAATATAGTTTTTTGTTTTCGAAAATTTTTTTTGTAAATTCAACATATTAAATTTTCAATGAGAAAAGAGTTTCGCCACGATTTTTTATAAGCGTTTCAAAGAATGAAAGAAGTAGAATTCAATTTCTATGATTTATTTATAGATTTGATATCACGGATTAAACCATTTTGTACTTGTTAAGACGGATTTGAGTTATGTAACCATGGAGAATTTGTTTCATTTCCTGGTGATTAATTAAAAAGATCACTGCAATTAAAATTTTCGGCTCCCAATCAAAGAAATTGCTTTAATTAAATAAATCGTGGCAGTTGTCTTTAAAAAATAGTTAGGTGTAATACACAATAACTTCTTATATCTTGGTAGACATTTTTTGAGTTAACAGAGTGATTTAGAAAACAATAAATATTTCAGCTGAGATTGATTTCTTAACCCATTTTGTGAGGTATCTGTTTTTCCTACAGGTGGGCTCCGTAATAGTCAGGTTGTGACTTCTCCGAGTGAACCGAATTTAAGATTGACAATTGAGAATGATAGCTTAACTGAACTAATGATATGTTTAATCTAACCAGTAAGTGAAATTTGCTCCATATTCCTACAATCAGGTGGACCACCAAACGTCAGGTAATCCATACATTCCAATTTTCACCTACTTATTTTATTTGTAAAGAAAAAAATGTTTGCTTTTTTGTGAGCGGTGACTGGCAACTCGGATCCAGAATGTAGTAGAATTGGGTAATGTTGTGCGAGGATAAGAAGAGGGGTAAAATGAAGCACTACGTTACCACACCCGACTGTAGGAGAGTCAAACTTCTCTCGATCCAGCGCTCAATTCAGGGATCGGAGCTACGACGAAAAGCCTCTGTTACTGACGAAATTTAAACCCGGCTCTCGGAATATGAAGAATATACTCTAGCTATAACGTCAACCTGCTTCCCTGTAGAAGAGAAGAGAAGATCGACATTCTTTTGAGTGATCTACCAGCTGTTTGGTAGGTTTTTGGACCATACTTATCCCTAACGTCCTAATTGCCGGTATATATTTTTATCTTCACTCCAATTGACGGCCGGCAATCAGATTCCTCTTGAACTCTTCATATCCTCTCCCTCTTCTTATTTCGTCCAGGATTCCTATCTAATTCCCTCCTCTTCCTTGCTTCCCCAGTATTCTCCCCTCTATTACCCTCTGCAACATTCCCTCTCCTTTCGGAACGTCCTCCATCCATATCTTCTGCCTCCTCCGAACCTCCGCCACCTATTCTCTCCAACCATATCCAATACCACTTCGTTCATCCTTCTCACCACCCAGTTCATATTCTCCAAACCTATATCTCAAACGCCTCGAGTCTACGTGTATCCTCCCTTCGCCATGTTTCTGATCCATATAGCGCCACTCTGTATACTAGATGTAGATGTAGATATAGATTACATCTACATAATACCCTGAGAGCCGTCGCATGGGCGTAGGGCAGCTCAACTTGCTCTCTATTGTGATCTTATACTTGTATACTGAGGCTCACCCTCTTGCTTATGTAGCATCCCACCACGTTCATCTTTTATGACAGCTACAGGAATTGAGGAACTTACTTTCAGGGTAAATTCTCTCAAAATATCTATACTTTCTGAGTATTTTGACTAGTACATTGTTGCCTTTTGTCAATTCGTCTTTTCTTTACGTCTCTTATCAGACCCCTCTCATCAATTCTCAAGGGTTTGAAAATGCGTCTTTAACCCTTTTAGTGCTGACTCCTGCCAGCGGTTCTAGCGAAAAATTCCGAGGGTAACTTAATGAAATGCATCACTCTGTAGGAAAATAAATATTATAAAGGTATTGTTTGAAATATACATACGCGGTTTTTCTTCTAGTGTATATATTGGATTAGGTAATAATCAAAAAAGACATAGATCATACAAAAAATAATTGTAATTATATTTGTGTGCTAAAGTTAAACATTTTTTTGCCTATGAGCCGATATATTGGCCAGCCGCACTTTTCACCCGAGATGCCAAAGCCGATATATCGGCCCGCCGCGCTAAGAGGGTTAACAATGATAGTTCTACTTAAAATTTCCCTACTTCGAAACCCGTGTTCATTCCAAATGCTACTGAGATACGTGAACTGCTTCACTTAGAATATAATAATGAAATAGAGCTTCACTCGCTCTATTTTCTGCCTTTCTACACTTATGCTGAGGCTCTTCCTTATATTACATCGCGCGACATTTGTCTTTTTAAATCTCAACTGTTATCGTCGGGTCTTTATTGACCCGACATAATTTGTATGTATTTGCTGTAGTGGTAAAACGGCCGCTCGCAGTAACCTACAATGAAATGCTTGGGGAGGGGGGGGGGGCAAGCCAATTGAACTTGAGACAGTGCGGGTGACAGTTGTTGTTTACGATCAATTCGAAAAATTGGGTACAAAAATACCCGAGGATAGTGTGTACGTGGCCAAAAGCCACGATAATAGTTAAGGGTAAAGAAAGCTATAGGAAATGAGGAACTAACTTTCAGGTTAAATTCTCTCAAAATAGACTGTTTCTGAGCATTTTGACTAGTGCATTGGTACCTTTGTTGAACATTGAGTCCACGGCAAATACATTTAACCTATCCGTCAAGCCTATTTCTCCAAGAAGTTCGCCTTCTCATCTTCTTCTGTACTAAGGGTGTGCTAAAGCGTCCCCTTCTCATGAGCATCGTCTCATCAATCCCATTCCCCCCCCTCCCCTCCGCCTTCCACTTCCCTTTCCTCCCCTCCCTCCTCCCCCTCTTACCGCCAGATGTCTTCGCAACCTCTCGCCTCAAGATTCGCCAACAATGCCCTCTTCCTTACCGCCCGCCCCACCTCCCCTCTTCCTCGGGCTTGTCTCTTCCCTCCCCTCTGTTCCTCCTCACGTCATCTCTCCCTCTGCCATCCGCCCTTCACTTCGGCAAGCCGAGCACGGCTCGCAGGATGTTCCTGCTTGCAAAGAGCGCTTCCTCCTCTTCCTGCTCTCCCTGCAACATCCCTTGCCAACATCTCCCGTCTCATTCCCTCGTCTTTATTCCGCTTCTGAGGTTAAGGCAGGCTTTCCTCACTTTCGCCTCGGTGTTCGAGGGTTTGCTTAATGGGAATGCCAGACCTCTGATTCCAGGTCCCGCACTTTCCCCGAAAAAAATAGGATACGTTAATTCAAGTCAGCCAGTACAGTCTTATTACCGTGCGTAGGCAGTAACCATATAGTCTGTATTGACATCTGCAAATATATCTACATATACATACTATCCTGTGAGCCGCCGCATGGGCGTGTGGCTGGGGGTGTTAGGACACCGCGATGAGAGAGTACGAGAAAGAACCTATTTTACACTTGTCAGGCCTCATTTAGAATATGCCGCTAGTATATGGGATCCGTACGAGGAAGGTATGATAAAAGAATTAGAGCGCATACAAAGGAGATCTGCTAGGTTTGTTAAAGGCCGTTATGATAATTGTATAAGTGTTACGAGCTTAATAGAAGAACTAGGATGGGAATTACTATCAGAACACAGGTTAAAATTTAGTAAATCTTTTAAGTAAATTCGAAACAGAGTTGTTCCCAGATGACGTTAGATATATATTAAGAACCCCTGCGTATTATGCTAGGTTTGATCATAAAAACAAGATTAGAGAGATAGATTGTCGTACCGATAGATTTAAAATGTCTTTTTTCCCTCGAACTATAAGAGAGAACAATAGGCAGCGTAGCAAAGGGATAGGTAGGTGAAATATAGTTAGAGTAGTCTGTAGTGCATGATGCATGTAATAATAACCCATAATCCCTTCCCTTAGATACTAACCATCTAGCGCCTTGTGACCCTATTATCTAGCATATCTCCCTTAAATATCCTAGTTGCATGTCAATAGTGCATGTTTGGTGATCTTCACCCCCTGCCACACACCCTCGTGGTGGCTTGCAGGGTATCACGTAGACGTAGACACCAGCCGTGCAAAGATGTAAGGGATAAGGTTTTGGGAGGTGAAAGGGTGACGTGTATTATGGGAGTGTATTTAGTGGAGCTCAGTTTTTATTGTGATCGATTGTTGTGCGCGGAAAGAACGAGTTTTTGTACCAATCTGTTCGGCAGTGTATCTCCCTTATTTTATTGCTTCTGTCAGACATATAGATGTAGTCTGGCATCATAATAGTATTAGCTGTGTCGCTCTGACACACACTAGTTTTTAATTTCTCAAGCAAGCTAAGCCTAACTTGCAGCACTGGGGGCTTCCACCTTAATCCTTCTAAAAGTTGTGAAACACTATATGATTGCTCGAAGCAGTTTTCAACAAAGCATGCAGATTTTTATTGTTTTATTTGTATTTTTTGGATAAATCTCAATTATCAGGGTCCCAAAAGCTCGCGGCGTATTTGAGGTGTTACCTAACTTGAGTATAGTAGCATCTCTCTTTGACTTTTTCATCCGAGGACCTTCCCATTATACGCTTAACAAAACCTAGTATCTTCAATGCCGTGCTGCATATGTTTTGTACGAGTGTTCCCCATGAGGTGTCAAAAGTTAAGGTAATTATCCTTAAGAGCGGAAGACGGTGAAATATGACTCCAGTCGTGATAGACGGAAGGAAAAATCATGGGGCAAGAAGAGTGTGTTATGTAAACGCAGTCCCTATGTGTCTCGCTTAGTTTTTGCTGTAGCCGTAGACAACGTTTAATAGATTTTGTATATATAAGAGTTCGGCTTTGTATCTTCTCCGCTTTGTCTCGTCTATCAAAACTATATGATTTGTGGTTGAAGACCATGTCTTTGGGTTTACCCTCCTAGTCTCTAGCGGTTTCTGTACAATCCCTTACATCAGCTATGTTACATACACTGTTCGTTCCTAGCAGTTTACACGAAGCGTCCAGCTTTTTTGTGTAACTCGTAGAAATGCAGAATTATAGTAATGGTAAACTAAGGAATATAGTCGTTTAAACTTGAGTTCGAGTGTGAAACCAATGAAGGGAACTGGTAAAGTGATATGAAGAGTCATGGACGTGCTCTGTTTTCGTTTTAGTCAAGCCTACTATGTGCGGAAAAGAAATTTTTGCGTCTTACAATGTCAGTTTCATAGAGCGTCCCTCTTGAATTTTGAGCTTCTATATTTTTAATAGATATTTTTCGGGTCCTTTTAAACCAGAATTTTATTTTTTGAATTTTTCATGAGGGCGCTTTTATAGAAGTCGATGCGCGCTCATATTACTTTAATCCCAGCTTCCCGCGTGTTACACGGACGGGTAGATTAAATATTTGTTTTTCTTTTGTCAATTCTCAAGTATTCAGTTGACAGCGGGTAGCGTTCAATCCTACGTCGTTTCTGATATTGAGAGTACCGTGTTTAGGATTGCCCTGCTCTCCTTCAACTCTCTTTCTAACGCAACTTTAATAGATGTGAAAAGAATGCCCCTCAGCCGCACGACACCTTCCTTTTAATGACTCCTCCGAAACTAAACAACCCTCTTGTTCTCTCCGCTTGTCACCCCTCTCCACGCTAACCCCACTGCTACTCACTCTCCGACCCTCGCCCCCTCTCGCTTTCAGAGGCTCCAACGCCCACAACACCCTCCTCACTTTCGAGCCAAACAAAGACTCCTCCCGGTTAGTTGCTCAGATTCCTCCATTTCGTCAGTTTTATTCCATTCTTTTCCATTTTTAACACCATTTGTTATGACTAGTGCAAAATTTAATATTTTCATAGTTATATATCATATTATTAGGCTTAACTAAGTGAAACCATATTGCGATTTGACAATAATTTCACCACATCTACCTCTACATAGTAACCTGCGAGCCGCCGCATGGGCGTCTGTTAGGACACCAGCCGTGTAAAGATGTAAAGGATAATAAAAGATTTAAGTTTCTCCTGGTGAAAAGTATTAATAAACTTTTCACGGGCTCTGCACCAGGTGATTGGCTTCATGTTTGCCGACGTTTCGGAAAACGACTTGCTTTCCATTATCAAGGCGTGTTACTCTGTCCGTGTCAGAATGTAAACTCTGACACGGACTTTACATTCTGACACGGACAGAGTAACACGCCTTGATATTGGAAAGCAAGTCGTTTTCCGAAACGTCGGCAAACATGAAGCCAATCACTTGGTGCAGAGCCCGAGAAAAGTTTATTAATGTAAAGTATAAGTTCGTTGTCTCGGGCGTGACTTGGTAGTATCGTGAAATGCTTAGCACGGTAAATAAGTAACTTAGTTTTTCCACATAGATTTATTATAAAAAGACGACCTAGGTTTTGACAAAGCACATCATCATCAGGTACATTGGTAGAATAAGACAGAATATAGTCACGTGAAATTGGGGGAGGTAGAGGTGGGTAGGAAGGAGTTGGGTAATGGAAGTTTAGCCGCTGTGGAGGGAGGTATATTCTATATCTTATTCTACCAATGTACCTGATGATGACGTGCTTCTTCGAAACCTAGGTCGTCCTTTTATAATAAATCTATGCAGAAAAACTAATTTACTTATTTGTTAATATGGTTGTTTTCAGGAATTCTCGTCGCGTGTTTAGTTTTTCTGACTACAGTTTCCCTCAGAGGAGCAACATTTAATCTCTGCGCTAGAGAAGAACGAATACCCTAGGCATATAGTCCTTTTAAGGACCTCAAAGAACGAAAAGGAATTGGCGGAAGCAAATGATCTAATAATAAACTGGACCGAAGAAAGACCTAAAGAAAAACCAGCTTCATATGCCACAATTCCATACATCGCAGGGACGGCACAAAAGATTAGTAGGCTCCTTCGGAAGTATGGTATAGTGACGAGGTTCTCAAACTCGAAGAAAATTGGAGATATCATCCCAAAACCCAAGGACAAAATTCCCGCTGTAATGTATGTAGGAGTCTATGAAATAAAATGTAGATGTGGTAAATCCTACATCGGCCAAACGGGGAGAGCAATTCAATGTAAAATTAAAGAGCACCAGAGGGCCACCGAAAAGAAGAGATTCAGCCTCTCCACAGTTGCAGAGCATGCGTGTTTCGAGCCAGGACATCAGATTGCCTTTGACCAAGCGAGAGTACTCTCAAGGGAAAATCGTTATTTTCCCAGGCTGATCAGGGAAGCAATAGAACTGGTAAAATATCCATCAAATTTCAATCGGGAGGATGGATACCCACTTGCCTCAACCTGGGATAGCGGACCAAAGCGAGGAGCGGCCAATGGAGACACATTTTGAATCTATGAACACAATGGTCAACTGAACTAGCAACGATATACATAACAACGGGAAATAAATAATAGCAACAATTACAAAATGTCCAACGGACCTGAAGACGCCCCCAGGGAGAGGGGAGAAACGGTAGTCAGAAAAACTAAGCACGCGACGAGAATTCCTGAAAACAGCAATATTAACTAGTATATGAGTCGCGGAAGCCTTCAAAGAAATTTACTTATTTTTTACAATGCTAAGTAAGGGATAAGGTTTTGGGAGATGAAATGGTGACGTTTATTATTGAAGTGTATTTAGTAGAGCTCACTTTTTCTTGTGGTCGCTTATTGTGTGCGGAAAGAACGAGTTTTTGTAGCTATCTGTTCGGCTTCTCTTAATTCATTGCCTCTGTCAGACCTAGAGTAGCAGTGAAGCATCGCGATAATATTTTTTGTGTCGCTTGAATCATATCAGCTCTGTATTTCTCGAGCAAAATAAGCCTAGCGTGTAGCATTAAAGTCTCTAGGGACTTCCAACTTAAACATTGGAAAAGTTAAAAGAAACACTATGTTTGTTGGTAGCAGTTTTTTACGAAGCGTGCAGCTTTTCTTTGTATTATATTCATTTTTCTGATCAAATCTATATGTCCAGTATCCCAAATTAGGCGTATTCCAGGTTTGGCCTAACTAAAGCAAACTAGCATCTCTCTATTACCTATTCATCTGAAAATCATCCTATTAAACGTTTAAAAAAACCTAGTTTCTTTAATGCTGTGCCGCGTATGTTTTCTTAATTATCACTACCTCAAAACGTTTTGTTTAATGTATCTCGACCCAGGTTTTGAATTCACAAGGTCATATTCAAGTCGAAAGTGTTTTGAAAAATTACAAATTGAAACTGTCTTAAAATTTTAATATTTCTCTACATTTCGTTTGGCGAAAACGAATTGAGAGTAAATTTTTAATTTCAATATTTTCATCGCCAACACTAAAAAAATGCAGGACCATGAATTATTTATCTTATTTCTTGCCTCAGAATCACCGCGTGCAGGGAACTGAACCTTTCTCGGGGACTTCGGTTATATTTCATGTTGTATTATTACCAAATGAGGACTTCCCAACTTTGCCTGTCTGGATTGAATGTAGCGATAATGACTGTTGGGCGAAAAGGGGGATGTGGGTTTACAAACTTTGCGACATTTCATCTGGGCATAATTTTGGTTCTGGCACATAGTGCATTCACCATACCCAATGCTACCAATGATCATGAGTGCTCAATTCATATTTTTTCCCCTAATATATTAAGAAGAGTGAAGTAATTTCCATCACAATTTTAATAGGGACAGACTGTTCATCGTAACATTGGAGCAGAAGTATTGGCCAATATTCTAAGGATATAATTATGAGTGAAATGAGCTGATCGGATAGTCTGAGTAAGGATGAATTAAAGATTGCCTTTTATGAGGTGCATTTATGTAATTAACGTCCGTTATTTTGATGAAAGAGGAAACTATTTTGATACCAAAAAGGGAAGTCAAGTTTTTAATATCAAAAATATGCTACTGAATGAGAATCATAGAATTTATGCATAAAGATGCGCTCAGCACGTCATATTATGTCCTTAGAAGGCTTAACCTTGGATTTTCCTGACAGACTCTCTTTCATTAAAGCATCGTCAGACTTCGCTTCCATTCCACTCGGCTTCGACTACAGTGCCCTTTTCCCGCCACTTGACCCACACCCCAAAGTCGCCCCTGCTTATCCCGACTTCCCTCCCCTCCCCCCCCAAACACGCCCTCGCCTTTTCATTTCCTGCCCATTATCCTACAGCTTTCGCAATGCCATTTTCATTTTTCCTCTCCGGTCATTATTAGTCCTCCCCCATAAAACCATGGCCATATTTTTTTTTTCAACTCTTATCTCATCCTTCCCCTGTAATTCGTATTTTCGAGTCGCTTTTGCCTTCAAAGTTAGGGCGAGATAAAGGTATTCTCATGATGTGGTTTTCCGACTGGGATATGCAATGTGATTGTATCACACTTTGGTGTTTAGATTGGGGTAACTTCTGAATATCTTTTAGTGATATTCTGCTGTTTAATATGTTATAATGAATTATGTTTCAATCTTAAGGTATGAGCAAGATATAACCCTTATGACAATGGAGACCATATTCCAATTATACGTTTTAATTTTCTGCAGCTATATAAAGCATGAATACAACATTGAAATATTTATAGTGCAATAATATGCTTTGATATAACCAGTATTTTAAGTATGTAAATAAAAATAATCACTTATGGTCTTTAGCTTGACTCATATTGTATGCGCGTTACGTTGGAAACTCCTTCACAACCGAAGGTTTCTTGTGATCCTGATAAAATTACAGCGGTGACAATGATTTATTTTAAAAAAGTCGTTGAGAAAACGTATTTACTACACACTGCTAGTTTCTTGACGAGGTTTGGGTGTTAAAAATTCCTTATTTATTTAATAATGTCTTTCTGTAGTGCATGCGTCTACTTTTTCCCATGCAAAAGGTCTGGTATTTGTCGTCAACTATATTGGATAGTAGTTCGGTAAGGGGCGGATATGTTTGCTTTCTTTGGAAGGGTGAGGTATTTTTCTTTAAAACGAGACCAACTTCATTGATTTCTAGGTAAACTGATATTTTGCTTAGTGTACATTTCTCGGGTTCGCCACCGGGTAAGAGAGTCATAGGCAGCCGACGTTTCGGGTTCCGACTCGTTACCCATTCTCAAACTCGTTACCCGAAACGTCGGCTGCCTATGACTATCTTACCCGGTGGCGAGCCCGAGAAATGTACACTAATGTTATTCGCCGGGAAAGTGTTAAATCATACATGATATTTTGCTTTCACTAACTAAATTATTTTTGAATCATTTTTTTATTATTGAATAATAATTTTGTCTTCCTCCTTATAATTGGGTTGAGATTACAGAAAGAAAACCATTAATGCCGTAAAAAGTATTTATGAAAATGTTTTTCGAAATATTTTCTTGTAACAAACTCGGCGCATGAGGCAAAGGTAGTTCACCTGCATTAACTTCAGACATATATGCCGATTCGGCACACTTGACAATGAAGTATAGAGAGATTACCTTCCAATCACATTGTCTTACCTATTCTTCCTTCTCACCACTTCATCTCCATTACTTCCCTGTTGGTCTTCCCTCCGGTATCACATTTTGTTTGTCATTGGCATTAACAAATACTTCCTTATAACACTTTCATTCCGTTACTTTACGATACTAATGAGAATATTTCGTCTTATCCTACGTCTATCTCACCATGTCCATATTTTACGTTTAACACTGCGTCTAGTCCTTTATTTTTCTGCTCTTTGAGTGCAACCAATTTATTCGCAATATATCGTCCATTTGTTCTTTCATGTTTATATTCAATGTTTATTTTCGGAGGCTCAAATGTTTATGATTCGCTTAACGGATTTTTGACGCTACTGGATTATGCGTCTGCCCACAAGAGTATTTTAACCCAATGTTTTCTGCCACTAGCTGAGGATCTTTTATTTTTTAGAGTAAATGTCGTCTGCAATATTGCGTCAAAATATTGTCATAGTAATGACAGTGTTGGAGGCATATTGTTTCGCTGCAGAGTTAAAATCAAGGAGAGTGGTCCTCCATTCACATATCCATCGTTTATTCGATGTTTCTTTTAGTAATATTATTCCTTTACAGCACCATGTACTTGTGAATTTTGCCTTTAAACTAGTAAATATCACTCAATGCTTTTACAAATATAAGAAAAGGATAAAATGAAGAATTTATCTTCCTCGATATCAAACTGTCATTGATTGGTACCAAAGTTCTTGCTCTTGTGGATGCAATGGATTACATTGTACTCGTATGGTAAATCATTTATTGTGGCAAACACAAGGAGCAAGGTTTTTTTTATCTCTAATTTTTCCATGTGGGCTTTCTGCAGTGCTTATCGTGGTCTAAAATTTAGTCTTATCTTCTCTCACTGTGAAAAATATGTTCCTGGTGAGAAACCCGTCGTAGTTTTTATTTGGCAATCCACAGAACTCTGGAAATGACTGATCTTACTGATATGAATGACTGATATCTTATATTTGATTGCTGCTATTAAGTGACGCAGACTAGTAGTGATACTTATACTAAAGGGAAAAGAATAATATTGATTGTTTTAAATGACTGTGCCATAATACTCTCTAAAATATAATATAATATAATGTCTAAAAACGACTTAAGCTGTAGAAAAATTTGCTGGCTTTCCATCCCGAAGCCCCAGGGTTGAATTGAAGGTGAGGTAGAAATTTTTCATCCCTATACTCCTGCTTTGGAGCCACATGGAGTGAATTTCAAGTAGGTGCAGTTGTCAGCAAGTCGGGTAGGACGCATTTAGTTGTGAACGCGTTGTCGCCTTTCCATACGACCTAAGTCAAATGCTGAGATCCAGACGCATCTGTGCACCTTTCTTTTACTCGGCGATCAAATCAAGCCATTGAATCATCTTCACCAGTCGGTGCGGAAGAGCAACAAAACAGGCTTAAAAATAAAAGTATGCAGCCATGACTTTTTAAAGGTTATGCATTACCTCTTTTATTTTTTACTGATTATTCAGGCGATTCCTTTTTAAGCAATTCTCAATGCTGGTTGAAAATTTTAAGTACGTCTTGTTTTAGATGTAATATCTTATTTCTCTCATTATAACCCTATTGCCTTTCCTTTACTCTATTTAGCGGATCTTGCATCAATTCTTATTATGCATTACAATTCTTGTCATGCATCCGTAAAAGTGATTAAACGCAGCAGTGTGTAAAATTTGCAATAAAATGAGGCTAATTGCTCATTAATGGATGGGTCCGAATTGATTTAAGGCAGGCAAGGTATTTTTGAAACGCTTTTCCCGGACTGAAAGCGGGAAAGCACCGTTTTTTGATGCGTCGAGAGCAACTTAAGCGAAGATTAGACTAATGTGCATGCACTTTAAGGTTTTTTCCACGAGTGTTTATTTCCTCCGCAGCAAATGGGTGACACAGTAAAAAAAAATTGGAAATCTTTGATGGACTAATTTCATGCCCTAAGGATGGAAAATAAAATCATTGAAGTGTACGCTCTCTCTTCAATTTCTCCAGTCCTCATGGAAGTGGAATCACGAGGTTTTTTTCTGATATTTCTCTGAATCCAATGTTTACCCTTCGCTTTCGGATTTTGGAATCCCTGCTTTTAATGCGGCAGTAAGTCCAGTGGTAATTAAACTCCGCCTGTGTTACGAGGATCCAGTATAAGGTTCTCGGAATTAGTTCGGCCCAGATATTCCATTTTCCTTCCCTTTGAAGCATATCGTTTGAAGTATTTCTTTCTAGAGTAAGCGAGTAATCTGGCAGACATAATTTACAACACTTTTTTATGCGCTACTAATGGAAATGTAATTTACGGCGCGAAAAGTGATGCATTAGCCTTAAAATTATGTCATACACTCTTCGTCAGCATTTCTCTCTTCTTCACATAAACGGCTGTGAAATCTACTTGGCTGATAAACGTGAATTTTGAGTGAAAAACATAATTATACTTTGAATTACAACCCTTGCCAAATAGGTGTTACAATCTTATCCTTATTGTTATGCGCAAGATATTCACAAAATTATTCAAATTATCTCATGCTCCGCACTAAGTGATATTTTCTAAAGCTAAGTGATATTTCTCTCGTTTCGACTGAACGTTAGAAAGATTCGTGTAGATTCGTTTAGCGTTAATGCAACGAAGTTTTCGATTTGGGTGAACTCCTTATAACCTACATATGATAACAGAATAGTGATACCAAATTCAGCAAAAAGGTTATTTTACTAAATCATCAGTGGTAAATTCATTAGACTTATTTATACTACAATGTATCATAAAAATAACATTTACATTCTAAGTGAGTCAATGAAGTTTGTCCCAAATAGATATTTGATATAAAGGATGGTGTACTCATCTTATCTTTATTGTTATGCGTAAGAAACTCACCAAATTCATTCAAATTTCCACTTTTTTCGCTTTAAGCGATAATTTTAAAGTTGCTCACATCGTATTATGTATTCCTCGGATGAAATAACCTATTAATTTGTATCTAATTAATTCGTACATAATTAATGCATCAATATTCGTCTTTGAAACAGTATACCTGTCTCTAGATAAGGATCGGGAAATCCATATTGTTAAAATGAAGTAACTCAATAATTATTTCCACACTGTTTTAATGAGAACAGACCATTATTTGGAGCCAGTTTTGGTCCTTTAAATTATTAAATCATTAAAATGTAAAACACCCGGGTAAACATTACTAAAATGATTAAAACTATCCGAGTGTTTGGCAAAAACGGATTTTTTTATCATTATCTATAAACCTTCTTCTATGTTCCGTAACTGTAACGCTAAATATTTGGTCAGTTTGACCGATATATGTAATATCACAGTCTTCCTATTTTTACTTGTAGACTTTTAGAATTACTGGATTACTACGAGAAATATGAAATTTTGAATAGCCCGGACAATATTTGTAATGACGTAGTTTTTATGACTTAGTCACCTCTTTTCAATCTAAGTCACCCTATACATCCTCTGATCCATTAATCTTGTTATTGCTTTATGACCTTCAACCCAAATTTTTCTTTTCTCCTTTTTGTTGTTCCTCTCAACTATCGTTTACTTGTAATTACGTATTTTTGAACCTCTGTATGTCACCTCCCGTACCCTTTTCACCGTCATAACCTAACCGACCAGCTTTGCTCTGCTAAGGGGTATATAAATAATCGGAATGTTAACAATTGTGCCTTGATATTGACATAAAGTGTCGAAACCATGGTGTGTTTTCATTGAAATAGTGTGGAAATCACTATCAAGTTATTTTATTTTTACCAATATGGAGTTCTCGATCATTACCTAGAGACAGGTACACTGATTAAAGACGAAATATTGAGAGAAATAATACGTTATTTCATCCGAGAAATATCTAATGATATGTGAGCAACTTTAAAAACCCTCACCTAATGCGCCGCATGTGACAATTGGAATGAATTTGATGAATTTCTTGCGCATAACAGTAAGGATAAGATATTTACACCATGTGTCTGTTAGGCAGGAATTGTACAGTCACTTCATAAAGTATCGCGACACAACCATGCTAGCGGTGCATGGTGCGTCGCGATATGCATGCATGCTCGCTAGCATATTTATTGAAAGTCAAGAGGGACATAGCCAGCAGCGATAGGTCAGAATAGCCAACGTATTTTGAGCTTCGACATCCGACCTATACGAATCGCTAGCGTAGAGTGTCGCGATACTTTATGAAGTGACTGTAAATTAAAATTAAATTTATTTCTTTCTCTCAAAATTCACGCATATCAGCCACGTCGATTCCACAGTCATTTATGCCGTAAACGGTGTTTAAACATAGGATCTGGAAAGTTTTCGCCTACCACCTTCTTCGCCTTATGAAAACGACAGAGTTAGTCAATGATTTTTTTCTTTTCGCAAAACCGGAGCGGATTTGCGGGAATACCCACTCTAGAGCGTAAGATTGTTTCCCGACTGGAGGCACCACATGTTTGGCAGAATGACACCACATTCACGGCATCTTGGTGCTCATAATCTGAATTTTAATTGGCTCTGGATATCCATTAGTGAACAGAGGGAATTGGAGTAATTTTATGAATAGGGACGGGGATTTTGCTTTGAAAGGATAAACGCCATTAACTAATTGAGTTTTCCTCTTCCCACTCGTTTTGTGAAGAATAGCAAACTCAATTACGTGACACATGAATGAGCCTCTTTAACGAGAGGCATTATCCGAGTGATTTTACCTTTCAGAAATGGCGGAGGTGTTTAGTATTCACTCGTTGGTTGAGCTAACTCTGGCCGCCCACCGTAATGTCAAACCACCATAATGGTTGGTAGAAACGTTTTCAAAAAATATGATATAATTCTCTCGTGGATTTTTCTAAGCTGTGAATACCGAAAATAGAACACTTTTGATTAGATATCGCATATATTTTTACTTAGGTCAGAGATTCATGTAAGGTTTATGCAGCGAAGTTTTTGATTTGGGCAAACTTCCTGTAACCTATATATGATAACAGAATAGCGATAAGAAATCCAGCAATAAGGTCATTTTACTAAATAATCATTTGATGAACTCGCATAACTTGTCTGTAATACAATGCTGTATAAAAATAAATTTTACATTCAAATTAAGTCAAAGAAGTTTATCCTAATTCCATAAACAGAGAATAATAATTTAAAGCAAATGCCAGGAATATTTTTTTTTACATTTTATTCCAGTATTCCAGCTCCATAGCTTTGCCATTACATTGGCGTGCAAATTACGGATAATTTTAAAAGAGATATTTAACAAATATTTTGGAAAATATTAAAAGCTGAGGTAGATCTCTGTTCTAGATTCATTTGAGTTCCTTGAAAATTAATTCATATTCGCAATCCATCGTGTTTGCTGCTTATAAACATGTGATTATATGCGCTAATTACGTTGATTTCTGGGAAAGGGAAATGAAAACTTCAGTTTATTATTCACAAACGTGGTGGAGGAGAACATTTAAATCAAATTATAATAATATCCGCAATGTGTACAACTCTCTTGTACCTTATTCAAAACGTTCGTAATTAGGCATTTTACGCAAGTAATACTTCACATCCGAAATAAAAATTCAATTGTTAAATTTTATGATACCACCTTTGCAGAGGACAATGAAAATTGGTATTAAAAAGAGCATCAAATACGTACAACTTCACATATAGTGTATCTTCAGCCATTAATTTACTCCTGTGAGAGTTATCCTTGAAGAGAGGAAGACACATTCACGAGTTTTTCCTCGACATAGTGCGCTTATGAATGGAGGATATTGATGACGGTTATTGAAATTATGCTATTCATTTAGATGCGAGACAAGGAACTTGATGTCGTAGTATTGGAGGTAGTGATGTAGGAGAAATATATTTTTGACAATACTTTGTTTTTCGAAAAAAAAGACTTACCGGAAAAACAGCCATGTATAATTTCACATGTAGTGTATCATCAGCTGTTAATTTACTCCTGTGAGAGTTATCCTTGAAGAGAGGAAGACAAATTTACGAGTTTTTGCTCGACATAGTACGCATATGAATGGAGGATATTGATGACGCATATTGAAATTATGCTATTCATATAGATGCGAGACATGAAACTTGATGTCGTCGTATTGAAGGTAGTGATGTAGGAGAAATATATTTTTGACAATACTTTGTTTTTCGATAAAAAAGACTAACGGGAAAAAACAGCCATGTATAATTTCATATGTAGTGTATCGTCAGCTGTTAATTAACTTCTGCGAGAGTTAACCTTGAAGATAAGAAAACAAATTTACAAGTTTTGCTCAACATAATACGTATTTAAATAAAGTATATTGATGACGGATATTGAAAATATACTATACATTTCTATGAAAGACGTGGAGACTCAGAGGCTGCATGCTAGGCTTAAGAACTTATGAACTGGTGTGCTTCAAAGCGACAAAGAGGATATCATCATGAAGCATTACTATATCTCTAGGCCTGACAGAATCGATAAAATGAGTGAGATAGATTTCCGAACAGATAGGTACAAGAACTCGTTCTTTCCGCTCACAATAAGCGATCACAATAAGAATTGAGCTCCACTAAATACACTTCCATAATATACATCACCATTCACCTCCGAAAACCATATCCCTTACACGGCTGGTGTCCTAACACCCCCTGTCACACGCCCAAGCAGTGGCTCGCAGGTTAGTATGTAGATGTAGATGTAGAGTTGGAACGTGGTATTGAAGGTAGTGTTGGTGAAGAATGGTTTTTTTGACAATACTTGAATATGGGAAAAAGTAAATAGATTAAAGGGAAGGAAATGGAATAGAGAAAATGCTAAGCTGGAATCGTCGTTAGTTAAACCATAAGCTGTGTACTACTAAGGGTTAAATAAATGACCTGGCGATGTTTACCCGAGTACTTCAAGCTAGAAGCCTGTCGCAAGACGCGCCAATAATTGGTGGAAAGACAGTAATGTATATCTGGGAATTCGTGATTGCTTCCTGCGGCATTTATCCACCGTTTACCTATCCCTTAGGTGGAGTGGAGTGCTCCACTTGCTTCGCCGTGCCCACCATCCCGAGCTGCCGCTGGCAAGGGTTGGGAGAAGTGTGGGCAGCACGAGTCCGCCCCGCCCCTTGGGGACGAGGCCGCCACAGGAATCCGGAGCCCGACTTCCAAAACACGCGCATTGCTTCAATTCAGACATCAATCAAGCGCTGAAAGGGCCAAGCGACAGCCATCACTGGCGGAGTCACGCGACTACACGATTAAGCCATTTCGTCGCAACAGTGCTCCCGCCGCCGTGCCTTCTAAATGCAAAGTGCTTTTGTGATCCGGAAAAGAGTGCGAGGGTGATCGATGTATACGCACTTTGTACGGGAGGAGGTGAGCGGAGGTGCCGCGAGAAGACGTGAAAATTGTCGGGAGGACGTGCCAGGAAGGTGTCGGCTGTCCTCTGGAGACACGGGCCGGAGAAGTGCGGCTTGAGTGATAGGTACGATGGCGAACATGCGGGACCAACACACGGCTTTAGGCCGCGCATGATTTGATGATGTATTCAAGTTATCCGCACCACTCTTTTATGCTACATCCTTCAAAAGTGTTTTACCTCCCAACCCGATGCTCTTTCTTTCTACAATATTGAAAAAAAACGCCCTTGTTAATTTTTTGCCTGTCCTCACAATGTTCTCAAACTACTCTTTTGAGATATAATGGGATTTCATCTACATCTACGTAATACCATGCGAGCCACCACTAGGGTGTGTGGCAGGGGGTGAAGATCACCAAACATGCACTATTGACATGCAACTATGATATTTAATGAAGGCATGCGAGATAATAGGATCACATGGTTAGTATCTACATAATAAGAAAGGGATTATTGGTTGTTATTATAGGCATCATGCACTACAGACTACTGTAACTATATTTCACCTACCTATCCCTTTGCTACGCTGCCTGTTGTTCTCCCTTATAGTACGCTGGAAAAATGACATTTTAAATCTATCGGTACGACAATCTATCTCTCTAATCTTGTTAATATGATCAAACCTAGCATAATACGCAGGGGTTCTTAATATATATCTAACGTCATCTGTGAACAAATAAGAGTTCATAAGAGTTTGGAGAATAATTGAGGTTATCGTAAGAAAATTCTCTTTCAGGAGATCAAAAGTTATTTGTATTTTTTTCAGCTGGACCAAT
Organism: Ceriagrion tenellum; assembly: GCA_963169105.1. Classification (NCBI taxonomy): domain Eukaryota; kingdom Metazoa; phylum Arthropoda; class Insecta; order Odonata; family Coenagrionidae; genus Ceriagrion; species Ceriagrion tenellum. The sequence goes on along the minus strand of OY720643.1, from coordinate 54,845,057 downwards.
TTCGAGTAATTCGCAATTATTTTTGGCTAATGTAGATGTCTGCAGAAACAGTCCGTTGAGTTCACGTTGAGTTCAAATATTGCGTGCCGTTTATTCGGGTTTTTCCCGCGTTTATTCATTTTTATGGACGACAGTTTTTGTTTCGTTACAGCTAGCGTCGTCACCCTACGTCGACCCTACGACGCATTGATGATGCACTAACATCGAAACTGGTGGACTATAGTAATACATCGGTGGAAAATCATGTAGGTTTTAATTCGAAACTTGGTGGACTATAGTAAAACATCGGTGGAAAATCATATAGGTTTTAATTCTTAAACTATTCTACGATTCCACTATGTCACTTCGCCGGTCTTAATTTTTATAGATTAGAGAGAAGTGGGATAATTTAGAAAGATAAATGGTAAGCAATGGCGTTCGTTTGTGAAAAGAATAGACAAAATTGAAATAAGACAAATGAGGGGTTTTGTTAACCGACCTAGTAGATTGAACGTTTGGCTGCCCGATCACGTCAGTTGAAATTTTTCAATCTCCTTAACTTTAATAACAAATAGTGGACTTTTATCTTATCCCTAGTAAATAAGAATGCCGGATAAGTAATGTGATGTGTAACTCGATGCAGGTGAGTAGAGAAAAATCGTTTTCCCCGTGGAAATCTGACGAAGAGAAACGATCTGAACTGTAAATCACATCGGCCCCCTTGTCTTGCAGCCTCTACATTTTTCAAGGCTAGTGAACTAAAATCGAAGAAATACTCTCATTTGGTGACTTTCAATCTGAAGGAAAGTATAGACAATATTATTCAATTCACAAGAGGGTTCCTAAGTAGAGTCTGATCGCTTCTACAAACTTCTTCATAAACGACACACTAACGACATTTCGTTAGTGGAATACATAAGAATGAACTAAGCTATTGTAAATTTGTAAGGTTGCAAAAAAGTCCAGTAGAACTAGTGGTTACGTTATTATGGTCATTATGGCTTATGGGGTAGACCCAAAGCTCCTACGATCTTTGAATTTGACTCTCTGACTTTACAATAGGTTTCAGTGACAGTTGTAATATTGCCTTCTAATGAATGTTATCATCATCATTTTATGTCTGAGTTTCCATTACCTTGCCCTATGATCTCACAAATTCAATAAAGCCAGGCAGGAGCAATGATTTTTGCGTAATGACTCTAATGGAACAAATTATAAGTACCATCAAACATCCTGTGATCCTTGGCATGTGACATATCCAAGTATCTGTTTGCAATTCACATTTCAGTGCATTGGTTTACTGGGAGAGAATAGTTTGTCACTACATAAAGGCATGCATCACTTATTTGTGCTGCTCTCTGTTTACCCCGTAGTGACTCCGAGGTGGTCTCATTTAAGCTTGTCAGGTAACAGGGAAGGTTTATCTCTCAATAAACAAATGGAATTACCAATCCTAGGACGATTGGTACTAATGCATCTCTGGACTATTTTAGATATTTCTTTGACCTAAGAGGTTTCTGTCGTACTTTGCATTGATGAAATTTAATATTCGTCCTCACGAATACGTCGATCCCCTCTCCTGCTATCAATTACTTCTAATGTACCACTGCCCATGTATGATGTCAAAAATAGAAAAATTGTTATTATTTTGTTTTCTAATACAACCTTTAAGTTAGTTATATTTAGTGCACAATGAATTTCTACCATTTCCTTTTGAATTCTCCAAAATTATGCTTGAACATATTTTTCATCCTGGAGACGAGCATGCTTAAGTGTAATTCCAATAAAAGCTCGTAGTTGTAAATATTGTATACATATCTGAACTGAAATATTTTCTCTCTGCAGTTCTAGCTCACATACATCCACGTTTTTCTATACTGCTAAATCTTCTTTCGAAGATATAGGATATCTGAATACTAAGAGTCTTAGGCCATTGGCTAAGACTACCCATTCATTATCTTCGAGGTGAGAAAAATTTTCTTCTCTTATTATTAAGAGGCATAGCCAATTGGTATTTCATATTTCTTATAATCACGGGTATGGTTCTTAGCGTATTTTCGAAATCAGGTCACTTTATTCCCTCAGGGATGGACGAGGTATCTTTTTGGGTCAAGGGAGATTCGCGTGCGTGGGTCACATTGCCAGTGGAGCAGGTGCTGGTTCTCTCGAGATGCCCTGCACCCGTGAGTATCATTTTTTTTACGCGAGCCATTTCATGGCACATTATGAGATGTCATTTCGCCCTAGAATTGCGGCGGTATCATTTTTTATCCGCAAAGTCGCTCGTGAGTTTACGTCGGTCGGCGTAACCACGTTCATAAACCATTTTTCCCGCATTTTTCTCGCATTATTCGACCTCAACATTTTGGCCTTGGGAATAAATTGTGTGATATTAATTAAATTTCGTAACAATGCTTCATACTACTCAGAGTGGCTGAAGTTCATGTACTATTGCTGATTTCGTTGTTTTTCAGCGATTCATTGGTTGTGGAAGTGCAAAATTCTTTTAAATTACTGCCGTTCTCCCTGAAGCATTTTGAGTTCCAACCTTCTTAGGTAGTATTGTAATTTGATAGTACACTGGCTCTAAAACTATGCAACATTGAGCACATTTCTCGTTTTATGACTACATTATTTTTATGTTATGCTTCCTGCACAGGGAAAAGAGAGATATATTACGCTAAGAAATTCAAACGTTGGGCCAGAATGTCTTCAAAATTTTATTTTATATCACCAATTTGAAGCTAAAAGAATGGAATACTGCAATTTTAAAATAACTACCGCACGTTGCAACGGCGGTAAGAACTGTGTAAAAATGGACTCTATTCAACCCGAAGTATTCTTTCAGATTGAAATTCAAGATAAAACTGTGATAATTCAGAACCAAGCTAGGCTTATCATTCATTCTTCGGGCTCTCAAATTACATAAGAGCACCGTAATTACTGAATCATTCGTTATTAATATGTTTTGATACAATTTTGCACGAAAATTCTTGTGACTGATTTTGATTACCATAATAATTTGCAGAGGCTTTTTGGAGATCAAACGAAAAAGTTTTGAGCAGATGATCATCATTAATGTTCCCACAGGTCGTATATTTTAATGAGCTTCAAGCCATTTGATACGTGTCAAAATAAGCATGCCAAATATTTTTTACGTTTTTTGCCTTCGAAGTTGTTTTGTGGAAAAAGTTTTTAAGCTAAGCAAGGGATAGCAATCCTTTTGGTCATAGAAACCTTCAAATTTTGAGCCTCATTTTAAGAACGCTATACCGTGATGCTTGAGTGCTCCTTGAATTTTCCTAGGAGAAAAAATACTGTTTTCATTCGTATTTTGAAGAAGGAAAACCGTAATCACTCCCTTTGTATAAGACTAACTTGCTGTTTTTAGAGGAAAAATTTGTCTCTTTGAAGTGTACCATCTCATTAAAGTATTCTTGCTACTTCATTAACTCAGGAAGTCCAGCGGATCAAGATTAAGTTTTATAGTTTTGTTTGCAGGTACTATACTCCTCTATTATGCAGCTACTTTATGGACATAAATTACCAACCATGAGTGAATAATTCCTGTTCGTAGTAATTATTGTTGGATCTTCTCCATATTAGGAATTTCAATACTCTTGCTTTGTACACTGGGGAAGGAATGTGAATTACCAGCCGTCTAAATCCCTTCCGGATGGAGAGATACAGACAAAAAAATTCGTGCGTTTCACACACTGAGAAAGCACAAGGAAATCTAATTTTTTTAAAAGAAACAACACAAAGGCATATTAATCCAGCCTACTCTTGCGAATGAGAGATATTCAATGACTTCTCCCGTTACCTGCCAGCTGTGGTTTTCGCAGCTTTCTGGCACTAAACAAGTTTGTGAGGTGACTGCTTGCCGCTTTTAAAAATCCATTAATTATTCAGTGCTGATTTCCAGATAACTCTGGCTGTTGTGAGGGGCAGAGCAATCTTTATTTCCCATCTCTTACTCACGGTGAAGATAAATGGACTCCACAAATGTTGCACACAGATATCAAATATCGTGTCTGAATCTCGATCCAAACAAAACGATATGCAGAATACAAAGATATTTTAGGTTTTTTTCGTATCTCCCGCGTGAAAAATGCTCTCATTTTTCCAAATCAATGTATCGCAATCGGTGTGCACAACTCTGTCAGTATACATGCGTAATTAATATATTTTTATCGCTCCCTAAAAGCCATTATCATCACTTGAGCCATTTGCATTCCACTTGCTGATAAGTCTCGTCAATTTATGTTTATGCGTTGACTGAAAATCGGATATGGGCAACGTGTATCAAAAATTAGAAAACAATCAATATTGGAATGGGTTTCATAATAAGAAATAGAAATCAAACATAAGAAAATCTACCTTTATTATTTTGTGATATATATGGTGAATGTAGGTCAAATGGATTTGAGAATGCTAAACTCTATTATTAGCCGGGCGTTTTAATTAGGCTTTTGATCAATTGTAAATTTTGTTTTGCTAATGGAGGTAGTATGAAAAAGCGTAAAATTCCCTTAAGGAGCAATTTGAACGAGGAAAAGATGGATAGCATAAAATTGGACATAAGCCATATTCTTAAAACATTGTGGTCTTCATTCTTTTCAGAGGGGATGTGTGATAGTGATTAAAAATACCTTGTAAATATATTTACGAATTTGCTGGTAAATATCAGCCAAAATCTATACCAATGGATCATAATTATTCTATTGACGTTAGTACTATTAAAACGTCCTCTAAATACTTTCGTTCGAATATTTAACTTAATGAGACGTATCAAGCTTGATGTGGTGGAAATCATCCATCATAAGAAACAAGAGTAAAGGCAATTTTTCTCTTTAATTTATTTTTATTCAACCTAGGTTAGATGAACTACATCATAATCAGGCCATCATGAACCTAGGTCGAATAAAAATATATCCAAGTGAAAAATTGCCTTTAGTCTTATACATTATGATAAATATTTTACAATACTCTTGTTTATGTCCTTGGAAAATATCGTAATAAGCCATATGTAGCTTATCTGAATACATGGGACATACGCATCACCATAACTTCTGGAAAGAAAAGAACAATAATTGGACCACTATTTTGTAATTTCTCCATTCTTCGGATGCTATAGGGCCCTTATTTGGCAATAGTGCCATTGATGGGGTAAAATGAGAAGATGCTTTGCCACTTGAGCTGGGAGTTTCATGCCGATCCCTTTGCAAGGAAAGCTATCAACTCCACTCCACGCAACTAGGGACCCAATGTAGAGGGGAGTCTCGAGTTAACTAAGAAGGCAACGAGAAAGAAAATGAGGAGGAAAGGAAGAGGCACCAAGTAAGCATTCCAATTTTTTCCCCACAATTGCATGGCATTCGGTCCTTGGCATTTGTTGCTCTAATCGCTGGCAGTTCTGGCGTCCCTAGGCACCCGAATGCTGTCCCAAAATGACTAGGAATAGAGCGAGCAAAACATTTAACGACCGCTCACCAGAACATCGTTTCATCTTGCGCTTCCTCCGGCCAATAAAGAATTTTCTCCCCGAAACTCTCTCTCCCTCTCTTCTGTTCTGCTGCCCATCCCATCCCTTTCACTGTTTTTTTTGTTTACCACTCCCTTTAGTGTCGTTCCCCTTCAAGGAAGGCCCTCTTTCCCTTCCCCTAACCCTTTCATTCCCCTACCGTTCCCTTTCGGCCGTTGGAAATCGATTCTTTGCACTCGGGGGCACGGCGGGTGGCGTGGGAGGGTTAGAGACGGGAAAGTGCAAAGTTTTTCCGCCAGGGGGCGGAGAGGGCGCTTCCCTTTTTTGTGAGTTCTCGCCAGTGGCAAGGGGAAATATGCCGCTGCTTTGATGACAAGCGCAACCTTAACCCACGAGCAAGAAATCGCGATGACCAGCATACGAAATACGCTAAGGGATACGAATTAGGAATATCACGCGTTAATGACCGCATTGGTCAAAAAGTTCGTTTAAGTTTTTTCATCTTTGGCTAAATGGTTTCCTATGTGACAACTTGTGAAAAGTTAAAATGAAGTTAGTGGTAAATTTGCATGCACGTATATAGTGGTATACTTTCACTATCTTGAAGAAAAGGGGAATGTATTTTATTAATGCTATTTCGAACCCGCTCTGTCCTTCTCCCTTGGAAGTGTATAAAGCTAGAGAAAGTTTATGGCCTACATTCATCATATTGTTGTGCTCGCGTGGCATATCGATAAAATTCAGTACTTAGCTTTCATACTCATTTTCGTAAGGGCACTCAATTTTTTTTAAATCCAACACTGTGATATCTATTATATAATATCTCTTTTGAAATTACTGTGCTTACATTTTCTAAGTTTCGTATTTTGAGTGTTATTTTCCATGGTAAAATTTAATTTTTTCTAGGTGGATTTATCGATTAAGTTCTCGCCGGTGGATTGGGAAAATATGCCGCTGCTGTGATGACAAGTGCAATCTTAGCCCATGACCATTGCGATGACCAGCGAACGAAATACATTGAAGGATCCGAATTAGGAATATTACGCGTTAGTGACCGCACAGTCAAATAGTTAATTTACGTTTTTTCACCTTTGGCTAAATGGTTTCTTCACATAAAGATTTTGTATGTATTGATGAAGATTGGAATGCATTTGATTATTGCTATTTCGAACCCGCTTTGGCCTTCTCCCTTGGAGGTAGAAAAAGCCAGAACCACTTTTTTTGAGCGTCCTTACTATGATGAGTATAAAAGCTAATCACTGAAATTATTCGATATGCCACGCAAGAACAGCAAAATGACGAATGTAGGCCGTCACTCAGTTGAATGAAATTCACAGTATAAGAAGCAAGTTGTCTTCTCATCTTGATATCTAGGGATCTGGGCTCAATTCCCAGTCCATGCAAATGATGCTTCCACTGTGAGTTCCACACATTTGTGAGATCACTAGCGGGTGATTCCGTTGAAGTTACTGTGTGGCTACTACCGTGGCTCTTTGTTAATGTCCAAAGTAAACACCTTTGTGTTAAAAGTTGGGCTTTATCCCGTGAAATGTAGCGCTTATTGCTCACATACGAGTATCTCTGGTATTGCAAGCACGGTCCCTGTGAGGACAACTTGCTCCTTAAAGCCCTCATGAGATTCTTAGTGGCAGAGGACGCCTGGGTAGCTTAATTGGTTAGAGCACTCGGCGAAATTGAGGGATCTGAGTTCGATTCCCAGTCCAGGCGATTGACTTTTCCCCTGTGAATTTCATTCAATTGCGTGATCACTAGCGAGTGACTCCGTTGATGTTACTGCGCGGCTAGTACCGTGGTTCTTTGAAAATTGTGCTCGAAGCTTCTACGATTCAAATTTTCCGTGCAATTTTCCATGGTAAATTAATTTTTTTCTAGGTGGATATTATATTTTTTTATTATTATTATTCATTTCTTCCTCGTTTAGCACATATACATGAAGTAATTATTCAAAAATTTACGAACGAAGGAGACAGAGTCCCCTCAGGATAACATCCGGTTTAGGGGAAACCGACTCATCTTTTCAGAACAAAATCACATGAATAAAGAAAACAACAAATACCACTCACTGTGCTGCAAATTACTAATAAATTTTGAAAAAATTTCTGTGAATATAAAAGTATAAATAATAAAAAAATGAAAATGGAAAAAAACGTGCGAAATTCCACAGAGAAAAAATCATCCGCCTTGACTGAAATTCGAACCCTGATCCCTCGATTTCCGGCCGAGTACTTTAGCCAGTTAAGCTACCAAGGAGGCGTCCTCTTTCCCTGTGGATTTTTGTGACCTTTACCGGACTAGATGTACTCCGTAAAAGTGGAACTCCGTGGCTAGTCCCGGATAGCTTAAAATTTGGAAAAAAAAACACTATTTAACCAGATATATTGCGCATGTCGATAGTTGATTGCCTGTGAGGCATTTGTGCGAGACAGATGAAGGTCGGAGGTGCGCACGACGAGAGACTGCGCATTGTTATGGAATCAACCGTGAGAGGGAGGCCCGAGCGTTTTCGTTTTGTCCAATCAATCTTTAGCCGACCGGGACTTGGCCGCTGCCCGCTCGCGCGTCGCGGACCACTCTACTCCTCCTCGCCCCCTTCGTCGCCTCTCCTCACCTCTTCCAATTTTTTCACGAAGAATAATTACCGTGATTATTCACGTGCGGAAAGGTAACCGCACAGGAGTCCGGCGCCGTGATATATGGCCTCAGGCATCACCGCCGTAATTGGTTTGGAGCTGGCGCGAACGAAAAATATGGCACATTAGCGTAAACACACACTCACACCTACATATTCATGTGATTGTGGAGAGTGAGAAACGGCGAAATAGCGTTGGGAAATACGCTGGAAGTTTGGTCGCGACTATGGTATGTGGTCCACCTTTCTCTCAATCTTTTCCAATGCCTTCCCCCACCGGATGCGCAGTATCCAGCTCACGATGCGTCAGCGTGAGGTGGGAAAGTAACATCGAGACGCAGGCGATTTTTCAGCAGGAAGAAATCTATCTTGTATGTAAACCAATTTCTCCTAAATGCGCATTTTTTTACTAAAATGCCTGAATTTTATTGATTTGGTCTTCCATTTGGCCTTATGATAGAGTACATTGTAAAGAGACAACCGCTGTGTTCAAAGGAGACAAGACTTTAAACTAGGAAATAGTATGTGAAAACATTCGTATGGTTTGTAGCACTCTTTGGATCGGAAGCATGGACAGACCAGAAAAGATGGAAAGCCTTCAAAAACTGGTGCCTGGAGGAGGATGTCAAAGGTAAAATGGACGGACAGAATAGTAAATGATGAAATTTATCGAAATAAGGGGAGGAAATGTGGAACACTATACAGTAAAGCAGAACCACATGCATTGGATGCACCATGAGGCACAGTGGGTTTGTGAAGAACATAATTGAAGGTAAGATATAGGGAAAAATCTCCAGAGAAAGACCGAGAAACAAGTTCATTGGGAATATTAAGAGGAAAGTACTTATAAGGAACAACCAGGAAGAATGTAATCTAGCTTTTGATAGGGGAGTGTGGAGGGTTACAGTCAACAATTCTTAGGATTGAACGACCTATGATGATGAGCGTTTTATGAAAGATAACTGGAAAACGATTTTCATTGCTAATTCAGCTATTTTTATATCCTTAACATGTCCATGGATATATCTCCTTGATGAAAATGGTCACAGAAATTATTATACATAAACGAAGTGTCGATCGATGAATCTACGGAAAAATACGAAATATTACTTGGCCATTAATTAACGTCTATCTCGTAATCGGAGTCAAAATTAAATTTTTTGCCCGAAAATTAAATTTTGTTTGATTATTCTCATCAGTACGAGAAAGTATTATTCCATATGAAACTATATTGAACTATGTCGCGTGGTACTGATGTAACAAACGAATATGAGTTGTCATATCTTGATGGTATAGTCATGCTTCATTTCTTGTCTCTATATAGGATGAGTAACGCAATATTTATGCTGTAATTGAAGTTTCCGAGGGTTTGGATGGAGTTTGACTCTTCAGTTTTCTGGGGTTTGTTCCATCTGGAGGACGATATTTCGCTAGTTATCCTGCAGAAATCCTAATTAATACTTCGGAAAACTGAAGTATTGACCTACAATTTGATAATCATGGCAGTTATCGTGGTCAATTTACAATTCAATCTTTGTATTCGCTTTTCGCTGCTTTCGTCTGTAACATCCTACATTATCGTTGCCCTCGACAGCTGTTATAAGACTTCATCATTTGCACTCGGTGGTTTTTTTCCCGCAAAGACCTGTAGGTCGACAGGTTTGATATCATATGGCATCGATACGGATGCGATATCGCTCCTCTATTGTTTTCCTTACTCAGCTCGAGTCCCTTTCATCAGCCCACGCACTTGTGTCTCACTTCCCCTTCTTCGAATGCCAAGGGCGACTGCAGCCCATCATAGCAGAATAGGAGAAAAAAAAACTTCCGCGCCGCGTTGGGAAGAGGTCGTTACGGAGTAATTGGCTACCATTCTCTTCGGAAATAAATACGATTGACTTTTTGCTTTTTACTTACACGCTTTTTTGCGAAATGCGAGCTTCTATTTATGAGAAATCCTCATTTCTTGCGAGCACACGTATTTCAAGTAAATTTTTTGCCAGTGTTTCCCTCTCACTTTTCCACTTTCTCATCGCCTACGACTCGGTCTTCAGCTGCTCATTTTGCTTGGCCATATTTATTACTTTTATTATTATTAATACAAAAGTTTTTAAAAATTAAACTTGTGTTATAAAAAAACTTGTGTACGTATGCTATTGGAAATAATGATTTAATTTCGTCTTGGTGTATATTTATGCTATTTTATTACATTTTGGGTTTTTAACAGCTTTTGAAATGTTTTTAACTGATCAATGTTGTGAATTTTGTTATGAATTAATAACAGCACCTGCTGACAAGCCATAGGCAAAGCAGGACTATGCTTTTAATTAAATTGAGAATATTGAGAACAAATAAATGTTTAAAACCTTATAGTAAAAAAATTTAATGGCAAATTTGTTGGCCCTTTAGGTAGGATTTTTAGAGTACCACTTTTTGATGAGGTTGAATTTTACCTCTTTTTGATTGAGGCTTAATTTACTGTAGTTGTTGCAGGTGAAGTTAAAAGTATTCTGGCAAATGCTAGTCTGCTTTTGAAAAATTATATTCTCGGAATATCACTCTATTAGGTACGCATGTTTTTTGCTGGATGAACACCTTAGCCAATTGATCGGTCAAACAACGGTTCGTTTTCGGGGATTCAACCGGAGTCAGAAGATTGTGTATGGTCTTTGCTGTGTAATAACTCCAAAATCGCCGCCATTTCAGCAGTTCAGAGCTTAATTTTTGCATTTGTGTCAGTAAATGAGAGCAATAAGTAAGAGTGACATGACTAGAGCGCGGAAAAAAAGTCTTCAATTTTGCAAAAAAAGTCGCCTAAAAAGTCACCAATATTATTGAAAAAAGTCTCTCAAAAGTCTTAGTTATTTCCTTGAGAAAGTGGCTGAATTTAACTGAATTGATGGAGAAAAGAGCGTAGATGCAAATTCGTGGGTTTTCGAGTTATTTTATGGACTTTAAGAAAGGAGAAAACCATAATTTACAAAATATTTTTTAAATTCTGAATAACACTTCGTTTGATCAGCAATTGTGGAAGAATAATGTTGACCCCTATAATTTTTATAGCTGATATGCATGCTGAAATATATATCTTTATTTTGAAAATGGGAAATTAAAGTTAAAATACAGGTTATGGATAACAGATTTTATTTTTTAATTGCATAATATAAAATATAGGAAAAATATTTACGTACTTTCATTCACTTTGAGTTGCATTGCCTCGGCGACGCGTCATTATTTCATCAAGTAGTGACAGACAAGGTATTTTTCTATGTTTTCCATAGTGAACGTTGTGCGACGGTCGCTCAAAATAAGTTTGTACATCGAAAACGATCGCTCAACTTCACATGTTGTCATAGGAGCATACCTCAGCGTAGCCACTTACACTGAGTTTTTGGAAAATCTTAGATGTCTGCCCCTTGACCTCTCCATTGAGAATCTGAGCTGCATCACTCATCAACTCGAAGCCTTCGTCTTTACTCAAAACATTACACAATTTGGCATAAACACTTACGGCTTGTTCACCCTTTGCACATGCAAGTTTCTTCTTCACATCCATAATTGTCGACACCGAATCACTGAGGCTAAGGATGGAAGATTCGAGGTATTTGATTTTTTCAACCAAAAACCCAAAGGATGCTGAAATACATATCATTTTCAGTGGAAGTGTGCTGTCTTGTAAGAGTTCTCGAGCATTTTTCACACCTTCTGCATCATCTTCAGGGTCAATATTCTGTATAACATGAAGTAAAAAATTAAAATACAATTTTCCTCTTTAATTTAGAACGTGCAGTTGTAGTCATTTTTAACTGAGCAAAATGGCAGGAATTCTATTTCATATAATGAAATTGATTCATCAGTCACAATTATAACTACAAATAATTATTTACATTTTTAATTTTTTCGAAGTGTTGAGCATTGAACACGCAAGCTTCCAGCCATGTTCCAAATATCGTGAGGACTGGGTCCGGAGGCAATGGCAGATCACAGCAAAATGTTTTATATATTTCCACGCGCGATGGTGCTTTCAAAAATACCTACGAAAATATTAAATATTAGTTCTGCAGTAATATATTAGCAACGAAATTTTATTTTTAGTTTTAGCAAGTACCTTTTTAAAGGTAGAGACCCACTGATTTGCAGTGGGAAATCTTTTGCGAATTTCTTCACATACCCTGTGAAGAGCATGCACTTTGCAAGTGATGTGAATTTAGGGTACATTTTAGGGTAGAAAACCACCAAAACCTTGGCGGCTTTAACCACGTACGCCGCTCCATTGGTTAGGAGAAGAAGCAAATTCTCTTTAGCACTATTATCTCCAAACAAGGAAGCTGTAAAAAATTGGTGAGTACATTACGATAAATAAGGTAAAGATGCGGTAAAAACTCATCAACATAAGTTATACCGTTAATTAATTTCAGTTCTAATTTGAATATGCTCGCTTTTTCAGCAAACATTTCACCATACCAAATTAGGTATCATTACTTACTCAAGGATTCGTCAATGCAGCGAGCGACCGTTTCATTATTTACTCTTTCAAGTTCCTTGGATGCCATGAGGTAGGGCTTATTGGGCTCATCTGGTGTCAATTTTCCTACCAATATGTTGCACACATATCGACCCTTAACATCAGTTGTCTCATCAACAATGGCATATAACTTGCTTCCTTTCAGGTCATCCTTGATACTTTTCGTGATCTAAAACACAAGAATATTTTTAAAAAATGTTAAGGCAAACACTTAAAAGAGCAATAAAAATTGGCAAGGGCACATAATTGCTTTCTTCGTAAGAGTTAATACTTTTTCGTTCTTAATCTTATTCCAGTCGGATTACCACCAGGAAATAGTAAAAGTATTCCAGTAGATAATATTATTTCCGACGCAAACTATGCATGTTGAAAGGCATGTATTCAAGGTATAAGTTATATTTTAAACTTACTTATACCTTGTTATATTTTAGTGAACTATTTATGTAACACAATGATTGATACAGCTGAATATTTCTTTGAAATCGTATTAAACCAAAGTTTTTAACGCTTATATCCAAAGAGCAGGTATGTAAAAGATTTTTAGAGCATTTACTACGTAAAAGTATTTAAAAACTCATACCTTTTCGTGGAGTATCGGTAAGTAAGTTTTCCGAAGAGAACTCTCAGATGGAACTGTCCTCCTTAAATATTTTCCATAAATGATGTGAATAAAGGGTGTTTTGATTTGTGAGTAGGAATTTTCAATGCAACAAATAGTTCGCACAAGTCCAAAGCAAACTCATCGCCGGTGGATGTAAACGATAGTTGGCTCTGTCGTAAACTCTGCAAGCTCACGGTCTCCTTCAATTTCACTTGAGATAGATGCGATGAGCTGTCAATGTGCTGTTTCACATGTGACTTTTTGTCCGATGATATCTTGAAAAATAATGAGAAAGATAAATTATTATCAGAAATACTTTTAAAGTTAGTAATTCAGAATTGCTGAAAATAGGTCTTTGTATTTTTATAAATAATTATAATTAAAAACACACGTAATGTATAGTTAAAGATGTATCTAACAATATTGACTTATTCGGGAATGTCAAACAATTCTTAAGGTAATAATTATAATTATTAAAGTCGTCAGATTCAAAAGTTGTATTGATACTCACGGTTTTTTCACAAGCATTGCAGTAAATACTGTTGCTCAGTACTTGCAGATACTTGCATAGTGAAGCATACGCAGTCAGCTTGGCTCCTGAAGACGCCTGTCCTTTCACCTTGTACATTTTCTTACTTTATACCTTGGGCTGCACAAACGAGCGGACGATGGTCTTGCGACGCTTGGGGACCTCAGCAAATGACTGAAACTTTACGCGGCTTACTCGAATATAAAAGAGAATAGTGTTCATACAATGTGTATACATTCACCAGTCCTTGTTAAGCCTTCATTTTTCCTCTTCGACCGAGTGCCAAGGGCGGATTGTTTGCCTCTCTACAATGCAGGCTCATTTCGTGACCATCTACACACAACGTGAGGCATTCACCTCGTCGGAAATTCTAGATGATCTTTCATATATTTGTATCATTTTTCCACTAACCTCCTACACAAAAGCGGAGTGCTAGCATACAGTGTAGCGCTGTCGCCTTGTCAGCAGACCACCCGGGTTCAAATAAGTTGGTTCATACCGTTGGTTGGTTGGTTCCCTTTGTGAAATCTTTGGACACCCTTAGCAAAAAAAAGTGCGAGGTGGCCCAGGGAAAGGAACAATATGTGAATTTGACATGCACTTGGATAGTACGGGGTGAGCTCTACCCTCACATATTCAAACCACCTTCGGGTTGAAGCACTGCGTGTGTTTACTTCATGAACGGTGGAGTAATCGAAAGAATTCATTGCAGTTTCCGGAGCTATTAATAAAATTCCGCATTAGCAATTGCTAGTAGCTTACATTTTACGGTACATCTCTGCTCCGTGTAGTAGGTACCCTATGAAAAACAAGATGTATCCAACACACAGTTGAACAAATGTGGTCACACAAGCCAAATATTAACTTAGGCATGTGGTTTAAATAAAAAGGCCCAGAAAAGTCTCTTTTAATCAAAAAAGTCCCACCACGCCAAAAAAAAGTCCCAAAAAGTCTCTAAGAAAGTCATTAAAAACTGTTTTATTTGATGAGATTGTTGAAGATTTGTATTTAAAACCACAAAAGTCCCACTTTTACAAAAAGTCAAAAGACTTTTTTTCCGCGCTCTAGACATGACACAGTGGTATATATCAACTGAAACATTTTACTAAATGGCTTGCCTTAAACTTATTTCCTTTAATATCATCACCTAGCATGTTTTTTAAATCATTAATATTTTTCTTAAGCATTAAGCTTAACTTGTTTGAACACTTAAGTTCTATCAACTGTCAAGTACTAGGATGGGAATTACTATCAGAACGCAGGTTAAAATTTAGGTTAAACATTTTAAGTAAATTCGAAACCGATTTGTTCACAGATGACGTTAGATATATATTGAGAAACCCTGCGTATTATGCTAGGTTTGATCATATTAACAAGATTAGAGAGATAGATTGTCGTACCGATAGATTTAAAATGTCATTTTTCCTGCGTACCATAAGAGAGAACAATAGGCAGCGTAGCAAAGGGATAGGTAGGTGAAATATAGTTAGAGTAGTCTGTAGTGCATGATGCCTGTAATAACAACCAATAATCCCTTTTTTATTATGTAGATACTAACCATGTGATCCTATTATCTCGCATGCCTTCATTAAATATCATAGTTGCATGTCAATAGTGCATGTTTGGTGATCTTCACCCCCTGCCACACACCCTCGTGGTGGCTCGCAGAGTATTACGTAGACGTAGACGTATTGGGGTAGAAGATGTCTATTGACGACCGTGCCTATTATGCATTCATTTTCGCCAAATTTTATTGATATAAATGCAAGATTTTCTGTCAGTCGGTCAATATAAAATATAAGCGGGATGTTACTTATGTCGTACCGTCTTACTCAACATTTAAGAACCACATTATTTCCAGGTTATGAATTATTGATTTACGTATTATTAGACTATATGTGCCTTTCTATAAAGTGCTTGAATGAAAAGAATGAAAAAGAATGAATGGAGTTTTTTTGGCCCTGTTGGAGCGGGGTTAAGTCTTTGCCAGCCCCCTCAACCCCAGGGTCACGGTTGTGAGATCTTCTCAAACCTTGGCCTTATTTTTGCGTGTTTATCCCTCATTACTTTTTTAATTCACTTGAAAATAAAAAATTTCGTCGAAAATGGTTAATTTAATGCTACATGGTTTTCGCACTTAATAACTTAATTCCAATGTTGCCCAGATATGAATTAAAATTGCCAACATGTGGTTACAACCAAGAAAAAGTACGCCATCAGAATTTAAGTACTCTCACCAACCAGGCAGTTTTCTATCAACCGGAAATAAATGCAACAAAAACCTTTTAAATTTAGACAATAAATCATTGAGTGTTAAAATATAAATTTCAGCAATTAAGTTATCACTAGCAAAAAGTATAGACGCGATATTTATTGGACCGCTGCTTGCACCGAAACTACTAAACGTGTCTAAAAAAGCATTCTACGTCATTAATAAGGTGACTAAATACATGGAAAATGCTTTGAAACTAAAAAATTCCCAATGAGGCATAAATTAGCAAAAAAATGCGTTGGTAGTAAAGAAAACTTGGCAGGTGAAAAGTCCGGGCATTCCAGGGTTAAGCCACGTTTCCTCCCAACTACTTTAAGTATCACCTCGCCAAAGGAAGAACAACTTTTATCCGTCCAGCTTCTTTTCAGGCTTAAACTTTGTAACACACTTCCTTGAAAATCAAAATAAATATGTCAAAGTTCTTGAACTTCATTTTTGATACATTCTTAATTGTGTCAAAGTTTAGTATATCAAATAATAGGACCAATCAAAGTGAGAAAGAATGTTACCTCCCATTGATTCATATGGCAGTCATGAGATGATATAGTTTTAATTCGTGATTGGTTTGGGATGGTTACAGTTAGCCTCGGGTCAAGAGTCCGTGCCTAATTCCTCCAAAGTCAAAAATATTTAGGTACTTGGAGTCTGCACTCTCTGTTTATCTGCACAATTTTGTGAAACTTTTTACACTCTTGTTACTCTCGTTTTATACACTCGTTAGTAATATGTATAGAAAAAAGTGAGCAAAATTGTATGTTACCGATGTGGTCACTTGGCATTTTAATTCTATTTCAATAGGACACCTTACGGCACCTGACATTTATTTCAAAATGATTCTACGCCTTTGTAACAGATTTACGTGTAAGCGCGAAATAATACATTTTATTTTATTCTAATGGCTCCCAATGAATATGAAGGTTATATGCCAAATTGAATGTACGTTTTTTGTGAGCTTATTGCTTAAATTTCGTATTCAGTGCCATAAATACAAGTCGTAGCAATGCCTTAATCGAGGAGATAATTGTAATGAAATTTAAAAAAATATTATTCTTGTATCATAATTATTACATGTAAGGTTACTTGCATTGTTATAAATTGAATACTTGGGTGAAATGTGGCCCAAGAAAACAATACATGCTCCAACATCCTTGAGGATCCTGCCTCGGAGCTTGGCCATGAAATTTTCATCCCACTGAAAAAATCGTTGAAAAACATCGAAATTCCTGAAAAAGATCTTTTGCAAATGTCTTCCATACTTAAAGTTCCAAGAATTAAAACCACCATTTACCGTAATTTCCAAAGATATTAATTACAACACACGAATATTCTGCAGTGCAGTAGTTTATGTTTTCTCACCTATTTTTGTAATGCATCGAAGTGGCGCATGTTTAAATCTCATCCCGTCGATGGACTTGAGGTCAATATACTCTGAAGGTGAAACGATATGCCAGAACGACTAAAGGTCTTAGTGGACGGATGGGAGATCTCCCGGCAGGAAAGAAAGTTCAGGGAAGTGTTCTGGCCCCGGGAAAAGGACCTTCAGCACGGATTTATGGGCAGAAGGAGAATCAAGTGGGAGGGAATGGAAGGTTGGGAGAGGGGGGGGGGTGGGAGGAGCCAATGGTGTACCTCGAAGGGTTCGGACGGCCGACGGTGGCTCCGCGGCGTGTGTGCGGGATAAGGTATCGGCCCTTTCGAAGTCCAGGGATTAGAATCCCCTTAATCTCTTCCTGTCCTCCCACCGATACCTACCCTCGCCTTTTAAAACCGAAGCCCGCCCCCTTTTTCCATCCGGCCACCCTAGAGAGAGCTAGTCTCGTTTTATATTGCCCGGAGAAAAGGTGTTTTCGGAAGGGAATCTTCCCCGGGAACGGCCCCTGAGAGTGTATTTATATTCAGATGTGAATGAATCGTCGATATTGAATAAAAAGGATTCCTCCCTCTTCTTAAGGTCCTCGCCTGGTCCATTATTTTTTTAAAGGGTTAAAAGGTTGGATGGGACGGGTGCCGTGTTGGCTGTGGAGCGGAGGGACAGCAGTTCATCAGTCCAAGGATATGGTTTTCACCCTTTTCTCCACCCACGCATCATTCTAGCAGCATTGGCGCCTTTCTTGGAAAGGGTATAATGCTTCAAGGGTGTTAAGTTTTGTAGGGGATAAGGTTAAAGGCCCTCTTTATTTAGTTGCCGCTATTCTTTTGCGTTAAGTGGATTCCTTTCTCAGAGGAAATGGAGGAAGCTCGGAGTGATCTAGAGGGCCAATAGGATTGAAGGTTTGCGCCTAGAACCAGTCTTGTATTTCTCTTAGTTTATGGATCGGATATAGTAGTATTTAAGGTGAATGTAGTTTGAACAAGATATGCATGAAATGTGCGGTTTTTGGAAAGATTTTCCTAAAGGTCACTGTGGAAGTAGTATACAGGGTCATTGTTCAATTCATTGCTCCTACCAGTAATTTCAATCATCATCAATATGGTCATTGATGGTAGAAATGTGAAGGGAAAACAACAGACATAATGGCGGATGCTGATTCGTAACGGGAATTTAGAATTTTAAATTTGGGTTTAATTGAAGTTCATGCCGTACGTATACTGGAATATGTTGTTTCCACTTTTCCCTAAGTTCTAGTTTTATGTATTTTTTTATAGTAAAATGGAAAAAATCTGTTTAGGGGATGAATGAATTTAGTCATTTTACTCAAGTTATCTTAACCTACCCTTACCTAAAGAAGCATATATTTACCGGAAAAGATTTATTTCATTTTTACCGTTGATTGATCCAACAGATATATATTTCTAAGACTGGCATGTAACAAATGCTTAATTTAATGAGTTGAAAAATATAAAGTTAGTGGAATATCCGTATATAACAAAGTATTCTCCCAAAATTGAACGCTAAAAATAAATTCTGACCTTTCCAATATTCAAACGATATTCTATCCAGGTATTTCTGTCTACATCTTCGTACTTCTGACCGCAAACTGCGACTATACAACCCTTCCAGTGCTGTAAGGCGATATATTGGCTTCAGGTTCACCGACGAAAAGTGCTGCGGGCCGATACACCGGCTCATGCGTAGGCTACTTTTTACTAAATTATAACTTTGCAGTAATTACTTAAAAATATCTTGTAAATCTTAAAAACAATGTAGTGCACTAATACTCTAAAGTTTATTAAAATAAAAAATGACAAAATGATATCTTCATTTACAAATTCACGGCATTTTTTGTCAAATATGCTACATTTTACCGAAAATCTCCTTGGCAACTCTATCTAATACCGTTGAAATTGGACGCCACTAATAGGGCTAGCGTTATGCCCCTTAGTACGCCTATATTTTTCCTAATCTTAAGTGAATAAATCCAACAATAGAGCCGTTTTTCCAGCATAGAGAGACGTTATCCATAATATGTTCTAAGCGAACACCTTTACTCAAGATTTCTCTTGCGACATATCAAAGATTAGAGCTCCACAAATGCAATTTGTTAGTAACTCTGCTTTCAATTCAAAGAACACTCTGTTTTCATTTGGAATAACACTTTTTTGGGGCACAAAGAAGAAAAGAAACAATATGATACTTCATTTCTCCATCCGAATACATCGTAACGGGGATGAATATGGAAAAATTGAACTCTGGAAATCGCGAAAATCTGAAACAAAATTTTTTCTTTAATTTTCATCGCCACTCCCTCCGAGAGTGAAGAAATTGATTGCCAATGAAATATCTACGATCGTAAATTTTTACGGCAAATATTAACCGTTGGCCTATATCACGGGTTATTCTCCTAGATTTCATCCTAGTTTGTATCGAAGCGAGACTATAAGAGGAAGTCTATTTCATTGTTTTAAATGAAAGTCTACTAGTTTCCGTGATTTTAGAGGAATAGTCAAGTGTGAGCGCCCTTGGGATTTTTTTAAATGGATTGTTACGGAATTTTTTTCCGTTCTCCTTTTATCGCCGCCATTCATTCGATTTTCTATTGCTCGCCGGAGAGAGTGGTAAAAGAAAGAAAACTGCCCTGGATTAAAAAAAAAAAGACTGTCGCTCCTTCTCTCGGGGAAAATAGGGTTTGACATGCAAGTGAAAGCAAATTTATCCGCGCTTTGAGCCCATAACGGAGTTTTCGTTATCACATCGACTGAGTGAGAGGGATATAAAGGGCTTGGTCCCGCCCCTCGAGAAACATTACCGAAAGATAGATTAGCTGTGATAGCAGCTCAGCCCTTCTGTTCTTTTTTTTTGACAGTTACGCTCTCTTTTGAAGACACTTTTGCAGTCTGATTGAGCATACGGGTCTCTGTCTCTCTCTCTCCTTCTATCTCTCTCTCTCTCTCTCTCATGCTTCTGTATTTAGTTTTGATTCATGCTTCCTAAGTGAACGATGTACGAAAAAAATATTTATTGATTCCACTTTTATTTCTCCATTTGTGAGTCGCTAATCAGCATCTTTGAGATAAATCCGTGGGATTGTTTTCAAACTTGTTCTTTGGGCATATCTTGAACTTTAGTCTACCGCCAGGAACTTCGAGTCGATATTTCAACGTTGCCAAGCTTTTTCCTGATCTTCTCTTATTTCTGTTTGTCCATTAGATAAAGATAATTATTATTCTAATTATCTCTCGGTAATGTGAAATGAAAGCTGTAGCGTAGTTAATCCACGTAAACTCGCAATGAAACTTCATTTATCACAAAAAGTTAATTCACAACATTAAGCAAGTTTCATCAAGTTTCGCCTGACACAACCACTATGTCTGATGTCTTATGTCTGATGCCTTTATACACTTTATCTCCCATGCTCACAATTATTTTGCAAAATATAGCTGGCAGAGCAGTTTATTTAAAAATATATTTTTACAATCCCATCAAAGAAAAACCATCTTGTGTATAATCACAGTATTTGATTATATTGAACAACGTCAGGCGCGATATGGTGGTTCAGCATGTTAAAATGACTGACAGTTGAATGAATGTCCACCTAATACAACTTCGAACAGCACGCGTTTCAACTAAAAAGCTGTTATTGTCAGAACATTATCCGCCGCTTATATTAAATTATTATAGCTCTTGTAACTGATACTGGCTGCTTGACAAACAAACACGTATTGACGAAGGTATGATAAATCAGACACAACTTAATCATTCAATTTTTCAATCGGTCATATTATTTGGTCTCGTGTATGTGAGTCTTGTGGGAGTCATTACACCTAGGTAGAATTTAACTCTCTGTACTCAAATATATAATTGATACAAAACGTTTCAAAGATCACCTTTCAAAGAGTAGCTTGTGTTTTTCTTTTGAAAGTCGAAAAGACTTACTTCCCCAAACTCATATTGTACCAGTCACAAAATGATTCCTGATGTTTTTAGAAATTGAAAAGGAGATATTTATCTAATGATAGCATAGTTGAATGCGGAACCATATCTTCCGATGAATATACATATTCAACCCTTGGTTTAATCAGATCAATATCCTCATTATGATCAACAGCATGCGCACGTTACTCTAGTCAGCAGTAATGGAGGTGCTTGGTGTGATGAAATACCGCAGTAGAGACAGTTTTACCAGTCGGGAAATAATGGGACATGAAAGTAGATGGGAAAAAAACGCCAAATTTATTCCGTTCCCCGTGTATGATGGGTATTATTATCGATTACACTTTACTTGTTATTGATATTTAAATTTACTCGGTAAATATTCTTACCACTTGTTGTACTATTCGTTTTTAGTAACTAACTATACTTTGAATAAATACCATTTGAGCTTTTATTATTATACTTACTTGCGATTATTATATATATTATTATACTTACTGATTTAAAGAGACGAATCTCAAAACGCTGTGAAATGGCCTGAGTATTAGCTAGTAACAACTGCAGTATAGGGAAAAGGCATGTATGCATTTTGATGAGTACGATAACTAACTGGCAACTGGGAGATTAGGATTCGAGTCCCAGCGAGATAAGTGATTTTATCATAGTGTAATCAATCCATTTGGTACACTTCCAAAAGAGAGATAGAAATCGGGTGATGAGAGTTGGTTATGTGGAATTGACTGTTTATAATAGTTCTCTGATCGTTTCAAAGACAGATTTTATATATTGTTCACATATTATCCTCCGTCTGTTGTGTTTTGGGAAATATTTTTATGCATTTATTTAGTAGTTTGTTTGAAACTATGATAATTGATGAGCCAATTTCACATAATATGCATAATAAAGCAGAAAATAATTGACCATATGAATTTTTAAAAGATTTTCAATTTATTATAATTACGCTTAATATAATGTGGGGGATTTGAGATAAAAATTTGTGAGAAAAATAAGTTTTTGCTGATTTTGCCGAAGCAGATATATTATACCAGTTACCGATTGATATTTCCGGTCTTATTATACTTTTTATACAGCCCAAGTATCTTGAATGTCATTTAACTTTTTCTCAAGTCTTCAAACGACTGGAAGTGTTGGTTTTGCTGTTGGATTTAGTGGAATTGAGCTGTCGAAACTAAATTCTTGAGTCGGGGCTAATGTGATCATTTCTTCTCGGGCCGGGATCCATCCGGGGGTTACAAGACCATGTATCCGCACTCAAGAAACATTCTCCTTCCTTCGGCACTCCACTCGTGAGGGGAAAGTTGTGTAGTCCTTCACGCACCAACTTGTGCCCGCAAAAACACGAAAGCACACCCTTCGTAGAGATACTCTCTACCAGTTTCTCTCTTGTCACTTTCACGAGTAAAAGGGGTCTGGTTTGGACGATCGTTCCTAACACCCGCTTAATTGACATTCGCCAAATCAAGAAAAGGTTTTTCCTCAATACTCCTCCAAATAGGTGTGATTGATGACGTGGAGGAGGAGGAAATAAAACGGCAATGTGTTTACGAAAATAATTTGCTCTTTTTATTATATATATCCATTAATTATGGTAAATCTGTGGGAAAGAGTTGGCGTGTTTTAGATCCTCGTAGGATACCAAAAACCTCTACCTTACACAATATCTATTTGCAAGTAATTAATCATTAAAATTTTTCTCTTTACTGAGGGATAATTATCATTGACGAATGAACTTTTTACGTTGAGTAAATAAATTTAAGTAGACAAATATCTTTACTCAATGATGTTCTGAGATTTATATGTTAAATAGAATAAATTAATAACTAGATAATGAATTACTCTCGATCTGGTAGAAACGTCGTCAATAGATATCAGTACATAGCTATTTTTATCCAAAGAATAACAATGTATCACATAGATGAATGGTTGAATGGAAAATTCATGTTGATAATCTGAAATATTCTAAATCTAATATTTCTGTAAACTTTTGAAGTATAGGGATTCCCAAATTTTACTCTAGTAGTGAATGAATATGAAATGAATATGATATATGGAGGAAGATTTTAGAAGTACTTTCACGATCTATTTGGCTTCAAGAATAATTGGCTCTTACCTCTATAGCCTTGAACCCACCTTCCGGTTTTGGATCCACTGAGAATCCACAATGTACCCTGAGAATGGTGTAGGGAGAAAGATCGGATCAGATAAGTTGAAACACTTTCAATTACTAACCCTGATACCTAGTAACAAAGCCCCGAAGCAAAATGAATCCAAGCCGATTGCACCCGTGGTAAGCTGTTAAAGTTTTACGGTTGAGTGAGATGTAATTACACTCGTGGCGCTCTCAAAGCGTGAACGTACCAAATAGTACATTCTATACACTGCCACCTATCAAACCATAAGTAGGCTGAATCTGATAAGAATGTATTGTTTACTGACAGTTTAAGATTCACTCATATATTATAGTTAGTATCAAAGAGTTCACTCTATGCACTGCTACCTACCGACACCGTTGATTTTATTGATTGCTGTCAATTTTTAAAAGCTTAAGGATTATGGTTTCCGTCTCCATAACAAGTATACTGAATTTGATTAGATCATAATGCTAATAGAGAATGGAAGATTCACTCAGTTATTATGGAGTGTATCAATCAAAATCCGTGCCATCTATGATATTGTATATATTTTGTAATGTAGTCCACAAACAATGATATTCATTAGTGTACTTTTCTCGGGCTCGCCACCGGGTAAGATAGTTATAGGCAGCCGACGTTTCGGGTTCCGACTCGTTACCCATTCTCAAGGCTAATGGGTTACGAGTCGGAACCCGAAACGTCGGCTGCCTATAACTATCTTACCCGGTGGCGAGCCCGAGAAAAGTACACTAATTTAATTCGCCGGGAAAGTGTTAAATCATACATAATGATATTCATTTCTTTAAATACAAAGACAGTGACCATACACAGATGAATTTGCTAATTATCTAAAATCACTCTTATTTTTGGACGTAACTTTGCTGGAGTCTCCCGAATCGGAAAAGAAATTTATTTAGAGATTTTTATAACTAATCATTCCTCTTTTTCCATTGATTTATTTTTTTCCATTCAGGATCGTTCCATCGACCTTTTAATTCAGAACCACTTTTAAAATATCGAGGGTGGCTTAAGAACAATAAAATTATAATATCTTGCCGACGTTTCGGAGTGTAATGCACCCCATCACCAGGGCTATACAGAAAAGAATACACAAAGGTACAACAACCGTCAATTAATCAAATGGTCACTTCAATTATTAAATTACATCACTTACAATACAAAATTTCAGTATAAAAATTACCTTGCAAAAATTATGTTGCTACCAAATATTGAAATTTTATATTGTAATTGATGAGTAAGTGATCCATAAGTTAATCGACGGTTGTTGTACCTTTTATAGCGAATTTTTATAGCCCTAAGAATAGGGTGTATTTCACTCCAAAAAGTGGGTAAGTATTTATAGTTTCATTTTTCCTAACCTAGCCCCGATATTTTAAAATTGTTTCAGTTTTTTAAACAGAGTTATGCAATCCTTTGGTGATGAATCTGCAGAATAGAAGAATTTTCGTGCAAAACTCAGGGATGAATTTTTGGCCTGCATATAGAGGAAGTTGACGGACAGTCAATTTATCGACGTGACGACATAGCTTAAAGGTGCACAAAGTCTACTGGAAATGGAGGTAAAAAAAAGGGTAGAGTAGAATGAAGTAGGGCATCATTTTCAACCTGGAGACGTGAAAATGATCCCGATGGATATCGACCGCACCCATCGTTCAAAAAAGAAATGAACAAGCATCCCGCTCTGCACTTTGGACTTCTTATCGTGCCGAACGACCGTTAAAGTGCAGCGAACCCTAGTTGAACTTTTGGGGAAGCAATTAGAAATGTTAGGAACTGAGAGAGAGAGAGAGAGAGAGAGAGAGAGAGAGAGAGAGAGAGAGAGAGAGAGAGAGAGAGAGAGAGAGAGGGCTGGGTGGAAAGACACGCTGCGTGCAAATTTGCCACACCCACCTTTTCTGACTCTTCGGCCCGGTTCGCTTATCTGACAGCACCCTCCTACCTTGCTCTCTTTCTCCCGCCGGCCACGGCATAAACCCTTAAACCTTTCCAGGCTAAACCCCGGCAAGCCCACTCACTCACCACCGCCCCTCTCTCTTAAATTCCCTAATAAGCCTCAAACCGTCCGCCCACATAAAGCAGCACCTCTCTTGGGCTCACTGCGCCACACTGGTAGAGATACTAATCGACCTCATCTTTTGTAGGGTTAAAAGTCATTAAAATAATTCACGAGAACAAATTCAAAGTTTAATAAACAATCAGGCAAAATAAACTCCCTCTTTTCGATTAATTAAAAAAATGATTGTGGGTTTTGTATAAGTCAAGCGCGAAGACTAGTAATTACTCTTATTATTTTCCGTAGTACCTACTATTAATTTTCTTGCGAAAAGGCAAATATTTTCATTTTAAAAAAATTCCTCAGTGAGATATCTCAGAGATTAATTTCTTGTTCTCACTGTATCACCTATTACATTCCATTGCGTCATGTTGTCGAGCATATTCGGTTAATCCGGTGAATATCAGCTTTCCTTTCACTTCCGGCACGAAAGTAGAATGCTTAAAATAATTCGGAAAATGCTGCTTGGACAGGGGTAGCAAATAATCTAGCCCAGACGTGCTGACCTATCTGCTTGTGAGTGCTGTGCAATTTTACTGCAACTATGATGTAGCTAAATAAAATCTATGAAAACCACAGTTCTCAAGAGTCCTAGTAGAAGTAATATGAAGATATTGCGCAAAACAGGCTGTAATTTATTAGCGATCATCAAGCTTAGCCATTGTGAAACTATTTTTTTTCTATGCCTAAAACTGTTTTGAATATATTTTTTGTTCCAATTCAATGGCAATTTCATAAAATCTAACGTTTATTTATATATATTTCAATTGTATTTTCAAATTATGGAAGATGCAACTTTTTGGAAGTAAAATTTTGGCTCGTAATATTTTTAATAGTTTGCCAAAAATCATTACGTTTCTATCATATCCAATTTCCTTCCCAAGGAAATACAAAAGGTAATCCCGAGATATTTCAGGAGGAAATTACCTTGAGTGTGGTGTAAACATGCTGAGTTTAAAGTGAATTGCTTCCCCGCACGGCAGTGGAGTATGATGAAAATTACTCTCATAAAAGTGACACCATTAATTTGAGTAGCACATCTCCAAATTAGCATGAAAATAGTGGTATGCAGTGGTGGTTCTGCCTTCACCTCTTGAATGCCATAGTCCTTCTCGCGTCCAAATTACTTTCCCAGACCTCTTCCATTCCTCTTTCCTAAATTAGCGAATGTTTTCCGAGGGCGGTCATGTGTGCTGGCTGATTTTTCGCCTCCTTGGGTCTCTGTCCGCTTGAACGAAATATTTTAAGGGCAAAGGGCACAAAATGTATGGACGGCTCCTCGTGCCGCACGGCTCAGATTTTGGACTCGGTACGGCCAGCGATTCTTGTGGGCGGGAATCTCGCACGGGCGATTCATATTTGGCAAATTGACTTCTTAACGTGAGTGCGATTTTGAAATTATACTGACATTGTTGTGCCAGGATGCAAACTGTTCAAACAAACGCAGAATTTTCATGTTGACCCACGTAGATACTATGACTTCTTAAATTAATTCACGCATTAAATAAATGTGGTGTTCATCCATCTTGCGTAGAACCATCAGGAGTGCATAAGTAATGGAGTGCTTGAATGGATGAAATTATCACCATATACTGAACGTTGTATAACTGTGAAAAAGTGATATTCATGAACAAAATCTACTTTTCCATTTGTGTAAATTTCTCGGGTTGTAAAATCATACTTTTCCATTGTTTCCAAAATAAGTGCTCATTTCTGACGCCTGATGACTAATTGAGTGAAGAAGTATACTTTAGCTAAATTCATCTTGAAAAACTATTGTGATTCTTTTGCTTGTTGTCATATCAATCAAATATCTTTCCCATAATTATCTATGTAATCTAATAACTGATTGAGATTCAATATCTGTTCAATGATGAATAAAAAATGATTGTCTGAAGAAATTACAACTTGGCTGTTCAGCTTCAGACGCTCCTACTATGAAGGATTTCCACGAAGTCACGCCCGCTACCATTACTTATAAAAAAATGATTGCTAAAATTTCAAGTCATATTTCAGGTTTTTACCCCGAGTGCCGAAAAACCCAAGAAATGTTAAAGTTGTATTCCATATTCTTTAATAATATACAGAACTTCATGTACTGAATAAAAGCATTAATATTTGTAGAGCATGAAGATTATCCCAAAGTGTTGAGACACCAGTTACTTACAATGACTTACATTGACGGACTAAGACGGAGAGTTCCTAGTTACTGTGTTCCCTGTTTCCTCATGTGTACAGCGGAGATCGCCGGCTCCATTGTATTTTTGAACGTTGTTCCTTGTCGGGCACACGGAAAAGAGTATATCATAAGAAATGCCATGTAGGGGTCATGGTGAAGTTAAGAGACAAGGCTGGCGAATTGACGCGTTGAATGTACACTCATCTTGGGAAAGGGAAGCTGTTTGCTAGGGAAAGACTCCAGTGACGTAGTCAAAGAAGGTTCTGAAATCTTTTGCCTTGATAAAAAGGGGCACTCGTAATGCTCAGAGACATGAAGATATATTACATCTTGTGTAACAATTTATTTTGCACTGATAACATATCTTTCCGCACCTTGGACATGAAGAATTAGAAAACTTTTCATTTTGACGAAAATACCATTATATTTTTTGTTGCTTCCAAATATTGATCGTTACCAACGTTTTGACTCTCAGGAAAATTCTCAATTACTTTGTGGTATTGCAAGGCAAGATGTAGCTTCTAACTTTTGGTGGACTTTGTAACCCTTAATATAATGATATCGCATGGCGTAGTGTGTATATTGAATTAAAACTGACTAGATATTGTCCGATGCAGATTGGGTATTTAATATTTTACATTGTCTGCTACATCCTAATGAGCATATCCACCGCTATCATATCATGCCTCCGTACGCTTATTATAATATTGCACAATGCACAGCCTTTTGGACGAGACAGTATAGTGTCACTGCCCCGGAAGTTTACAGGCGTAGTACTGATCGACGAAGGAGATGTTGGGTCACGCCGGGGAAAAGATTTTGATGGAACTTGTTCGTGAGAACCGGAAGGTGGGGTAAGGTCGAAGAGATGAAGTTAGGAACAGAATATTCAAATGCAAATGAAGCGAGTGTCATCAGTGGAAATAGAACAGAATATCTAGAGCCTGTATTTTACCTCCAAAAGGAAATTTTCCTTTTAGCGTATGGCCAGGAAGTTAATGGCGGTGCCTTTTTCAGGGCGTTCCCTCTATGATGGGGCGATTGCAAGGGCTAGAGAGTGTGAAGGCGGTTTGCGCCGGAAGATATTACCGGGCGACCTGGAAGAGGAAGAAAAGGAACGAGGGGACTTTTAATGCGTGTTAAACGGCGCTGCAAATGTCATCTAGTGGTCGGGATGGTTACTCCCGTAATGGACCTCCAAGTTCCCATGAACTGGGCTGGAATGAAGTAATTTTTGCAGCGGATGACTTAAAAATGGCTAAAAAAACACCTTTTTCACCAGAAACCTCCCAAGTACGTCCATATCCCTCCTTTGCAATGCCAAGAAAAACTAAAATATTCCAACAACTGCTATTCCTTAGAGAATTTTTTAATATTTCATTTTATCTGATTTTGATGCATTTTGGAAATCAGATTTACTTTCAACCTTAAAAATTATAAACTAATTATATTTTGCATGTGCGCTGATACATATGTGCCGATGGATATACATTACTTTACGTCATATTTAATGTTGTCATTGCAAAATTAGTCCAAGTAACGAGGTAAAATGTTAAAAAAAACAAGATGAAACTGTTACCAACTCCGTATCTCGACAAGAACATTTAAATCCCTTAATTTGTTATCTAGATTTTCTGGGAAATTTTCAAAAATATTTTTCACGCATGAATAACCCATAACACATCCCATGTAATATATATTATATATTCAAATAATGAATATACATATATTTAAGTAATATTTTAAGTAATACTTAAGGAGGTTACCTTACCTCAAACCGAAATTAGGTAGAAAGGCATCTCCAACGATTAACCCTGTTGCATTCAGTGTTTTTTCACTTAAATAAGAAAACCGGGGGATAACTTTGGAAAATAATAAATTAAATCTACGCTTGTTATAAATTATCAAGATGAATAAATTATTGTGGTAAACCAAACTCTATGTCTTCCACAGTTTTATTATTATGAGAACAACCGGTTTCGACAGTTACGCCATCATCAATTACATTTGATGTACTACAATATCGACCATCCATCGAGTAAAACCTTCAAGTTTTTAATCTATGAATATGTTTTTTTTCTTTCTGAAGTCGTCTCTTTCTTTAAGCAAAAAGATTTTCCGTGGCATAGTAAGTTGGTCTGAATATTATGAAACTGCGTAAATGCTACTTAATGCTAGTAAAGAAATGCATTAAATCATTTTTCCAATAAAAATAATTACATTTGCCGTGGTACATATTCACGAATTCCGAATGGTGTGGATACATGTTGCAAATTCAAAAATTGATATTTTCACCTGAACTTGTACTTAATATTATTTATGGCGCGCAAGCAATCACTCTCCCTATCGGAGAGATTAAAATAGAAGATCTTCTGCCAGTTTATTTTTTTCCCTTCCGCCCTCGATCTGGAGCCATCCACGAGGGTTCGTGTCAAGAGCCAATGTCCTCGAGCCTTGCTCTCCCGCTTTTTCGCTCGAATATGCATCGGCGGCCGGTCGTCGACTTGACTGATGCCGAAAGGGGGCCATTCTCCCGTTTCATTTTTTTATTTACTCGCCTCCTCCTCCTCGTCACAGAGGGCGTCCTTGGTTCGTTCGCTCCCTTGAAATGGAGGCCCATCTCGACTCTCCCATTGGTCACTTTGATGCATCGCCGTGCACAAATCATTCGGGCCCCGAGCATTTTCGTGTGTAGCTCGCTCGGGTGTGTACGTGCATCCGGTCCCCAACGCCCACCGCGAAACAAATTGGCATCGCGATGTTTTTCCCGGCATTTTCAATAATGAATGTTGCGCCAAAAGACTATGGGAGGCGGTGGGGGGGGGGCGAGGAGGTGGAGTGAAGGAAGGAAGGAATTTGAGGCATGTTTGATTGCGTACTCGGCGAAAAAGCGTGGTTTTGAAATATAGGGAGTCCATCGGAGACTTTCATCAAATCGACGCTGACGAGTGATTGCAGTTCGAATAATGTCCACAGGCCTCATAAATTTCCTTTTTGCCAGAACTCCCTGCCCCCCCCCTCCTTCCACCCTTGAATACTAAAGCGATTTTTCTTTTATTCTAAAAATTTTCAAGGCTAGTAATAAAATGTGTTTTTTACCATTGGAAGTATATTAGCTATTAATCACTGAAAAGTCATTTTTCTACTTTATTGTGGATTTGATGTTTTTCCTAAGTAACCCATTATTTGAGAAATTCTTCTTTTTTGTCCTCTTTGTCATTTTAGTTCTTAAACTCTACAACTGAGGAGTTTTCGTTTCATAAATGGGCCTTGACATCCAGTCTCCCGGACCTATTTGCTTGAATAAAAGTTACCTCTCTTTTCAACTAATATGTTTGTTGGCGTTTTACACGGAGAAGTACCACAATGGTGGAAGTCATGGGGATGGCATGGCGTTTGCACTTGAGTATTGGATATTATTTGTTAATATGGCCATGTTGAGTAATGATAGTAAATATTCTAGCGGGATGGGATCATTGTTTTTGCTGAATACTATGTGAAAGAAAATTTGGAAGTAATAGTTTGTAAAAACTTGACCACTTTCATAAAATTTATTTATCTTTTGTACAAGTATGTTAGGTTAATCAAAATACCATCGTCTAGGAGCATTTAAATGTAACCAGTTGTATGTAAAGTGGTAATTTTGTGGGAAGCACTAGTTTTTATGTGTCGAATATAAACTAAAATATGAAGTATTTAGCCTCCGTATTGTAGCTCTACTGTAATATTTAATGTATAATGGTACTGTTTAATGTTTACTGTATAATGTTCTTGCAGGGGTAAGAGGAGAGATATTTACAATAGTTTTATCTTTTTCCTTAGTATATTGAGGCATTGCAATATTTTCGAAGTGAAAGTTAGGACTTTTGTTTGGTAACATCAATAAGTAAAAGTTTCATTAACCATTGACATAACTACACTTGCTGTGACGAGATGATGTCACTATTGTTCACATGAACTATCACTTCTATTTATAGATTTTTTTCGATATTGTTTCACTATGCGTTGTCTCCACTTACCTCCCTACCTTCTCACGTACAATCAAACAGTGGGGTGAACGTTGTCCGAGCTTTTCTTTATTTTATGCCTTTAAAACGTGCCGTTGTTGAGGATTCCCAAAACATTCGACTCGCCACTGATGCTGCCCCTGTATTCCACAGTAGGACAGGGGTGGCAAGAAGAAAACGCCCCCTTTCCCGCAAACTAGACTCCATCAGGCGGCACTGGGCTATAAATTTCATGCCGGCAACTCCCATGGACCGAATAAAACTGGAGTCAGGTCGGCCGATGTGTCCCTGGCGTTCCTTCTCCCTCGGGTGCAGGGCCCACATCTATCCGCACTCTTCCTCCTCTCTGCACCCTCACTCACTCCCTTGGATGTGTACCTGGGATGCGGTGTCTTGCCTGCAGCGAGTCAAATTCGTGCTCATGAGTGGTCAACGACCTACTTTTAAAAAATCTTACGTTCCAGGCTTATTACTCTTTCCATTTGCGTTTATTTCTTAACTATCATTTTCTACGAGATGTATATATCCATTGTTGGCATTTCAAAGTGCGGTATGTGATTTTAAAATACTCCTCGAAAATAGAATCTCTATCTTGAATTCACACAGAATTTTCAAGAATGGGAAAGAGATAAAATTTATTTTGTGGTGGACTCGGAATTTACTGTGGTAAAGTACTGCATACTAACCGACTTTAAAAAAAACATCAAGCATTCGGTATTTTCCAT
Source organism: Ceriagrion tenellum (assembly GCA_963169105.1). Taxonomy (NCBI): domain Eukaryota; kingdom Metazoa; phylum Arthropoda; class Insecta; order Odonata; family Coenagrionidae; genus Ceriagrion; species Ceriagrion tenellum. Next base: position 54,812,567 of record OY720643.1, on the reverse strand, counting down.
ATAATTTACGAAATGAAGGGATAATTTGATGAAGGGAGCTAAATGATCTGATGGTCACTAAAAAAATTCACTCAAAGCAATATAATGCACTACCTGTAGTTGATGATGTTTTGGCGTAAGTGAAAGTTAGGTTTGGCATCAGTGAGTTTTGAATTTAACTTACGCTGTCAGGTGGAATATAGAAATTCTACAAAAGAGGAGTTAAAAATGGCTCGGTGACTTGTTAACATACCTGACTGTTCACCCAGAAATCTTGTTTCGTATTCCAAAAATTAAATCAAATTGTTGTCGCTGGAGTCTGAGGAGCACCTTTTATTTATTGGACCATGGGATGGAGTTCCTCTACGGTCAAAATTATACCTTTCACAATACTGCTTTTTGTGTTTCTATTGCTTATTGCTACTATCAATAAAAAGGTGCTAATTCGTTAGTGGAATATAAACATCAGATATATCTAGGGAGTTTTGCGACGGACAAATAAATTTTTCAACTCAATTAAAGTTTAATCCTATTCCTATTTAACGATTATTTAGTCGGACATAGTTTATTGATCTGCATTTTTATCATGCTCTAGATCAGTATTCAGCAAGCTTCTATCTCAGGAATCCATGCAATCAATCATAATCTTCAACCAGAGAACTCATGAGAAAGTGAAAATTTACCATGCATTAATATTTATTTGCATAAATGGCACCAAACTGCCAAGCACTTTCCTATGAATTTTTAAATGCATTTTTATCATGCTCTATATCAATATTCAGCAAGCTTCTATCTCAGGAATCCATGCAATCAATCATAATCTTCAACCAGAGAACTCATAAGAAAGTAAAAATTAACCCTTTGTCCGGTTGTCGCCATACTGGGAATCAAGGCTATGCATATAGCGTCCATTGGATTGAGTGAGGAGGAAAAATATTTCAAAACAAAATGAAGATAGAAAATAATCAATTTGACGCCCTGGAAGAAGAGGCATTTAAGTATGTTTTTCATTCTGATGCAGCGGCAAAGTTGTGCTGAAAATCCCCTAGCTTCAGTTGTTAAAACTGTAGTGCTGAGTGCAATACTGTAGGTTTGCCACTCCATTTCTTCCTTATAAAGGCAAGATGAGCAAAAAGTGGCGAAGGCAGCAGACGTTCTCTCGCTGTGCAGTGGCGTTTCTTAAGCGTTTCGAGCTGGAGAAAAGAGGATTCCTTTAGAGAATTCCAATATCAATTATTCATGGCTGTCCTCCCAAATAAGAGAAGGATGTTTTGGGTTCGGAAGATTTGCATAAATGGCACCAAACTGCCAAGCACTTTCCTCTTTAAAGCTGTCTCGTATTGGCGGGAGGCCAGGAACCCCCCTCGCAATTGGGACGAGAGGTCGGGGGAGCGGGGGAAGGGGAGACACCCGGGGTCTCCTAGCCTACCCTCAATTCCACGCCGACTCCACTAAAGCCTATAATTGAAATTCATTTCCTTCTCGCGGGCAGATGGAAGTTTTTGCAAACTGCAGTTCCGCGTCTGCCTTGCAGCAATATTTATAATGGATTCCGGGTCGCCCTGTTCTTTTTGCGGTCTATTTTATTTTTTGAACTGTCGGAAATCCGTGGAAAATAAGTAAGAGATATGATCAAATAATGGCTAAATGGCACGAATGGCACGATAGCTAGACGGTTGAGGGTAGGCATACTTTAAGAATTCACTTAAGGGCCATATTGATTGGAACTTTTCGGCAGACTGTGTACTGCAAGCAGTTGGATCATCGGAAATATTTCAGCGATAGAAGTAATTATTTCTTGTCAGTATTAATATATCTCTCAGAAAATCACTATTTTAATTGTTTCTCTGCCATTTGGCCCTCCTTTATTTAGGTTAATGAAATAGTTTTGAAAGACAAGGGTCGTTTGAATTTCCTCATCCAGACAGAACGTACGTTAAAGACGCTGTTATGATTACTATGTCTTGCTTACACCGGTAATTAATGAAAAAAGGTTTAATTATCCCATAAAATTCAAAGTAGTTATCTGGAAAGTTTTTCGGTTGTACATGACCAGATGGATCCTGAGTACTTAAGCCATGCCCAAGTGGTAGCCTTTACCGTCCGAGTAAGAATAAAAACTTTCACAAAGACTAGTGTCAGTTTTTAATGATTAACCTATCACTAAAATGTGTTCAAGTTCTTTTATAAAATGCTAAAAAAATCCATAGACATGATATATCGGAATCAATGTATCTCTGTAGAATAAACACCACTTTCAACATCTATAAACAAACTGCGGCCATCAGTTATGCCTATCGATGCGAAATATAATTTATAGCGTAGGATCCTTTCATTACTCAGAGAAATTCTTGAAACCGTGAGAAGTGGGAAACATTTGAGTTAGTATTCCATCGCAATGAACATTTATCATTGAATTGAAATAGTAAAGAGCTTGAGGCGCCCAGAAGCTAGAGGTCTCGAATTAATCTTGTTTTCCGGATAAGTAATATTCGGGAAGTCAATTTGAAGACTTGATAGATTTTCTAAATACCTATTCGGCATATAATGTGGGGGGATGCAATCCAGGAATTCCACAGAGATACCTCTAATGGATATTTTTATAATTGGTAGATATGAGAAGCGTTTGATATCTCTTTCATCTTTCTTTCTTTGTGTTGGCAAGACATGGCATTAAATTTTGCCCGAATAATAAAGTAACCTCATTTATGGCGGAACCGGCTAGAATTGAAAATTTTTGAATGATTTATTTGTGATGATCTGTTGATAAAGGTTGAATTTGTCGTAGAAAGGGCATCAGCAACACTTATAAGGCCAATTAGCTTAACTTCCTAACGCGATTTTTTTTCTCTGCTCCAAATGCATCAAACTTTCTTCACCATATTCATGGTTCTCATTCTCATTCTATTCGATACCACTTACCCAACGTCCTTTTTATTCATTACGGCTACTCCGCATGTCCTTTCGTATCTCACCTTACATATTTCTCCAATCTACGCAGTGTATGCTCCTCCTTATATTCTCTTTCTGCTGTTTCCTTTCTTACATATTATGCTGCGCACCTCCTCATTTGTTTGTCAACCTATCCATCGCGTTATGCTTCTCCTCTTCCTAGCTGATTGCGTTCGAAATATTCTCAATAGATCGTATTAGTAAATTAGTTGTAGATCCAACCATCTACTAAATCCTGCAGACACATTCTTTAGTTAACCAAACCATAATGATTTAACCAAATAAAATAATAAAATACAGAGAAAATCAGCACGCTTCGTTACAAACTGCTACGAGGGACAATATAGTGTTTCACAAATTGTTTGAGGGATTAAGGTGGGAATCCTAGAAAATCGAATGCTACATGATAGGCTTAGCTTGCTTGAGAAATTTAGGACTGGAATGTTTCAGAGCGACACAGAGAATCATGTAATGACACCTCACCACATCTTTAGCTGTGACAGAAGCAATAAAATTAGATATATTTATTGCCGAACGGATAGGTACAAAAACTCGTTCTTTCCGCGCGCGATAAGCGATCACTATAAAAACCGAGCTCCACTAAACACACTCCCATGATACACGTCACCATTTCACCTCCAAAACCTTATCACTTACATTTATACACGGCTGGTGGCCTAAAATCCCTGCCACACGCCCATGCGACGGCTCGCAGGGTAGTGTGTAGATGTATATGATTTTATTTTGCGTTACATGAGAAAACATATAAATATCGCAACTGATTTAAATTACCGATTTTGATTGGTGGAGGCATTTGTATTTTTCCCGTCAATGAAATCCTGAAAATGGCAGAAAATTTAACATGCGTACTCCAGCCCAACCCGAGCCCGATCTGATTACCACACTATAAAAGTACGACACATCGACAGTCGACATGAAATGCCCTCATGACGATGAAAATGTCTTTCATCGAAACCTCGGTTCAGATAAAGATAGAGAATCCATCCCGGACGGAAACCCGAGAAGAATTTTTCATCTTCTATTTCAATTATTCACCGGGAGCAAATCTAATCCTGAATAATGGCGAGGTTAACGGCCCATCCATTGACGGCCGTAACTAAGGAAACCTAATGGATAGTCGGCGAAATGTCATCCAGAGAAAAGAAAAACGAGGCAGAGAACCCAAAAAATCATGACTCAGTGCCTCCAGAAACCATCAAAGCTTCGTTTCGTCAAAAATTATAGAATACTTTGGAGTTAGAGAGACAACCAATCAGTAAACGTACAAAGCCATTTGGAGAATGAAATCACGTGACCGTAAAATCCATGATTTCTCAGTCTTAGTTTGAATCATGCAGTCGTGAAGAAATTGTTTAATTTTCCTTTCTAAGCCAAATCAGTAAATTTCAACTGAACAGTAAAATTTGACATATTTTATTTAAGCTAAAAGCAACCTTAACATTTTATCATAGCTATTTTAATATCATCAGGTGTTAGTTTGACTTCCCAGAAATGATTTGTTTTTTAAGGGAAATTGGACATTTTCAACTGAAATGTTTATGCAATATTTATATTTCATAAAGTTCTTCTGTTAATTATTTTACCAGAACAATGGTTGATATTTTAGTATTAAAATTAGCCATTTCAGCGTATAGCATGTGGTGACAGAAAAATTTGAGCGGGGACTTGAATCCAGTTTCCACGTCCTCATGTGAAGTCTTGGTCTGTATTGTCTTCGTGGAGCGATTCACCCTTTGTTATAAACGTTCAGTTGCAGAGCTGTCTGTAATATTTTACTGAAAACAATAATACTCCATTCTAGAATGACAAAACTCGAATAAAACAGGGGAAAGAGCCTGGAGTTAAAATGGCTTCTCTGGTACTAATTCATGGAAGGTAATGTACATTAAAGCTATTGATGCTATGAGGTTCTTATTTTTTTACATCATATTTTCCTGACAAAAATAATAAATGAAAAGAAATACACAGGAGCTGGGACAACTAAGTTAGAAGTAATGGATTTTCATAAATATTTTCGCTTTAACCCTCCGACTCCGACCTCCACTTGGGGTCTTTTTTGACCCCAAGCTTGAAAAAACGCTTCCAATTTTTGACTTAATTGAGAGAATCTTGCCATGTTACTGTTATGCCTTCCCACATCTTTCTTCTTTACATTCATACCATTTGAATGTTACTTTTTTCAGTTATTCATGGATGGGAACATTTTTCCTGCGTGGGGTCATATTTGACCCCAGGTGGAGACTGTGTAGGCATTAAGTTTAAAAGCGTATATCTAAATAAATGTAATTGTTAAAAGGTGCTGAAAGGTAATCCTTGTGTAGGCTTTCACGGTGGGGTGAAGATTCAGCTCTAAAGTTTTCGGGATATACACCGCGTGTGTCCATCTTTGCTGATAACAGTTTCGCCGAAATCACTTACGAATGTTTTCATCATTATTTCTATGTGTGTAATTCAAAAACTCCTGAAAAAACACTATTTGTTTTTAAATTTACAGCATGGGGTCAGAAAAGATTCGCGTAAGTATTGAGCAGGTGGAGGCTGAGGGTTAAAATAATCCCACCAGAACTTCTTACTATAAATGAGATAAAAGTGTAAAAATATGGAATGGAAATGAAAATACACCGCGTAGAGTACAATCAAAGACAATATAGCGTTGAGACAGTTTAGCTAAATGGAAAAGATAAGTTTCATTGCTGTTATATTTCGTTGCTCTTTTGACTTTCGGTTCTTGAGTGCCTTTTTCTTTATGCAATCGTCAGTCTTGTCTGTGTCTTTAGAGAGTGAACAGCTTATTACATCATAATAAATTGTTGATATATGGATCGTATTTTAAGTGTACGGAATCTCAATGGAGACGAATGAATTGAGACTGACGAAGGAAACGAGACGAGGAAGTCGGAAGATAGAGACATATGTATATGGAAGGGATGAGGTGGGACGGATGCCCAGAAAGGGGTTGACGAGGAGAGATGTTCATTGATCATAGAGCCAGAATGCTCCCGACATGAATGTGTTTCGAAGAGAAAGCCATTCGGGGAGGTCAAGCCACCTTGGACGTTGGTTGGGGGGGGGGAATGTAGAAGCGGGAAACGCGCAGGGTGAAGATCCTCGTGCCGTCCAAAAGCGGAGAGTGCGGGCATTTTGACGGTCGCTTCCATTTGACGACTTCAAAGACGACCCCATCTCGGTATCAAAGAGGATATTTCCGTCCGCCATGAGCCGAGGAGTACTCGGACAGTGTGAGCGTTCCGCCCCGGTGGCTGCCGGGGTACCTCGACTCCCGCTAAGGGAAGGCATACTGCGGGACCGATCCCTTTTTCCCTCGAGTGGTCAGAAGGTACAGAGGAAAGTCTCTCGTGGGGTTAGCTGGAAGATACTCTCCCGAGACAAGCGATGATTATAGGCAACTTGATGCGTGCAACCCAAAGAGCTGAGTTTTATTTGCAAATCCTCGACAATTCTATGGGTGATGAAAGGGGATTGTACGTGAATTCATCAAAGGGGTAAACGGGTCTTTATAATTGAATTCTTGTCGTATGTCATCAGCATGATACCACCATACACATTTAAACCATTTCCCATGAAAAAAAGTTCCTCGCTTTGGGTTCGAGACGCATTATTTCTCTGTTAAAAACATTTCGTCTCAATTTCTTAAGTATGTCCCTACGTAAATAAGCATTGCGCATTGCCTATAAGCATTGTAAACAAATGCTCAGAATCACACGACAGTTATTCTGATAAAAGCGTGCATTGAAATATTATTCTACTCTGCCAGGTGGTAAGCATTGCGAGTTCTTTAGATCAGCGATTTGGTTCATTACAACCTGAAAATAATGTACTTTAAGTTAAGCAGACGTGATTCGTTTAAAAATCTTTCGAGAATCAGGATTTTAATCATAATTATCATCATATTTCGCTCCTCTTGCAGCAAATAAGCCTCCTCTTATTTGGTAGGGAACATAATTTACTATCTCTATTTTATCAAAAGCATATTTATTAGTAGGCATAGGACGACTTATATCGAGGATTTTTAAGGAGATAAGCTCACTATGCACGGTTGGCCGCAATAATTACTAAGTACTATTTATCCTGCATTTGAATTTTCAAGTTCGTATATGTTTGGCGACTCAAGGTATTTCTACCGTCTCATTATCATCCCTGGTTGCTCGGGATAGACGGACGAGGAATAAGCGGTGATTCTGAGAAGTGAGGAAATGCGACAAATACTGGCAAGTGTAGCCATCAGTGGGGAGAGTTGCAAAGGTGTCCGCGTCATTGCATACCCGTAGACTTCCTGCCCATTCTCTCCGAGTCTGAATTCTTTCTCCGTCATTTCTTCACTTCCCGCGTATCGACCAACCCACCCCAGCTTTTCAAACTCCTCCGTCCACTGCTCACCGCCCATTCCAGGATCCTCTGAACTGCGTTATCGCTTAGCAGAAATTCTCTCTAGCGCTTCCACCCGCTGCCCGCCCTTATCTTAATCGTTCCGGGTGATAACCAAAGAGGACCCACTCTTGGACACGAAAGGGAGGAAGTGCAGGGGAGAGAGCAAGAAAGTGTGTGGAGTTGAGGAGTATTCATTGTTTCTGCTCACACGGTTAAAGCGCCGAGTTTTTTCGACTTTCGTGAGGAATGTAGTGCTTGGAGTCGGTTTTGAGTCGATTCCCTTCTATGGATAAACAATTGTTGCGCCTAAATTAAAAAAACAGGGTTAGAATCTCTTGGAATAATTATATGTCTTTGCACCTGTTGTATTTGCGCATGATTTTTCCATTCATAAATTCGGATTTCTTTAGTAATGAGAATTATTTAAATACCATTGGCACATATATTAGGGGTAAATTTTACTGGTCGTGCTTTTGAAAAATCTGTGTATAATTATATCGTAAGATACTTTAAAGTGGTACTGGCGTTTAATCACCAAGATTGTGAATATGAATTGATGTATGAGTATATATTCATCAAAGAAGATATAAGGAACGAAAAGTGTTTAAATTCAGGGTCAAAAAGAGCCAGTTTTCTTCAACCTTTGAAGTATTTGAGATATCACCGACTCTCACTTGTATTAGAGGATGCATATTAATCATTTTGAAATATGTATAAATGCACAAAACATATATGTTTCGTGCATTAATACATAATTATACATGTATGTATTATCATTGATTTAAGATGCAGGAGACACACGAGAAATGCGTCAATTTACTAAACTTGCATGACTTAGCCAAGTGCCCTCCTTTGTTGATTCAATCTATAATGAAAATAATATTTTTTCTTGCACATTGCAGAGTAAACAGGGTCTCTTCTCAGGCAAGGTAAAAAACGATGATTTTTATTTCGGGCTACTTTATTTGTGAACATTTTGAAAACTTATTCTCTTGATATTACAACTTCTGAACTGTCAGGCTAACAAAAAGGGCTAAGATAATCAAATGAATAACCGAAAGCTGTGAAGCTGTTTTGCGTGTTATTAATTATATTGATGATTTTTTCACGGAATGCTTCCTAATATTTTATCGTTTCTTTCCTTGGATCCAAGCCTAGATCCCTTTTCATCTCTCGCAGTCCTTTGCGTAATGCCCGTGGGTTAAGTGAAATACACTATCTACCACCAAATTCTGCAAAGGGAGAATAAAGTAGAAATGTATTTCCCTGTAGTTCTTGCAGTGTATTCTTACGTAATGAGCCAGGGAGACACGCTTTCCTTTAGATTGATGTGATTAATGAGAGTAGAGTGAGATATTTTGAGTTTTTTGTACCTGGCCCCAGAGTTTTAAAGTAAGCATGACGTTTGGACTCTCAAGTGATACTAGTTACATAAAAAATGAATTCGCTGAATATACCGGGAATCCAAGTAAGGAGTTGAAACATCGTGGCTGTAAATGTTTTAACGAGAATTGGGTTGGACTCCTAACGTAGAATAATGATGAGTGCCGGAGGTGAAATCGGAAGTTCGTTCTCAACGATAGTGGACTCCAAAGAGAAACCTTCCTCACCAAGGTAGCGTATCATATCTGACGTATTTTGATTATTTTTTTAAAATTGAAATCTTGTGCTTATGTTAAATGCAATCAGTCTTTATGCAAAATATTTTGATTGTGAGAGCGATGAAAGTTAGCCGTAACTTCTGGGGTGCTACCTTTTTTAAAATATTGAAATCCATATTTTATTTGAATTGATTAAAACTGAACTACTGAAATGAATTGGAATACGGAAACGAATTCTTCGCTCTCGTCATTTCATATGAAAATAGCATGTATTTGTAACGTTATACTATTCTGCAGGAGCTTAGTGCAATTATAGTCAGTCTAATCTATATTTCTGAAACTATAAACTTCTAAATCTTCTAAATATTTATCACTCTTACGAATTACATCTTTATTACCTTCGGTGTAAAATAGGATTTGATCTTTTGCTGTATTACGATATGCATTCAGTTTTCCCTAATATTGGTTTGATGGCTAGTCTGTGACTATATGGCTCGTTTGAGAGCTAGTGGCTATAGATCTAATAATCTCACTTAGTTACACAGATTAGTGTTGTAATTCGAACTATATCCATAATGGAATTTTTTCAGAGTCTCTTGTAATTTGAATACAAATTTTATTCGTTTTATTAATTTGAATAAAAAAGCGAGATAATGTTAAAATATTAACCTGTAAAAAAATTTAATTTTTCTTTCGGTCATAAAAGACAAAAATTGAACTTTTCAGTTTTTGAGTGAATTGTGGTTTATGTGCCAATAATAAGAAATTTCTTCCATCGCACGACTCAACTGCCCATTTAGCGAAGTGTTTTCCTCTCGTCGCATAAAAACAAGGTTTAAGCTGGAGGAAAAATCATAATTAAGGACGCAACAGCACAATCGCGGCTATATGGACCTCAATTTGCATTTAACAAAACATTAGGCAACGTGCCACAGAAGTTTTGCGCCTTCGCAAAAAAAATTAAGGTGTACTGAAAATAACTCCGTGTCCCTCCGATTCTGGATACTCATTCGTTTCATTATTCGGGTTCCATATTGCCTATTAATTTCCCTCGGCGTTGCCAAATTGTCCCTACAACTGTAAGTAGTCAAGTAAGAGATTTCATTTGGATACTGTCCAAGAATCTGATTCGAGGCGCTGCGCCGGTTAAAGCTGTATCTTGAGGTCCCTGCAGCAGTTCACTAATTAATCTAGGTTGGCGGGTTTATCGTACAGTGTAATCTCTTCCTCTATCAGTGCTCACTAAGATAACCAACCGCTTACGTTTCACTGAGATATTAGTATTTCTATCCGACGAGATGCTTAAATTACACTTTGAAGGTCCATCCAGAGCCAATATTAGCCTAAATAATATATCTGCTGGAGAATGAAAATTGAAGTAGGTAATCTCCTTTATAAATTCTTAAGATAAATCATTAATAGTATAAATAAATTTATAATATCATAAAGATTATTCACAAATAACACAAATCCAATCTTTTTTAGATTTACTTGATTTCATGGATTTTATTCCTCTTATGGTTTCCTAATGCTTTATGTTCTTTCCAAAATCTCGATTGACTTAACTGGTTAACCCTTTAATTGTGAAAGACTCCCACCGATAGTTAATTATAGTGTTAGTAAGCATGTCCCTTCGGAAATCCAGCTCACCCAAAGAACAAAAATAATTAAGTCCACGCTAAAAGGGTTTATTTTTGGTGCACGTTTCCTACTTTTTATCATACACCAAAACCCCAAAATTATATTATTCTAATTTTTCAACCTTTGATAAAAAATATGGGTTACTATTTTCATGAGGATAATCATCTATGACGAATAGTTAAAAAGAAATGTGCTCAGATTCCTGCTTGTAACACATGGTTGCTAAGGTAAAAAATAACTTTTAAGGATTATTATTAAACATGGTAGTGATATTGACTTTTTTCAGCTGAGTCGAATTGTGGGCCAAAGTTGCTTTGGTATATTCCTCTCAAAATCAATTTCTCTCTTCTATGTACTTTCTGTACATCCTATAAATCAATTTAATGATTCAAATTTTTAATGTGGATGAGTAAAATGTGTGACATAATTTTTATCTCCTTGAGTAAAATGTATTTTATCTCGTATTTAAAATGACAACACTATTTGCTCTTTTTTCATTGAAGAGGAAAAGTTAGTGTCTCATTCGTGCATGAGTATACATGCATACATTGTCCTCAATAACCAACTCATCTTGTATAACATATTTAGCTCACAGAGGTCAGCTGATTTTTATGGGAGATATATCAAAGTAGGTTGGGCTCGTATTTAGAAGCTTATTTCTGTTTTATCTAAGATTAAACACAAAACCTTTTGGCAATTAACACCTTTCTTAAAAGAGAATATTTTCTGAGATTTTCAGTCATAAGTCTATCCACATTCTTCCCAATGTTTATGCATTGTTAATAAAAACTGCAGTTTAAACTTATGTTGCAATGAAAACCTCTCAAAAAGTTCCAGAATTTCATTTAGATTTTCTAAAAGGCAGGAATTGAGTGGAAAGTATGAATTCTTTGAGAGGGTCTTATCGCCTTGGTTCCCGATACTTTTGGTTGAAAATAATTTTGTATAATAGCTCGGTAGTTTGAATCAAGACAAGAACAGTGTAAAATACCGGCCGTTCTATTTTTGTCCAAATGATATCGACGGGTATATCTTGAGTGCTATTATTTTCTTCGGACTATTCCGTCAATGTTTAAGTAAAACGTGCATTTGAACCCTACTTTATTTCTTGCTACTAAAAAGTTCCACATTGTCCATTAATTTCCCTCGGCATTGCCAAATCTCTCTGAGGTAATAACAAAAATCACATGTATATATATTTTAAAAAAACTTAAACACCTAAATTGTAAACTGTATTCATTTGTTGTACTACATAAATATTAATTTTCATTGTAGCCCTGATGAAGCATAAATTAATATGCGAAACGTTGGCAAAAGAGTAACAGTTTTAACAAGATTTAATGACCTACAATCTCCAAGAAAATAACTTTTACTGAAAAGCGAATTATTCTTGTTAGCACTTCTTCACCAGTTTCGATGCGGTGACGTTCGTAATGTGCAAAGGAGAGGAGGAGAGCGTCCTCCGGCTTGGCGTGTCTCCATTTTGCCAGTGTGGGGTCACTCCATTCCGCCCATATGGTCTCCTCTTTCTCTCCCGAAGCTCTTCGCTTAGGCCCTCTCCTTTTATTTCCCGCTCTATCCTTCTGTGGCCGCGGACTGGAAGTAAAGACGCCATCACCCACTGCGTCTTCCTCATGTCCTCTCGCTTCCTCACCTCTCTCCCTATCTCCTACTCTCCCGTCCTCAACTGCCCAAAGAAACCTCTGACCCTCTCCCCACTCTCCCAGGCGTCTCTTGTCTTTTGTTCTGGCGATTCCTCCTCTCGACCTCTCAACATCATTGCTCCGCATCCTCCACTACGCATCTCCTCCGCTCCTTTCTCTACGCTCACTTCACCGTCTGTCCATTACTGACCGCTCATCCTCTCTTGCTCTCTCTCATCCCTACTTTTGTCTCCCACCTCCCTTTTCCTCAACATGACGAAAATAATACCTTAGTATATTCCATGCTTATAATTTTACTGCCTACCCACGTTTTGACTGCACAGCAATCGGTTATCATGATCTCAAAAATGAAATGGTTTTTGTCCACTTTCCACGGAAATAATTTTACTTTCCGAACTGGTTTCGACACTAGCAATGTCATTTTCAAGGTGTCAACCTTTTTTTTTATTTTCCAACCTGGTTTTGACATTAGTTCATGGTTAACCTGTTAATTGTGAATGAATCCCACCGCTAGTCAATCATACTGCTTTTGTAACCTTGAAAATGACATAGCTACTGACGAAGCCGTGTCGGAAGATAAAATTATTTCTGTGGAAAGTGAACAAAAACCTTTTCAATTTTGAGATCATGATACCTGTAGTGTATTTCTAAAGAATATCACCGGATACTCTAAACTTAATGCACATCAATCATTATCGAGGTACATTTACACCACATGCGCGTAACTATACGATTCCCTACCATTAGAGGAAATCAGTTATGTATACGAAAATAGTTGACAACCAACAAAACAGACGATTTAGTATGTTATAGCGACGTTATTACTATTGCATTTCTTTAATGGTTTCACAAACGTATGATATTATTGTAAAGAAACATAAATGAGCAGGTATTTTTGGTGGATAAATAATGCCCTTCTACCATTCAAGATGACCAGCAGTTTTGGGTATTTCAGATCTTGTATTCGATTAATTCTTCTTACTAGCTACTAGTTTATAGCTAAGAATATAATGACGTAAACGCCACTTATACAATATTGGAAAAATATCGCTCTAACTACCTTAAATCCTCGACATACGAACTCTGCTGAGTATTTATACCTATATCGCAAAATTGAAGTTTCTACAAGACCCCAAACTTGTCCTGTTATTTACATAACTACAAGATGATCAGGAATCTTCTTTCCTTACGTTTCTTCTACTTTTTTCTATTTAAATCATCAAGAATAAGATTGAAACCACATAATTGATATACACAAAGAAATGAAATAAGGGAAAGGGATAAAATTAATGCTTGAAGGCGTAAATTTGTGGAAAATCTTCACCGACACGTCGAAAAAAATATTTTAGTAACGTCCACACTAAAAAGTTTATTGTCGACCCAGGTTTTGACTGCACATGAACGAGGGCCATCAGTATTAGGGCTTGGGAATATAAAACATGTTGGATGAAGGGAGATCTTTCATCATCATTTGCAAAATGTTTAAACGAGGAGGACCTCGAAAAGTGATTTTGTGCCTGAAGTGAGCCATATTGAGAGAAAAGGCGCCAAATTGGACTTGAACAATTTGAAATTGTGAATGCTGCTACCAGCAAGAATTTGAAACTTTTAAATGAGTTTGTTTTTCCTTCCTATTCCCTACTATCTAAACCATTTCTCTCCCTCCTCCCCCACCTCCCATTGACCGAATCTGACCGTGACGCACATCTCTGACGTCAATTTACTACCTTCACTTTCCCTTTTTCCATCTCTTCTCTATATATTGACTCGCATGTAATGTAAATGTACCTAGATAGTGAATGCTGTGCAGTCGAAACCTGGGTCGCCAATAAACTTGTAAGTGTGGATTATACTAAGATGTTCTTTTCGTTTTGTCCGTGACAATTTTCCACAAATTTACGCCTTCAAGCATTAATTTTATTCCTTGTCCATATTTCATTTCTTTTTGTTTATCAATCCTGTATTTTCATCGTAATAAATTGATGATTCAAATAGGCTTAAGTTAGAGACTTGCGAGGAAAGTATTTTCCTGATCATTTTTTAGTTACTTACATCATAAAAAGTGCAATTTGGGGATTTGGTTAATTCTTCAATTTTGCAATCAATGTATAAATGACGTGTACTCTTCGTATTTCGGGAGATGGAGGTAATTTTACCGAGATTTTTCCAATATTGTATAAGTAGTCATTTTATAATTGTATTTTAGCTACAATCTATTATCCATTAAAAAGCATTAATCAAATACTAGAACTGAAATGCCCAAACTTGCTGAACCCCTTGAATGCCGGAGGGGCGTAATTTTGACTCCGCCGAAAAGGTTTTTTCTGATTAATAAAACAACCTGATCTAAAGCAATAGTTTTAAATGTTCATTTTAACTGCGCTTAATTTTACTTATCGTCCTTCGACTTTGCAATACGTTACATACAGATTTCCATGCAACTCGTCTTTGAGGTGGTGCAGTTGGGTAGGGGTGTTATATTAAGATGTTGATTTTAGTTCTTGTGGTAGGCAGATTAGGTAGCTTACATGTTAGTTCAGGTATACGTTTAACTACCATAGATAAAGATACAAAGCTAACATATCTAATTTTCATAATAACTCACTTTAATAATATTTAATAATAATTTAATCCTATCCTCTGTCTCTGAGAGGATTATCCTCAACAGACTATATTACTTTACATCTCCTCTCCTGTCCAATAATCAACATGGCTTTCTTTCAGGTCGTTCATGTCTGACTAATCTTCCTGTATTTCAACACAATGCTGTCAGCGCAATAGCGAAGAATACACAACTTGATGCCATCTTTCTTGACTTCTCTAAAGCTTTCGACTCTCTCGACCACACCCTCCTTTTTTTACAAGCTTAGTCAGCGGTTCAATGTACACGGCAATTTTCTTGATCTACTCAAATCCTTTCTCAGTGATAGAACTCAGCGGGTTATACTTTCAGGCACCTCTTCCCACTGGTCCCCGGTAACCTCTGGTGTTCCTCAGGGTAGTGTCCTGGGGCCATATCTCTTTAACCTCTTCATTGACGACCTGGCCTCCCTTATGCTCCTCCTCCTAGCTCATACCATTCTTTATGCTGATGACTGCAAGATTTTCAAACAAATTTATAGTACCTCAGACTGCCAAGACCTTCCAAATGCTTTAGATATGACCGCTAAATGGTGAAATAGCTGGAAGCTGAATTTAAACTCCACTAAATGCAATACTATTTCCATCTCTCTAAAAAAATCCTCTTAATTTTAATTATGCTATTAATTCTGAGCCTCTTAATTGCATTTCTTCAGTGAAGGATCTGAGTATTTTAACAGATAGTAAACTAACCTACTTGGATCCTATTCAATTCGTGAATCCAAATCAGGGAGACGCCAACTAGCCGTAGAATTAAGAACCCTAGGTAGCAGGATAACTGAGCAGAAGCTCGTTGGGAGGCAGTAGTTTGAGCGATTTCGTAAGCATTTTTTCAATTTTTTCATATTTTATTCCTCATTCGTTTTACATTCCTCTATAACTTCATTTTATTATAAATATTTTTATTTAATTCGATAATTTTAGGAGTGTTAGCGTTTTTTAAGTCCTTAGATTATTTTTAGATTTGTGTTTGTAGCGTGGTAGAGCTTTTCATAATTTTCAATTTGATTCCGTTAGGTATTGTTTAAATTGTAACTTCAGTAGTGCAAGGATTTTTTTAAATTTTCCGTGTACTTATTTCTTTCATTATTCTAGAGTTTTAATAAAGTAGCTTCAGTATTATTTTCATTTCATTATAGTGCCCGTTTGTGTTTCATTTGCAATTTTAAGTAGTTTAGAGCAGGGATAGTATTTTCATTTAAAGTACCTAATTTCAACGGTGTATTTGTTTAGTTATGGTCGATTGCGGATTTTTTTTCTCTCCGAGATTTCTTCAGTGAAGGATCTGAGTATTTTATTTACAGGTTTTCTCTCCGAGAAAGAAATGTCCAATTGGTATTGTTCAGTCCCGCTTTGAAATTTTGAAAGTATACAACAATTATACAGATCATCTTTTGTTTTAAATCATAGATAAATATACTGACAGCTTATTGGGGGCACATTATGTATAAATTTAGTTTATTTTTTAAGATGGGCAGCGATGAGGGGTCTTTGACTAGTTTTAGGAAGGGTGTTCCGAGTTTGAGAGGCGGCAACGGTAAATGATTTTTGGGATGTGGAAGATCTACTGTGTGGGACCAATAGATAGTTACGGTCGGCTCTGGTAACTATATTTGGCAGAATGGTTCTCTTGGGAAAAAAGTCAATGATGTAATGTGGGTGTTTGAGTAGGGAATACATGAAGCAGGCCAATTTGAATTTTCTTCTTGTTTTTGTGTCCATCCAGGAGAGCTTGTTTAAATATGGGGTTATATGCTCCTCATTTCGCTAGTCATAAATGAATCTTACAGAGGAATTCATCAGACGCTGAAGCTTAATATTAAGTTCTGCTGTGAGACCATAAAACACGAGACAGCAGTAATCAAAGTTTGGAAAAACTAAAATGGTGATAAGTTGCTTTCTTACACGGATGGGCAGCAGATTCTTATGATTTTTCAGTTGATGGAGAGTAGCAAAGGAGAAGCTAAAAAGATAAAAGTAATGATTGATATCGATGTACATATAATGTTATTATTTTCCATACATTTAGGAAGTAGTATGAGGGAAACACCTGCTTGAGTCTGAAACGAATATATTGATAGAAAATGGTCATTAACACTTGTTGCTTTGTTCTCTAATTCCGTTCACATAAAATTTTACTTTGAAACTTCTAGGTATTATGAAAGAACAAAAACTGAGTGATTATATCTTTACGAAAGAAGTAGAAATTCTTTAGGTATACATGCGTGTTCTGATGGTTCCATGTGTTTTTTTTCTTTTGAAGATAATGTAGGATTTTGACGAGAGGACAAGTTCCACGCTTAATTGTAAGGATGTTTTGAAAATATTGAAGGAAATTTAACTTTAAACTTATTAGCAATATGCTCTTCACATAATGACGCAATATTCTGTAAGTGTTAAAGCTGCTGTTTGCAAGAAGTGTCGATTTTACGCTACCTACATCTTTATTACAGTTTGTGAACCAGCACTACTCACCACAACACGCCATTTGCAAATTTTGTTTACAGCTTTGCGATTTACTGAGTGAAAGATTGACTGTAATTGTAAGAAAAAAGCGGTTGATAGAGTGAAGCTGAATAAGTGATAATGAGGAGTAAAGTAAGAGGTAGTAGTAGTAAGAAGTAAAGTGAGGAGTAAAGAATAGTGTAAAAGGTTAGAATATATGAGGACCCCAGAAGTCAAGGGGTCTAAGTAACGAAACCATTGTTTAGAGAAAACTTAAGTCAAAGTTGAAAATGTTTGGTACAACCCACTAAGTAGTTAAGAGGAATTACCCTAGATAGCAGCACCTGTCAAGAAAATCACTTGGATATTTTTACCACCTAAGAGATTAATATTTTCACATCCCATTCCTGTACCTAACTTATTTTTTTTTCAAAAATGTCACTTAGACCCCTTGACTTCTGGGGTCCACATATGCCATTTAAGTTCTGAGTTGACATTTTAGAGCAAAATGCCGTTTATTCATTTATGCACTAAAATGTGTAAAATTGGTGCATGTATTTAGCGCACTAACAAGTGTCGACGGAATCTTTTCAGTATTTTTTAGAAGAGTTTTCTAAAACCTTTTTCAATATTAGAAATGCTGAGCCAGTGTCACTTTCCTCTCATCACTTCCTATTCCCCTTCCTTTCTCTTCCTTTCTTTCCGTGGCTCGTTGTCCCTTTCTCTCGTTATGTCTAGCTCTCAGACTCTCGTCATTAGTTTTTATGGAAGCAATCGAGGCGGAAAGTCCACAGCAGCCGTAAGAGAGTCGCTCAATAAGAAAGGGGTTGCCGGAGGATTGTGGGAGGAAATTGGAGGACAAGATGGAAGAGGAAAGAGGACACATTGAGAGTTGGTCCTGTTGACACAGTGGTAAAGGCTCCAGACTTATGTGAACCGTTACGATGGGAGTAGTAAATTTGTGTCGATGCTTTCGACATATGATATTCCCTTTATCAGCCAAGAGTAGTGGTGATAAAGCAAGTTTTGGTACTCTTCTTTCCTTCTGACCATTTTAGCAAAATATTGCGTGGAAGCTTTTTGCTAATACTCGTAGCCTCGACGTGTGACGTTTATCAGTTGACTACTTACTAGGTTGGTATTCTCATATCTCATGCCGTTGAGGTAGCTGGTGAGAAAAATTGATAGCAACTCTTCTATTCTTTGTGTAATAAAAATGGCTGAGCCTAGAGAGAGGAATTAACTCTCTAAAATAAAAAGGTACAAATCTATTAACACTAAAAGAACTAGCATTCTTGGTGGTTCTGTTTGAACATCCTGGGTGTTGGTTAAATAATCAAATTTATTCATTTTATTACTTTTAGCTGTGCTTACGAAATGTTTTGAAGAAACCTACCCACTAAGATTTGAATTTCGTGAACTACTTCTCTTGTGACCTCTTCGCATGAAAAATTTTATCCTATGTTTATGCTTTTCAGTATTTGAATTCTCCTGCTTATACTGTTAATGTCTAAATAAGGCATTCACGTCTTTCCACCCTAATCCTCGCATGAAGTGAAGTTTTTTCTAATTATCAATATAAGGCGTTATACAACCGAGCCACTTGATTGAAGAAATAATTCTCCCATCGAAGCACCCTTTATTCTTATATCACATCTAGTACTTTTCTTCCTTTTGGTCCATTATAAGTTCTATATATGCTGGTTCCCTTTCGTTTTAGCCTATCCCTACGAGTTTTGTATCTCTTATCCTAAATTCATGGTTCTACAATTCACAACGCCATCAATTCTACTAGCTTTTAATTTTTGTAAAATAAATTCACCTTCTACTTTATCCTTTATCTATTTTTCTCCAGTCTACTCCTTTTCTTCTGTGGGAACCGTTATATATCCTTGTACTGAACATGTATAATATCCTTTACTATAGAGTTTATTCTACTAAATTCACAGTCAGCAATCCCTTCAAATTACAAGAGCTGCTTAACATGCAGTTTCATGAAGCTGCTTTTAGTATTTATTAATTGCGAAAAGTTGTTTCTTTAAGCTGAAGGTGAGTACTAAACCCAGATAAAGGTAGGAGTGATATCTCTTTGGCGAGGTTTAATTTATACGATTTTTGTCATTAAAGTTTTCATTTTTGTATTAGTTATTCATTAAAGATGAAGTCTCTTGGATTGGAAGCGAGTTACCAAGGTTGAATCTATTTACGAAAACGCGTGCGTCAATATTTTACGTCAAAATAAAAGGGCTCATAAAGAGCATTTTTAAATACGCGAGGGGTTTAATGGTTTGTATAGGATGAATTCGAGGTCTCCTTGATACTCCAGGCGTGGGCCCATGAGACTACAGATGTGTTTGTGCGTGCCCGAGGAGTGGGTAGGGGCAAAGAGCGTGCGTCGGCGCCGAAAGGGAACGAAGCTTTTCTCGGAAGGAGGCCCTTAACGGGGGAGAAGAGTGGGAAGGATACCGGAACACTCAAGGAGCCTGGCGAAGGTCGGCAAAGGAGGCGGGAAAATGGGAGGGTAGAAGGAGGTGGGACACTACCTTCGTTGCTTCCTTCCATTTGAGGGTTAAAGAAGACTGTGCGGAGAGCCTGGCCATGCCAAGCGTTACGCTGAAATACACCACCGCCGGATCGATATTTCTCTGTGTCACTTATCAATCCAAGTTTTGGTATTAACCCTTGAGTGGTGACGCCTGGTCTCTCAGACTGACAATATATTCTTCTTGGAGACGCAGGCGAAGTATGAAATTTTATTTTTCATGCTTTTTAGTAACCTTTTATTTTATACTGCTCATCCGGTACGCAATTAGAGCAAGTGGATCCCTTCACCTATCTCGGAAGCACAATCACGTATAATGGAAGAAGCAAAACGGACATCAAGCAGAGAATAGCCTATGCTAAGAAGGCGTTTATGGGAAAAAGACAAGTGCTGAGCTCAAAGAAGATAGGACTACAAACCAGGAAACAGTAGGTGAAAATCTTCGTATTGAGCGTAGCACTCTACGGATCGGAAGCATGGAACATTGGAAAAGCTGACCAAAATAGACTAGAAGCCTTTGAAACCTGGTGCTGGAGGAGGATGCTGAAGATAAAATGGACGGGTAAAATAAGAAATGATGAAGTGCCCAGAAGAGTAGAATATGAAAGGACTATATGAAAAACCATACAGAAAAGAAAAACGAGATGGATTGGCCACACCTTGAGACAAAATGGATTTGTGGAGAACATACTTAAAAGTAAAATAGAGGGTTTAGTCCCCAGAGGAAGACCCAGGAATAAGTTCGTGGACCAAATAAAGAGAAATGTACATAGATAGAGATACCAAGAGGTAGGAGAACTAGCATTAGATAGAAGGTTGAATGGCTGAAGTCAACCAATCTTAATGTTGAACCACCAATGAATGAATCCTATATGCAAGCCAAGAAATCACTTCGTGTAATCATATCGCTACTTATTGCTCCTTTCAGTCCCACATACCGTGTGTCACCGCTCTTGTCTTCAAATGGTACCTATTCTGTGGCACTTTATAAAATATAATATGTTAAAAATGTGGATAACTCATTTCTGACACACCATAGAAATGAATCCTTGTTTTATGAATCCATTCCTTGTAACGATAGTTTTTCTCATATGAAGAAATGCGATGCTCTAGTATACCTATTTCACCGTATAGTATAGATTGAATACACACTGCTTTACCTTCTGTACCTTCTCATTTTATTTGAAATTAAATGAAGTTAAACTTGAACGAATATTTTGAGTAAATATTTGTAAATTCACGTTTTAATTCTGCTATTTATATATAATTCAATAAATAAAATAAGATGTCTTCTTTTTAAAAACTCCGAAGTCATAATCGGTTCAGAAGACGGGCATCACAGTGTATATCCCAATAATTCACGTCACTACTGAATGGTTAAAAGTTGATGTGTATAGCTTATTTATATTTTATCATCGGAATAACGATTTAGTTTATACATAGTCTGCAATTTTCGTAACTGCGCTATTTATTTTCCTAAGAAATAAGTGGGGTGAAATATAAATTCACTAATCTATTTTTCGGTCTCCTTGATCCACTTATTGATATTTTCGCCTTTCCGTCTTTGGTTTTTTCTATCACCTTAATAGGGTAGAGTCATTCACCGATTTCTCAGTTTTAACATTATCAGTCAGTAATACCGTGAAAAAGAGTAAAAAGCTTCAATTTGATATAACATTTGAAGATTTTAATAATCCCTCTTCGTCTTTTCTCTTTCCGTCGAAATATTTGAGAACGTAGCATGGCGTATAAGTGGGAACTGACTGAATATTTTCACCCTTAGGGAGGACTGCCTAGTAAAATTATAAAGATTGTTGAAGGTGAATACCGCAGCTTGCTACAATACAAACGGATAATTTTGTCGTCATGGAAAAAATGGCCTTATACTAAAACAGATAGTCGCTTTGTCTATAAAAGTTCTAATCAAAACTAAGATAAGAACCGTCTACTGTGCGCCTTTTATTCAGCATTAATAGCTTAGTGATTGATGACTTTAATATCAACATTAATACTATCCAAATTGGAACGATTATACATCATATAAAAGATAGTAGCTTTGAATTTCTAATTTGGTGTTTGGATAAATTTCGTATGCTGTCGATTTTATATGATTTTAGCTATGTAGATGCTACTGATATTTTCTGGAAGATGTAAGTCTTCTAAGATGAAATTATATTCTCTGGGCATTTTAATATTGTTAGTATCTTGTTTTATTTTTGTCAGTGGGTGATTTTTGAGGTTTACTTAATGTGGCATATTGCAAAATATAAACGCGAACAGTATTAGCAACCCAGCTGCCAGTTGCATTTTCTATTACCAGCTCTCGGAGCGTAGTTTTTTCTCTCACACCTTACCGTGACATTTTGTTAATACACAAGTTTCAGTTACATGGCCCAGCTGAATGAACTAATTTCTTATCCCGTTTTCTAAGATCTGCTTTCATTTCCATTTCAGCTTTTTCTTACCACTATTTTATCTGTTCACTTTCTCCCACCGTTCATGAGATATATATTGTACTCTCGGTAAAAGATAAAAATGTTTTAGTGGAATGGTAATTTTCATTTGATTGATTGCTTATTAGAAATAAAATTTAAAAAAAGTTTAAATTTAATACCGTTGGTAAAATGTATTAATTTTTTCCAATCTTGTTTACAGAGAATATTTTCCTGAGCTCACGTTCGCTCTACCGTACTTCTTCAACGACTGAAATTTTAAAATTTTTATTTGAAAATTTCTCCGGGTTTATTCGCTTTAGACGTTTTCTTTCCGTGTTAATATCCTCATGTATAGGCAATTAATCAGAATTGATTGTTTTCTGTTTCTATTGCCGTCTTTTCCAAACTAATGTTTGTATGGAATTTTCGGGACAGTTTATGGCCTGAGTTCTATATGAACTGGTGATAATCACCCTTTTTATATCAATGACTTTAACGCATATTCCATAGTGCGTTTCAAATAGCCACCTAAATCTTCCGATTGTGGTTATGTTAGGTAATTTTTTTATATTAATGTCTTTATATTGCGGATTGATGTTGTGCTACATGCTTGTATTATTATGAAGCAGTTATTTATGAAACATAAATTATTATTTGAGATTAAAGAAATCAGCTTATTTATCTGTGCCCTTTTCAGCAGCTAGGGAGGTCGAACAAAGGAGTCTCAAGACGCCTACGACCGACCCAGACCACATTGGAACAACCCCACGTATCCTACCAGACATGCAATGTGCTTCACTGTGTAGTTCAACGGGAATTTATTTTTGTATACATTCAGGAGCCTTGGCGTTTACCGTTTCCTGTTGGAGAGTTATTCTCTTGAGTGCTCAACGTTTGCTTAACTATGTGAGCCATATGCTATGACTTATGTATACTAATAACTTCATTGGCAAACTCACTCTATGGAGAAGTATAAATAAACGAGTAAGTGGGTGCTTGCAATCTGCAAGCAGGAGGGGGGGGGAGTGTTATATGATGATACTCTTGAAATAAGGAAAAAAAATGAAAACTCTCAAGTCTGCGTGCTACATGCAATCAAAGAAAAGTATAATTCTCGAAAATGAAATACGCGCCTCATGAGGTATGGATACCAGACAGTTCTACTGCAAACTTATATTGTATGTCATCCGGTTATTAACAGCTTTTCAAAATACTATAATCAGTACCGAAACGAACGTGGAACCTCTGGAAGATCATCAAAACCTCATTTCACGGCATATAAGACGCTCCTCTACTTTGGATATTTCATTTCAGTTCAGTATACTAAATAAGAGCTCACATGAAGAATTTTACTATATTAATTCGATCGGAATCGAGATTTTTAATATACTAATTTTCATATTCAATTTTTCTCTTCCAATCTTCTACATGAACTGCATGTTTTTTAATGAAAACTACAATATCGTGAAGCTTGATTGGTTGAAATTGGTCATCAAAGCTACAAGTTGAAGTCAAAGTTGAAGAAATTATACGCAGTACTTAGCAGCGCAAAAATTGGTATAAAGAAGACTAAATAACATGCACATAGTGTGCCTAACTCATATATGTAAAGCTATCGATTGCAATAACTCGAAGCGTAAACGATTTTTTTTAACTTTTACACAATATCGACACACAAATCTAACCCTCCCCTGAAACTGGCCCGTCTCGCTGAGTTCCAAACCTCGAATCGACACTCGGCCCGGCGACAATGGATAAACGAAACGTGCAACGAAAGTGAAAATATTTCTAAAATCCCAAATAAAAGTTTTTAAAATATCAGTTTAACGGTAGGTAGGAAACAATCTTTTGCAAGAATAAAATTTTTCAAACATTCAGCCTAATATTTGTGAAAAAATCAGTCTTATAGCTCAATTATTTCATATTTTAATGGACGAAAGAAAAAAGGTCCGCGCTAAAATTTTTCATTTTTCCCATATAATCCCATGTAAAGCTATCGATTGCAATAAATCAAAGCCTAATCGACTTTTTTAACTTTTTCGATTTTTTCTCAACTCGACACATGATTCCAACTCCACCCTGAAAATTTCACCCACCTAGCTTGTTTATAAATGCCCCAGGAGTTTTGATGAGTCAGTCAGTCGGTCAGTTTTGTACCTTCATATATATTAATTAATAATTAATCAATTAATGTAAAAGAGTATAAATCGGCTTGGTCCGAATGGCATTGGAACCACTGGAAGATCGCATCATATGAGTTGTGGCTTCTTGGGGTCCTGTACTGCCTTGAGTTTTGATGGGCCGCGAATCGACTTTTTTCTCGTGGTAATTTTTCCGTTTCCCATTGCCATATTTTCGGTTGGTATGAATGCCTTTGGACTCACTTTATGTTCTCATTCCACGTGGGTTATCACTTCAAATTATGCGATAATTTGAAAGGCAGCATCTCTAAGAAGTAATGTTTCCATAGTGGAAATCATTGAGTTCATGTTGGCAGTGGTCAGTTAGTAGAAGTTCAGCAAGTGTACTTCATAGCATTTGTTAATTTTCCTGTTGATATTCGTAACATCGAAAGTATGGCCTTAGAAATACCTTAAGAGATACACACAGAAAACAAAGAGTAGTAGCATTTTTGTTTTCTTTTTCGTTTGATGACTAAGGTCATTTGTACTATTGTAATCCATTTCAACGAGAGCTACAGAATTCGGAATAAAACCGATCCTTAACCAAACAATGAATGATGCTGCGTTAAAGTGGATGCTTAACTTCGGTTACTAGTCGGGAACCGTTATTTCCATAGTGGCAGGCTATTATCTCACAAGAGGTAAGTTTTCACATGGTCTATTATCGTGAGGAACTTTATTGCTATTTCTTCAACCCTAGGGAGGTTCAAAAATTTCGTTTATTTTAAGCTGCACAGAAATACCGGTAATAATCTTCCTTTTATACTTATAATACCATTTTTTCCATTATGGCATAACTCTAAATTATTTTTGCAGTGACTCAGCCCATTGTCACACTCCATGTGATTTTTATAACTTATAAAGTATGGTTTTTATCAAAATCATCTTCAAAGCAGCGTCATTCACGTAAAGCAGATGAATTACTATATATTCATATCAAATCAGATGATTCTTGTATATATCGTATAAAATCACGCCGATTTTATTGCGAGCTAGTTCCTTGCTCCAGGTCCGAACTTAAATAAAATTTCATTTCTCTTTGTCCAAATAGAATTGTGTAATTGTATCCAAAATTATATTAATGGAAACGCATGAAACTATATAATCTACTCGGTTATTTTACATATAAATTAGGAAAGTAATTAGACTAGAGTGAGTATATCATCGATTCAGATCTTGTTCCGGGTCAAGATGGAGATTTCCGACGTCCATGGCTGAGGGATGTCTCCGCGCACCGCGAGCCCTGATTAAAACAAATGCACAGAGAAATGCGAGAGGAGAGTGGCTGCTCGGAAGCAGCATCGATGAGCGCTCGGCTCTTTTTCTCCAGCGAAGTAAAGGACGCGGAAGACAAAAGAGGCTCGAAAGCGTATCGGGCCTCTTAGCCGGATGGGCTCCAACCCTCGCTGTCCCCTTTTTTAAACAATTGCCTTCCTCTCAAGTATGACGACGGCGGTGCAGTCATTTGGAATATCCAGCGATGGAAGGATGCGAAAAAAATTATGTGAGTACTCAAGGAAGAGGATATCAAAAAGAAAGTGATGGAAAATTCCTTCCAGACCAAGGGAAACAAGAAAAGCACGACTCAAACAAGTGGAGAATGAAGCAAGTTGCTCATGACAATATTTCATCATCATCAAATTTGCAGCATTCCTAAGATTATTTGACGTCATTTCTCCATTTACTTTGCATTTTATTTAACAATCTTCATATATATTTCAGTTGTTTCTCTCTGATTACACCTTTGGTTATGTACTTACTTATTCTTTGTTACTCATAAAAATTTTATTCATTATTTCATCAACTTTTTCCGATATCACAATCACTCGTGTAAAACTTGTGTAAAAGACGTGTACCATATCCAACTGATTCAAATCGGTCGCATTTATAAGGGAAACGAACTTCCTTCCCTGTTTAACAGTATTAATTACTCATCATTAGTGCTGCAGTTCACAAAAAAGTTCAAAATGAAGAAGTAAATTAATGAAAATTTAAAAAATGTTGTTTTACCCTAATTTCTAGAATTCGTAAATTTTCTTGATAGTTCACATTGTGACCTGCTCAGTCAAATCTAGATCTGTCAAGAGAATTGGTATTACACCCTCTATATTTTCCATGTTCCCTCAATTTTGAGTTGGTTGGAACGAGTTTTGCTCATATAATGATATTTTTCAAATTTTTTTTGTGTTCTTACAAGTGTCTTTATTAAAATCAATGGAAAACATCGTATCCCATCAACTTAATGTATTGATTGTTCAATGCTATTTTTGCTCGTAGTCATTATAATTACGCGGTATATTTTGTAGTAATTCTTATAAGACTCTACATGTATTCTAATACACGCAAAGTAATTCAATCTTATTATAATACAAGTATTATAGGGTCGTTTCGTGTTTTATTTCGATACAAAATACTTCAATGCAAATGCGTATAAATTTAAAAAAAACCCACCGAAAATTGTAGTAATGACATGCTTATAGTTTAACAAATAAATCTAACAAATAATTCATTAATCATTTTTTATACTGCATAAAGCAATTAACTACTCATAAATAGTTGCCTTCAAATAAAATATGGACCTGGAACTGATAGCAAACATCAACACGTCATGCCAAGCCCAGTATATGAAAACATACTCAATACAAATTCTTGTAAATTTCAAATATCGTACCGAGAACTCCAGTTATTATTAACTACAGCTTTAATCAAAGAAAATGTACAAAATTATTCTATCATCATGTCTTTCACCGCATGTGCATTGAGTTTCAACGCATTACTATATTATTTCAAGTGTAGTTTGGTTCGATGTAGCTTATTTTTATAATTTGACAAGAAAAATTTCTAAAGCTTTCAGTCACTGACCCAAAATTTGCGCTATCGCCAGCTGAAGGCAGTAGCCTGTAGGAATGGTCGATATGAAGAATATCGACTCGGCTTCGACCTATGCTGTCCTGTCGCATCCGCCCCACACCCCTATCTATTACCAACCCTTTCTCTGGCAGACGGAGGCCTTTTGAGTCTCAGGAGGAGAAGGAAGTCACAAGGCAAGACGAAAGGGATCTCGCACACAGCGTGAGAAGGCAAAGGGATGAAAGGAGACGGACGATCCTCCGTGTAATAGCCCTTTTGCCATAAGACTACTCCCTTTACTCTCTCTCTCTCCCTCACTCTTACGTACGCCACGAGCTAGTAGGACGAAGCCCTTTCAAGCAGCCGGCGTGGTCCCCTGTCAGTGTGAGCCAAGGGACACCAAGTCCCCGTCTCCCCCTTTGCCCTGGTTCCTTTTTTTATGAATCTCCGGAGATGCTCGCAGGAAGGAGGATAGACGGAGAGAAAGGTGGAGAAAGGTAGGAGATGACACACACACACACGGAGTCGGGGAGAGAGCGTGTGGTAGCGACTGGAGGGCAGAGGGGCGCGTCGGCTTCAAACGGTCCCTTAGCTCGAGTGCCGCCGCCCGCCAAGAGCCAGTGCGGCACGACCCGCGCTGATGGAGATTGGAGTTAGCTGAGGCTTTTGGTTTTTGCCTCCGGGGGTGAGCGACGCTCTGTGTGTATCTTTGGGAGAGAGGTTTCGAGATGGGACAGTTTTCGAAGGCTGGTGCGAAGAGCGTGGTCTTCGTGCTCGGGCTGAGATGGGACCAGGTAGTTTAAAGACAGACCGAGGCTGGTTCCAACACCATATCCTAGTTCCACGGAACTTATCGAAGATGAGCACTCGAAATTACATATAAGTGTACGAATTGACTACCCTCTATCCGCAAAAATTCATCACGCATAGCATCATTTTTTAAATGTAAGATATTAGGTATTTTATTATAAAAATATTAAAGACATATTTTGTTAACGAATTGTCTTTGGTAAATAACCATGTTGGTATATTTTTCGTGTTGAATGACAATGTACGGTCATTTATTTATTTAATTATTCGATGGTAACCTCAATACAAGTTCTCCTTGGTTTCCTAAAGCTCCCTATCTTCTTGGTGGTATTTGATGTATATTGTACATACCCATCACACTGTTCCCTTGCGGGGTAGGCATATTCAAAATGTTTCACTCACTAATACATAATGTATTATGTATATTGTTTGGAAGTAATAAACATCATTAAAGGGGGATCTGGTTAGTGTGGTGGCTAGAGTACTGTCTAGCCATACGAACGGCTAGGGTTCAAATCCCTGCAGAGGAGGCTTTTCAGAGGAAACCCGATCTCTACTTGAGTGTCTTGTGGAGGGCACTTCAAGTGCAGTACTCCGTCTATCGGATGAGACGTTAAACCGTGGTCCCCTTGGCGCTTATTGTTAAGAGTAGGCTAATTCCAACACCGGGTTTCTATCCACCCTTCCTCCCTTACGTATCGTCTATGGCAAAAATGACCTTAGCTGTCGGTCGCCTCCCCAAATATCATATCCTAGCATCATTAAATCTTAAGAGATTTTTATCATTATCCCTTAACTTATCTGGTACGAAAAATGAAGCCCTCCAATCTCCAATCCCCTATACTGACACTTTCATATCGTTTTGTGTAATCTCATAGCTGCCTCGTTGTTTACACTATTTTTCCCAGATCATAATAGTATGCCTTGTGGCAGAACGACTTATATGAAAGTACTCATGTTTTAATCCCCGGCAGTGGGGGAAATGTTTTTGTTAGAATCCTGGTTCTAATGTAGGCTCAAGGTATTGGCCCTTTTTTTTACATTGACCTACCTATCCATTAGATACAAAAACTCATTCTTTCTACGCACAGCAAGTAACTATGATAACAAATGAAATTCTCTTAAAACACTTCCAAAATATACTCTTTATATTTTCACATTCCTACAAGCTTCTCCTTCACTTCTTTACACATCCGGTGTCTAAACAACCCCTAAACTACGCTCATGTGGCAGCTTCCAGGGCAGTATTTAAATGTAGAAGTATATACCGTTTTTATACCGCTTTGGTACATGTCATTCAAAGTGGATTAATAACATCCCCAGTATTTTTCTGTTTCGTCTTTATTCTTCGTGGTAATCCGTTATTGACAAGCAACTTTCCTATCCTGTTGAAGGATCTATCTCTTATCCTTAAATGATCTCCAATGTCAGTCGCCTCCACAAATGTTCAATAAGTCTCCATATTAGGTGATGAGTTTATCTCTGCCAATATTGCTTTTCACGTGTCGGTTGACAGAGCCCCAAAATGCTGCCTTGTAGCATTGCCCAATCCTTTGCTAGTCAAGGTGTCTTCGTTCCCACTTGCCGATTTGTTTTTCCAGTTGTTTGAACCAAGTCATCATAGTCGAATATAAACGTATTACTTTCGGTCATAGCG
The DNA here is from genome assembly GCA_963169105.1 of Ceriagrion tenellum. Lineage (NCBI taxonomy): Eukaryota > Metazoa > Arthropoda > Insecta > Odonata > Coenagrionidae > Ceriagrion > Ceriagrion tenellum. The sequence continues at coordinate 54,782,758 of OY720643.1, read as the reverse complement.
AATAGTATTTTATCTCTACAATTTTGCGACCTGAGGTCTTTACGAGTAGTTAAAATATATCAATTGTGGAACTCACCTATGAGTTGCCGAAAATATAATAACATACATTCATTTTTGGGTACCAATGATCAGAAAAGCCCTCGAGCCACAAATTTTAATGCTATTTTAAATAATGCCCTAATTGCAAAACGAGCCATACCAATATTTCCGCTTTTAAAGGATAGTGTTTAAAAATACTAAGTCAATTTTTTATTGGCTTCCAAGGATTCTGGATAAGCGTTTGTGCAACGGAGAATTTAAAGATGTGTTTTTGATGAACTTAAGTAATTTTACTTTCCGTACTCGTGATTGATTTGGTAAAAATTTCCTCGGTTATGTTTTCTTACGCACTCTCGTCATCTACGTGACAATATCTCGTGAAAGGTCTTGAGTGTATAAGTCAAATTGCAAGGTGACAAATGTCTTATAAAAAATCATTTCCATCACGGAAAAATATTTCTATCATTTAGTGTCTGTCCATATTGGCCATATTTTTCATTGAAACGTAATCATGCCAAGCAAAAGCAACAAAAGTTTTATTTTCTAATTTTGGGCTAGAACTGGCCTCTTATACCGTCCATTTTTGCTGGAATGGAAACGGTTATATATTGTCCATCATGAGAAGACAAAGACTTTTGCGTGAAATTTTGCCTCGAGATCTTTGCATCATTGCTGCATTGATGTGGCATGTCAATAGTTTGTGTATGTCTGCAGAAAAATCAATACTCTGTGATCTACATTGCGGAAGGTGGGATATTTTTGATGGTTTTATGGTGCTGGATGCGAAGCGCGAGCCAAACTCTTCACTTAATGTGTCTTTCCTTTTCTCTCTCTCCCCGCGCACTGTTTGAGTCCATTTCTCCGGGGTTCCTCTGGGAAGACTTTTCCCCTCTCTCTCTCTCTCTCTCTCACTCTCCTACCAATGGAAGCGGCGAGATGGTGTATTCGGCTGTGGAGGAGGAGAAAGGCATAAGGAAACATTTCTCGAATGATTTATGGGTCTGCCTCTCTATATCTTTCCGCTTCAATCTCTCTCGTCGTCGGCCCAAGTTATGGGCGGGCCCTTAGAATGCGCTTCTGTCTCCCTCTCTCTCTCCTTCCACTCGCGCATGTGGTATCCGTATGTGCTTTGGAGACGAGATGGGGGGTTGTCTGGAGTTTGCTAGCCGATTCACCAGCCGACGGAGCTCCGCACCTTTTTACGAGCTTTGGGTGTACTTTAGTATGAAAAAAATATATAAAATAGGTTTACTCAGCAAAGAGGACTGATCTGCATCGAATTTGAATACCAGACTACGAAATATATCTAAGGCGGAGTTTGGCATCGAAATATATCACATGTACTCAGCTTGATGCAATACTTTGGAAAATTCCAAACTATTTATTTTCGTTACACGTTTGTTTTGACTGTTAAACAGCCACTATCAACTATGGTATTGAGACTTGAAGAGTCAAAATCTTATATATCAATTGGTAGAAAATAACAATGTAAGTCATAATTGCGACCTCTATCAACCAGTTCCAGAAGTTATATTCTCATGCCTTTTAATTAAATTTCCTATTTTACTATTATTATCTAAAGGAATCATTACAGCCTGGCGTAATACCATAAAAATGGAAAGTTAATTTTTGGAGTCCTAAAGGTTTTAGCTAGAAGCATGGAGTGAATGTAATGTGTCACGACCCTTACATTTGATGCATTTCTTCTGCTATATGACGCAATATCCAATCCAGTTATGTGCAACGTGTCATATTACTCACGTTTCATTTCGTCTATGGCTTCAACATCTTAGATCTCTAAACTCCAATATCAGTGATACAGCTTAGGCGTATACATCTGAGCCTCAAACTTTTAACGACCTGGAATTATACAATCATGTCTCTTCTCTCGATTTAAGATGGAAAGGTAAAGTCAAACTACCTTTTTTGTTTCGTATGCTAAGCTGTTGCGCTCGAAAGTAGCTGGAAGTCATAAAGTATATTGCCAATTTTAGGAGTAGATCTTGGATCAGAAAATAAATCGTCGGTTGTATAAGCATGACTTGGGAATTCATTCTCTTTCCCAATCCCATCTGAGCTATTATTCTGTATACTAAGGAATTTTTCATGAACATATGATAATTGCAACCAGTATATTGCTTAGACGTTAAAGATAAATATAGAAAATTCTCATATCCAATTAACACACTAAATGAGTGAGTATGCCTTCTAGCAAGAGCGTTTAAAATGCGACACGGCATTTTATCATACAATTAGATATAAATCTTTGAGAATTTAACGTACTATATACATGAATGGCTACTTTTTAATCTACCAGGTGACGGAATGTTTATTTTCGCCGAAAACTCCTCATGATTCGTGCTGTGTGGAAGCGCTAAAATATCCAAAGCTAGTTGGTTGTCATCTTAGAAATAGGAATGTAGGTATCCTCCGGAAGGTATATGTCCAAGAGAACTGCAATTCAATGTTAAGGCATGCATGCCTGCAAATAAAGAATGGTCAAAGTTTTAACATCCACTAGAATTAGGTCTTTTGTCCTTTAATTTATTTTGATAGACCTCCAGTACGGAAAATGTTCAAGTGAAAATCGGGGTATTGTTTCAAGATCAGGATACCATAGTGTCGATTTCATTTGTTCCATTTCAGAATTTTATCTATTTCGGTGACTAACCAGTTTCAATGTTTGCAATGTTTCTAAACTATAATTCCCTGTAATATGTAATTACAAGCAATGTCAATATCATTTGGATTTGTGTGTGACTATAGACTTGTAAGTACCCATTGCTTTTGCCTCTATTCGATCTATCGCTGTCTGGACCATATTACTATTTTTAATAAAAGAATACTTAACCCATTCTGAAGGTGATCAATTTAGTTTGACTGTTACACTTACATCATCATAGCACCAAACTAAATATATTGATGATTATTATAGGATGGAAGTGAAAACTAGGCAAAAAACGGCTTTAAATTGTGATTTGAGAGGTCATAACATATCCTTCTCTAATATACTTCACCATTTGTGCAGAATTTCTCAGATTAAATCGATATTTATTTCACGTTATCACCCTTTAATCTTAATTCATCCTTCCCTTTTGTTGTCTTATCCTACATTTTCCCTTTGAGTTTAGCCTCCGACAGCTTATTGAATTCCAAAAAAACTGGTTTACAACCCCTTGATGTCTATCACCTTTTTTTGTTTTCCTCATTTTCTCTCCAAGAACAGATTTTAATATTTATTTTTCCAATATTTTGCTAATTATCATATCAAATTCTTAATTATAAAGTATTTATTCATCTTTCTTCCTTAAACGCCCAGCCATTTCTCAAGAAAATGCTATATACTGCTATGAATGACAATATATCTTTTTGTTATGCCTCAACTTGGTTAAATTGTCCTAAGTTCTATTTTGTTTGCAAACATTCCTTCGTCTTATGTTATCTCTTCTTTTGCATCCTTGATAGGAATTCAATTTCTACCATAATTCTAACAAGCAATGAAAAAATGTTAATAATGGATGAATAGAATCACTGGATCTAATTCTAATGGTGCTTTAAACTCTTATTTTTTTATTATTTATGTGCTAACTTTCCAAAATTTAATTCCACCATTTTCTTACCTGCATGCGGAAGTTTAATATTGTGTGACAATGAGAAAGAAAAGGAATATGTACACCAATTAATGACGAAAATCACTTTTTCATCCACCTGTCCTTTTTTTTCTACAACCAAGTCCTTAATTAGCTCGTGCTCTATTGGTTGCAAGTTTTGAATATAACGAGCATGATGCGCCCGCTCCCAGCGGGCTTCCTCCGTGGAAATATTTAAGTGAAATAGTACTTCATGGCGGCTCTGTCAAAGTAAAGGAAACATTTAGACCGTTGAAACACCAAGGTTAGACGCACATGATGACTCATACTTACGTATCAACAGGAGACTTGAATGTGGAATCAGCCGCATTTTGATAAAAGTTATTTAAAGAATGCGAGATATTGTTGCAAATGAACAAATGTATCAGTTTGTGCGCCGTTAACGTCTGGAATATTTACCGGTTTACCTCTCGAACATTCCACCATAGCCAAGACACGAAAACAAAGAAAAGAGGGTGCCAGAGAAAGAGAGACAGAAAATGGTTCGCCATAGACTGAGTACGTGTTGAGTCCAAGACCTTTCTGTGTTAACTTGAAATAATATGTTGAAAGCGCGATATATTGCAAAAAATATAATGTTGAAAGCGCGATATATTGCAAAAAATATAATAATATGTATCTGAAACTAAATTGGTATCAATTATATATCCTGAAATAAAGGTTTGCTCTGCACCATGGAGCAAGTGCGTGACGTCAAGATGGCGGATCGCCTCATCCCCTAAGAGAAATATCAAGTGCCATTTTTTAAAACCAATTTTAGGAAACAATAGCAATATTTAGGAAGTAAGATATGCCGTCGCATGTTCTCTGATAAATTCTGTGCATTTTGGTACCTCATATGTAGAGTTTGGTTGCGTATAAGTTGAGAAAAAGGTATCTATACAGTAGAAATAATATAGGAGATGCTGTAACTACGTGCCTGGAGATGTGATTTTATGTGATAATATTTACTCAGCCAATTTTAATTTGTGTTGATAGCCACAAACTACTATTTTTGTTTTTTATTCATTCATTGAAATTCGAGAAATTAGAGAAAGATCCGAAGTCAGACTAAGTATAAAGAGCATTCATCAAGTGTCAATCCCAATTTGTATAACTGAGACTGACTGAAGCTGTCCTATCATGGATATTTATTCCACTTTGACAAAAGTTAGAAAACTTGCCTTGAATATTATTCTTCAACTTGTCATTGAATTGTGTTATGTAAGAAATAATGTTGCCAGACTTTAACCATGAGTTTAATTTAGTCTGGGAATGCCAAGGGAAGAAAAGCGTACTTATAACTAAAAAACCTGAAATAAAAAAGACTCAAATATTTTCCATAACTAAGTTTGAGTATCCGACGATATTTTGTAGAAATGCACTACAGATATCAGATAAATACAGATACATTATTTATGTGGAAAGTGAACAAAAACCTTTTCATATTGAGATCACGATGTCTGTAGCTTCTATAGTTTTTTCCAAAATAATCTACATGTTCATCAACGCCACGTAGCTTTACAAGTAAAACATCGAGATTTTGTTTTGATCTTACGGCATTTTGATCTGCACGACCTTTGTTTATTTTGATTTACAGGCATTATATCAATATTTCAATTGATTTATCGTTATCCTATTTCCGGATGAGTTACTATTGAAAGTTGTGCACCTCCATCTTCAGGTGTTTTCTCCACTCTACATTCTATTACCTTTCTTAATCTCATCCTTAGTGCTGCCACTGAATGTGAGATAAGTTAAACTCTCTGTCAGTCTATAAATAAAGACTCACATGTACAGTGCTTAGTCTCCTATCGCCCTGGAGAGTCCTTTTGTTGGAGTTCTACTCTAGGCCACTTTTTATTGTTTCTCGGAGGGTGCTCTAAATTCCCACTAATTCTGACATTCTGGACTCTATCAACTAACGACCCTTTATTCCGCTAATTTAACGCTTTAACACTCCGTCCAGACTGATAGTGCCCCTCAAATTAAATTTCTGCCCCGGGCGGAAGTGAACCTCGACCCTTAACCTTGCCCGGATAGGATTTATTTTATTGCCTTTTGAGCCAGAGCAATGAAATCGTGGCGTCCAATGGCCGCGTTAGCAAAAACATTGTCTCGTAATATCCCTGTAATTCCCCTTACGGCTCCCGGGCACTTAACGGCATCTTGCATAACGTTTGCATTGCCTCGGAGCGACCCTTGGCATTCGCCTTACGCGGCACTCTCGTAGGTGACCTCTTTGTTCTTCTCTCTTTGTGTCTTTCTCCGCATATTCCTTCTTCTCGTACTTCTCCTCTTCATTCCTGTCCTTTCCTTTCTTCCTTCCTTTCTTCCTTTGCACGACCCAGCAAGAAACGACCCGCCTCGCATTCGTAAAATTTCCGCGAGGATCAAATTTGCGGCAAGTTCATGCATTTTGAGCATTTAACCAGAGTCGGTACCAGTTTACTCAGCGTTGTAACTGTTGCAAGGATTGTCCTATTGCCTCAATCGGTGTTTCACCCCCTGGAGCACGATTAAACCAATCCCTTCGCAACTACTCTGGCCCTATAATTCCCTTCACATCCGACTTGAATGTTCGATCCTATTGCGTCAGGATCTTGCTTGCGCTTCTTTTTTCGAAGAAAACAACGAAGAGAGCAAGAAAAAAGCATTTATTTATCAATGGATTTTCATGGCATGAATTAGAAATTATTATTCCTGAATGAAACAATACCTAGTGTTGCTTTAAGAAGATACCAAAATGAATCGGCCTTTGAAAGATTAACATTTTATATTATTTTCTTGGCATTATCAATTCTCAGAAATGTTTGACTTGAAACTTAGAGCATGTTTTGTCCCATTGGTTTTGACAGAAAAGAGAAAATTTTATTACGCAATAGAATATCTCTTTTTGTGGTTAGTAAAATTCTTAGATTTTTAGAGAGCTTAGATTTCTTAGATTCTTAAAGTTTTTGTTTACTAGAGCCTAGATGATTATTCCTGTAAAATTAGCTAATTTATTAATTTAAAAATCATAGATGAAAAACAAAGCTCAACTTACTCCGACTCTTAAATATTTTTGCTTCCTCCAATGCTCCTGCGTAAAAAGATGTTGAGTACCTGTCGAGAGCCCATGAAAAGAACGTAGTTCATTTAATCATAAGACATCTGCTCTGTGCTTGTCTAGAAACGGATACACTTATCCAACCTCTTTTTTGTTTGGCCTGCTACTCCCTTGTTAGTTTTATGCTTGTTTGAGTTTTCGTTTTCAAATGGTTTTCCTGTGCTAAATTAATGGATACTGTTTTCCAATCATTTCCTAATTAATTCAAGAGAATTGACGGCTTAAAACGCTTCCAACGATTTTAGTTGAAAGAAAATGATCTGCGATCATTAACTTGTATTTTCCGCATCAAATATAAAACCTCAAGACTACTTGTAGAGGTTTATTGCTGACTTCGTAAGGTTCATGATAGAGGCAATCCTTCTTTTATCATTCAAGGAAAATTACAGTTCCAAAGATAAAAAATAATCGCGCATGCCTCTTAAACCTTGACAATGGGTACCTTTTTCCTATTATTTAATTTCTGACAGCATTTATCTCTTCACATAATGCTCTTTAGGAGAATTGGCATATTTCTTTTGTTTCTTTCATGTCGCAAAGATTGTCTCCTTAATAAAATACGATGATTCTTAGCTCAAAGAAAATTTAATAACTTGAGATATAGTCACCAATTGTTGCCTCTTTTAAAAAACATCTGCCATGACCTAATGCGCTACTTGCGAAAAATTTTGATATAAATATATAAAATTAAAAAAATAGAATTTGTAATAGAAATCAAAAAGCTAAGCATACATACATTTTTGAAGCGTGGTTACTAGATTTCTATAAAGCAAAGTATTTATAGTATTTAGCAATTATCTGGTATTTTAACAATTACTTTGCTTCATTTTAATACTCCCGCCATTAAACATATACTAACTAACTTAAAATATAGAATAGTTACAGTTTTTATTCAAGTCCAAACTTACTCTCAATAGTAAAATAACAGTGCCTCAGAGATAAAAAAAAACCTTCGCTAGTCTGTCTGTGTTGTCACTCATTTAGGTGTCGTTGTTTCATATAACTAGTTTATAACATTTTACAAGTAGTATTTTTAATTAAAAATCTGTTGATTTAATCAGAGTATAAGTCAGCCTGAATTTAAGACCGTATGTGCAAAATAATGGAGAGAACTCCTTAAAAAACCAGAAATTCGAGTTTACCTTTATTATTACCCTTTTGACTATGTTGAGTATGGAACTAATCTATAAAAATATTTATTCCTGGTTGTTGCGCATTTCTTCTGCTTATATATGAGTGTGAATATGTTGCCCAGGCTTATCTTGATAAAGTAATTTTGGCCACAGATATCAAAAAGTGATACTTCTTATGGGATTTGGCTTACTCCTTTCATACTTGACGTCCATTGTAGTGCTGCAGTTTAAATGGAAGCAACGAAAGTGGGCAAAGTTCTGTACGAAGTGACCTCGCTGTTGTGGCTGATGGTTGATGAGATTGAAGCGAAACAAAATGGACTAGGAGTCGCTCCGCTGGCCAAGGACAGCAGTGGACGCGCCACGAAGCGTTGCCCTAAACTAGTTCTGTCCTTCCCTCTTCCACGCTGGCCCTTTCCTTTCAGTCGAATAAACCGCCCGGGGCAGTTAAAACCAAGAGGCACATCACCTTTTACGGTCATTCTCTGGGTTTAGCTCTCCCTTGGAAAATCCCACCTGAATGAATACCATGACCAGATGCGCTTTGAATGATCCCGTCTTCCTCTGGCCTCACGGTAGCTGACTGAAACCGCTAGCAATCCCATCCCTTCCCATACCATCCGCCATTTCTTCCTCCACCCACCCCTTCTCCTCGTTAAGTTTTATCGCCTTATTCTCACCCCCTCCCTCCCTCCCTCCCCGCTCTCGCCAGAGTACACTTCCCGCGACAGCGTGCCGTTACAGCTTTGAGTACGCAGCTCCTTTCCCATTAATGTCCACCATTCCGGCCGCAAGGGGTATTGTCCGTGTAACGCCTTTACTTGGGTGTCCGCGGTATCCAGGGTGGAATATTGCATAAGTAAGGTGACTGGAGAGTTTTTGAACCAAAAACTACAAGAAATCACATCTTATAATGTGCCTCAAGAATTATTTCTTCTAGCTCTCAGTTAAAAACTGCAATTAAGCAGGCAGATCGAGAAATCAACTATACCGGCTAGCATCTTACTAATCTTTGCTTATCCATCATGATCCTTTTTTCCCTTACCCTTCCTTCATATGACTCGAAACCTCATAGTGAGTTTCCTCTTATTCCCCTCTTTTACCACTATTACCAAGTTTAGATAAAATTGTAAAATCCGGCCTAAGAACTACTCTCTGCGGATTAAGTGTGTGCTGATTGTTAACTTACATTTGTGAGATTGTTAAACCATTAGTAGGAAATAAATCTTCCTCTTAATTAATCTTGAACACCTTGCTTACCTAGATGAAGTATTGTAAGGTTATCTTGTTAGGTTATCAAGTTAGACTATCAGAAACCATGATATATTTTCGTTTTTCTCTCACCGATGTGCCTTCACTGGCTTGCTCATGTTTTGGTGCTCCCTTTTTTTAAGATCTTTGAATTCCATGCTGCAGATTTCTGTCCTCTCTTCCTTTGCCTTTTTGCATTCCTGAGTGACTTAATGACTTAGTTTCACTGCCTCACCTTCGTTTCTGAAGATCTTGGATTTTCCTACTTTCTACTAAAAGTTTGCTTATTTTCTTTCGTGACTATGCCTTTTTTGTGCCGGCTCTCTTACTCATCAGTGGCTCTTTCTGCTACTTCACCAACGTCCTGCATTCATTATATCTTCTTTTGAGGTCCGTTTCTCATCCACCCATTACTATCAAACCAACGGATACGGATATCTACCTTTGTTTTTTCGACCAGCATTTTCGTGTTTCGTCTAGGTTAATGCTTTATATTTAGCTTGCATTAAAAATGATCTCCATTACTACTATGTAATGACTCTATTGATATTTTTTTATTTACGCTGGGAAAGCTCTTGCAATTCTTTACTCTGTTTCGGTGCGACAGTTCATTTGATCTGGTTCTACCCGCTTGCATTATTACATGCATAGCTCCTGCGCTGATGTTGCTTAAACAATATTTGTTACTGCTATATTTTTTCATTGCAAAGCTCTTCTAGTCTTTCTTCTTTGGCGTTTTATTTTCCAAGCCCAAAAAATCCTGCGCTACGCTTCTCGTTCGTCCCTGCGTTCCAGTGTTCCATCGTAGTGAGGTGAGAGTTTCATTTCTTCAGTATGCTGCCATCTCCTGCGATCCTCTAGTCGTCTCCTAAATAAGTGACTTGATATCCGTTGCTCCAGTACTCGTCTGTCCACTGGATCTCGCAGGATTACTGGATGTCTTCCCCCAATTTCATCTCCACACTCACATTCCACAGTTAACGTTTTCCCTGTTTCTTCATTTGTCCATTCTGACTTATGTTCCCCTTTCTGTAGTCGTCACAAAGATATTTATTTCATTATATAACCATCTCAAACAACAGAATAGCCCACTACATCGGAGTATTTCAACATTTACATTCGGCTGGATGGATACCACACTGCCGTAAGTGGTAAAGAATCCACTCAGCCGGGATTCGAACCTGCAACCCCATGATTAGCTGGTGAGGACATTTTTCAAGTGCCACTAGGTCCGAATATTCGCTATTTTCATTAGGGCCTACTATTTTCCTCTAGGGCCCACGCTTAAAGCCGATGAAAGCCTCTCGAGAGGTATCTCTTACAGAAAACTGGGAAAGATGAAAGATAGGACCTGAGTTTTTTCGTGGTTTGAAATGCAGATTCGAAATAAAAAAAAATTTACCTGACCCATTTCTCTGCTAAAAGTGATAATCCGACTGTTAACATCCGAATTCCAGGGATTGAAGCTTTTTAAAAGTTTCCTTACACATTCTGCTAGGCGGTGCAATTTTTTCGTTCCCGGAGATGTATGCATATTCCACCTTCCGCCGCCCCCCCTTCCACGCCCTATTCGCGAATAAATTAAGATTGAATAATGACCTAGATTCGGCGCGCTGCGATCACGTGCCGGATAATCCCACCGACAGGTGTGAACGAACGATAGTATTTAGATGGGTGCTTCTCTGCCTTCCTTCTCTTCGCCCCGACCGCAAAAATGCACGGATAGCATTCGGAGTGAAGGGAGGAATTGAGACCCTCCAGTTATGTCGGCTTTCCCGCCCTCAGTTCCCGCCTCACACCTCCTCATTCCAAATTCCCTGCAATATTGAATGTTGTCACTCGAGCAGCGGTAGTGGCTTGCATAGGAGATGCGAGCTAGGGGAGTGTGGGTTTTCCAAAATGGTTCGCTCTTCTCGGAAAAGACAGTCGAAGAGGCATGCATGGGGAAGTGGTGTCAAGAATGCCTTCAAATGAGAAATACCTTCAATAGTGTATGTCAGAAAATTAAGCGCGACAACCGTTTACCAAAACGAAGAGAGGAAGAGGTAAAGGTGTGACGAATTTGACATAAAAATGGAATGAAATAGCAATGGAAGAGATAAACGTTCTAATGAATACTATCGTAGTTCTAAGACTTTTGGATCATCATTGGTTGTTCAATCCTGAAACCGATTGACTGAGGCCCTCCACGCTTTCATATTTATTCCTAGTTCCCTTACTTCGTGGTACATCATTCTATGTATTTTCTTCTTTCTTTATTTGGTCCATGAACTTATTCCTTTGTCTTCCTATGGGGGCTTTTCCCACTAATATGTCTTCAATTGTGTTCTTCACAAATTCATTGTGTCTCAGGGTGTGTCCAATCCATCTTGTTCTTCTTTTGTGAATGGGGATCCATTTGGTCCTCTTCTCTTCTACTCGGATGTAAACTTCGTAATTTCTTATTTTTCCCGTCGATTTTATCATCAGCATCCTATTTAGGATTGATTACCTTTATATATCAGCATTCCAATATGTCTACCGTAGTTCTTTTGTCAAATAAGATAATGTGATAAGGTAATCCACCTGAATGGAATTCCTAGCTCAGATTAACCGTAATTGTGTGACGTGCTTATTTCTACTAATTCAGCTAGGTGGGCCGATCCACTGTGCAGCAACAGCATATATCGGTGTATCTGGATCTTATTTTTCTTTTTCATAACCTATCCTTTTATTTGTTTCATTTATTAGACTTTCAGTCCCTCATGAAAATCCTTGTTTTTATTATGTCCCCTATGAAACTAAAATGCCTCTATAAGCGTGCTGTATTCTCCTCTGCACTCTCAAATTTATTTCAAATTCAGGCTCATCCTTTATATATTAATACAGATATAACTTCAAGTTAGTATCGAAGGAAGCACTAGTTAAAAATGCCAGTTCTCTATTTCTAGGTGTTCATGATAGTCCTAGAGCCCGAATCTAAAATTTTCACGCTCAGAAGGATTAGCCGGTTTTAAAGTAACGAAAACTTAGAAAGAATTTGACGAGTAATCATAGAGATATCTCTGAATCATAGGTTTTTAAAAAGCAACACTCAACATTTCTAGGACTCCTGTCTCAAAGTGGATAGATTAACATGTAAAAATATGAGAGTTCAAAATATTTTATATAAAAAAGTTAAAAAGCATTTGCTTTAACAAAGTTTCCAAAACTAATACGAAACGATACTACAAATAATGGTGTACTTATGCTTAATTAAAATTTTACTTAAATAGTTTTGCATACCTTGCCATTCTTCTCGAGGGAGTGGTTTTCATGCACTTTTAAATTATTCTTTCACGAATGTTGCAACGAAAAAAGGATGTGTTGTGATAAAGTTACCTCGGAAACAAATTAAAGAATACATTGGTAATCTATACGAATGGATAAGCTGCCCTCAAAGATTTTCAGGCGGTGTATCAATTGCAATGGACAAGAAATTGGATCTGCTCTGACGAAAATGCTTATTTACATTGACCAATCAATTAAAAGAAAAACCTTAAGATCGATGTACACAAAAAAATTATGATTTGTGATGAATATGTGATCTATTATGTTCTTAACCAAACTTGTTACCACTCACTCTTCATCAGCACGAAAACATTCTGGTGGAATACGTCGGATATTATCGTAGCCTGTAGTGGAAATGTAGTTGTATTAAGGGACAATGAGTTTCTTGAGAGAGCGATGTAATTGGAAAACGTGACCTTACGGTTAAAGGAGCTGGACAAAAATGGAAATTGCGTCGCTACAAATGAAATAGAAATACGAACAAAATGGCAAATGAAATGGGAGAACGAAAACAATGTCGTTTTATAGTACTAGACAGAACTTTCTTTACACTGAACCTATTTTTTTATCTTAACGAGGCTGATTATCTGTGGTGAGGCAACTGTCATTTTTTTAAGCGTGAGAACATAACCAACATGAGAGTAAGGCAATTTTCGTCACCTGATGATGTAGCACATCGAAACCTAGCTCGAAAAATATTTTATCTAAGTGGAAAATTCCCTTACTCTCATTTTTATGTTGAATTCTTTCATTTGATGATTTTGTAGTATATATACATCGAAATCTCGGTCAAATAAAATTTTATCTATCTGGAAAATTGCCTTACTCTCATTTTGATGATGAATTATTTCCACCACACCAAGTCTCATACATACATCTCTTTTTGTGAGAACATTGATCATGGGATAGAATTTCCATTTTTAATTTCAAATGTTCTCTAGTTTATTTTTACTGATTTCCTCGTAGAGTTGAGAGAACATTATACTCTACGAGACCCATAATGAAGCAACCTTATCAATTTTAATGTAGGTACGTTTAGAAACTCGGAAAAGCTACCTTTTACATTGAGATTAACCTAAATGAACCGATGCAAATTTCCGCCTTCCCGAGATCGGTCGCAGCAGCCGAAACTCGCTATCTGCGCGGATGGCTCTCTTGGGAAAGAAAAGACTTTTCTAGGTTTGAAAAACAGACGAGCTCACAGGAGGCCCTCGGCCGGAGCAAAACGGCGCGGATGCATAATTTAGAGTGCAAGACGATAAGGCCCTCTACACGAGGACGACCGAACGACGGAGGGACAATGGCCACGCTAGCGCCACAAATCTCGGTTCATCATCGCCCAGGGTCGAACATGTTAACTTTTGCGATTACGTCACCGCCACGTCATCTGTCCGAAGGGTAGAGGATGTAAGGGTAACGAGTCTCCCATGGGGCTTTGCGAGCACCTCAATTAAAAGGGTTATAGGCGATCTGTTTCCAAAGTAATTGTCGTCGTAGTGACAGTGTATCAATGTTGTGATAATCATTACAAGAATTAAACAATATCATCCGAGTGGAGATGAGGTGACAAATAGGTTGTAACGCCTACATAGATAACCGATGGCAGTATCTACTGTGGCAATATTTACCATAATGTTCTATAAATATCAATGTTGAGTAATTATATCATTTGTGCTTAACTTTACGCTAATATGATTTATTTTACGCTTTAAAATATATTCTGCGTATTTTGCATTGATTTTGGGCTGCTTTTTGGGAATTTGTGTATAAATATTGGGTATTTTGTTACTTAATTGGTATGTATTATTCCAATTGTATTTGAAATAATTGTATGAATTTCTATTGCAACATTGTAGACCGTTTCTACTTTTTTATGTGAGTTGTCCAACAATTATGTATATCATCTTTAACGAATTATTTTTTATACCATTGCCACGTTTGTATCTATCATAAGTACTTTCTTTAAAGCCAGATCAGTGATAATATTGAAAATGGTCCATTTGGGCAATAATTTGTGAGGTTGAATGTGTTAAATCTGTAAATCGTTCCATATTTCCCTAAATATGTATTCCAACACGAGTATAGTAAACATATCCACATCAGAACGAAGAATGAAAGATGTGACCTGCCAATGACCAGGCCTATGCGTTTAGTACTTCAATTAAATTTACTTGGATGATGTTCTGCGTCTCTGCATCAGTTGTTCTCCACATCCCGTATAAAAGACTATCGACTTTCCGTCGGTGTGGCGTGGTATCGCTCGATTTTGATGGGCAGCTAGAGAATAAGGGAAATCCCCTTCGCACGAATAGTTAGAGAAGTCTTATTGTCCACGTGTTTGTTTGCTACTCTTCTAACTTTGTAATGCACTGTCCCTCTACAACATCCTGCGGATATCTGTATTCGTCGCATCCAAAATTCCCGCAAGACTGAAATGACCACTCTCACTGTCACGGCCGTAACATTAAATATTTCACGACCGCTCTGCTATCGCCGGCCGAGTTGCAATAACGCTTTCTCCAAATTCGGTTGGGGACGCGAGGGATAGTTTTGTAGTTCAAGGATGAAACTGGGAGGGGAATTGCATTACGCTGTCTTTTTCAGATCGAAGGAAGAGGTGGAAAGCATTTCAGAAGACGAGTAGGGGGAATGCTATCCAGAGGTATTTAATAAGGGATGGATAATTTCGATGGTAGGAATAGTAATAAAGCATAAAGTTTATTTTTAACCGTGAGATAAGTATAAACAGCCCAATTTATATGCAGA
The DNA here is from genome assembly GCA_963169105.1 of Ceriagrion tenellum. Taxonomy (NCBI): domain Eukaryota; kingdom Metazoa; phylum Arthropoda; class Insecta; order Odonata; family Coenagrionidae; genus Ceriagrion; species Ceriagrion tenellum. Next base: position 54,767,522 of record OY720643.1, on the reverse strand, counting down.
TGGCAAATTTAGGATCCAAATAGGCGCAGTTAAAATATTACACTTATTTTGTGTTTATGCAAACGATGAATATTAAATAAACGCAATTTGATTCCATTTATTTACAAAGATAATACGTGGCTCTTTGATATCTTGACGATCATAGAAAAACTGGGAAACCTATAATATCTTAGTAAACTCGAATGAAGTTTCATGTGTAAGGAAATGTTATAAATGTTTGATACATAAAAAAAGATGAGAGTAAGTGAGGCAGAAAAGTGCTATGCAAGTTTGAGTAGCATCAAGTAAGTCAAGAATATCACTAGCGCTTCATGCCTAAACTTAGCACCTTCAGGCGTCAGTTTTTGGAAGTATTTTATATTTGAAATCATATCGAAAGTATGTTTTATACATTTTCGCAAGTATATATTGTAACAGTGCAAAACTTTCTTCAGCTTGCTACATCTTATGGTCAATAAATAACTGTGGAAAAGTATAAATCTTATTTTCAATATGGATTCGAATAGTGCTTAATGCCCTTTCCTCCTGAAGAGAAAACGCTCTGAAGGATGTTTGTGTGTATGTAAGCCTATAACATATCTTATTTACCACGCTAAAGGTTCCTTACCCTAGAGAAATTGAATGGATTAGAATTTGATGGTACATTTTCAATAGGTATATAACTTTTCCCGTGGAAAACGGAGTTGAACAAGTTATATAAAAAACTAAAACAAACAATCAAGTTACATGTATTACATATAACTAGTTTTATGTCTTCATATGGCGCAAATTCTCTCTTGAAGCACATTAGGATTTATTGGAAATTCATTGTTTACTTCACAAGGCAAATTGTTCCAGTCACAAATAGTCCTCGCAATAAAGGAGCTCCTTGTTCTGTTGAAGGCAGAGAAGATTGCTCTCACATTGTACTGATGGTCAAGACGGCCGTAATAATTGGGCTTCTCAAACTGTACACTCAGACTATAGTATGCTACAACCCGACAATACACTTTGCAAAGGAGTTTTAGATTTTAATGAGATTTCCTTTGGGTAAAGCCGATGAGATTTTTGCAGCGTTCTCAGACTTTTCGAGTATCCACACACCTGCAATTTAATTTCTCAAACGTGCACTGTCTTTCTCTATAAGTTCATTTGCTTATTTTTTTAATGTTCTAGAGTGATTACTCAAGTTCTTGATAAAGAAATTCTTCTACACATATTTTTACTTTTTTCTCAATGCAGAGCGACGACCATCTCAGTTTTAGGTAATACCTATTTGGAAACTTTTTTGGCGATCTGAAATGATAGAAAAGTTCTCCTCTCACTACCGATTTAATTTTTAGATGAAACTTTTAATGGTTAAATCCTGTGATGTTTCGCGGAAATCAGTTCATGCATGTTCTCACTTTGAATTTCTTTTACGGAATGTTTTGGATAAATGAGTTTAGGCCATCGGCTCTCATTTCCGGGCGCCACTCCGCCGAGGCACTCATCCTTCTCAGGGATGAGAGGTCAAAGGTTAACGGGGAATTTCTGAAGGCTGACCCTCTCTACTTGTCTTCTCTCCTCTCCCACACCAAGCAGCCACTCCGAAAGGTTTTGTTTGCGACCCGTTTGTGTAGCGACGCTGAAGTTCACCTTTACAGATTCAAAAACCCGCTCACCCACCTCCCACCCACGGCCAGGCCTATCTCCAATCTTTTGTATGACCACCATCAATCCATTTTTTCACCCAGCACCCTATACACCCGATCCAACCCCGGCAACGATCGTCTTGGCTTGACCCTCCATCCACGGCTTGAAGCATTCAACCGCTGACGCGTCTGGCGTGGACTCTCCCTAGGCCCACCAATTTGCTATCAAATATTCCTTGTGTTCCTCTTTCCCCTCGGGTGAGCCCAATTGAGCTAAGGTTCTCCAAAGATGACTAAAATCACAATTTGCGAACTTTGACGTATTACGGAGAGACTAAAATTATTGAAATAGACTGTGGATAGGACAGGTTCAGAATGTCATTTGTGTCCGCGGAGGACGAGTGACTATAAATGCTGCCAATGAGATTTTTAACTTAGGTTTTGACTGGTAGTGTAGCTAGTTCATTGCCTTACTCTCTAATGCAGTGTCATCATCTGTTATCTGGTACTAACTGCAGGCCGTGAGTTTTTTTCTGTGTAACACCTCTATGCCTAAGAATTTGTATAGCTGAAAAATAATAATTATAACTTGCATGAATTTTAGCCAGAGCATTTTATTAAAACGGTTGCGTACTGACAGGAGTTTGCATTTAGTTGTTAGTGCATCGGTGTTTGCAGCTAAATAGGCATGAAAATAGTATTTTTTTATTGCATGTTGGTGATAACTCACCCCATGCTACACAAATTTTAGGTGGCTCGCAGAGTATTATGCACAGGTGAAAGTTGCGTCCTGCAATTAAACGTGATATGACCGTCTAGTTTTATCCCCGCAGTGTAGGTGCAAATGTTCCAATGCCTTATATATCCGCGAGGCCTTTTACAATTGATGCTGCAACACACAGATAAATCCTTGGGATCAATTCTTGGTATGCCCAGATGGAGGGAGTGTAATGGGACATAGGCCTTTCGTTTGGAAAATTGGGATAAATGTTAAAGGAAAGGTTTTTCGTTTCTCCTCAAAGCACATACGAAAAGTCGCTTAAAAACCTATTCAGTTGCTCAAAACAAAAGTGGATATAGACCTGTCTTATTTATCTGGGGAACCATGTGAAATAAATAGATATCAACTATCTACAATGAAGATACCATTATGAACAAATAATTTTGTACTACATTCACTCGTATATTATATTCCGACCAAATTTTCAACAATTTTAGGTCCTTATCAAAGTCAAAATAGTGTAAAGTAATTTGTTTCATAAGTTAAGAGAAAACATTAGCAGTAATAACATTAGAAAGTTGATGAAGTGACACCTCAAATCGTCTCTTATAATTGAATGGTATTTCCGTATAACGCTTGGTTATAAGTCAATATCATCTAAAGAAGCTCTGACGAGATATGATGACATGAAATCATTAATTTTTTTAATAAATTGGTGTAATACTGAGAAAAACTCGCCGAATTAGTTTGTATAACACTAATAATAAAAATACTTAGGTTTGGAATAACTATCAGGCTACTGTTTGAAATTTATAATTAATCTATATATTAACTTCGAAGGCTGTCATGCGTTCGTTGTCACCATAAAAGTCGTTCTAAGTTGGCTATCAGTTATTGTTGTTTGATTCCTACTTTTCTAGTCTTGGTTCCTTTTCTAGTGTATAGTTTTAAATTATAGTTTATATAAGATTTGATATAATTAAAATTTTTCTTATTATTATTTGCTCATGATTTCCTTTTCTCTCTTTCAGGTAAGTGGATAAGCATCCCTTCTACATTCTACTAATCTTCTGGGATTTTTGTGGTATATGACTTCAAATTCAACAGGAAGCAAGTAACGTATACTTCGGCTCTTACCTCTCAATAATACTCTCTTTTACTTGTTTTCAAATTATAAAAATGTATAATTGGACCAAAAACCGTGTTGGAATGTTTTTCTCACAACAGTCATATGGCAGTTGCAAGATAGCTAAAACTTTCCGCAGCACCCATCATGGAGTCAGCTATAGTTTTTTCTGCATGAATCTATTTCTCATCCTCACCTGATAAATCCTAGATGATCGGAAAACCTTACATACCATAGCCGTCTAATTACTTTATGAAATTTTACATCACAAATGGCAACCGTAATACTGTGGACCACTGGAATCAAACCGTGAAAACAAAATATTATTGCAATGGGTTAATATTAGATGAAATTTGTGCTCTCACTTGTATCCCTGGCCTTTTGTTAGGATTACCCATTAACTTCTTTGAACTCTTGCCTCTGAGAAAGAAGAAGTAACATAATTAAGTCCCTAAGAAAAGTCTTTGTTTGCTGATACGGATAGAAGTCAAATGTTTGTTTCCAAGCGGATGGGAAACACTAAATTTGGAGCGCTTACAGCACTAATGAGGCTAAAGTTACGAACGTTTAACCCTACATTCAGGCTTAACGTACATGAGTTGCGCGGCTTATATTGGTCAACTCATAAACTTACCATCGCCGTCACCAACTTCGCGAGTAACTCTGATGCATTAGATACATATCTGATAAACTTTTAACGTAATTATCATAATGTCACGTCCATTATCATTATATTACCATTACATTTAGTGAACTTTGATGCTGTAATAAGCTCTTGAAATCAGGAACCTGGTACGCACTTAATGGCGAAGACTTTGCTTTTAATAATCATTATTCAGGAAACTAAAACTAGCAGATTCTTTTATCATAATTAGTCTACCTTTGCTTCAAACTACACGTCCTGCGTTTGTGTCACATTTGCGATAATAGGAGTAAGAAATCCATTTATTGGGAGTTTGTGTTTTGGTGCCTATTCTTACGCTCCCTCTATCACTATTTGTTTTTCGTGAAAAAAAACTTAATCATTCATCACGCGTGAATAAGTTTTCACGCTGAACAGAGGTGTTGCACAGACGCGCGATGCATTAATGATGAAAAGTTCTCAATGTTGTTTAAATTAAGCTGTTTCTGTCATGTATACTTCACCTGGCGGCGCGGTAGGAGGAGAAATATTTTTGTTTTTTATGGACAGGGCTTCTATCATCGTGCATCAATGAGCTCTGTTCAATCAATCACTCAACATTTCACTTTCACTCCCCCCCCCGTCCTATCGAGAAGCTCTTCTCCTGCTCTCTTCCTCTTCCTGCTCATTTTTCACTCATCGAGTGAAGTACTTCCTGGCTCTCACATTTCTCCGCCACCCTACAATTACATGACTCATTTTGTATTAAATTATTAGTAAGAGGTTTGGAGAAGAAATATATTCTAATAAACCATTGTTGGCTAGCCTTAAAAATCTAAAGCTCGTCAAAAATGTGGGCAAGTTTCAATTCTGTAGTGGAAAAACATAATCAAATCTTAAACAATGGTATCATATTTGAACTTAATTTTTAGTTTATTTTCATAGGGAACAAGTAACCGTAGTGTCCGCATGTAATAGTTGCGTTGAAGGCAAACAAAATACGGAAGGGGTGTGAATGTGTAACCGGCAGCTGTTTTTACGTTTTTTTCTTCCTTTCCTCAACTCTGTTGATTCTTTTGTGACTCTAATCGTAATTTATGGTGTAAAATAACACGATTTCCTCCATACCTAAGGAAATACTTCAAATTCAAAGCTATTTGTGTTATTCATTTGTATACAATAAAATTTGTAGGTTAGATTGGTTTTTGTTTATAGATAGATAGATAGATAGATAATACTTTTTCCACTAAATTTGACAACAAATAAATTTGACAATAAATTTACATTTGGTGGAATATAGGCACCCCTGTGGGAAACAACCAGTGTTGGAGTCGCCATCACATAAAGTTATCTTATCGAAAATGAGAAAAAGACAACTGGCTGGTGCAGCCAAAATAGAAAATTACAACATTGATTTTTTATAAAGTCAAGAGACAGTTTTTTAAATCATATATTCATTACAAGAAAAAGTCAAGGGGAAGGCAAACAAAAAAAAAAACATTAATTACCGTTGGTCATGAATCAGAGTATTAACATACAAACAAATTTACAAATTAGAGATTATTCATTTCACTTTGTAGTTCAATATTTAGAAATATTTTTCAATATTGTCGATAGAAAATAACCATGTTTTCAAATCTCGTAGAAAGAATGTAACTTGCGTTGCAGAGGCTACGTGGAATGGTAGGTGATTAAACATTGTAGTGGCACAATACAAGTAAGACCTTCTAAAAGCTTCATTATTAGTTTTTGGGACAGGTATTCTATTCCATTTTTATTATTATGTACAGATTTTTCATGAAACTTTTAACGCATGTTCTCATTAGTGACATATGTAGATTGAAGAGAAAAAAAATCATCTTGCTGATCAAGAATTATGGCAGTTCAATAAATTTAAATGTCTAGCCTCTCGAGAAATGATGTATATTATGAAATAATTCGTTCATTTGTGCAATGTTATTTCCATACGCAAACTATATATATCTTCTACCTTTTAATTTGTTTCTAACAAATATTTAAGTGTCATTCTGGACTTAGTATCTGAAAACAACTCATTTCATCGCAATTTTCGTAAATTTTGCGCGCCGCGCCAAAAAATGGTCATCACATGTTTCAAATTTAGGACAAATATTTACGACGTAACTCTTTTAAGCATAGATATTACATTGCATTCATTGTTAGTTCAAACGCCTTTACTGATTAAATTAATGCCTAATTTTACAAGAAATTTTTTTCGACTTATTTAATCCTAGATAGAAAACGTTCCAAAAATCACCATGTAAGCTAACCATTCGACTTTTTTACGATCAATTTTTTAATGTAAATTTTAATGAAATTTTATGATTTTTGGATCAGGTTTATTGTAATAATAGGAGACGTAGGATATGAATGAAAGGTAATAATTGAAAACAAATTATTTATTTGAGTTTTTACTAATAAATTACAAATCATAAATGGCACATGTTTCTTTGAAAAAAATAAGGCACTTGGACTTACAATATCTAAATTAGAATTATTATCTAGAAAATTGTTTTTTTTTTCTTCATTATTATAAAAAATAAGTCTTAAAACCTATGAAAACTATAAAATGACTTAGATATTTTTCGCAAAAGTTGGGCAAAAGTCAACTGTATATACGCCACAAATGGGAAATTACCAACATGTGCACCCGATGATCTGTGATTATCACTCCAGCCTTCTTAATTGAGAAATCACAGTTCACGCGTTTGAAAACAACGCTATTTATTCACTTGTTTTCTGAGTACTCTTTCCCGTTGCGTAGATTTCCATTATTAGGTTTTTACTTCTGATGATCGTTCTTTCACCATCTCCTATCCTGTGCCTCCCTTTCCCCGTATCCCAGCCCAGCCTCCGTGAAGGAAATCTTCTCATTTTTAAAAAGAAAAGTTTCGCCACCACAAATGGGGCGAAGGGATTTTTACGGACGCGTGCGGAAGAAGTGGGAGTGGGGGGGGGGCTTTCATGGGGGGGAATGGCTGGGTTTCTCCCGTTGGGATTCGGCGGCTTGCGAGCGGATTCAACCCCCAAGGCACAGTCGCTTCGGTCCATTCCATCTCTTCCATTCCCAGCCAGCATTGCCTTCCAAAGAGGCGAGACTCCCAACGGACGTCTGCGTTGGCCTGGGGTTCAAGCGGGGCGGGGTTGTTGAGTGTTTATTCGGAGAATTAGACCGCAGACTGAAGGCGTTCTTGAGGGGTGAAATCTATTCATCGTCCTCGAATTTTTCACTTTTGTCATTTTTTTCACATGTTTCCACCGGATTTTTAATGGGGTGCTCTGCTGGTTGGCTTAATGAAGAAATTGGCTTCCCTCCGCTAATTCAGGCGCGAGGAAAAAAATGGGCGAGCACGTAAATGAGATGGACTTGAATCCCTACCCGGCGAATGCCTTCGGGTACGCCTGAGTATGTGAAGCTGTGAGGAATATTAGCGGTTTTTTCTAAGTACCCTTTCCCGATTCACTGAATCTCCTCGTTAATCAAGAAAGCTGTCTCGCGGCTGCGTCAGCGGAAACCTATGGCCAAAAAAATCCTCTATATTTTGTGCATGACATTCCTAAAAATTCACTTCCACCGCAGGAATATAATAACGTTGCTCCGTATGCTGAGATAGGAAATTTATTTATTTTTAATTGACTCATCATCTAGGTTCACTGAGAACTTGGTTGGCCATTTATGTCTGCCTATCGCTTAAATATCCTTTTTTTACGTAAACCTTTTGCGTCAGTTACTATAAAAATCATCCAAATTGTCTAAGTTTTATGGTCAGAATTACTGCAATTGACAAAATTACAATTAATCCATAGTACAGGTTGATAGTTGTATTTTATCATGCTTATTCACGAAGGAATTTAGTATAATGACTTACTACGATCATGTTATATCCTTTTTCTATTAAGAGCGTACGTAATATGAATCAGAAGTTACTATTGCTGTATTCAATATGGTAATTACCATACATTATTTCAATTCATGACAAATATTTATTCTTCATCCGGAATTTTTGATAAAAGGTATTACTTTTGATAAGCCTCCGTTGAGGTGTTCAACTTTAAGTATTATTAATCCATTACCAATATTTTGAAGCTGTCTATTTTGATTAACAGTCTTTGGGTATATTACCTCTTGATAAATTATCACATGCAGTGACCATTTTAAAGGCATATCATTAATGCCTATTTTTTGTTGATAGAATAGTCAAATGGCGATCGGTTTGGGCCTATTTGGTGGGTTTAACGTTGTATTTGAAGGAGTTAAAAAATCCCTGTATGAAATCGACTAAAACGTGAGTACTGCAAATTTGGGAAAGGGCAAAACGTTGCATTTTGCGGAGGTGTTTTGCAATTAGCATTTTATGAGCGCCTAAGTACTCCTGTTCCGTTTGGTGCTCCCTGACCCCTCTCTCCTTATAATCGCTGACGCGGGTTTGGGTTTAAATGGGTTTTGGGCGCGGCGGCGAGCAACAAGAGGGTGGGCCGCGCCAGCGCCCCGCGCTAGAATAAACAAACAATTGACAAGCGCCGTCCTCCCATTCGCCCGTCGGGAGCGGCTGCGGTGGCGGCGGCGTCGTCAGCATTATCCGAAAAGGGGGCGAATTAGCGTGACTCCAGCGACGAGGCTTCACGACGGAAAATCGGTTATCATAAGCTTCCGTGTTTGTGCCTCGAGCGATTCCATTGTTGTGGGACAACAATGGAAAGAGGATGAGGAGGGATAAATGGGTTTTGGCGGAGGACTTTGGAGGATGTGGTTTATGGGGACAGGGGGGGGGGGTGGAGTTGGGAGTTAGCGCGATGGACGGGGGGAAAGTACCGCGCGTGAGATGGGATTCTGATTTTGGGCGAAGGATGAGAAAATTGAGACGTAACACGGCCGGATGTACGCGGTGATAGTCAGTGAATCGGAAATTATGTTAGATTTGACGGCTCACTTAGAGGGTCCAATTAAAGCACGAATCGCCGGGGCATCGCATGAGCAGTGTCTAATATAATAAATGGCTCAAGTAGAACTAAAAAGGAAATGATCGGCGTCGTGAAAAATCTGAAAGATAGAATTGTCATTTCAAAACAGAAACAACTATCGCCTTTTTCCACAAGGTATTTTTATGCCTACGACGCGTTTCAGCTCACAGAGCCATCATCAGGTACATGACGTATTTGGTACGGAGCACATTACATTTATACATTTTCCAAATTTGAGAAGGAGGAGTGTTCAGGAACAGAGATAAGGTGGGAAATTGGCAGGTAAACGGAAAAATCAAGGAAACATGAAAAAAACCAAGGGTAGGAGGGGACTATGCTGTTCTTTCCCCTCACCCCCGATTCTTATTCTTTCCCCTTTTTTTTGCCTTTCCGTTTGTATGTCTTGTACCTGAATAAAATACCATGTGGAAAAGGTTAAAAGTGTTTCTCTTTTAATATGACGAACTTTCACGATATATTGAATGGCTGAATTGTCATTTGTTTTAACATTAAAATATTGAATTGGTTGGAATTATCATTTGTTTCAACATTAAAAATATGTCTTTAAACGTCAATAAAATTCCAATTAATAATTCAGATTAATCTTCTTTTATGTTTCTCACGGACTCTAAACTATTGTAGCTGGCAGAATGAGAACTCCAGTTTCTCACATGCATTTCGTCATCATTAAGAATGAATTTGCTGTTGCATGCCGATAACTGGAATCTAAAAGTAGGCCCTTCTGTGTCTACCCTTTATTTCCCCGCTTATAATTTTCTAGGATTTCATGGGATTCATTTTAGGTTGCATGTGTCATCATAGTCAATTTTAAAAATTTTTCTTTGTTCCCTAGATGCACGGAAAGAATTTTTCCCATGCGTCGTCAAAGTTTTGAAAGTGACTTCAAAAGTGATTTCCATCAAAGTGCTCTAGAAATATAGAAGTAACCGAAAATTAAAAAAAAAAATGGTTGGCTCATTTATGTGTGGGCTCTTTTTTCTACGAGTACTACACATTTTAAATATGGAATATATTTATTTTGCTTTCAATATTGGTGGTTGACCTTTCGCCGTTGCCTTGCTTATATCAGAAACCAGACCTTAATCTTCATTTAGGATTTATAGCTCGTGGTTTCAGGGTTCAGACGAGAGAAGCAAAAGCTCGAATGGATTGCGGCGTGGTTTGTAATGGATCGACTAAATCCTGGGAAAGGATAAAAAGGGAGTAGGTAGCCTTTGCCTTTGCGTGGTCTATATCAATCACGCCTTTTAAGGTAGCTAAGACACGGAGAGACGATTTGTTCCATTGTCGGAAGGGCTGGCGTAAGGTCATCATCCCCTCTTTTCCTCTCACCCTATCCCCTCGCTTTAAACCCTGAGGAACCCTGTTTTCCCTCGAAGTCGAGGCGATTCTAACGCTCACCACGCCCACCCTTTCAACCGAAAGTACCGCCCACTAATGCCATCTCCCTTCCTACACGATCCCAGGATTGAACATTTGCCTCATCGGCTCATATGCTCGTTCTAATCCACCAGAATTATTATCACCTCACGTGTTTGCTTCTTCATGAGCTCCCTGATTTCTTTCTCTGTGCCGCAAAACCACACTTGTATGTAGAAAACCACTTCCGTGCAAAGCACCTCTCTTTTCATCTCAAAATGTATGTCATTGTAAAATTACGAGGATGAATCCATTGATTGATTTTCCACAATATACAATGTTTTTTTGTCTTGTGTTCACCTGTTTATTTCCATGATAAGGTGATAGCCAGTGCATTTCATTATCTGTTGTAGGTAGCCCAGGTGGGGCTTTCCTCTGTAGTCCTTCCAGCATATTTACTACCGGAATCTCGTCACTGTAAAATTTTCCCATCCAGCTGTCAGGCCTCTTCTTCAGAAGTTTTCACAGGTTTGGACGGCTCTTGACCTTTGCTCCCCTCGGGCCTTCCTTTTGTTAACTCTGTTGTATCATCTGACTATTACCATTCTCCGATAGCACCACATAGCAAATGCCTCCATTCTTCTACGATCTGGTGCAGCCATTGTTCATATTTCACTGCCTTGAAGTAGCTAAGTCCATGCAAATAATCCGATGCTAAAAAGTGCAGCAAAATGATCGAGATAACTATATGAAGTTAGCAGTCAAATCTCCACTCCGAAATATATATACGGATTATCTTAATGTGTTATCACCAGCGGAAATGATCAGAGGGAAATTGACCGGACTGGTATGGTGGTACAAATATCGCCCAAAATAAGGGCGGTTATCTGTTTTTCTCATTCTTTTTCCATCCAGCACTCTACTTTGAATCTTTCTATTTTTATTTCAATGAATCTAACTTCCCCATCCCTTCTTCCCTCTACTCGGATTGGCATTCAATTTTATGGCGTCTTTCGTGACTGACTTTCGCAGCATATTTTTCCGCTCCCCACTCTCCTCTACCTTTCCCGCTCTCATTCGCCTCTTTGTCACTCCAGGCGCTAATCATTGAATTGAAGCTGACGCCCACTTTCCGCAGAAAAGTAGGACATCCAAAATGAAGACCGAATCATGGGAGGGGCTTTCTAATCCGGCATTTTCCGTCAAATTTTCCCATTGTTTCCCCTCCCATCCGGGAACTTGGCTGGTTGGCTACTCGTGTTGGCGGCCGATGGCTGGAGTGATCTGAGCCTGCCAGGGCAGGTAAATTGGTTGGAATGGGAAGGATTATTAAGAAACGGAGGGACTGTGGCTAAAAAATCAGAGGCATCAAAAACCTGCCATCAAAGTGGCTGAAGCGGTGAATATAGGTCATTGAGTTGACAATTAAATAATGTTTTTACGGAGGTCGAAAAAGACATCCTTGGACAGCGCTCTATTTTAGTGCATCTGTTTACCCGTTTGAAGTCAAACTGCAGACAATCGTTGAAATGACAGGAGAATTATACTCACATTTTTTCATGAGCTGATGTGGGCGAGATTTGTCCCTAGTCAAAATGGAGACTATATTCGAATTTTACGTTTAAATGTCAGCAGCTATAGGAAAGACAGAGTAATAATTTGTTATATTCATGGTGCATTAATGTACTTTTATGTGACTGAGTTACTCCGTAATCATATAAATATATCTATATGACTGACTTGACTCATTTTTTTACACAGAACGTTCAAATCCACGCCCCAAGGTTTTTTTGTCATTCTGACACAGTTACTGAGGTGGGTATATAATTTATTTATCTAGATACTTGAGAAAACATAAAAGCTACACATTTTTGAATTCCTGTCTAAATCTAGAAGCTTTAAATCCCTTTTTTCAATAAGTTTTCTGGAGCATGTGGAGCATCTCAGGGAATAAGTGCCTGACTAAGGAGGCGAAAATCGCCGTGTACAAAGGTGTAAGTACTTCTCCCCACTTTGATGTATGGTAGTGAAATATGGGTATGTCAGGATAGACATAAGAGTAGACTAAACGCCGTGGGTATGAGTTATCTGAGGAGTATTTGTGGCAAAAGTAGGATGGATAGGGTCAGGAATGAGTGGGTCATGAATGAATGTGGGTTAAATGCTCCAGTAATGGACGTGTATGAAAGGAGTGTGCTTCGTTGGTTTGGCCATATTGAGAGAATGGATGAGAGTAGAATAACGAAACAGATATATGAAAGTAGAATGAATGGTGTGAGAGGTAGAGGTAGGCCGAGAAAGTTGTGATTGAATGTGGTTGAGGAAATTCTTAGGAGGAGGAATATTAGGAGTCTTAAAAATAGGAGGACGTGTATGAAACAGTGTATGGGGGTGAATGAGGCAAAAGAGGTTTGCAAGGAAAGGCCAGTATGGAGAAAATTATTGAAGCAGAGTTAGGTGGACATATATGTATTTATGAGAGAAACTTAGTGGCTCTGCCTACCCCGGAAGAGAACGGCGTAATTGGTATGTTTGTATGTATAAAAGTCTATCTGGAATTCACTGCTCACCCATACAAATTTCCAGGTAAAATGGCTAGTATTTGTTAGCAATTATCTTACAAAATAGTGAAGTGATGGGTGAAGTGATGGGTTTTGCCATTATTTAAAAGGTAAGGTATCTTTTTATTAGTCAAAATTGATGGAATTATGGGAGAACTGATATATCGTTCATACTACCTCAGCTAGAACGTATTACAATTTGAGTTTTTGACGTGGCATTCAAAATTTAGACTCGATTATGATAAACTGTGATATTTTGATAGTATTTGACTAAGCTTGACATAGATATTTTGGAGAGGAAGATTTTTCTTGGTAAAGAAGTATTATTTCACGTATAGAAGAAAACATGTACACTTAAATCGTATTATTATGAAATATTTGCCATATGTTTTATGCTTAAATGTTAAAACTGCTTTGAACTGCTTTAAAACAAAATCGGAAAAACGAAATTCAATCACTCATATATATGGCTGTCCCTCACTGAAACACGTATACAAACTTTGAAACATATCTGTTGATAAAGAAATATCATTTCAACCAGCTTTACGTAAGGTGACATGAGGTTTATAGTTTAAAGCTATATTCCATGATCGATATACCTCATCTGTATTACTCTCCACACAGCATTCGTTTATGGAATGGAATTTTACTGACAAACTTTCAGCATCTCTGGGACTCAACCACTATTTTTCGAGATTGAAAATATTCTATTCATTACCAAAACCCGGCTACCATGTATTTTCAATATGGTGTATATGGGGCCCTTCAGGGGTGGCTCGAACTGCGTGGGAGAAACGCAGAAAGATACAGGAATACCGATGAATTTAGCTTGTAGGGTTAATATAAAAAAGGAAGCTTATACTTTGTGAAGGAACGTCATAATGATCAAGATAAAGTTTGCGACTATCACAATGTGTTAAAAAGTTATCGACCGGTTTCGGCTGTCAAGCCATCATCAGGGCTGATCATGGCTTGACAGCTGAAAGCCATACCACTAGCGCCAAATGCCACTGATCACCTGATGATTGCTTGACAGCCGAGCCCAGTTGGTAACTTTGAAATAAATTGTGGAAGTCACAAACTTTATCTTGATCATTTTTAGGCTATACGGCTTTACTATTGCGTTTTTCGTAAGAAGAGAGATTATTCTGCCCCCAAAACGCATACTCAGTTTCGAAGTATTTATGGACTGTGGGGTACGGGTTCTCGATGACTAAGAGTAACAAAAGTTAAGCTCGTCAAGTGAAGCTCCTTAACTATTATTTTTAGTAGTGGAGACATTTTTTCTCAATTTTGAGTGGGCTGCTTTAGTGTGGGCTCACCCGCCTACTCTTTTAATGATGAATCTTGAAATTGTCCCGTACTCGACGCTGTCTCTGCATTAATATTTCTTCAAATCGATTCTCCCACTTTTCTCCTCTCTTCCTACTTCCGAGTTGAATCGCGGCGTGAGGATGACAGCAGCCCTAGTCGGGAACAAATCAGCGCGCATCTATCCTCACTTTTTTGTAAACATAGCCCTTCCGTGTTTGATTTGAGGTTTCGTTGTGGGAATCGATTACTTGCGCTAGCCAGCGGAGCGTGTATGCGCGGTCTAAACCTGCATGGCTCTATTGAACGATGAAACAGTTGCAGGATAGAAGCTAAATAGAACAAATAGGACAAAGCTAACCGAAATGAAAATACATGACAAAATGGGCTCCAGAATGCGACGGCTGTTGATTGGTGATCCTATTTCCATCAGCAAGTTAGCTTTTATTTTTTACCCGTCCTTTCAAAAGTCCCATGCTGAATTTACAAGCCAAATGTCATGTTTATCTAGAAGGGGATCGGTTACAGCTGTCATGCTTTCAGGGATGGTGTAGAAATAAAGAAAACAGTATTTCTCTCAGCTACAAGAATTCTCGAATCAATAGAAATCATCAGTTTTAGTGTGATTAAAAGCAATATGCAAATTTTAGCCATATCCCTCTCTTCATATTATCCATGCGTCAAGATGCCAACATACCTCTCATTAATGCATGATTAATAAAGTTGTCGGCTGCATAATATATATTTTGAAGCCAGACTTGATAGTATTTAAGATTGTAACACGATTGAAATAGACAAGATAATGTTAACGATAATTAGTGATGGGTGAAAAAATTACCTCCCAAAAAGTGCGTATCAGATTTTGTGGAGCGTAATTGGATGGAGAAACGGTACAAAACTGTTTGCTTCTGAGCTAGATTTTGTCGTGTTCCAAGAAATTAGTCATTTTCTCCATTTTTGTCGAGTGAAATGAAGGGAAAATGGGTATAGTTAGTCGTTTCTAGCTTTAAAAGATAGGTTTTGCTTATACTCAAGTTTTTCTGGAATTATTATCAAATGCACGAGACCAGATGGCAATACTGGAAGAATCAATAAAATCTCATAAAAAAGTCATATGCATGAAATTTCAGTTCGACTGTACTGATAAGTTTTCTTTGGCATTTTTTGGATTCCGTGGAACATAATTAAAATTCAAAATGGAAAAATTTGATAAGCAGCTAAACCCGTCCCTATTTCTCTTCTTCAATAACGTATATGTTATAATCATAAGGAGTAAGTCACCACATTCACTGACTAGTGTCCTAATATTGAGCCAAATCAATGAAATTTCCATCATGAGGAAAGCATCTTTTAATACGAGAGCAAGTATTTAAGCTGTCCTTTTTACTGACTGAAGCTAAATTGGAATTGGATAGCTTCAAACATTTGAAAAATTATTCCCTGAAATCGCATAATTTTAATGTGGATTTAGTGGCAATTTCAGTAACATCTGGCACATGACCAATTTCCCCTCTGAAGGTTCCAAATGTCACTCTCTTGACGTATGAATGGCCAAAGCGAATGCCACCAGCAGTGTCCAGGTGATCAACCAGACATTAGTCATTCCTTAAACTCACCTCACCTGACTAAGCCAGGGCACAAACTGATCGTCATTCAGTAGCCAGAAGTTAATGTTAAAACAATGGCTGAATTTTCCTCCTGTTATCGGATAATTTGACGTCATTGCTATAGTTATTAGTATATTGATCGAAAATTGCCATTTGGCTTTTGCTAACTCTGTTACAACTGAGAAAGTAAACGTGCCAAAATATTTCTATACAAGTCGATTAAGGTATTTTAGAGGCAGCAAACTGTTCCATTTTTACCGCCTCAAAATTAATTGTACACCATTGATTTGAATTTAAAAAAATATCCGTTTCTGAAGGAGGATCAATTGAAGAGACTTCAACTCGCTTCTTTTCACTATTATTCAATGATTGTAAATTGTAACAGTCTATTTTATGCAGATAGTTAATTGAAACAGTCTACTTCACGCATGAAATTGACCGAACTTTTTGAAATGTCTTTTTGAAAGCTTTGGCTGGGTTATTTAACGATTGAGGGACGCCTCTAAATGAACTGAACGTATAGGTATAATATACCTGCAACTCTTCTGGAAAAAAGCAACCAAAGAGATGGTCTCATGCTTAAAACAGGCCTCTATTTTTAAAATACAACTACATGGTATTAGCATTATTCAGACGCAAACTTGAGTGCATAAGTCACTGTTCTAATTTAGCCAAACCAATGTAATTCAGGTTTATGTGCAGGTGGAAATTAGGATTAGGTAAAACTACATCATAATTAAATTTTTCGCATCAGCGTTTTGCTGTAATTTGAACTAGTTCCCTGGTTATCAAATTTTAAAAAATTTTCACCCTTTTTATTGTATTCAAATCTCAAGATCTCGCTTCTTCATTATTGTTTTTACATGCATTATAAATTGTAGGGAAGTTTCATTGCTTATTTGAGACAGGCTTTAAAATGCCTGGGCCAAAAAACGAAATTTTTCGTCATTCGTATCTATACCTGGGGCCAAAACTATTTCGCACTCTGTCAAAGGATGTGGCAAAGCAAGACACAGAATCGGGATTTGCTTCAGCTGTTAAAAAATGGCTAATGTGTCACGAGGAAGTCGAGTATTTGTTTCAAAAGATTGTATAAAAATGTATTAGGAATGCTAATTACTAAAATGGGGTTGTGTTTGATTTGAGATTGTTTACTGTCAACTTAATTCATCTATTATATGTGGTATATGCATTTCTTGTTTCCTAAATATATGTTTTTGTTGACCTGTGTAAATGATTGTTATTGCGCAAGTTATTGTAAAACTCAACTTATAGTGAACGCGTAATAACTTGAGTTTTTCATTTTTTTATATCAATTCAAAATGAGGTATAGATGCACTGGAAAATTTTGAGATAATGTGTTTGATAACTGATCAGCACCAGCTCTGCCGCAAAAACTTTCAGATGATGGTAACCCCAAATCAGTTAGTTCCTCTGGGGTACCTATGTTTCTATACTTTGTACAAATAACCAAACGTACATACATATGAATGGAATAAAGAATTATTATTATTATTATTATGAATTGTTCACTTCTCAGCCGTTTTAAGGGCTGGGAAACATTCACCTATCCGGGGTGCAAGGCACCAAAGGGATTAGGCTCAAGTACTGTTTTAATGTTCATTTTTTTTATTTTTTTTATTATTTTTATTATTATTATGACTTCTTCACTTCTCAGCCTTATTAAGGGCTGGAAAACATTCACCTATCCCGGGTGCAAGGCACCGAAGGGATTAGGCTCAAGTACTGTTTTAATGTTCATTTTTTTTATTTTTTTTTATTATTTTTATTATTATTATGACTTCTTTACTTCTCAGCCTTTTTAAGGGCTGGAAAACATTCACCTATCCCGGGTGCAAGGCACCGAAGGGATTAGGCTCAAGTACTGTTTTAATGTTCATTTTTTTATTTTTTTTATTATTTTTATTATTATTATGACTTTTTCACTTCTCAGCCTTATTAAGGGCTGGAAAACATTCACCTATCCCGGGTGCAAGGCACCGAAGGGATTAGGCTCAAGTACTGTTTTAATGTTCATTTTTTTATTTTTTTTTATTATTTTTATTATTATTATGACTTCTTCACTTCTCAGCCTTATTAAGGGCTGGAAAACATTCACCTATCCCGGGTGCAAGGCACCGAAGGGATTAGGCTCAAGTACTGTTTTAATGTTCATTTTTTTATTTTTTTTATTATTTTTATTATTATTATGACTTCTTCACTTCTCAGCCTTTTTAAGGGCTGGAAAACATTGACCTATCCCGGGTGCAAGGCACCGAAGGGATTAGGCTCAAGTACTGTTTTAATGTTCATTTTTTTATTTTTTTTATTATTTTTATTATTATTATGACTTTTTCACTTCTCAGCCTTATTAAGGGCTGGAAAACATTGACCTATCCCGGGTGCAAGGCACCGAAGGGATTAGGCTCAAGTACTGTTTTAATGTTCATTTTTTTATTTTTTTTATTATTTTTATTATTATTATGACTTTTTCACTTCTCAGCCTTATTAAGGGCTGGAAAACATTCACCTATCCGGGGTGCAAGGCACCGAAGGGATTAGGCTCAAGTACTGTTTTAATGTTCATTTTTTTTATTTTTTTTATTATTTTTATTATTATTATGACTTCTTCACTTCTCAGCCGTTTTAAGGGCTGGGAAACATTCACCTATCCGGGGTGCAAGGCACCAAAGGGATTAGGCTCAAGTACTGTTTTAATGTTCATTTTTTTTATTTTTTTTATTATTTTTATTATTATTATGACTTCTTCACTTCTCAGCCTTATTAAGGGCTGGAAAACATTCACCTATCCCGGGTGCAAGGCACCGAAGGGATTAGGCTCAAGTACTGTTTTAATGTTCATTTTTTTTATTTTTTTTTATTATTTTTATTATTATTATGACTTCTTTACTTCTCAGCCTTTTTAAGGGCTGGAAAACATTCACCTATCCCGGGTGCAAGGCACCGAAGGGATTAGGCTCAAGTACTGTTTTAATGTTCATTTTTTTATTTTTTTTATTATTTTTATTATTATTATGACTTTTTCACTTCTCAGCCTTATTAAGGGCTGGAAAACATTCACCTATCCGGGGTGCAAGGCACCGAAGGGATTAGGCTCAAGTACTGTTTTAATGTTCATTTTTTTTATTTTTTTTATTATTTTTATTATTATTATGACTTTTTCACTTCTCAGCCGTTTTAAGGGCTGGGAAACATTCACCTATCCGGGGTGCAAGGCACCAAAGGGATTAGGCTCAAGTACTGTTTTAATGTTCATTTTTTTTATTTTTTTTATTATTTTTATTATTATTATGACTTCTTCACTTCTCAGCCTTATTAAGGGCTGGAAAACATTCACCTATCCCGGGTGCAAGGCACCGAAGGGATTAGGCTCAAGTACTGTTTTAATGTTCATTTTTTTTATTTTTTTTTATTATTTTTATTATTATTATGACTTCTTTACTTCTCAGCCTTTTTAAGGGCTGGAAAACATTCACCTATCCCGGGTGCAAGGCACCGAAGGGATTAGGCTCAAGTACTGTTTTAATGTTCATTTTTTTATTTTTTTTATTATTTTTATTATTATTATGACTTTTTCACTTCTCAGCCTTATTAAGGGCTGGAAAACATTCACCTATCCCGGGTGCAAGGCACCGAAGGGATTAGGCTCAAGTACTGTTTTAATGTTCATTTTTTTATTTTTTTTTATTATTTTTATTATTATTATGACTTCTTCACTTCTCAGCCTTATTAAGGGCTGGAAAACATTCACCTATCCCGGGTGCAAGGCACCGAAGGGATTAGGCTCAAGTACTGTT
This sequence comes from Ceriagrion tenellum, assembly GCA_963169105.1. Taxonomy (NCBI): domain Eukaryota; kingdom Metazoa; phylum Arthropoda; class Insecta; order Odonata; family Coenagrionidae; genus Ceriagrion; species Ceriagrion tenellum. The sequence goes on along the minus strand of OY720643.1, from coordinate 54,747,783 downwards.
TTAATGTTCATTTTTTTATTTTTTTTATTATTTTTATTATTATTATGACTTCTTCACTTCTCAGCCTTTTTAAGGGCTGGAAAACATTCACCTATCCCGGGTGCAAGGCACCGAAGGGATTAGGCTCAAGTACTGTTTTAATGTTCATTTTTTTATTTTTTTTATTATTTTTATTATTATTATGACTTTTTCACTTCTCAGCCTTATTAAGGGCTGGAAAACATTCACCTATCCCGGGTGCAAGGCACCGAAGGGATTAGGCTCAAGTACTGTTTTAATGTTCATTTTTTTATTTTTTTTATTATTTTTATTATTATTATGACTTCTTCACTTCTCAGCCTTTTTAAGGGCTGGAAAACATTGACCTATCCCGGGTGCAAGGCACCGAAGGGATTAGGCTCAAGTACTGTTTTAATGTTCATTTTTTTATTTTTTTTATTATTTTTATTATTATTATGACTTCTTCACTTCTCAGCCTTATTAAGGGCTGGAAAACATTCACCTATCCCGGGTGCAAGGCACCGAAGGGATTAGGCTCAAGTACTGTTTTAATGTTCATTTTTTTTATTTTTTTTATTATTTTTATTATTATTATGACTTCTTCACTTCTCAGCCTTATTAAGGGCTGGAAAACATTCACCTATCCCGGGTGCAAGGCACCGAAGGGATTAGGCTCAAGTACTGTTTTAATGTTCATTTTTTTTATTTTTTTTATTATTTTTATTATTATTATGACTTCTTTACTTCTCAGCCTTTTTAAGGGCTGGAAAACATTCACCTATCCCGGGTGCAAGGCACCGAAGGGATTAGGCTCAAGTACTGTTTTAATGTTCATTTTTTTTATTTTTTTTATTATTTTTATTATTATTATGACTTCTTCACTTCTCAGCCTTATTAAGGGCTGGAAAACATTCACCTATCCCGGGTGCAAGGCACCGAAGGGATTAGGCTCAAGTACTGTTTTAATGTTCATTTTTTTTATTTTTTTTTATTATTTTTATTATTATTATGACTTCTTTACTTCTCAGCCTTTTTAAGGGCTGGAAAACATTCACCTATCCCGGGTGCAAGGCACCGAAGGGATTAGGCTCAAGTACTGTTTTAATGTTCATTTTTTTATTTTTTTTATTATTTTTATTATTATTATGACTTTTTCACTTCTCAGCCTTATTAAGGGCTGGAAAACATTCACCTATCCCGGGTGCAAGGCACCGAAGGGATTAGGCTCAAGTACTGTTTTAATGTTCATTTTTTTATTTTTTTTATTATTTTTATTATTATTATGACTTCTTCACTTCTCAGCCTTTTTAAGGGCTGGAAAACATTGACCTATCCCGGGTGCAAGGCACCGAAGGGATTAGGCTCAAGTACTGTTTTAATGTTCATTTTTTTATTTTTTTTATTATTTTTATTATTATTATGACTTTTTCACTTCTCAGCCTTATTAAGGGCTGGAAAACATTCACCTATCCCGGGTGCAAGGCACCGAAGGGATTAGGCTCAAGTACTGTTTTAATGTTCATTTTTTTTATTTTTTTTTATTATTTTTATTATTATTATGACTTCTTCACTTCTCAGCCTTATTAAGGGCTGGAAAACATTCACCTATCCCGGGTGCAAGGCACCGAAGGGATTAGGCTCAAGTACTGTTTTAATGTTCATTTTTTTTTTTTATTATTTTTATTATTATTATGACTTCTTCACTTCTCAGCCTTTTTAAGGGCTGGAAAACATTCACCTATCCCGGGTGCAAGGCACCGAAGGGATTAGGCTCAAGTACTGTTTTAATGTTCATTTTTTTTATTTTTTTTTATTATTTTTATTATTATTATGACTTCTTCACTTCTCAGCCTTATTAAGGGCTGGAAAACATTCACCTATCCCGGGTGCAAGGCACCAAAGGGATTAGGCTCAAGTACTGTTTTAATGTTCATTTTTTTATTTTTTTTATTATTTTTATTATTATTATGACTTTTTCACTTCTCAGCCTTATTAAGGGCTGGAAAACATTCACCTATCCCGGGTGCAAGGCACCGAAGGGATTAGGCTCAAGTACTGTTTTAATGTTCATTTTTTTATTTTTTTTTATTATTTTTATTATTATTATGACTTCTTCACTTCTCAGCCTTATTAAGGGCTGGAAAACATTCACCTATCCCGGGTGCAAGGCACCGAAGGGATTAGGCTCAAGTACTGTTTTAATGTTCATTTTTTTTTTTATTATTTTTATTATTATTATGACTTCTTCACTTCTCAGCCTTTTTAAGGGCTGGAAAACATTGACCTATCCCGGGTGCAAGGCACCGAAGGGATTAGGCTCAAGTACTGTTTTAATGTTCATTTTTTTATTTTTTTTATTATTTTTATTATTATTATGACTTTTTCACTTCTCAGCCTTATTAAGGGCTGGAAAACATTCACCTATCCCGGGTGCAAGGCACCGAAGGGATTAGGCTCAAGTACTGTTTTAATGTTCATTTTTTTATTTTTTTTTTATTATTTTTATTATTATTATGACTTCTTCACTTCTCAGCCTTATTAAGGGCTGGAAAACATTCACCTATCCCGGGTGCAAGGCACCGAAGGGATTAGGCTCAAGTACTGTTTTAATGTTCATTTTTTTTTTTTATTATTTTTATTATTATTATGACTTTTTCACTTCTCAGCCTTATTAAGGGCTGGAAAACATTCACCTATCCCGGGTGCAAGGCACCGAAGGGATTAGGCTCAAGTACTGTTTTAATGTTCATTTTTTTTATTTTTTTTTATTATTTTTATTATTATTATGACTTCTTCACTTCTCAGCCTTATTAAGGGCTGGAAAACATTCACCTATCCCGGGTGCAAGGCACCAAAGGGATTAGGCTCAAGTACTGTTTTAATGTTCATTTTTTTACTTTTTTTTATTATTTTTATTATTATTATGACTTTTTCACTTCTCAGCCTTATTAAGGGCTGGAAAACATTCACCTATCCCGGGTGCAAGGCACCGAAGGGATTAGGCTCAAGTACTGTTTTAATGTTCATTTTTTTTATTTTTTTTTATTATTTTTATTATTATTATGACTTCTTCACTTCTCAGCCTTATTAAGGGCTGGAAAACATTCACCTATCCCGGGTGCAAGGCACCAAAGGGATTAGGCTCAAGTACTGTTTTAATGTTCATTTTTTTACTTTTTTTTATTATTTTTATTATTATTATGACTTTTTCACTTCTCAGCCTTATTAAGGGCTGGAAAACATTCACCTATCCCGGGTGCAAGGCACCGAAGGGATTAGGCTCAAGTACTGTTTTAATGTTCATTTTTTTTATTTTTTTTTATTATTTTTATTATTATTATGACTTCTTCACTTCTCAGCCTTATTAAGGGCTGGAAAACATTCACCTATCCCGGGTGCAAGGCACCGAAGGGATTAGGCTCAAGTACTGTTTTAATGTTCATTTTTTTATTTTTTTTTATTATTTTTATTATTATTATGACTTCTTCACTTCTCAGCCTTATTAAGGGCTGGAAAACATTCACCTATCCCGGGTGCAAGGCACCGAAGGGATTAGGCTCAAGTACTGTTTTAATGTTCATTTTTTTTATTTTTTTTTATTATTTTTATTATTATTATGACTTCTTCACTTCTCAGCCTTATTAAGGGCTGGAAAACATTCACCTATCCCGGGTGCAAGGCACCGAAGGGATTAGGCTCAAGTACTGTTTTAATGTTCATTTTTTTATTTTTTTTTATTATTTTTATTATTATTATGACTTCTTCACTTCTCAGCCTTATTAAGGGCTGGAAAACATTCACCTATCCCGGGTGCAAGGCACCGAAGGGATTAGGCTCAAGTACTGTTTTAATGTTCATTTTTTTTATTTTTTTTTATTATTTTTATTATTATTATGACTTCTTCACTTCTCAGCCTTATTAAGGGCTGGAAAACATTCACCTATCCCGGGTGCAAGGCACCGAAGGGATTAGGCTCAAGTACTGTTTTAATGTTCATTTTTTTATTTTTTTTTATTATTTTTATTATTATTATGACTTCTTCACTTCTCAGCCTTATTAAGGGCTGGAAAACATTCACCTATCCCGGGTGCAAGGCACCGAAGGGATTAGGCTCAAGTACTGTTTTAATGTTCATTTTTTTTTTTATTATTTTTATTATTATTATGACTTCTTCACTTCTCAGCCTTTTTAAGGGCTGGAAAACATTGACCTATCCCGGGTGCAAGGCACCGAAGGGATTAGGCTCAAGTACTGTTTTAATGTTCATTTTTTTATTTTTTTTATTATTTTTATTATTATTATGACTTTTTCACTTCTCAGCCTTATTAAGGGCTGGAAAACATTCACCTATCCCGGGTGCAAGGCACCGAAGGGATTAGGCTCAAGTACTGTTTTAATGTTCATTTTTTTTATTTTTTTTTATTATTTTTATTATTATTATGACTTCTTCACTTCTCAGCCTTATTAAGGGCTGGAAAACATTCACCTATCCCGGGTGCAAGGCACCGAAGGGATTAGGCTCAAGTACTGTTTTAATGTTCATTTTTTTTTTTTATTATTTTTATTATTATTATGACTTCTTCACTTCTCAGCCTTTTTAAGGGCTGGAAAACATTCACCTATCCCGGGTGCAAGGCACCGAAGGGATTAGGCTCAAGTACTGTTTTAATGTTCATTTTTTTTTTTTATTATTTTTATTATTATTATGACTTTTTCACTTCTCAGCCTTATTAAGGGCTGGAAAACATTCACCTATCCCGGGTGCAAGGCACCGAAGGGATTAGGCTCAAGTACTGTTTTAATGTTCATTTTTTTATTTTTTTTTATTATTTTTATTATTATTATGACTTCTTCACTTCTCAGCCTTATTAAGGGCTGGAAAACATTCACCTATCCCGGGTGCAAGGCACCAAAGGGATTAGGCTCAAGTACTGTTTTAATGTTCATTTTTTTACTTTTTTTTATTATTTTTATTATTATTATGACTTCTTCACTTCTCAGCCTTATTAAGGGCTGGAAAACATTCACCTATCCCGGGTGCAAGGCACCGAAGGGATTAGGCTCAAGTACTGTTTTAATGTTCATTTTTTTTTTTTATTATTTTTATTATTATTATGACTTCTTCACTTCTCAGCCTTTTTAAGGGCTGGAAAACATTCACCTATCCCGGGTGCAAGGCACCGAAGGGATTAGGCTCAAGTACTGTTTTAATGTTCATTTTTTTTTTTTTTTTATTATTTTTATTATTATTATGACTTCTTCACTTCTCAGCCTTATTAAGGGCTGGAAAACATTCACCTATCCCGGGTGCAAGGCACCGAAGGGATTAGGCTCAAGTACTGTTTTAATGTTCATTTTTTTATTTTTTTTTATTATTTTTATTATTATTATGACTTCTTCACTTCTCAGCCTTATTAAGGGCTGGAAAACATTCACCTATCCCGGGTGCAAGGCACCGAAGGGATTAGGCTCAAGTAATGTTTTAATGTTCATTTAAAAATCTTCGTACTATGGAGCACGTGTTAATTATTGCGGTTTTTTTAATTTTCATGTACAAATGATTTTCTATTCCTATTGTTTCCAAGCTTTTGTGCAAGCTTTTTGGTATTACACCAGTCGCGGATATTATTATTGGTACAATTTTAACTGTTTTTTTGGTTCCATATTTCTTTTATTTCTTCAGCCAGAGGAATATATTTCTGTATTTTTTCATTGTATTTAGCCTCTAAATTTTCTGTATTTGGAATGGATACATCTATTAAGTATGTTCTTCGGTCTTGTTTTAATTGAAGAGTTATATCCGGTCTATTGTTTGGGCGAGGGCGGTCCGTTATAATACTTCTATTGTAATATATTTTGACAGCTTCATTTTCTATTACAGGCAGTGGAGTCATTAGGTACCATGGTTTAGTTTCATGGGATACATTGTACTTACTAACTAATGCAAGATATATTTGTTTGCATATATTATCATGTCGTTACGTGTATTCCACGTGTATTATTATTAGTATTATTATTATTGTTTACCACCATGACGAAAACCAGCCAAAGAAAAAATACACTCAGGAAAGGAAGTAAATAAGTCAATGGGCTCAAGTGATACATTTTTATAATGCACACCTACCCTAAGCTCTTTTCCGCACCACCAGAACGTAAGTTGACCATTAATTATCCCGGGAGCACATTTTTTTTGGAAGTCGGATCTCCATTTATGCGGGAAGTTTCTCTTTCGCCATTTTTACCCGCAACCGCAGTCGGATGTAGAAAAAAAATGAACGTCGAAAGGGTGACATTTTTTTTCTTTATTTTCTCTTTTTCCTACCCGTCATCCCTCCACACCAAACTCACACCACACCTGGATGTATTACTCTTTGCGCAAATTCTCTTTCCCTTCCGCCCTGAAATAATAATGATGGCCCGAAATGGAGTGGGCAGAAAAAAAACAATGGGAAAAAATAAAGAAAATATGTATTAAGTGTCCAACGGGAAGGAGGGTCGTTCGTCACACCGCCTGCCAATCACCTGCAGTGCCGCGCGAGGTCGCTGCAGACGAGAGAACAGCGTCCGGAACATCACGCGCTGCCTGTCACCCCGGTTGTCACGGAGCGCGGGAACAATCTTGATCGCCTTTTCGAATGCGGCGCGGTGTGTGGTGTGGGTGCGGTCGATGTGGAGGGATGCTGACGGGCCGCACCCTCCTTCCCCGGCACCTGCGAGAGGGCGGCCCGTACACATTCTCACGTTGAACCGATATACGGCCGCAGTCGCACGTGCATACAACGCTACGACGAAGTCGGCCGGCGCGGTATCGGTGGTTTTGCCCGATATTTTTTTCATCCCCACAGTCCTCTCCCTCTCATCCCACTCAGCTTCCCGTGAAAATCAAGAAGTGCTGAGTGTCTTATGCACGTGTCGGTGCGGTGGCCTGTAGGAGGGGAGTGCAGGTGTGCGACACTTTTTTTTTAGTTTATTAATTCAGTAATTTACCAAGACAAAATCTACACAACAACGACATTAATATAATAGTGCTGTTAGTGTATGGGATCCACACGAAGCGGGGTTGATATCAGAGTTAGATCGCATGCAGCTGTGGTCTAAGTAGTTGCCGTTTTGAAAGACTAATTAAACTATTTTTTCTACCTTTTTCCAAATAGCTTACCACTTTTCCAAATAATTTCCATGATAAGTACATGATTAAAGCACTCAGACAGACGGTTATAAGGACGGTCTATGGTGCAATTTTCATTTATATTTGTAGTTGTTATAACCTTTCCTGCTATACAGCAATGAGTTTATGTAATTGAATGATTATACAATTTAAAAGATCCAATGTGACCCAATGTGACTTATTTATCCAAGGTATGAAAAACTTTCATCATTTATTAATTTCTTGAGTATAATCGGCCATATATTGAACGTGTATGGAAATTGTTACCATCTGTATTACACAATTGAGTATACACTCCACATTGCGGGAAAAAGACATGATAGATATCATGACTGCATAGTTCATTCTGAGCACGAACAGTGAAATCTTTATATGCGCCCACCGCTAGACCCGTAAGATAATGACCCCTTTTTTGCCTGATTCGCCCTTTTTTAAATTTTATTCCGGTATATATTTTTGCTATTTTTATTTCATTTCGTCAATAATTTTGCTCGAGAGTGTTTCGAATTGTATTCTTTTTGTAGCAATATGAGCTAAAGCAAAAAATTATTGACAGCATATTTGCAGTGAAACATAATAATAATAATAATAATAATAATAATATTTATTAGCTCTAGGAAAGAATTCCTTTGGAGCAGGCATAATTAATTACAACTCAGGCAAAAGAAAAAAAAAATAATAACAATCTCATAGGAAACATGTCACTATGTACAAAAATCACAATCACAGCACTTGTCTACAACAAATATTACAATTCCATACTTAAACATTATAGCAATCACAAAGGTAGCATATTTATGAATTAAATCCAAGATATTTGACAAAATATTAACTATCACTAAGATAATAAGACAGCAAGCATTTTTTAAATCTTTCTGTTGACTTAATATTTTTCAGCGCTTGCGGAATCGAATTCCATACAATGCACGAATTTACATAAAAAGAGTTATGATACATAGACGTTCTGTGGCAGGGTACAATTAATTTGTTATTATTTCTGGTGTTTTTTGTTTTTTTTGACCAAATTATCTTTATATGGCTGATAAATGTAAGAAGGAGTTTCAGTTTTTAATAATTTGTGCATAAACACACCCATTTGCAGTTTTCTTCTTTGTTCAATTTTAAGAATTTTTAATTCATAGTAATACGGTGTGATATGCTCAGTAAATGCCACATCACACACATACCGTATTACACAGTTTTGTATTTTTTGCAGTTTGGATATCTGAGATTTTGAAATATTGGACATTACCAACGAACAGTAATCAATATGAGGGATAAGTAAGGTTTTAGCTAATTTGAGTCTCAGTGGCAAAGACATCAGGTCTTTTCCATATCCATTTCCATCCAAAACATAGTCTATTATTTTTACATAAGTGCAAGATACATGACAATTATACTTCCGATGTAAACACGTACTGTCACAACCATATTAATAAACTGCAGCACAAAAATAAATCACAAAGTATAAGACTGAATACACCGATCGGCAACAATTTCCAACAAGCAATACACAATCGCATACTGATATTTATCGAAGTGGTGAAGAATCGATTGTCATCAAATATCGGATTTAATTGCCATCAGTCGAATAAAATCTCTACAATTTACTTCAAATGGTGGGATTCCGCACAATTTCGTCTATTATTTTGCAATTTTGCTTAAAGGTCAATAGTTCGTTTTTTTGATCCAGACTGGTAAAATTTCGCAAAAACTTCACAATTTTGCCCTTTGCGAAAAACTGGTGCCTCTACTCATCACTATGATTATCTATGGCAAATATCGTCGTATGTAACACTCCATTTGTTTGTATTGTTGTCATCATTGGTTGCTCAATCCTTAGATTGGTTGACTGCAGCCCTCCACCATTCCCTGTCTAAAGCTAGTTCCCTTACCTAATGGTATCTCTTCCTATTTACTTTCCTTTTTATTTGGTCCATGTACTTATTCCTGGGTCTTCCTCTTGGGACTTCTTCCTCTATTTTACCTTCAATTATGTTCTTCACAAAATTGTTGTCTCGGGGTGTGACCAATCATCCTGCTCCTCTTTTCTGTATTGTGTTCCATATGGTCCTTTCCTCTTCTACTCTTCTACTGCATTTCTGTACACTTCTGTTCACTTCTTCTACCTTTCTGTACACTTCTGTTTACTTCTTCTACCCTTCTGTACACTTTTGTTAACTTCTTCTGCTCTTCTGTGCACTTCCATTCATTTCTTTTACTCTTCTGTGCACTTGTTTTAATAGTATTGCTTATATGACATGATTGCGGAAAAAAAATGTCTATTTGTACATCCACAAGTTACCGTTGGTGAGAGGTGAGGGAATGAGAGTGGTGATGGAAAGAGAAGGATGGAATATCGCTGGAATACAGGTGGAATAGGAGAGGTGGGTTGAGGGAGTCGCAATCAGTCATCCGTTTGCCACCGAGTGGCGCCACGGTCGTGCGGCGTCGATTCTCTCTCCCCCCCCCATTCCCTCCCTCCTTCCAGCCCTCCTCTCCGCCGTTCTCTTCCTCGCATTCAATCCATCGCACGACACATTTTTTTGCGTCCGCCCGTCGGGTCGGGGTACATAGGACGGGGTGCGGTTTTCAGTGGGCGGCTGGAAGGGTATTGGGTCGGCGGCTGAGTGGGGGGGCTTGCTGGTTGTGGTTGTGGATGGATAACACAAACCCAAACGCTGCGGTTGAATGCTTTGTGCCGATTTTGGGCGAAAGTAATACGAATGCGATACTCACCATCTTTCGGATATTTGATGCCTTAATATGTATTTCTCAGCGTTGCATCACGCAAATGTGTTATGCTTAGATATAAATTGATCCTGATGTAATCCTCCTTTCTCTATCTTCTTATTAAAAGAAACATTATTTGAGTTAATGACTGTGCCTCAAAGAGGCTGTATAGATGTGTCAGTTGTGTACGCATCAAAAAGTATACCTACAAAATCCTCGTTTTTTTAAACGTGCATTACTCATTCTGACAGACTAATTTTTTACTGTGCCCAATAATCTGTTCAATTGTCTATGATCACGATGTCAGTAAGTTAAAATTTATCGCAAGTTTGAAAATAAGCATGTCTGTGTAAAACTTTAAATTGCGAAGTAAATACCACAAGTTATTTTTACTCAAAACGTTAGTATCGTAGATTTTATGTATTAGCATAGTCGAACAATTTTATTTATAGTTTGAAAATCAAGATAATTTCTATAAATTATTCCTTAAATCATATTAACCAATTTTAAGAGAAAGTCAATTTCAAGAAATAATGCAAGTAATATGAATAAAAAATTGGTACATCTATATACATATTTGTCTAGATAAGTGGAAATCACAGTTTATAAAAGTGTTCCCTTCGCGAAATTATCTTATGGTTGCAATACCTGGGTATGCCAGAATAAGGGTGAGAGAAGGCTGAATACAGTAGGATGGAGCACCTAGAAAGTGTTTGTAGGAAAAGTAGGATGGTGAGGTTTTCAATGAGTGGGCAAAGAGAATGAAATGAAATTATAATAACCTATAAATTTGTTCAATTCTAATATTTCTATTTAGAACGACCCGGGTTCCGGCGTTCAACGTCATAATCAGGTATTGATGACGTTGAGCTTCGAAACCCGCGTCACTCCAAATAAAAGCATGAGAATAAAACAAAGTTATAAATTATCATCATTATGTTAACGAATTCCATAAAGTTACGCCTGAAACCACCAATTACACGAATGAAATGAGTAATTTTCGCTCGTTTGGCAAAGTTAAGATTATAGATGAGATTTTATTAACCAAACAGATGTATGAAGATCGACTATACGGTGCGAGGAAGAGGAAAGAAACTGCAAAAGTTATAAAATGTGGTAGAAGAGGCGAAATGTTAGGAGTCTTATAAGAGGAAGAGCGTGTCTAAAGTAATATATCAGTGTGAAAGAAACGTAAGCCGTTTGTAGGGATATAGTATAACGCAGGGAGTTATGATGAGGAAACCCGTTTTCTGAGGGATAACGGCAATTACCATATTCTTTCTCTCCGCCTGACCCGAAAGGAAATTGTGATGGGTATTAACACAAAAAGAGAAGTATCATGCTTGATGCGGTGGAAATAATTCATAATAATGAATAAGTTTTTTCAATGAGAAAACATGTTCATTCGACCTAGGTTTCGATACTAGGTACTAATCATTATCAGGCACAAATAACAAAACAAGAGGAGTATTTGTACACAAGGCGAAGGAAGTTGGGATAGCAGGCGAGGGGGGGAAGGTTAAGTAAGTGAGGCTAGGGAGGACAAGGGCGAGTGTTATTATTTATGTTATTTGTGCCTGTTGATGGTGTAGTATTACTTGGGTCGAATAAAATTTTTTATCTAAGTAGGTACAATTACCTTTATTCTTATTCATTAAAGCTGTTATTGTATTATATATATATATATAACATCTACCATCTGACTGGGGGAGTAATAATTGAATGTCCATGATGGTAGTAATAAAACAACAATGGTAATTTCCATACTGTTTTGAATGAAAAACGATCATGGTTTCGACGCTACATGTCATAACTTTGATAATGACGTAAGGTGTCAATACCATGGTATGGATATAGAATATTTCCACGAAGTTACGCCTGAAACTCTTTTAAATAATTGATCACATATGCAGTGAACTAAGCTATGTCTAAGCATAAAATAACATACATTTAATTTATTAAATTAATTTGAAATATATTTAATAAAAATAAAATTCAACCGTAAAATAACAATATCTTTAACATGAACTATTCTTTTAGCACCCAAGGATCTATTAATTTTCTCATTTACGGTGAAATGAGAGTGTAAAAATGTCATCCAAGTTTGGATATAACCGTCCGAACGTCGCATTTGCAATAGGTGGAGTGGATCCAAGCCCAGTATACAAGCTTCGTCCCGCCACCCCAATCCCCCTCCCCCTCCGCTACTTTAACTCCCACAACCTCCCTCCCCTATTCACCCCCTGCCACCCCCTCATTCGCCAACCACATCATCCCTTCATGCATATGAATATATATATGTATACATAAATATATGTGCATATACAGTCGCCCCTCTCTTAGCCGCACCTCTGCCCTTTCGCCCCCACCCCCACGCATAGTACACGAATCCGCCCTTCAGTCCGCCCTCTAGATTGACAGCGGGCACGGGAAAAAGCGATCCATCAAAACTCCGGTTGCCATGGCGAAGGTGTGCACCGGTGTGGGTTTGTGATTTGTATCTGTCCGAGCGGTAAAAAGGTGGAGGGCCCCGGCGCACACTCCTTCCCCCTTCCATTTGGGTTCTCCCCCCCACCCCACACTCACTCTTCCTTCCTCCGCTCGAAGTGCCCTTCGTCTGCCTCATACGTGTCCTCTTCGCTTTCCACACTCGTCCTCCACATCCATCCTTCTCCCTTATCCCATACCTCCGCCTTGCGAATGCTGCAGCGGCTCAGAAATAGATGTGTCAAATACGCCACTCTATCAGATTATCCTCGAAATTTCCTCAATATGTTCAAATTGGTTGTTCTAAAATTAATGCAGAGTTGTAATGCAGAGTTATAATGGGAGAACCTTCTGATGAGCCATGAACAGGCTGAGGAGGGCTCCAATTATTTTCCAATAATATTATAAAAATGTTCTCATATTTTTATGTTTTCATTTTTTTTTAAATGTTCTGATTTTTTTATGTTCTTATACTTTATAACAGTTTTTTTCCCTGTGAGCTGTTTGCATTGGATTCGTACATGTGTAAAATTTTTAAATGATAACATATACTGTAATAATACTGTAATAAGATGATGATAAAATTACCCGTGTCAAATAAAACGAGTAAAGAAATTATTTTCAGCCATGCCGAAGCTTAAGGTAGTTTAGGCGAAGTATCATTTTACTTAGAAATCAATGAATTTGGTTTCATTTAAAGAAAAATATATTACTCCTCTATTGATACCAAAAATTTAACCCCTTACTACATTACTTTCCGATTTTTGCCGGAGCATACTAGCCCTTTTATGTGGGAAATGGTAGGTTATGCACTCCAGAAAGACCTTATATTAAAAATGAGGCATTTCCTACACTTTGATCTCGTAAAAAAATCAACAGTGTGTAGTTTGTGTGTTTCCTCAACTATTTTTGAAAATTAATCATATTGTCACCGCAGTACATTCTTCGAGATCACAATAAACCCTCCGTTTTGATGGAGTTTCATACGTAGCGCGTGTGAAAATGAGTCAAGTTAAAGTCTTATTTAGATTTTTTTATTTGATTACTTACTATTTCTGTCATTTAAAACTATATTATTACATCGTTTATGATGCAATATTTAACTCGTGTGTCTCACAGTTGGAGAAATTAAAACGAATATATCGAATGTGGTCTCTTTTTTGATTAGGGAAATATCTCGCTCATACTACCTTAAATACCCTACACCACTTTCAATTTTGAGTAAGTCTGGCTGTGTGGCCAGACTTACTAGAAAAAGTGTTTTATTTTTGTTTAAAATTTATGTATACCTCAACAAAATATTGTATTCCAAATTTCAGATTGTTTATTTGAAAACTTTTGAGGTTATGAAGGACGTTACTTTCACTTCCAAAAAGCCACTTTGTATAGGAGATGGGCGTGGTTTTGGTCCGATCCAACCAATTTTAGAACTGTGCTGTTTTTGGACTACTAGAGGCTTATGACCCAAATTTAAGCTCTATATATCAATTTTTACGGCAGTTATCGTGCGAAGAGACTTACAGACAGACAGACGGACTGGCAGACAGACGGATATAACTAGATTGTATCGTAAGGTGATGCTGATCATTTTTATATAGGTATACTTTTCCATACCTGTCACACCTCCTTCAATACGTTACATTTCTGCAGTGACAAAATCAATACACCCTGGCCACGCAGTGGTGTAGGGTGTAATTTGTATTATCAATTCCCAAACTCTTCAATTTTTTCTCTCTTAAATGTAAGAGCATCCTATCATAATTTTTATAGTATGTGCAAAATAAAACAAGTGTATTTTATGTAGAAACTGAGCACGAATAAGTGTGAAGCACATAAAAATTTTTATCTTTTAAATATTTATTATTAGAATGTTTCGACAAATAACAGTTTAATTGCTTTTTAAATTTAAATTTAGTTTACCCAAAACCTAAAGTTCTGAAACAAGCGATTTAACGTCTTTTTACGTTGATTCTTCCCGGAGATATGTGATTACGAAAATCTAATTGCAGTGAAAAATCACCATTTTGAAAAACAGCCGTTATGCAGCTGTGTTTGAAATGTTCGCAAAACGCTCAGAGTTTTAGTCATTATTTTACTACGAAAATAATTCCTCAAATATTCATCAAAATCTGAAAGGTTAAGGGTCAACTTTGGTCCAAAGTGACGTGGAATGACCTGTAGGTAATGTAAAGTGGCATCGTACCATGCCCTAATAAAGAAATTATTGTATCGATATTGTTTGATACACGAGGGTTTGTTATTCTTTGTTGTATTTATTATATTGATGATTTTTTTTATTTCTTACTGTATTTATTTATAATATTATAGATGCTGTAAAAGAAATTCGAATACCAAAATCGAATATTTTATGTGAAATTCATCCTTACTTTGAAATAAACCTACCAATGCCATACAATGTCTGTTTTGGCTTATTAAGTTTGATTTAAACGTCATATTTCGTTCAGTATTGGTACTGGTGCTTTAGCCCATAGCGAGATTTACTGCGCGGAAAAGTTCACAGTTGGCCGAAATGACCGTCAAATATGCGAAAATCTTCACAAAGTGCTGAACAAAGATGATGCACTATAGTCGTATGCTCAATGGAATGATATTGTATTTAGTTCAATTATGTTCTTCGTCATGATTCTCTAGTGCCGCAATCTATCACCCTATTAACGCGTCTTGCCTGTTTCGTTCAATTAAGCACCATTAAGTTGGCATATTGGAAACATTCAAGGAGAGAATCATATCATCTGGTTCTGCATACATCTTCACGTAATGTGTTTTCCAGGCATTTGGCATGAAGTTTATTATTAATTTGTGGCAACTGTCTGGTATTTTTCCCCCTATGACGTATTTTTTTACATTAAATACTTTCATTTAACAAAATTACTTGAATAACTTAATTTATATGTTACTGTCAGCTAAAGTAAATAAACGTTACGTTAAATACGTTTATGTAATAGTGTGCAGATATTACTGAGATTAGAAAATCTGTTTGTTTTGTGAAATCAGTCAGCAAAGACTTAGAGAAATGTAATCTGCCATTTAATGTATTGTCGAGAGTGTTGTTTACAAAAGAAATTAATTTATCAATAATGGAATTAGTCTGAGATTTCCCTGAAATCGAATTTTAATTACAAGAGATGTTACATCGCTTACACTTCAGTTTTTACTGCATCTTATGGACTGTATTTCCCATGTCTGTTGTTACCAAGTTTAATTCGTAATTAGTACATATGTGCATTTATAAAATTCGGACTTCTGAGATATGCAAAGAGCCATTTACATTCTCTCTTATCGCCTAATCGCAGCGAATTCCCCCATCCCATAAATTCCCGAATTTTATTATGAATAAAATTATAAATCTGAAACGGCTTTCGGAGTCTCAAGCAATCGATACCGGATTTCTCGGAAGGATGGGGAAACTAAGCGTGTCCCGCTTATCGCGATATCGGAAACGACTTCCGTGGGCAGGAGATTGCCCGGGCGGCTAATTTTCCCATTTCCTTGTCCCTTCTTGTATTGCGGTGGATCGGGAGAAATCTTAATACAAGAAGGCCCCATGAACGGGGCTGAGGGAGCATATCAAAGGAACTGCCATCGTGTGGGATGCCATTATTCCCTTCGCGGAACTGGAGATCTTTACATTCCCTTTAGAAGAGTCACGCAGCCTATTGTAGGATTTCCAGGCAATGGTGGCTGCCGGCATTGGCAGCATTAGATCTCTACTTCAAAAGTATTATTGGTAGATATTTGTATTAATTTTTAAGTACTATGAAATGATGACACCATTCACTCTTTTTGAAAAGGGTACTCAGCGGTATGTTGGAAATGTGAAAGCAGCAGTGTAAATATTTCGCGAAAACTACTCTGTGCATACTTATTTTTTTAAATCCTTCAATCCTTTTTAATGTACTCGTACTAGCATGTTTCTATAAGATACTTGATAGAATATATAGAATTTCTTTTTGGTGATTTTGTGTGTAATATGTCTTTTAACTCGAAGAGTGTTTTGGCTATCTTGATTTATATATTTATAAATTAAATATTTAAGATTTTTTAATGCACTAGCATCTTTCTACAAGATATCTGTTAGAATATTTAGAGTTCCTTTTTGGATTGATTTTGTGGATAATGTGTTTTTTTAACTTGAGGAGCGTTAGTGGTAGCGCGCGGCTCAAGAGGCATGATAAATCGGTAGATACAAATAAAATAACGAAAATGAAATCCTGAAGTTTTTGCATGAAAAATATTGACAAAAGATTTTAACCAAGAATTTGCTAGCATTTTCTGAAAATTGCTTCTGAAAACTTGAGTACGACCGCTGTTGACAAGTTTTCATTTCACACATCTGGCATCCGATTGCCTCAGGTTTGAATTCTTACTGTTTTCCATTGCTATGATTCAAAAAACTGTTCCCTGAGCGTCCTCTATTAGTGGTTGCAGCACACGCCATTTGTCTAGAAGAAATGATGGAGGAGATAAAGAGATGGTATCATCTCACATGGTTAGCACAACTGTGTTAAATCATATTGATTGATTATCTAGGTACATTTTTCATTCTCGTCTCGAAGTCCTTGAGTGCAATATATCTCTATAGACCCAGTTACATATGCTAGTATGCTAGCCTCGTTTCCCCTCCCTCACTATCTCTTGTGACTTGTAAAAAAGTGCTCACCAAGTTATGAGTAGCTCTCGTGTCTGTGTGAAAAAGGTTCACTCGATAGTATTTCTGGTACATGTAAGAAAACTCGGAGAAATATCTCTGGCTACATTTTTTAGGATAAATTCTTATTTCTTTACTTGGATCTTCTTTTTTCCCTTCTTTCCCTCTTTTGCAAGCAAATCGACTGAAAAGGCCCCCTGAATGCATGGAATTATATTCTCTCTCTTTATTCATGTAAAATGCATTCTCTTATTATTTTACTCCTATTTTCCCTCAAAAATACCGAGGGACACTTAAAATACTGCGCAAACACAATTTACCCTCATTTTTTCCTTCTTCCAATTCCTTTCGCTTATGCTTCGTCTTTTAGCCAATTTATTAGCACCATTTACCTCATATAGAGGTCACTGGTTAGTATGTAGATGCAATTTTAGGATTTCTGAGATAACTGTACGTATTTTTTATAGAAATCATCCTCGTGCTTTTGGTAAGAAATAAGAACATCAACATTTCTATCCGCTAGCTATACTTTAGCCGCGAGTATGAGTAACTATTGTCTCAATGTCCAAGGCCTTGCACTGAAAGATCCAAATTGAAAGTGAATAAGTCACAATATGCTAACTCCGTACACCAGTGTGGTGTGGTATATACAGTTGTAACTTTTTTCCGCTTATGATTTCACATTAGTCAATCTGCTAACGATGACGAAGTAAACATTCATCTGCGAGTGAACGACAGGTTTTGCATGATTTACATTGAGATGTATCAAATCAATTTATTGTGGCGTTACATTGCAGAACGACGAGAATAAATAACTTGTAATAAAAACTTTAATTGGTTCCACTGCGTTTTAATGCTCTCTACTGGTTTGGGCGTCTTTAGAGTCATTTTCAAGAAAGACGATTTTGTCTTGAAAGTGACGCAAAAGACGTCAAAACCGGTAGTCAGCATTGAAGCATGGTGGAACTTTACAACTTTTTCATTATGAGTTATTTGAATGTATGATTTTAGCTTAATTTTACGCGTTTTTTAACGATACTGAATTTTTGCTTCAGAGCTAAACAATCAAACTTTTTTTTGGCGTGCAGATTAGCATGTTTTAGTCACGGGGGTGGGGGAAACGGCGATTGAAGTAATTCAGAGAAGTTGCGGAGTAGAAGGTGAATTGTGGAAGCAAAATACGCTTCCCCACCATGAGTCTATGTTACCCCACAGCATGAATGACCTTAGGACACTGCGTTAGCAAATCCAAGCTACTAGTACCAACTCATTAGAAGTAACAGGTTTTTTGGAAGTAAAGCCTCCAGAGGTCCAAAATTGTTCATTGGGTATCGACTGCCAGCTTGGAACGACTTGTTTCAATAGTGATTGACCTTTTTCTATCATTGATTTCTATTGTGGCACAGGGGTTTAGATTTTAGCCCCAATCGGGCAAGAAAAATAATGCTGACCTTTCTACCCTCGACCTCTCTCCTCTGTGAGCTGTTCATTCGCTTTTTAGCGGTCGGCGGATGGCGCGGTCACGTCCCGCCTGCCTGGCGCGTGCTGAGGACGCGTTCATTATCCCTGCCGGCGACCCTCAATGCTTCCCAGGGAAGATCGCTGCATGTGCGCTCACTATTCATCGGTGGACTGTAGTCACTCTAGAATCACTAGTTATACGCGGACGGTGAATGTGGCCGCGCATGAAGCGAGTGGCCCGCGGTCAGATGACCGCAGAATGCCTCGGGCCATTATAACGGAGCGATTTGCGTGCGCTCAGATTCAGCCTCCGGGTCTGCCCCTGCCTGTCCCGGCAAGGGAACGGCGAGATGGGAGGGTGGGTTTGGTCGATTGGGGTTGAAACTGCGTGATAATTATTTTGAAAGTTACAGGAAACTTGGAATGTAACGGAGGAGATCCTGGTGGATCCTCTTACATCTTCATGATACTCTGCAAGCCACCTCAAGGAACGATATTGGATGAGTTAACGCCCACATACACTACAAAATAAACAACTTAAGTCAATTTACAGTTGAGTGTCGATTTTCTGAATGCCAATCATTCGAAACGTTGGTTACTCGAAAGTAACTGAGCGCTCCAAGCAGAAATTACGGTTCCTGTGTTCCACCGGCTATAAATTAAGTGTGAGAGTAAACGGGTATAAAAAGAAGACTCGCGAAAATAAATTTGTGCATCTTTGCGTTTGGTAGCAAGTTTTTCTGTGCCGTATTGCATTTTCGACCCTGCAAATCCTTGGCACTCTGTTTATCCGTCAATAACCGGTTTCCGGAAGACCCAGAAGAAGAAGAAGAAGAGGGAATACGGACACTCCATATCCTCATTTGTTACATACTATCAACGCACTACTGAAACTGCAACTACTGATACGTTAAATAAACATTCTAAAACTTCTCAGGAGGCCGCATTTCTCATATGCCTACACGCTACACCCAAGACATTCCATTTTACATTAATGTTCTTACAAACACCGATGCACAGATATTTCAAGGGTTACACCGCAAGCATGCGGGACCTGCTGTTAGCACAAGGTAGTCATTCATTCAAGTCAAGACATGAACAGAGCTTCTTGAAATATCATAAGTCTTATTTCTTCCTTCTTGTTCATTTTATATGTATCTAAACACCGTAAATAAACACTGGATGAATTATAGAGTGGTACAGTATTTTTTCTTTAGTGGTATTATTCTCGAAATAAGAATTCTATTACATGCATACCAACTTGTACTGGCCGGAGGTTTAATAATACAGGCGATATCTTGTGGAAATTGGTTACTGATATCATGATACCATTACAATTAAATTTGTTTTCTTTCCACGCCTTGTTATATTTTCACTTCTCCTACCTTGAAAATGTTACAAGTATTATTAAAACCTAGGTCTGTGTTTGAGGATAAATTTTGCGAAAATATAGAAAAGTTATATTATTTTGGGGTCATGATATCTTTACTGGCCAGATGGTTGTTACTATCATTACCCCTCGATACAGTCTCCACCTTCATTCCATGTGATACGTTCGATATGATAAAAGTTCGTCTTTGTATCGATGCACCACAGAATCGCACGGAGCTATGAAGAGGTGGCAGAGAACGAGAAGGAATCTTTGGGTAAAACAGAGAGTAGCAAGTGTTGTTCCCGTCAGGGGAAAAAAATGAAGGGGATCAGGAAAAGGGATAACAAGAGACGGTCGTAGTTTGGTCACGTGGTGGCTCTGGGGAAAGGGGTGCGTCCGGGGGTGGGCGAGAGGACGGGAGGGCGGGGGAGGGGGGGGAGTTGCGGGCGGGGGATCGGTTTGGGAGCATCTGGGGGAATTGGATTGAGTGGGTGATTGTGAAAGCCTGCGCGAAGGCAATCGTTTGTCAAAAGAATTACTTCGATGCGCAGCTCTTAAAATGCGATTAGGTCCCTCCCACACGAATCGGCCGAGACCTTATTTCTTTTTAATTAAGCCACCTAATAAAGTCGGCGTTTCCTTAATTTTGGAGAAATAATTCGGGTATGGGAGGAACGGGAGGAGAGAAAGAGGGAAGTGGTACATGAAAATTACTGGTTTCCCGAGTTGGCTCTTTAATTTGCTCGTAACATAGCGAATTTCGTGAAGGGAACTCCCTAAATTCACGTCTAGATGCGGTCATAGTGGTATAAGTTCATTTTGCGCGGCAGTCATGGCCATTGCATTATAATACCCATGAGTAGCAAGTGCCGTGCGGTGGTTATTAAAACAAATAACAAACGAGGCGATAAAAAAAATGTTTCTTTTGTATTTTACGTCGCACGATATTAAGCCTTGCCTTTGTCCTCGTTTAGTTTTTCACACCGCAAATGAGCTCGAAAATGTGTTTAATCCTATCTTAGGAAGCATTTTATAAGGCTATTCATTTCAACCCTGGGTAGTTAATGTCTCGCTAGGCATTGGTCACCGCTGTGAAAATGGCGACCTCTGAGGAAATTTAGCGTGGACTTCACAGCGCACTGACTCCTCGCTTGAACATTGCGGAGAGGGAAATGAGGGTCATATATTGCATCATTTCTTTGGGCTTTTCACTAACGACTTCCGTAATGTGGGCTTTTTTCCAACTTAATTTCTGTCCTGAACATTTAAATGCATAAATCATACACTTGATTTGATGTATGATTGAATATAATCCACTTTTTATTCAGCTTTCTAGTATATATTGCATCAAAATATCTTGAAATGCCAGGCAGCTATTTGCTCTTATTCCTTTTATGTCATCTCCTGTAACACTACTAATTTCGCATTTTTTTCATACTTGCAACTTCAAAAAGGTAGTCATTAGATGTAACAGTGGATACCAAGAATCTCTTCTTAAATGTTATAGGTGAATTTTCTCAGTAAAGATTCCCCTCGCATTTATTAAAAAGTATCATAGTTATTGTAACCCAAACGATGCTTGTCTATGACTAGAGTGATTGTTGTATAGATACATAAAACGGGACATATGGCATTGTTAGATGGAAATAGGTTATAGTTATTTCTGTTTTCTCTTTCTGTTATTTAATGCTAATCACTGAATCAGCGTCACTAGACGGTATAGTTTTTTTTCAGTTAAGATGGTTAATTAAATAGATGGCTACAGCTGACTTAGATGTTCTCTACGTTCGTAAACATTTATCCTGTTTGCTCTCGCTGTATTCAAATTCACATAAATACAGTGGGAATACGTATGTTTAATTCTTTTTAAGTAGAAATGTTGTAAGCAACGCGTTTTTAGCACGCTAGCTAACGCCTGATCCGTTGGGAAACCCGAGAATACTTAAAATTCGCCATCATCCGGGAAAGCTCCATAAATTCGAGTTTCTTTCTTTACAGCAGTCACCTTAATCATGACTTTTGAAATTTTCGTGGCTCGGGCAATGTGAGCATATAGCATTTATTATGGATATATTATATATTTGGATATATGATATGGATAATAATATAAAGCCAGAAACATGGTTTTTCTGTATAACTTCATAAAATATCCTTTCATTTCGAACTCTACTAGTTTCAATTTCGTTGAGAGAATATATTAATAGGAAGAGGGATGAAACAGATTTGTTTTTTTTCTTGATGTTGCATACCTGTTACTTTTTCAATGCCTTTTTCAGGGTAACATCACCCGGAAAATACTAAAAAAAGTCTCTTATTTTCAAATCTATGGTTTTATTTTAATTATCGAAGAGATAAAATAAAACTTTTAGAAGCACAAGAAATAAAATCGTACTAAAATTACAATCTCGTTTTTATTAGTCTAGGGGCCATGAGTGAAATGTTGCAATAGCTTCAAGAAAAATTATTTAAGTTAAATGAAAGTGTGCTGTAGAATTGAAATAAGGTATTTAAACTGATATTTATACTTAAGACTTTGTTGCTGTGGTTTTCTAAACATTTACGCACGCCATTTAGGGAGGTAAATCGTGTTTCTTTTAGGCATAATAAGTGAAGAGGCGTTATTTCTCGTAATTTTTCGGCTCCAGCCAGTCAAGAGCAAGCTTCCATAATGGCTGAGTGAAATTTCCGCAGTGTTTCCCGAATGGAACCGGGTGAACGTTGGAGAGCGCACAGAGCCGAGTTCCGTGACGCCAGGAATTGTGGCAAATAAATTTTTTTGCGTGCTTTTCTGGGTACGCCCGCCCTGCCACCTCTACCCTTCTCCTTGTGCCTCTCATCCCCGTTTTTCGCGCCCCCCCAATCCATCACCGAATCACCTCCTTTCTCCCCCTCGCTCTCCCACTCCGCCCTCGTCTTATATACGTGAGGACATTTTTTCCCGCGGCTTCCACGCCGATTGCAAGACAGGCAAACGGGAGAAAAGATGGATGGATCTTGCCAAGTACAACCTCCCCGCCACCCCTGCCCAACTCCCCTTACCCCATCCACCCCCTTCCTCGCGCTCTCGTCGTATCCCCGGCAACAGCAAAGCAAGCCCTCCTCCCACCACCCACACAGAGCTGGTGGATGCGATCCCGTTTGTCGCATTGTTTCGTCGGAATGGAAGCAGAGAGGAGTCAAAAGAGAGAGAGAGGGAGAGAACGATGGCTTTGAAGCTGAAAAGGGATTGGAAAGGGAATGGGAATGAAAGCGAAGTTCATTTTTCGCTCCCGAGACTGTAAATCGATTGTCAAAGAGTCAAGGACGTTTCAGGCGACGACGAATGCCTATCACGTTGATGGAATCAGTACTGGAATTACATTCGTGTCGTCCAAATTACTGGGATCAAACCGTTTGATAAGTTCGTTGGTAGGAATTTCATCCTTGGAAATGGGATGAAATATGTATCATCCTTGTTTTTCTGTGCAGAAATTTCATCCTGCAGCTCTGAATGGTAAACTGACGAACTGTAAGGTTTGCGTAGACATTTAATAGCAGCTTACGAGTAAGTAATGTAATTTCTTCCCAAATCACTCCTTATTCGTCATCATCATTGAATGTTCAATCCTAAGATTGGCTGACTGCAGCCCTTCACCCTTCCCTATCTAATGATAGTTCCCTTACATCCTGGTATCTCTTCCTATGTCAGTTCCTCTTATATAGTACATGAACGTTTTCCTGAGTTTTCCTCTGAGAACTTTTCTCTCTCAATCCTTCAAAACCTTCATTGCTGTTCTTCACAAACCAATTGTGTCTCAGGGTGTGTCCAATCCACCAATTCTTGTTCGAAGTAACATTAAATACCAAGTGCTATTATTCTATTCATGCCAGATTGTGTGTGGTGTCTGTGTATTGTACTTTACGAAGACTTTTGCCTTAACGTATAAAGGTAGAATAAATGAACATGATAACAATATCTGCGTATAGCTCTTGGCTGAATGCCAAAGGGAGTGTTTAAAATTGTGAGATAGATTGCCAACGGGGTAGTGCTTAGCTCCTGATGCATAATAGCCTATTTTCGTGATTGGCAAGCAAATTAAATAGCTAATGTACAACTTGGCCGATATATTCGTAAATTTTAACCTAAATTTGGATCCAATATCTCAGCCTCTTACTTTATATCCCCCGTTAACTAATACTGTTGCCATTATCAGTCTGAGGCACTTTCAAATTTCAAGAATCATATTTTTCTAAAAAGGACGCAATTATTAATATTTACCGGTAATTTTTATTGCTTTAACATGTTTATACATTGCATTTAACCAAATTTTACTCTTTTTGAAAACTTCACTCATGATAATATATCCAAGAATAAGGACTATAAAACTTATGGCTCACTGAACTAGATGCCTCTCTGCAGCCAAGTTAACTTTTGACGCAACTTATCTTTTTCAAATGAATTCATCATATTAGTTAGATTTTTGTGTTATATTATCTGCGTCGCCTCAACAGAAATATATTCATTTAAAAATACAATGTTTTTATACCTATTAGTTTCAAGAATGAAATGTATCTAGTTAGGGAATCACATTAGCAGGGAAATGTCGTCCCCTGTGGCAGCTTTTATCTCTTTTCCTGTTGTCAGTTCTAAATTTTCTGTGCAAAAAATATTTAAATTTGATGTCCTGGAATAGGTATCACTTTCTCGCAGATAAATTGTACCTAAAGTTCCAAAGTACGTCGACTTCTTTGTATATTCTTCTCCATGGGCCCAATATATAGCATTCCTCTAATTTTACTGAGTTAACATATTTTTGCAAAACCCTCCCATATTCTCGTGATACCTTCGCCGAGAGTTTACCACGAGTTTAATATGGATGTGTGACTGGGAGCATAAACGTCGCGATTTGTAACACCCTTAGTGAGATCGAGAATTGAATCGAAATCTACCTAGTTAGAGTTTCACTACGAAGGAAGGAAGGTTACGGCATGCTAATGTCAGATGATTGCTCCGGAATAGTCACACCTGGGCACGTGACTCTGTGCAGCTGCAGCGCTCAGGCGTTTGTTGTCGTGCTACAGGGCTTCACAATAAATTAACAAGCGATATGGTGTTATCGGTGCATTAGTGACGATGCAGTTTGGCTCAAAGTCTACTTGAGATTTTGGAATCACGGAGAAATAAGAGTGGTGCGTGTGCCCATTTTTACCGGAAAGTTGGTTTACTGAATTTGGAATGGATAATTGAGCTTTAGTAGAAGAAATGGGCATGGCAGTTTGATAATCTAGAGTGATAATCAATAGTTTTTATTGTGATGATATGGCCTATGATGAATTGCGTCACTAGGGCGACGTTTTCTAGATATGAGTTCAGTTTTATCGAGTTTTTTCCGCGTTGGTTCATTTTAACGGACAACAGTTTCGCCAGCAGCTAGCGTCGTCAGGTCCTGAATGAGCTGCAGAGATTCAATTTCCTTTATATACCTAACGCCTGGGCTAGTCGGGCGCACGTTGATTGGCCGGCTGGACCTTTGAATTCAATTGTTGTGAAAGACGTTTGAACGTAGAGGAGAGAGGATAACCGTCTTCCCTGTTGAAATTTTCTTGGTGTTTGGCTATTTCAATTGCCTCGCGTTAAAATCCGTAAAAATGAACCAACGTGGGAAAAACCCGAATAAACTGAACTCAATAAATCACCGCGGAAGCCTCCGTACCAGTTTTCTAGATATGTCCTGAACTAGAAAAATAATTAATTTTGCCTATTTTGTCAGTATAATCACAAACCTAACAATATTATTCTGTAACGATACGATTTAGGTGGTTAGTACGAAATACAGTGGTTTTGACGATAGTTACGGCCCAACTTTGGTGGTATAGTTATAAAAAATACACTTGGTGCCATTGACCTTCGTGGCAAATGACGCTAACTGGAGGATTAACGCGTAGTATGATGGAGAGATTAACGGATCGGGGATCCCACCGGTGGTATTGAATGGAGGCTTTGGCTCCTTCAGACCGGACGGAGTGGTGTAACCGATCCATTCAGTCGATGCGACTCTCAACTCCTATCGTCCATTTCTATTTAGACGGACAATATATGAAAGTGGTGTTTTATGTGTAGATAAGATGATAGCTATCCATGCTAATCTGCAGCCATGTCTCTAAAATTGCCCTCTGCTTCTATATCTACGAAATACCGTGCAAGCCACCACTAGGGTGTGTGGCACGGGGTGATTCCACACCAGGCATGCAGCACTCATCCCAGTTTACATCAGAACCGCGCACGTTCTCCCGGATGCCAGGCGCAGCCAAAAGCAGTCAGGACAACGGTCCGCAATCAGACCAGAAACCAGGATAGTGATCTATATCTACGAAATACCCTGCAAGCCACCCAAAGGGTGTGTGGCATGGGGTGCTTCCACACCAGGCATGCATGAATGATACGGTAGAACACCGAAATTACCTTGAAATCAGCGTACCACACACGCAACGCGCCAATTAAAAATCTACTAACCAAGAATCATTCCATCGTCAATCGTTCCAACATGCAAGGGATACAAAGACTACTACTACATATTCAAAATATCATGCATAAATAAGAACGTCAATATTTACATCATGCATAAATAAGAGCGTAGAGAATATAAATAGAAAGATCTACTGTCTAGCTATTATCACTATTGGGACTATTCATGAAGACGATTACAGCTGTTATGGTCTCGAATGGTACGCGGAAATAATGACACTTTATACCTGTCTGTTCTATAATGTATCTCTCTAATTTTATTGGAGCGAACTAATCTGCCATAGTACGAGGGGGTATATGTATAGTATGTTTTTCACGTCGTCACAGAAATGTAACGTAGAAGAACATGCTATCATGCAGTACACTACTCAAGATACGACTACTGGTTAGTATTATTAATGCGACAAATTAATAGCACTACAAGGTACTAAAACATGCAAGAGAATATCCTCCTGGCATTTCACACAGTAATATATGCTCAGCTATCCCCAGTGTGTCAATATTTTG
Source organism: Ceriagrion tenellum (assembly GCA_963169105.1). NCBI lineage: Eukaryota > Metazoa > Arthropoda > Insecta > Odonata > Coenagrionidae > Ceriagrion > Ceriagrion tenellum. Next base: position 54,720,881 of record OY720643.1, on the reverse strand, counting down.
CGTATATTTCGGTGGCATTTTATGATATTTATGTATATGTACGAAGTACCGTGCTAGCCACCACTTGTATGTGTGGCACTAGGTGATTCCTCGCTAGGCAAGCAGCACTCGTCCCTGTCCAAATCAAAACCCACACGTTCCTCCAGCTAATAGGTGCAGTCCAAAGAGCTAGTCAGATCAAAGTGCGGCCAAACCAGAAAATTAGTGAGAGCTACGAAGACGAAAACACACGAAGTACACTCGTTAAGAAAAATCTATGAGTTGGTGTAATTAATGAAACTGATGGTTAGTACTGCATATACAGCTACATCTACGTGATACCCTGCGAGCCACAACGAGGGTGTGTGGCAGGGGGTGATGATCACCAAACATGCACTATTGACATGCAACTAGGATATTTAATGAAGGCATGCTAGATAATAGGATCACATGGTTAGTATCTACATAATAAGAAAGGGATTATTACTTGTTATTACATGCATCATGCACTACAGACTACTCTAACTATATTTCACCTACCTATCCCTTTGCTACGCTGCTTATTGTTCTCTCTTATAGTACGAGGGAAAAATGGCATTTTAAATCTATCGGTACGACAATCTATCTCTCTAATCTTGTTAAAATGATCAAACCTAGCATAAGATACTACAATATACTGCTTTGGATGCCTGCTTGAGAAATACATAACGGGTGACGTGGAAGGTTACTCGGGTTTTCCACCGGGTCAGGTTCTCCATTTCTGCCGACGTTTCGACGAACGAGTTGTCCATCGTTCTCAGGGCATTGTCCATTGACCATTGCCCTGAGGACGTTGAACAACTCGTTCATCGAAACGTCGGCAGAAATGGAGAACCTGACGCGGAGGGAAACCCGAGTAGCCTTTCACCACACCATACGCCGGGAAAGCCTTGGATCATTCTTCACGCGACGGGTGAGTTTCAAAGCGACATGGAGAATAACAATTTCACTCCGAACCACATATCTTGGTCCCACATGAGCAATGAAATATGAGAGATACATAGTCAAACATGTAGGTACAAAAACTTGCCCTTTCCTTGGACAACTAGAGACTCCAGTAAAAACTGAGCTCCACTGAAAACACACCCATAACACGATTCACCATTTCACCTCCCAAAACCTTAACACGGCTCGTGTCCTAACCCCCCCTTATCATACATTCATGTGGTGGCTAGCAGGGAGGTTTGTAGATGTAGATGTCGAACAGACACCTAAACCATGCCAAGCATTTCAAGCGGAGTCAGATGTTAATTATAATTGTTGTTTTGAATATCGGAATTCTAAATTGAATATCATTCGGCCTTAGTGCCCTACACTCATATTGTACCCCACCTCCTCTTTCTCAGAATGTCTCCGCCCTGCTCAGAAAGTGGGTCTGCTCCTTGCTCCTCAATATGCCACCAAACCCCTCTCCCAGCAGAGCTAAAGTAGAGGGGGAGCAGGGGGAGGGGGAGCGGGTGTGGGGGCAAAGTCCCAGAAAGCGACTCCATTCATCATCCCTCAGAGGCAGTCGCCCTACTGTGCGTGAGAAAGAGACCAGGAGTCATCCTCGGAAAACTTGCCCCATCTTGCCACCCCACACTACCTCCTCGCCCTCCAAGTCTGCCCCGCTTTGTGTGCCACGAAGGATTGGCTGTCGCCCACATACGCTCGACGCCAAGGTCGACCAAGGCCTCGCAAACGACCCCCTTCCCCCTCCCCCATACGCCCCCCGTCCTCTCCCGTCAGAAGCTTAAGCTGCGCCCCTCGGAAAACTTGTAATGTCACTAGAAACCAAAATGGAAAGGGTTTGGATTCATGATCAGGACAACCGTTTAATTCGAGTTTCTACTTATTATTGGTATTTCATCCATTAGCGTAATTTGATCACGCTTAAGACAGAAATACAACCAATTTGTATGCATTCACGATTTCATTTTTGAAAAGGGGGTCACGTGACATTTCTTAATGGTGGTTCAAGTTTAAATCATACGATTGTTAAACAATTGTTTACCCTTTCTTTCTTTCTAAACCAAACAAGAATACTTTAACTGCGCTATTACCTTGGGTGGATTCTAGTGGTACTCGGAGATCATTTTCGGAAAAAAAACTTAATTCAAGTCAAACTCTACAATTGTTTAATTTTCACAAGCATTAGTTTCTACTGTTGAGCTGTATTTACAAATTAATTGATATGAAATAGACTGTGATCAGCTGGGAGGGTAAATAAGTGGGTTATGTATGATGGGAAAGTGTGTACAACAAATATTACAAGTGTCATGTTGATGATTATATTCAGCAATCAGTTTCAGAAAATGACGCTTGATAATTGTAATTAGTAGCATTTATATGCCACCGAACGCAATCATTGTAGGAAGTAGCAAACTATTAAGTGATATTGGTTAAATTTTGACTCAAAATATTGACTTATGCGTCTCCTTATCATAGCATAGTGTATCTGATAATGCATTGCGTTCGACGAGATATTAATTATTGCCCGTAACGACGCGCTCAGCTTTCTGAAGTGGTTAATTAAGGTGGAAAAAATAGTGTTAGTAATCTTTCTGCCAATTATACAATTGAAATTTGAAATATTATAGCTAATTTTGGTAGGATGTTCGATTTTATTGAGCTGTCTCGTACCTCTCGCTTCCAGATTGAGCTTTCTGTACCCTCAAAACCGACTGAGGCCTTTTCAATACTCTCTACTCTGCAAGATATATTCACTGAAAATCAGAAGTTCCGCCAGTACTTTTGATTTTAATTAACTTAAGGACTTAGAGACGTCTTTAAAAAATGTACGATAAGGATATATTTGTGTTGAGTTCTTATGGTTACATCATGATAAATTGTGTGACTGTCAATGAATAGGTTTTTAGATTTGCATTTACTTGGTGCAGTAGGCGGATTTAGTCTTGATCATGTCGCAGACACTTACTTATTGCTAAAATTAAATGAAAAAAAATTCAATTTCTAAGTAAACCATGTCCTTGATGTCTGGAATAAAGTATATACGACTGCTAATACATACTTAATTCAGTCAGATATGTTTTCTAATGGATTGGCGGAAGTCCCTTGCAACCTCTTCCCTCAATTCTGCTGGATTTATTTTTCGTATTTACTGTATACCTTTTTGTCCCAGGGGGTCTCCTTTGAACCTGTGGGAAAAGGATGTTTCTCGAAAATTTAAATATTTACTAAACAAAATTCGAAAGTATTTCGCGTTGGATCAATCTAGGTGGAAAAGTGGCGGCCATTGTGTTTTGAGCTGCGGGGTTCTGAAAGCAAAACGACGCTCTGTGAACGACAGCTTACCGAGGATGATGCATTGCATCCTTCTCTGTTACATCGACGGAAAAAGCGTAATAAAATTGTCATTCTGGTGTTATGGTAGGATTATAAGCGCAAAGACCATTTCCTGATGCATATTTAAGCTGATTGTCTAACCTCTCTCCGGTACATGGAACTAAATCGCGGACAATTGTCTATTTTTGACGAAGGTTAACGTGTAGTTTCTCTAATATGATTTCAATCTATATAAAAAACGAGCTTTTCCCCGAATGTTCTATCTATTAAACACCTTGCCGTGGAAAATAAAATTTACCTACCAACATGAAGAATACAAATACATACTAATACAAAACTACATCTACATCTAAATACTACTCTGCGAGCAACCGTATGGGCGTGTGACAGGGGGTGTTAGGCCACCAGCCGTCTAAAGATGTAGGAGATAAGGTATGTTTGGGATAAGATTTTGGTAGGAGAAATTGTGATGAGTATTATGGGAGGGTATTTAGTGGAGCTCAGTATTTATTGAGGCCGCATATTCATCTACATCTACATCTACGTAATACCCTGCGAGCCGGGAAAAATGACATTTTAAAACTATCGGTACGACAATCTATCTCTCTAATCTTGTTAATATGATCAAACCTAGCATAATACGCAGGGGTTTTTAATATATATCTAACATCATCTGTGAACAAAACGGTTTCGAATTTACTTAAAAGGTTTAACCTAAATTTTAACCTGCATTCTGATAGTAATTCCCATCCGAGTTGTTCTATTAAGCTCGTAACACTTATACAATTATCATAACGGCATTTAACAAACCTAGCGGATCTCCTTTGCACGCGCTCTAATTCTTTTATCATACCTTCCTCGTACGGATCCCATATACTAGCGGCATATTCTAAATGAGGCCTGACAAGTGTAAAATAGCTTCTTTATCGTACTCTCTCATCGCATTTGCCTAGAACCCTTTATACGAATCCTATTCTACGGTTTGCTACACTAGTTATTTCCCTGATGTGTTTCCCCCATGACATGTCTTCAGTGATGGTGACGCCTAAGTATTTAATAGATTCTACGTTTGATATTTTATTTTCTTTGATGCAATAATTATTCCGGGAAAGCCATTCTTTTTCCAAAAGTTCATTATCGCGCATTTCCTCAAATTTAATTCCAGCTGCCAACTATCACACCAATCATCAATCGCATTTAAATCCTTAGCTAAACACTGTTAACACTGACATTGTGCGCAGAAAGAACGAGTTTTTATACATATATGTACGGCAATGTATCTAACTTATTTTATCCCTTCTGTCATACCTAGAAATGTAGTGAGGCATCATGATAATATTATCTGTGTTTCTCTGAAACACACCAATTCTGAATTTCTCAAGAAAACAAAGCCTAGGGTGTAGCCTCCGAATCTCTTGGGGGCTTAACGCTTAACAAAACGTTTTACTAACCAAACATAGTTTCTTTGATGCTGTGTCCCATATGTTTTGTATGTGTGTTCCCCATGATGTATCAGAAGTTAAGGTAATTCCAAGATATTTGACTGTATCTGAAGATTTTATATTTACTCCATCCACAGTGTTGGTAAGGTACAAATACTGAAGAGATAAATCGATTATATGTGGGATAACTCTAATGTTAAATTTGGCTGAAATTTTCAATTTACTGGTTTCTTGATGAACAATTCCTCATTCAATTTCTCATTATTGGTTATTTTTTCATGAAACCATCACAGATTTCCTTCTACAACCCAATCTTTTAGAGTTCGCTTTATCGGCACATAATTGACGGCGCAAGGTTAAATGCATCGGACGCCATCCGGTAACGTAATGGCTATTTCTCTTCAGCATCTAGCGGCGAGGGAGATTTCCCCTGCGCCGATGTGATCTCTAGCCCAGACGGCCTCTTGAATTATTTTCCGGGTGGAACTCTCAGAGATTCTAGCAGAAGAGGGTGCATGTGGGCGTGAATGTGGAGTGAAGAGGGAAATGTGTGAGAAGGAGAGGGGGAGTTTGGCTGTAGCTTTGAAAGCGAGAGATTCTCAGTGATAGACGGAGTCATAGAAAGACCCATCTCTTCGCTTAATGGCATTAGTGGAGATTATTTGCCGACAAGAACCAGTTCCTAGCGATTGATAAATATCTCCCTTTTCCCCGGGATATCTCTCCTCGATGGGTACACTTTGTAGGCGTCGGGAACATCTGCGTCTGCTGCCGATGAATCTTTTGCGAATGGAGAGCGCGTTGGATATCTGTGTCAATAAAGACTGCAATCCCCTCCTATATTTCTCTTTCTCTTAACTTGAGAGAGCGAGGCAGATCCGTCACGATAGAGGGTTACTGCGCGTTACTTGCAAGTGGCTCCTTTGACGCTGATAACTGCAGTCTGTTTCTTTTCCTTTAATCATGGTGCGAAGCTCCTCGTTGGAGATCTTAGGCCCTGCTTTCCACCATTTCAAAACGCCTCCTTGCCCTTCATCATGCCGACAACCATTCCATCTTGCATCATATTTCTAGGTTTTTACGTCATATTCATTGATATTGAAATAAATAATCCACTTAAATTTGCACTAGCAAGGCGTCCCATCAACTGATCTGTCAACTAACAGCTAGGAGCACAACCTTTGGATACTAGATTTAAGGACCTCGTTAAACATGAATGTAGGATATGCTCTTGTATAGCATTGCATTTATCTTTGATGTTACAGAAGAGGAATGAAGAAGTTGAAATTCATAGAAATATGCTGTTTTGGAAGAACGGTCAAAGTAAAATTTCAGAAACTAAAGATGAAAAGTACTATGAAGGGCTGTGATACTAAGTTGTTTAATCAGGAATCAGGGAAGTAGAGAGCCGAAATAACTGGAGATATTCAGAGCCATATCCATTAGAAACTCAATGATAAGTATGGTTGACTGCACCTCGCCATTTTCCTTTACCTCACGCTAGAAATAAAATTAGAGAGATAGATTGTACAACCGATAGGTATAAAATGTCATTTTTTCCGCGTACCATTCGGGATCATAACAGCTGTGATCGTCGTCATGAATAGTTCGAATAGTGACAATAGGCAGACAGTAGATCTTTCTCTTTATATTCTCTACGTTTTTATTTATGCATGATGTAAAAATTGATGTTCTTATTTATGCATGATATTTTGAATATGTAGTAGTAGTCTTTGTATCCCTTGCATGTTGGAACGATTGACGATAGAATATTTCTCGGTTATTAGATTTTTAATTGGCGATGTGCATGCGTGGTACGCGGGTTTCAATGTAATTTCGGTGTTCTACCGTATCATTCATGCATGCCTAATGTGGAAGCACCCTCTGACACACACCCTTTGGGTGGCTTGCAGAGTATGACGTAGATGTAACTACTTCACGCCATTATAGGTATTTATTCCGAGTCACCTATGGGTATTGCATGTGAAAGGGGAAATTTCGGATGAATTTTCGAGAAAACCGAGCATGTAATTCATAAAAATCTCAGGAGGCCAAAATAATGAATCATGAAGAAACTTAGTGATTGGACGGCATGAGGAGCGGAAGCAAAGATATCTTTGGATTGAAGACTATTGGCGATGAATCAAATATGTATTATTTCCGCTTAATAGAGTTCCCTGGCACTCAAAAACTCTATATTTATTTATAATAGCTGACCATAAACCAATCTCAGAAGTACTTCATCAGTTCGTTCATCGGATGAACGCATTTACCTGCGGGAAGTTACTCACTTTCCCCAACTGCTTCTTTGAGTAATCGAGGGTGCATGTGCTCGAGCAGAGAGAGTCCAAGAGATAAAGGAACCTCGATAGAGACGCGTCATCGGAGTCAGACGGCCTCGTGAATCGGAAAATGCCGTTTTTTTACCTTAATAGACAGCTCAGGTCTAAAAGTATTGATTGTATTGGCAATAGATATTGAAATATTTTTATTTTTCCGCTAGAAGCATGAAATCTTAAGAAGCATATCATCTTTGGACTTTTTAATGAGTGATAATTTTTAATTACTTATGAGGTCGCTGTACAGTTGCGATTCACCATTAATGGAACCAGATACTTGGTTCCGATAAATTTATAAATATACATTTTTATATTTTTTAAATATATAATTTATAAATATACATGTAAAGTAAAAATAAATATACATTTTATTGTCACTTGTCTTTGTAAGACTTAAGTGTAGCACTTCAATTAATTATATTCGGGTACTTGTTTCTTTATTTGTAAGATCATTTGAAGATGTTGTTATAGATTATTTCTAAGTTTATGATGAACAATAAAACTTATACTATTTTCACACCTCTATTATTTTATTACTCACTGACCAGATTTCAACTTAGACTGTATTTATCAAGGTTCATTACTATCACTACATTCAAGGTATTATTGTTTATCTTGAACATAAAAAATGTTCACAACAAACTCCTAATTCTGAAGTCTACATGGGTTCTTCTAAATTAAAACTGCAAATAGTATAAAATATAATTATTATTTCGGCTAGCAGGAAAAGAATGATTGTAGTGACGCAGTAACGTAATATTCGAATTTATACTTGTTGATATTAAATGTAAAGGCCCCGTTTAAAAACTTTTCTAAAGCTTTTCCAAAGAAAATTAAGGTATAATTTTAGATCATTTGACAACATTTAGTCGTAGAGCGTTCCTTGAAGAATTCTTCTGCGCATGCTTACTAGAGGAGGGTACTTGAACGGAATAAGATAATTGAAAATGCTGAACTTGAGTGCATCACGTCATCCCTTGGGCGATGCACTCACTTCTAGGCAGCATAATGGATCGCTTGAAACAATTGAATGAGAGGAAAAAAATGGCAAGAATTGGATTAGCAAATTAGCTCGGAATGATTCAACATCCCCTGCCTTGCATTCTCGAAATGACTCCCCTTCATTGTGACGAGCTGCACAATGCTCCCCTTATGACTTTCGCCCTCGTCCCCGTCTGCGAAAACGGATTATCGTTCCCATTCCCCACTTGGGAGGGGGCAGGAGGTGGGCTTCCTTTTGTCTGTCGTCTCCCGGGACGCGAGGAAATCTGAATCTCGAATCCCGTCGGCCCGGGAAACGAACAACTCCCGTTTGTGCTTTTACGCGACGTTTCGCCGCCCGCGATGCCGCGCGCCCTATGCGGAATAACTCAATTACAGCGGAGAAAAGCAGACGGCGGACTAGGTAAGAATACTTAATCGAGGAGGCTTTCGAAGGAAAACGAGGAAGAAGGCGGTGTTCTGTGTTTCGGGGGAATCTCGGGCCGCCTCGTTTTCCGACATATCTCCTCGAGTGTCTGGGGATCTGCAATTTGTCGATAAATCCCCTTTGATGTGCGAGACTCTGGGAATATTTCGTCGCGTAATTGACACTCCAGTATCACTTTTCGATATAAATCGATCTTCAATGTGAAGCAAATTCCAACTGCGGTGAAAGAGAACTTCTTTCATACATAATTCAATATTAACTGCTTTGCGACATTGCCTAGAGGAAAATTGGCGTGGTGAAATCATTAAATTGATGTCAACTCCTCAACCATCGTACCGGGTAGTGTAAGTTGTGACGTGAATTCGATTTATGTGGTTAGGCCGTGTTATAAGTTCCTTTCCTAAGCAACAAGGAGGACACTTGTATTGGACATGGCTGCGTTAAAACTTTGAATTCGGTTAGTTGACAGATATTATTGCTCATTAATTCATATGCACCCTAGTGCATGTGTCTACCGAGTAGTGCTAATACATTGTTTTTCATGTTCCCTGCATGAGCCTTTTATCACCTTTTCATTGTTACGTTATGAATAATTTTAGAAGTTTTTGAAGCATTTGTAGCACGCCGATGCTGTGGTGCTTTTAGGTGAAAGTAATATTCTTCACTGTAATTCATGTTGGTGATAAGTCACTCGCTGTCAAACACTTTTGTGGTGGCTTGCAGGGAAATAAGTAGATGTATATGAATTGTTAAATGCTTTGCGGTAAGTGATGCTAATTCTTCATGCGATGTACAAAAAGAATCGTCCGATTTGCAATCTGCTTCAATATGTGCCGTTTTCTATAGGCTTAAAGAAAATGTAAAGTTTAAATAGAGGGAAAGTCACAAATGCGTCTTTATTGCTTTAATTTATGATAATTATTCCATGTGTTGTTATTCATTTTATGAGAAGTTACTAGTCATCATTTTCGGTAATCTCAAAGTAAGACCAATGTCTCCAAGCAAACGTAAACATTTTTAAAATCACAAGTCCTTCTGAATATAATTGTTTTTCAACAATCCCCTCTCGCAAGTGTGGGATTGTGATTCATCAAATTCAGTAGGATGTGAATGTAGAATCGCAATAAAACTTACAATCATAATATAATCAAGTTTTACTTTCCTGAAGAAGACAAATCATGGTCGATTTTTACCAGTTAATAACCATCCATCAACCCCTTCGTCCGTTAATTTTAATGCTTACTCACGGGCCTCGGCGGGAGCGAGTTACAAATCGCGTCCATTTTTATGGTATGAGAGTTTAAAATGCTTTGCGTTATATTTCAGGACAAATATTTAACCATATATGATGAAAAAAGTCCAAACTAAGAAATAGGCTTTTATAAAGCCAATGCTGTGCTCAGACTAGGACTTCAAACCAGGGTACAGTACAATATGTGAATACATCCGTGTGGATCGTAGCTTTCTATGGATCGGAAGCATGGACTATCGGAAAAGCTGACCAGAAAAGATTAAAAGCCTTCAAAACATGGTGCTGGAGGAGAATGATGAAGATAAAATGGACGGACAAAATAAGAAGCGATGAAATGTAAAGAAAGAGGAGTAGAAGAGAAAAGGACCAAATGGGACACCATACAGAAAAGAAAAACAAGATGTATTGGAAACACTCTGAGAAACAATGGGTTTATGACGAACACAATTAAAGGAAAAAAAGTGGGAAAAGTCCCCAGAGAATAACGCAGGAATGAGTTCATGGACCACATACATAGAGATACGTTTCATATGAAAAAAATACGTAGAAAGAGATACCAGGAGGTAAGGGAACTAGCATTAGATAGAATAGAATAGAAAACAATTTCATTTTCCTGGAACAAAGTCCCTTAGAATATTAAATTGCGGCAAGGGTTCAAATCCCTGCAGAGGGGGATGTTTTTCAGAGGAAACCCGATCCCTACTTGAGTGCCTTGTGGAGGGCACTTCAAGTAGAGTACTCCGTCCGTCGGATGAGACGTTAAACCGTGGTCCCCTTAGCGCCATTCATTAAGAGCAGGCTAATGCCGACGCCGGGTTTCTATCCACCCTTCCTCCCTTACCTATCCCCTATGGCGCAAATGACCTTAGTCGTCGGTCGCCTCCCCAAATATCCAATCCAACCGAACATCAAATCAGTTTACTTGCCTTTATGAGGAATAGAATACAAAACAAAATACGTAGTCATAAAAAAAAGAAAACAAGCAAACAAATCAGCAAAGAAAAATATCAAATGAGCGAGGTAAATGAATAACAGTCTCAATATCAATTATCTAAATAATAAGTTTAAAATAAAATTCACAATCTATCATACCTATTAATCGGCTCCAGTGGTGGCGGGTCGCGGGTTCGAGTCCCGCCTGGGTAGAATATCTTCTGCCATGGGTGTTTGTGTCTCGCCCGTTGTTACTGTTATTCACCCGACGTAAATTGGCCCATTGTGCTGTGTTCGGGATAGTGAAAATAAATAAATAAATGAAAAAGCAAACAAACAGATAGGAAGCCCAGATAGGGAGGTTGGAGAGCTGCAGTCAACCATTCTTAGGGTTGAACTACCATTGAATGAAGAAATAAGCCAAAAATGAAATCCGATCCGAGGGTTCTCTAAATTTGCGACCTGCATTGAAGGCTATCTGTGCTTACTCGTCAAAGTGCTCCCTGCAACCGATTAGCTAGCAGAATGCCATTAAGATGGCTTATATGTGTTAAGCAGCATTAAGTTATGCTATATACCGCGATAGTAGCAATACCGCGACCCATATCGAACAGCGATATTCACATGCCTATATCGCATATTCCAATGCTACCCACGGGCGCACCAGGCCGCAGCGTGGGAAGAGGAGGCGGCTTGGAAAGGAGTTGAGTTGGTGACAGCTATTCCGTGTGCTCCTCACATGACGCCTGAGTCTTGTCTCCCTCGACACCCAAACCAATTACCGGTGTCCGCTGTAGCATGAAAACCATTCTCGCTGCGAAAATCAACCCCTCTCCACATACATACATATATATATATATATATGTATATATTTCCCATTCCTGCAACCCTTCGTGCGAAAATTTCGCCAGGATGGAAATGCACAAATCAAATTCAGCACTGGGTTGGGCCCTATCCTACGCTCTCCTGCGGCTCACACTCCACGAAACGGTAGTCGAGAGCTGTGCGGGTGGATGTTGGAGAGTGAGCTCGCTAAGGATCCTTTCGACACGTGCAATCTCTGGAAACGCGGCCCTTTTAAAATGGTCCCCTGGCACCAGATGGATTTGGGCCGTACAAGTTGATGACAAGAATTGAAGTTCTCGCTCTGTAGGATGCTCGAATATCGTTCTCAGAGGGCGGTGGCTCCGGTAGAGTAGCGGGCGGACTAGGTGCCAACTCTTCCGTGACAATGACATTAAGCCACGGTTTTATCATGTCCGTTGAGTTTGTACCGTTTGATGCTATTACCTTTATGTCACGTTTAAAATGTAAGTGAAAACATCATGTAGCCAAAAAATAGGGTTTTGTGCCCTTGAAACAACCGATGTCAAGATTAATTTCTTTGGAATGGGACGTATAGTTTTATTGCGATCAATATTCAAAACTGCCTCCAATGCTTAGGAGTGAATCGTCTTAAATTTGCAACTTGTAAAATTATGAATCATTATTAGTGAAAACAAGTTAGCTCCTGAGCCATTCCAATAATATTAGAATGAATCTGAATTATTTATTTAAGTCCTTATTTTTTTGCATTTCAAAATCTATATTTCATTTTATCGCTGTGGGTGATAATTTATCACGCCAATATTTTATTTTATTCAATATTTATCTAAGTTTTTATTTTGAGGAATTACTTTTTTATATTTGGTTCGCTCTATTGATATTTTATAGGTGAATTAGAATTCAGCTGTGGTTGTAATGGTTTTGAGTTTGCTGATCTTTTGTGGCTTGTCTTTTACTTCGACTATTATTTTATTTTTCTTTGGTGTGTTTCAAACATCTTACCCCGGTAATGGCTGTCTGTATACTATTCCTCCAATGAAAGCGGGAAGCAGAGTAATGTAAAAATTATTCCTTTGATTACATGTAGATGACACATTTTACAATAGAGCAGAGGTATTATCTATTTTTTCAACATTAATTGTTACTGACATTACTCATTTTCAAGCATTTACGAATACATAATTTCAGCCGGTGATTCCTTTATTTAGTTCTTGAAATAGCGTGTCCAAAGTTAATCTTTCCCCAGCTCAAATTTTACTTTAACGTCCGCTACCGAATACATGCTGATTTTTAAAAGTATTAATTAAGTTCTATTCTTTTGAACGGGATAAGTTTTGGATGGGTAAATTTTCCCCAGATATTTTCGACCTACTCTCTCCGTGTATTATTCACGGACAGCAACTCAAGCGCCTGAATTTGGATTACTACCCCTCGGAATGAATGAATATAACGCATCCAAAAATCGAATTCTTCGCCCTGTTCCTCAAGTGTCACGAGCGAAGTCAGCACTTCCCCTCATTCTATTGAATGAGTGGACGTGGAAACCGATTTCGTCTGCATTCAGTCATTTCTTAGCTTGTTAATTAAGAACTCGAGCTGTGCAAATCCTCCTTTTATGCTGATCACGGCTCTTCCCTTAGGATGCAACCCCTTATGTCGGCTTATCCATCCGAGGTGGATCCGGCCTCACGTCTGCCTTTCTTTTGGATGAATACCTGCGGAAGTATCTGGGTGGAGGGCCATCAATGACCCGGTAATTGAACGCAATGAATAAACCAGCGGATTCGTTCTTCGCGAGACTCATAATGAGCAGATCTAATTGGTCTTCAGCTCAGGGTTTTAAATTATATTGAGCTTCTTATGATTGAGGCAATGCTTGAATTCGTTTCTGTGCACATGACCCTCATTATTGTGTCCATATGAATATCGTGGCTATTGTGAAACAAATGGGGTATTTTGTTTGAGTTCAAAGTAAGATCACATGTGATGCATGAAACAAGAATTTAAATTGAGCGGAGTGGACCTAGTAAAGTAGGTACTGTATCAAAGACATAGCACAAATGAGCCACGAAGGTGGCAATCAGCAAAACAAGTTTGATTGTCTTGCGACCGATGCGTCTGTTTGATTTCTATTGACGGATATTGATCCATTTTCTCATTTAGATTGACGTAAGGGATGATCGCACCGTTACAGATGGGAAACCGATTTTTGATAGTCGAAACGTACGTTCGAGAGCACTAACACACTCGAGTTTCGCGTCCATCGATTTCTTACGCCTCGATACCATTGATATTTTTAATATATTAGACGAATTATTCCTTTGTGAGAATTTAAGCATCCGAAATTTACGTACGAAGCCGAGGATATGCATGCACCTTGCATGCAAATGCATACAATTCACATTACATTGAGTGCGTAATTTTATTGAAGAATCATCTAAGGCTTTCCCGGCGTACTTTGTTATTTATGGTCACTCGGGCTTACCACCGGGTCAAACTCTCCATCTTGGCCGACGTTTCGTTGACTCGTCCAACGTCATTAGGCCAAGCCTATAACCTTATTTTATTTTTATTTATCTCTGGAAGAAATATATAGATAAATAAATATAAGTAAACTAACGGACCCGACAGACGTTGTCCTGCCCAAACGTTGGCTTGCCAGCTATTAGCAGGTTCAGCAAACGTTTTATCGATGTTCGAATTTTTGATAAACTACAAACTAAGTGACATTTGACATCGAGTTTGATATTTCAATCTTTTCGTTTCATCAAAACAACGCCAAGCTACGACGCAAGTGCGACGACTTGCTCATTTATTGATGTGTACGTCAAATAACACGGAATTCGACATATATCTCTATACTATACTATCTCTATACTATAAATTATTCTCTCTATACTATACTATACTATACTATCTCTATACTATAAATTATTCTCAGATGGTCAATTATTCATGGACTTCTCAGAAGGTTTTAAGGGTCAATTATTCATAAATTTATGATTTTTTTCCTTTTAAAATATTGGGGGAGAGGGTGGGGGAAGAAATTTTGGGGTTATGGTACCAACACCATCTACCACCTTGAGAGGGCGATAGGGGCTTCTCGATTTTGACCACCGACGATCGCGCGACCGGGAACGATGACCTTGTAAAACCGACAGCTCCGCTAGGTACAGCTTATCATCCGTCGATATGCTGTTGGAAGAAACGGCATGGACGGCCATATGAGGAGTTGACACCTCGATGATCTTGTCAGCGAGCTCCGACAGCTTGTCTAAGGGTAACTCCACCTGGGTAGTCAGGATTCCTTGGATGTGCGGGGGCAATCGCCTCATCCACAGTTGCCGGAAGAGGTTATCCGAAAGAGCGGTCGTTCCGGCGAGGGAGCAAAGATGCCGCAAGAATTGGGAAGGCTTGCGATCGCCGAGGTCCTCGTCCGACAGTAACTGGCGAACCCGCTGCTCCTCAGAGGCTGACAGACGTTCTATAAACTCTGATCGTAACGTAATGGCACCTCGTTACCTTGCTTGTGATCTCCGACAGCACGAACTGAGATACCGCCTGTGAAAACTAAAGACTCGGTTTCTCGGGCCGAAATGGTGGTAGTTTCACGGCGACGCGACGAACCGCAGGCGGGTTCTGCTCAGTGTGGCTGCATCTTGAATCAGAATCATTTAGTTGCTGATGAAGCTGAGCGTTTTCTTCACGTAAGCGTTGAAGCTCGTCGTCGCGCGGCAAAACCATTTTCACCAAATGTTGACTATTTATTCTCCTTGTCGGGGTCACCAATGTGGAGATGGGTAAGTGAGGAGATCTCCTTGTTTATCAAATCAATTTATTAGAGCCTTTATCAATGTCCACTACAATCTGAGTCCTCTGACTTAGCTACATAAACATAAGCATATCAGCTAGGCCTCCTTGGCAACAATATATACGATGATGGCACCATTTACGGTCGCCACAAAAATGTCGTAAAAAAAAATTCTTAGAACCCGATCGCAGCGCCACCTACCGGGTCCATTTGTAAATCTAAACCATCCAGGGGCCCACTTAAATACACATAAAAATTTCATCAAAATCGGTCCTGCCGTTTAGGAGTTCAGTGACTGTAAACACGTACAGAAGAATTATATATATATAAAGATGAAGGGTGATTATGAGTTGAGGTGGATGATGTTCCTTAGGTGACTTATCTGACAACACAGAAACTTTTTACCGTTGGAAGAAGGCTTGGTATCAGTTATTGATTGGCTGATTTCTATACATCACTGAATCGGATATTTTAATTATTTTCGTAGGTACATGCCGAAGATTCCTTAAGGTAGTTAATGAAAGATATTTCCATAGTTATACAGGGTGGTTCGAGTCTTCTTATGATTAAAGAAAATCAGGACTTTCGTTTTTAAAAATCAGAACTTTTGAAACTTGATGTATTTAGTAACATTTTCATCTTTGTTTCATGTATCTATGTTGAAGAAGAAAAAGTTATGGTTTTCCGTAATCATAACAAGACTCATGAATCACCGTGTGTTGAAGACCATAATCGACTTTCACGTTTTAGTATCAGCAGGTGGAGGAAGCGGAAGGTAATTTTTTTTATAATACTGGTTCAATCATACACTTTTATGTGGCTGAAATTCTCAGTAACTAAACGACTAAATTCATTTATGCTTAAATTCTTTTACTTATATTTACTTAAATTATTTCCTATATATACTGCTCATTTTTTGAAAATTTTTTACCTTGATAATGTTACACTGTAACGAAACCATGGTCGGTAACAATAAAACCTCATGTGGAAACAGCCAAGTTGTAATTTCTTCAGACGCTCCTACTAATTTTTACTTAATAATTTTTTAACTTATATTACTTTACTTAAAAATTTTTTGTAAGTTTTAACTTTGAAACTCCTTTTCTTACGGAAGGATTTGTTCTGATTTTCGAAAAATAACTGCGTGATTAATTTTTTTTTAATCTCGAGAAAACATATATACAGCAAGCGATTAATTTTCAACCAATCTAGTTGAAAGACAATTCCTTATATTTAAAATATCTCTTTGGATTGCATGCACATAACATTTCCCCTGTCAAATGGCTGTTATTTATTGGCAAGTACATCAAATAGTCGTGCGACATGGGGCTGATATTTTGCTATCGTTGAAATGATAAGATATTTTTCTCTTAATCAGGGCCAAATTTAGGGATTTCTAGGAGAAATTATATCTCGCTATAACTACCTAAATAAATGTCATAGCATGTTTCCCGAATGACAATTAACTAATTAAATCAGCGCAACTATGTGATTTCCTGAACGATAAGAGTTGTAGATAGGGAGGGAGGTTAGGGAGGCGTATTGAAGAAGATAGGAAGCTTGTTATTTACCCTTATTAGAATTTGAACCGGGCGGGGAAGCCTGCGCGCCGAAAAGGACCAGGGCGAAACTTGTGAATTCAGCGTCCTTTTTGAATACTGCATCCCCTGGGCCGGCAGGGGATAGGGATGATTGTGAGCTGGCCTCTGGGAATTTCAAGAGGGAAGAGGGTCTCATGTTGAATATCGAGGGGAAAGCTGGAAGAATGTGATGAACTGGAAAAGGAATTTTTCAGCACGGTCCTAGGGAAACCACCAGGTAAGAAGATAGCAATCCATATGGAAAAAGAGCGAGGAAGAAATCCTGTTTCTAATTTACCTAATTTTATTCTCATAAACTGATCTACCATATTATATTAGAGTTCCTAAAATATTTACACTGTCTTCAGATAATAAATTGATTTTGAATTTTACATGAAATATTAGGTCGAATTTTTAACTTTTGGTCAGAAAAAAATTCCTATCTCAGTTGTTGCAAAAGGCCAGTAACGCTTAGGGGATTATCATAACTGTCTCTCTTAAGTCTAGCCGATCATTTCTGTTCGTGTTTTTTTCGCTTGTTAAGCCTACCTTATGAGGATCCCAAATACTGCTGACGTATTCCAACTGAGGTCCAACAAGGCAGAAGAAAGTAATTTCCCTGACCTTATCGTCGTATTTGCGAATCATTCTCTTTTAACAAATCACAATTTACGATTTGCTTGACCATTGATTTACTGAATGCGTTTGCCCCACGAGAGATCATTAGTAATTTTTACTCCGAGGAATTTAACGGATTCTATAGTCTTTAATTGGGCATGCTGTACTCAATAGCGGTAATGAGGGGGTTTTTACTTTTCCTGAAGATCACTGCGATACATTTTTCAAATTCATTCATAGCTACCACACATCGCATCACTATTAAATTTCCTTGAAAGCCTTTGTAAGTGCTTTCTTTCATTATTGTAACTGATTTCTCTGTAAACTACTGCGCCATCTGTAAATATTCAGAGCTTACTTTCAATTTATTTACTGATATCGTTATACAGAAAAATAAGAGAAGTAGACCTATGACATTCCCTAGAATTTACTTAAAACTCATTAAAGAAGACCCCATCTAATATCATCCATTTGTACGTGATTGCTTAGGAATTCTTTAATAGATTTAATCACATCGTCATCAGTACCGTAAGGTTTTACTTTTATGTGTAACTACAGGGGCACTTAAACAAATACTTTTTAAATGTAAAGCAAAATTACGTCTACTGGAACGCTATCGTCACCGGAGACTAAAATATCGTTGGAAAAGAGTGCTAATTAAGTTATGCATGATCTTCCCTTTCCGAATGCATGTTGTATTTTTATTAGCAAGTTAAACATATCGAGGTTTATCTTAGTATCAAATGGTTTCATTAGTGTTTTGAAGCGTCGGCCACCAATGAACCTCTCAACTAGTTGTAATTCCAAGAGAACTTGAGTACTTTTTGTCATATTTGGAGAAAAACTGCCAGCAGTTTTCTACCGGGAGCTGTAAAAAATGGTACATTATAGAGACTTTATTTAAAAATTAGTAAATTTTTATTCCTAATTATTGTCAGAAATGTAAGTTAAAAGTTGGTATGCTTTCTTAATCATCCCTAAAAATGAATAAATTACTTACCCTAGTAATTAATGCAAAATTGCGAAATAAACCTCTCATTATGAAGACGATTTCATCGCATGGTGTGAATAAAATAAGTCGTATATAAGACATAGCAAATATATTTATTTCTTTTCTGATAACTTCAGTGAAGTATAAATATATTTCCTCTCATTAATATCACAGTACTCACCTACATTTATCTGCATACTACCCTACGAGCCGCCGCATGGGGGTGTGGCAGGGGATGTTGGGACATCAGCCGTGTAAAGATGTAAGAGATAAGGTTTTGAGAGGTGAAATGGTGACGTGTATTATGAGGGTGCATTGAGTTGAGCTCAGCTTTTATTGTGATCGCTTATTGTGCGCGGAAAGAACGAGTTTTTGTATCTATATGTTCGGCAATGTACCTCTCTTATTTTATCGCTTCTGTCAGACCTTGAGATGTAGTTAGGTGTCATGATTTTATTCTCTATGTCACTCTGAAACACACCACTTTTGAATTACTCAAGCAAACTAAGCCTAGCGTGATGCCTCCGAGTATCTAGGGGCTCCCACCTTATCCCCTGTAAAAGTTTTGAAACACTACATTTTTGCTCCCGTCAGTTTTTTACGAAGCGTGCTGCTTTTCTTTGTGTATGATTCATGTTTTTGGTTAAATCGTTTTTGAAGTTTGGCCTAACCAGAGCGAAGTAGCATCAACCTTTTAGTTTTTCATCCGGGGACCTTCCTATTATAATACGCTTAACAAAACCTTGTTTTTGTGGCGCTTATTTAAACTCCTTGAAACCTGCCGTGTTTTTACAAAAAAGAATTATTCGTGTTATTTTGAAAAAGAACAGATTTGAAAAATCCTTCCCACTTTTTCTTCATTTACGTTTGCTTCCATTGAGGCATCTATATATTTATAAGGTTCTACGGTGTTTCTATACCAGAAGTGGTAACTCTGATGTATTTCAGTGTCTACCTTCTCACATTGCCCTGCGTAAAAAAAATATTCCATTACCAAAACCTAACTTGACGTTGTTTAAAAGATGTTTTTTGTATGTAGGGCTAAAGGTATACAATATGTTACCCCTGTCATGTACTAATTCTAAGTCTGTGAAAAAGTTTTTGGAAAATGTACATTCTTGGCTTCTCACCAAGGAGAGTGTAGAGCATTTATTGCTGTAAATCATTGATGTAATGAGTTATAAGTAAACTATTAGTAAGTAGCTTTTAAGGTACGAACTTACACTGTTAAGCAATTGTCACGGTATCACTGCACGAGCTATATGTATCTTTTAGGAAAAGCATAATGTAATATTATTTGATGGTAGCCTTAAACAGGTTCTCCTTCAAGGCTACCTAAAATTACTCTATTTTGCTATTGAAATGTAATTTGTTGTATGGAGTAATAAACTTATTATTATTATTATTATTATTATTATTATTATTATTATTTTTTTAATGCTATGCCACATATGTTTGGTATGTGTGTCCCCCACGACACATCAGAAGTTAAGGTAATTCCCAGATAATTTACTTTATCAGAAGATTTTATGTTAATCCCACCCACAGTATATGCATGACTGACTGACTTCATTCCTTTTAAAATTCGCAAATTTAAATAAAAAAGAACTCGAATTTAGTTTTCATGTGACTAAGGAATATACATACTCAAATTAATGCAATATAGGAATCAACGTCAGTTGTCACCGTCTCTCCCCAAAATAACCGGCCACTGGGAAATGAAGGGGAGGAGCAGTGGTTGAGTGAGATGTTTGAGAAGAGATGGATAATGGAAATGAGAGGTTTTCGGGTGAATCTGAAAGGAGCGGTGACGCCTGCCCTGCGGTGGGGCTGAGCGATGCGTTGGCCAGTGAGGATTTCTGACCTTTTGTTGTGACCTGGATATTGACGGTCGAGTTTCCCTCTCTTCAAGGTGGAAACCGTTGTATTTCTCATTTTCTGAAAAATACATTTCCTAGATTTCTCTATTGTATGTTATTTGGTAAATCTCAGAATAGCCAAAGTGGAACGAATTCGGAAGTATAACCCATGAATATATATTATGGATTCGGATGTTTGGCATTGTTGCCGAGGCTACCTGTTGCCTAAATTTCCACTTTTAGTTCACCCAGTCCTTGGCACCACTTCGATTTGAATCTTTTCAGTTGTTCTTGTAAATAGACGTTGTTAATTGTTGCTAACGTGAGACTGTGGTGAATATTCAATAACGGTCGAGGAGATATGAATTAATTGATGCTTAGATTATATCTTGCTATTTTTACATACATACCCATCACGCCGTTCCCTTCCGGGGTAAGCACAGTCAAAATGTTTCACTCAATAATACATTATTGTACATCTAACTCTGCTTCCATAATTTCCTCCATACTGACCTATCCTTACAAACCTCTTTTGCCTCATTTAACCCCATATACTGTTTCATACACGCCCTCCTGTTTTTCAAACTCCTAACATTCCTCCTCCTAAGAATTTCCTCAACCACATTCAACCACAACTTTCTCGGCCTACCTCTACCTCTCACACCATTCATTCTACTCTCATATATCTGTTTCGTTATTCGACTCTCATCCATTCTCTCAACATGGCCAAACCAACGAAGCACACTCCTTTCATACACGTCCATTGCTGGAGCATTTAACTCGCATTCATTCATGACCCACTCATTCCTGACCCTATCCATCCTATTTTGGCCGCAAATATTTTTGGTATTTAAAATTTACTTTTTAAATGCTAGAGAGGAAATATATATTACAGGAAATCAGTAAGAGGTTTATGAAACGTTCATCATGTGCCGACTACGTTCTTTGCCAGAATCCGATTATAATTGGAATGCATTAACCCTGTTTTGTCTAAATAAAGAATTCAGTATTCCTTGTTTGAATAGAACTTGCTTCATACCAGGCTGCAAAACAGGGTATGCTTCTACGAGGATCCAAAATAGGAGACTTGGGTTGAAAAATATGAATCTGTTCAAGGCGGCGGTAAGTGCATTCCTTTTACCTACAGTGCAACGATGGCCATCGGGAACACTCATGAAGTCACCTCGCATTATTATTAAATTTCCGTATAGCGATATTCACGAAGTGCTAAGAAGTTGTGCATTTGTGTAATTTAATTTGGAGAGGTTAAGTTCATCTGTAGACCGGACGATATTAAAAAAGTGTATAATTACGTCCCGCATGTAATACTACATTTTTTATCCACTACATTATGATTAATTGTACGTAAAAACCTAGTCATCCTAATAATAATTTGGGAAATTTGAAATTCATGGCAAAACCGGTAAAATGTGTTTATTTACAATCTGTCGACTGTATTTACATTTAAACTTCCGTCTTTCATCACTAAGCGGCACCACTTTCCAATAAGTTATTTGTTTACGGAATTCTAGACAACAGCTTTTGGCAAAAAGATCCCAATCCATAATATATATTCATGGCACAACCTTTCATTTTCCTTGACGTCAATCGTCACCAAGCCGAAAACATCCGTCTTCGGTTTTCAGATATAAACGCACGGAGATATGGTCAGAGAACAGTTAGACCCAAGCGGGTCAGTAAGGCCCAATCGGGTCGAGGAAGGCCCAGTCGGACAGTTGGGCCATTTTGGTCATATAACGGCTAGGCCATACAGCCGAGAGGACGAGTCGAGGCGCGGGCCATCTAGCCCGTGCACCAGTCGCCACAGCGCCATCCGTATCCGTGCTTCTACCCTTAACTTCTCTCCTTCCCGAGACGTGGTAATTTTCTTGTTTGGCTATTCGAGATGCACATTTTGGTTTCTTTCATTAAATAATCAAAGGCTTGATTTAAATTAACTTTTAAAACCTCTATGTGATCATTTGATCCTCAACCCCAAGGGCAAGAATCCACGACATAATTAAAGCTGTGTTCGAGCCCCGTCTCGCATAGGGGGGCCCGTTCATAACACTAACCCCCCGCGACCCCGTGCTAGCAGGTGGCATCCGAAGGGGGTTTACGGGCTCGGCGGCATCGTTCGAGGAAAGTCAGTTGCTCTCGGGCTGGAGTAAAGGGGTCCCCATTCTCACTGCCCCTGGTTTAAGCCCCCCTTCACACTCGGACGCCCCCCGCCCCACGACTTTCCACCCGCTGAGGTTTCGAACCGAAGATCGTCTCTCCTTAGTAACATCCCCGCTCCCAGGTGTTAAAAATCCATTCACGCCTCTTTGGGATTTGCTCCCGGACGGGTCAGGTTGAGGAGAAATGAATGGGAGATTTTTTCTGAGATTCTTCTCAAAATGTGTAGTACATTCACAACGAGGATATGCGTTTGGTATTTTCCAATGATACTGAAAAGATATCGTACTGTCTACCAATTCATTTCAAACTCTTACAACACGTGTCAACTGTCTAGCATTCATCATCAGGTAAGACTCATGACTGCATGACTGACAGATGTTTGCTAGACAGTTGAAACACGTGCTGTAAGAGTTTGAAATAAATTAGTAGACAGTACGATATCTTTTGAGTATCATTGGTAAAATGCTGTTCTTCTGTATCTCGCCGGAGAAAGTGGAATTTGTTTGGTATTTGTTTCGGAATTCAATCTCCACATAAAAGCCAGCGAGAACAGGATGCTCCGGACTAGCTGAATAAGGAGGCGGGATCCTAAATTGGAAATTTTCCATCAAGGATTGTAGTATGAGATATATCCAAAAAATGCCTTTTTATATTTATTTTTGATCTAGAAGTAGGAGTTCATTACTCAGAGATAAATGTTAGTGAAATCATTCAGTTTTCCGGACAAATAATGGCTCAATTTATGTACCTGTACCTATTTGCACCTGTTATGTCTGTGATCGATATCCTTTCAGTTTAGGAGTCTCAATATGAAATATCTAATCGATTTACAAATTTTTCTACTACCAAGTTACATGCGTCAGTGTTAAATATATATCCATCTTAACTTCGAGTTGTACTTTTGCATTGAGATTACTTTGCATATTCATTACACTTCAAGTAAGCTCAATTGTGTGAAATTCTCAATGGAAAATTCATTCGCCTGGACTGGGAATCGAACCCAGATCCCTCGATTTCGCGGATTTCCTCGAGGTGGAGAGACCTGAGGTGTTTGGGCGCGTTGATATTAGATATGGGAGTTGAGCGAAATAGAGGGATCTGAGTTTGATTCCTAGTCCAGGCGAATGATTTTTCCTCTGTGAATTTCACACAATTGTGTGATCACTAGCGAGTGACTCCGTTAAAGTTACTACGCGGCTAGTTCCGTTGTTCTTTGAAAATTCAAGTAAGCTATTTATTTGTTTTTCAGCATTCCTAAATGTTAGTTGATTTTTTTCTTCATGGGCATAGGCATATGTGAATCTCATTGATTAAATTTTCAATGGTTATCGTCTTAGTCTGAAGTTTTGTAGATCTTCAGCCACAAATTTGTTAAACGTTGCAATATCTCACTTCATGTTGGAAACTTTATTTAGAGTCTTCAACTACGTATAGCCCATGAAACTGCCCCAAGATTGGGCGGCAGGAGGTGAATTATTACCAGTATATGTTACTCTATTCCATCAAAGTTTAATGCATTGTAGAAATGAAGTTACATGTAAATTCGAAGGCTGAGAAGCAATCAAAGGACTCAAGATTTCCCGGTTCTGTTATTCTTATCATATTTCGTTAATTCTCGTAAAAAATACAAGAGCGCTGGACGCAGAGTTAGTCAAACGACATGGCAGTCTAAGCTAAGAGTTATGGCACTGTAAGTTAACGAGATAATGAATATATATTTAATGGTTATCATCTTAGCCTTAAGTATTGTGCAGCTCCTGTCGCAAATACCTTATACAAATACCTGTCACAAATACCTTGAATGGCAGGAAGTGATTTATCATCTCTATGTGCTACACTATTCTAACGAAGTTAATGGCGATAAAGACATCAAAGTATTGTTAAACCGTGGTGATTTAAACTGCGTTGATCATGCCTTATAGCAATGAAGTTGCAGGTAAATTCAAGGGCTGAGAAGCAATCAAACCACTCAAGATTTCCCGGTTATATTATTCTTATCATACTTTATTACCACTCGTAAAAAATCTAAAAGAGCTGCCCGCCGAGTTGGTCACATGACAAGGCAGTTTAAGCTAAGAGTTAAGGCAGTCTAAGCTAACAAAATAATACATAAATCTTTAATGGTTATCGTCTTAGACTGAAGTGTTGTACAGCTCCTGTCACAAGTACGTTAAACTTTGCAATATCTCACTTTATGTTGTAAAATTGTTTTAGAGTCTACAACTGGCAAAACCCTTCGAAGAACCTCAAGAGTGTGTGGAAGGAAGTGGTTACTTACCTCTCTATTTCAGCAAAGTTAATGCATCTTAAGATATTAAAGTATTGCCAGGCCGTGGTGATTACAACTGCGTTGATCATGTCTCGTAGAAATGAAGTTTCATATCAACTCAAAGGCTGAGAAGCATCCGGCTGAAAATAAATCAAAGCACTCAAGATTTTCTGGTTGTATTATTCTTATCATATTTCATTTACGCTCGTAAAAAATCCAAGAACGCAGGCCGCCGAGTTGGTCAAACGACAAGGTTGGCATGGTCGTTTTTTTAAGAGAAGGAGAAGAGCATTCTCTCCCTGGCTGTGGTTTGCGTTGGGGGAAGGAAGGGGAGAGACCTGAGGCGTTAGGGCGCGTTGATGGGAGACGTGGGAGTTGAGCGTTCGACTCCATTGTGAGAGAACGAAAGTAGGGACTGGCATGGGGGCGCCGCCCCCCTCTTCCCACCCAGTAAAACCCCCTCGGACGTACGCATGCGGAGGGAATGGAAGGAAGAAGAGACACAAGCGAATATCCCTCCTCCTTCCCTAATTGGGATGGTGCGTGAAAGTGGAAAGTGGATCAGGGGATGGGATGGAATTTAATTAAGAGAGCTTTTTTTCATCCATGCTCTTCGGTGACCGTGGACATCGAATGGTGGGAGGTTGCTCGGTTTGTGTCGTCCTGGGGACCAAAAGGAAGGGGGGGAGATGTGTTTTGTGTGTGTGCGGATTGGGTTTGAATGAGAGGAGAAACTGGCTTGCAAATCTCCCTCTTTGTAAATAGGTACGAAACAGTAGAGCTCAGAAAATACTGGGCACTAAAATCAGTAAATACATAAACCTTAATATTCTGCAAACTATAGTCAAAGTTACATCATTAGCAGTACAATTTTCTTTTATAATTCACGCAATAGTTCGTAAGCTCCTATGTTTTTGAATAGTGTCCATCTATATGAACAAGATAAAGAATTGGGAAAAATATTTGGAGGGGGAAGGATCAAAAAGTGTTTCGTTGGATTGCTGCATCACTTTGAACGACCGTAGACATAAATGTCTCATAGAGAGGAGGTATTTTCATACTTCTCATTTTTTTTTAGGTGACATTACTCTATTGATCTAATATTTTACTCAAAAGAGTTAAATATTACCCAATTTTTTAATTTAAAAATCATATTACCGAATAGAGAGAAAGCACTAAAGTTTTAGAATGAATTGCAAAGAAGGCTAAGTTTAGGGATGGAGAAAGTAATTTACAGGCATGGAATGTTTAGCATGATTGTATAAAAGCGATATATGGGTTTATGGTAAAGGTAATGAAAATAATAAACCGGCCAAGGGGCTAGTTAGATATGTCTGATAACACCAAAACCTTAATGTCCCTACTTCAAATTATTCTCAGGCTTGGACGTTGAGTTAGTACCTTGATATATTTTAAGGAGGACGATGCGAAATGACCTCAGAACGTAGTCATTCTCAAATACAAGCGCATTTAAGAACAGGATAATAATTTACAGAGCAATTCGGAGAATTTATTGTGAAGTTCAGCTCCAGTGTAATGGAAAATATAACTTCATGCAAAATGAATCTTTATGAAATAAACGTTCCTAGTGAACCCACTCTGATCGCCGAAATTCCGAATTTTTATGCGAATAACAAGTATTCCGAACTGAAACATCTGAATAAATTTCAAAATTACTTAGTACTCTTTCACAGTGTTTTCTTCTTAGTCGACCGGTTCATTCGCATAGGCGACGTCATCAGGTACTTGGATTCAGTTGTTGCAGAATAAATACAATTAAAAAATGGGAAATTCAATGTATTCTGTAAAAAACTGAATCCATGTACCTGATGATGTCACCTGTACGATGAAACTGGTCGAGTAAGAATAAAACGCTGTGAGAAAGTACCAGGTAACTTTGAAATTTATTCAAAATGGATTTTCTCAAATTTAGGTCTGTCACCATCGAACGTATCATACCTTATCGTCAGATCTGCTTACTTTCCAGTAAAGCCCCCAGGTATCGATCTTTTAAATGAGATCAATTTCGTATTTGTAGCGTTAAAGGGACTCGTGGCGTGGCAAACTTAAAGGAGGAGAAGGGATGGAATTTAATTAAGAGCATTTTTTCCCCCTCTCCTTGCCGTTCGTGGACATCGACGGGTGGGGAAGGGTTTGGTTTGTTTCGTCGCGGGCAAACGAGGTAGGTTTCGGAATTGAACGAACGAGGGAAGGAGGCTGGGGATTGGGTTTTTGAATGAGAGAACAAGAAGGCGGTGCTTGTGGAATGAGGTGCCTTGCGTACGAATGGCGTAAAGGGTGAGAGAGAGAAACAGACCCTGACTGGGAGGATTTGGGAGTTGGTTTTGGGAGTATAAGGGGGAGCGATGCGCTTGTAAAAGGGCTAGAATTGTGAGAGAGGGATGAGGGAGAATAAGCTCTCGGTGGGGTAGGTGTTGAAAGGGTGGGTTATCGGTTAGGGGTGGTTGGCAGTCCCCTACCCACTCATCCACCCCATCTGGAGGGGTGATAGCGTAGCTTGAATGTGGAGGAGTGGTGTTAGTGGAGGAGGCGAAAACGGGGAGACCAAAAGATTTGATGGGTCTCCGGAGGTGCACTGGAGCTAGTCTTCTGGTGTAAAGTGTGGATGTAATCCCCGCCTGAAATGGTTCTCCACTCAAAAGACGTATCTATTAGGTTCCTCGGTCTGGTTAACCCTTTAACATTCCCCTCATCCTCTCAATACTCCCCGTCGCAGTCAGTTGGGAGATCCAGAGAGGCAGAGGAGGACGAATGGGAAGAGGCGTGATTCAAAACTTTTCCGCGGAGGGGGAAGGCGGGGGGAAAGTCGATGAATGATGGTGACGAGGAGGCCCATTTGGCACCACTCCACGTCCCCGCGCCCACCTCTTGGGGAGTTTTCTCAACTCCGCTCCGAAGTGTGTGCGGTGAAGACGTTGGAGGAGGAAACCCCGATTAATTTTCCCAAGATTCCCCTACGCGCGTAGGTGTGCTCCATTCTTGAGGAGCGTCGGGGAAAACGCAGGTCTTTATGGATCTGAAGCCCGATGGGGGTAGCGCCACTCAAATGCTAAGTTTCCAGTTTTTAAATTTGGCTGAGAAAAGGAGAGAATTTGATGCTCAACCCTATCTGTAATACTTTCCATGGTTTGAGACTCAAGTATGTGGAAGTTGATTATCACAAATGAATAAAATAACTTGGTTTTCTTCCACTGATTTATTTTCTAGGTACAACATGTTTCGACATAACGGTATCATCACCAGGTTAGGCCGTTGTGTCGAAACATGTTACACCAAGAAAATAGATTGGTGGAGGAAAAGCAAGTTATCCTATTTATTATTTTCAGGCAAAGAAATAGCTCTTAATTACATGTTCATTAAAGGAAAATAACAAACACTTATACATCCATCCATCCATCGTATCACTCAAGATATCATGACGTGAGAATTCAATGTACAAGACATCAAAATGTTGTGCAGCAATTATGAATAAATCCCTGCTATATCATAAATATAATGTAGTCCCAAAGTAGCGTGATAAGGTCCACCGAGAGATGTGTGATAGATTCATTTATTTGTAGTTCAATCCAAAGATTGGTTGCCTGGAACCCTCCACTCCTCCCTATCTAATGCTAGTTCCCTTATCTCCTGGTATCTCTTCCTCTGTACTTTCCTCTTTATTTGGTCCATGAACTTATTCCAGGGTCTTCCCCTGGGTACTTTTCCCTCTGTTTTTCCTACAATCTTGTTCTTCACAAACCAATTTGGTCTCAGTATGTGTCCAATCCATCTTGTTCTTATTTTCTCTATGGTGTTTCTTGTGTACCTCTCCTCTTCTACTCTTCTGTACTTTTCATCATTTCTTATTTTGTCCGTTCATTTAATTTTCAGCATCCTACTCCAGCGCCAGATTTCGACGGCTTCTTGTCTTCTCTGGCCTGCTTTTCCAATGGTCCATGCTTCCTATCCATGGAATGCTACTCTCCACACGAATGTTTTCACGCACTGTCACCCGGTGTGGTAGATATATTAAACAAATAAAATCTGTGTTACGGAGTTCCTCGTGTTGCATATATAATAATGCGATTTCCAAATGTATGTTAAGATCTTTTACACCCTCGTCATTTCTTAAAGGAATGCATAGAATGACACATTATGAAGCAATGAATAGTCATTAAAGTAGAATGGTGCTAACCGAAGCATGTAGAGAGTGGAGCTGTAGGGAGAATTTAGATATACTTATTTGCTAAAACATAGAAAAGGGTAACACTGTGTAAACAGCAGTGTTTAGCAATATGAGGCAAGTGATGACAGGGACCTTGAGTCTGTCAGTGTAGAAAGAAGAGGCTGAGAAATAGTTTTATGTGCAGTCTCGAACTAGATGATGTTAAAATATGGACACTGAAGAAGGAGGACGAGAATATGCTAATAGCATTTGAGATTTGGACATGGAGGAGAATGAAAAAAGTGCGTTGGATGGTAAGGAAAATAAACGTTGGATTTCACCGTATGAAAGTTGAGATAAAGAAACTTCTGTTGGCGCTTAAGAGAAAGAGGAGTGAGTGCTTGGAAGAAGTAAGAGAGGCAAAGGGATACTGATCTTGCGAAGGATTTTTGGTGAGCGAAGATGGGGAAGGAAGATAAAAAATTACTGGAATGGATGAAGAGACGTAGGATATTTTCTGGCGTGAAAAGAAAGTACCAGAGTAACTAATGCTTGCGCTCATAACAATTTAGAAGAATTTTACTCGCTTTCATTCAAACCTACCTCAAGTGTTAGATTAGCCTAATGATAATATGTTTTTACATGACGCAGTAGATTTGCTAAGGGTAGCAAATGATTGGGTAGAAAAGTAGAAGTGGTGTACAGTTACTATAGTAAAATTTACTTGTACTATAACGTGTATTTTTATGCGAAATCAGGGCTAGAGTACTAAAAGGGAATGAAAGTTAAATTCATTTTTTGTTCATTTGTCTATCACTTCCTGCGATAAGCGAGCTTTTTTCTATTGTCTCCACTTTCGTTTAACTTAAAGCTTTTAGAGAATGTAAAATAGTTTTATTTAACGGTATTATGCCTCGTAGCGTACGGAAATTGAAGAAGGGGGTCATGGTTACTTCGCAGTCGTAACACGTCTGGAGCCTCGGGACCGTTTGCCTCAGGCTACGTCAATCGGCTCTCAAAGCCCTGGGTCTTTCGTGGGCGCTCTGCGTGTCTTAATGCACTGGCATAATTAACGTCTCTAGTCTACACATTCACGCGATGGTGGCTTTTGGCGAAATAACGCTGCTGTTTGTCCACGCACTCGTACGTATTCTCCTGAATTAACCAGTTTGCAAATTCTAAGACGACGACAAAATGGGGCTTTAAAAGACATTACTCATCGTAATGGGTCTTTGATTAGCTGAATTGTATTTCAATATTTGGATGATACCTATGCATTCATAATTATTCGTGAATATATCAACAGAATATCCCATTATTCTGAATATTCCACACCATTCTTGGGAAAAAATAGAGAGAGATATTGTCACTGTACCAAGAACTAATAAAATGTGCACCACCTATATCTTGGTAGATAAAGTAGCACTAAGCATCAGTAATAATTCTTTTAGCTGCCTACTTTACGACCTTAATATGATAAAAATCTTATAATTACGAAGCAAGAACTGGTATATGAGCAGAAAGACGTAAGATGATTATTTTTTGTAGCAGGTTTACGCCAGTGTAATTCATAATCTATTCACATGATGGTTGGCAAATTCACTTTGTGGAATTTAGACAAAATTAAAGAATAATGGCTTAGCTATGTTTCTGACCGGTTTCGATACTTACAACATTATCAACGGAGATATAATGTTAAGTTGAGTACAAGTGGCATTTTATATTTATGTATCATCTTATCTCCATACCTTCATCTACATATCCTTCCCCATATAAATATATCGCCACTTGTACTCGAAATAACAAGATATCAATGACGATGATGTTGTAAGCAACGAAACCGATCAGTCGCATTGAAGTAATAAAAAAGTGTGGAATATTACCAATTAATTGTTCTATAAATATAGTAAACTGCTTAAATGAATATAATAATTAACAGACATGCAAATAAATGCAAAATATTTTAATTTGATGGTCGAATGGCGCGAAATTTTGGAGTGTGTTTCGACTAGACAAGCCACTTGACTGGTCTGGCACTCACAATTATATCTGACTAAGAGTATAATAATTAAAAACTTTCGTTTAAGAATTGCTATCTACTAAGAGTATAAATAAAGAAAACAGAAAACCTACCTAAGATATGTTATGCGCGATATGGCTCGTGAAATGCTTATCTTTAAAATGGTGTGCCAGGGAGGGAGAAAATGATCCCAATGTATTTCCTGCGTCCTTTGCTATGCCGAGAAATAGAAACGTATTAAGCAATTTAACCCAAGTCTTGAAGAAGAGAATCGTAGTTATGAGGATTGTCTATGGTGGCTTTTGGTAAGATATGATTATTGAGAAAACTCAAGCTTTCTCTAAAATAGTTGTAGATCACCCTCTTGCATTTAGATAAGCAGGATTCTTGGATTCCTGAGCCGGACAAGGCTTGCACAGTATTCATTTATAGAGTCAAGCTCCGGAATAGGCGAGAATAGGATCAAACATTATAGTTTCTGTGTCCTTGGCCTCCCTGGAGATTTGTAAATAGTACGCATATGGTGCTGGTTGCCATGTGTTAAAGAAAGAAGAATTGAAGCGGTGGAATAAAGCTGCGGCGACTCAGGGGAAGGGGTGCACTGGCATTGAGAGGGGTCCGGCGTATGGTACTTCCCTCCCTCACCCCCTGTCAGATATCGGGGTGTCAGAAGAGGGGGCGACTCCTCCTCTGACCCTTTAAAATTTAGTTGGCTAGGGTACCAGGGGTGCGTTCAACGAATCTTCCACTAAAATTATCCGCCAGCACTCGAGACAGAATGTAAAAAGCGCCTTGCATCTCAACATTACACATTTCTCTCAAGCTTTTATTTTTAACTTATTACGTTGTCTACATAACTTGACTTCTACGACCTATCTTGCGAGCTGTCGCTGTTATGTGCTGCAGGGGGTGTTAGAACATCAAAAAGGAAGGTTTCAGTCGTACCGCCCATCGAAAAATCGAATCCGTCGAGTTTTGGATGCTGTTTCTTCAAGTAGAGTTAACAATGAGTAGAGTTAACTTAACATTATTTAAGGAAATGTAAATTAAGTGATAGAATAATCACTTCTACATTTATATGTATAAAAAATAAATGTTATGAATTTACTTTACGATGAATACTCTTATAAGATACTTGAATTGGAAAAAGACAGTATTCGGCGCTCAGAATCTGATAGCCATACATTTAAAAATTAGGTAAGATTAAAAAATTGAGACTGGAGATTACGATATAATTTAGCTATAATTTTTTCTAACATAATATAGAAAATAATTTTTATATTAACTTTCACGCAAGCTTTTGTATATTCTGCTACATTTTTACCCTTAGAAAGTGCGTGGATAGAGTGCCTTCTTGCATCTCAGTACGGCTGGTTGTTACTATTATTTTTCTATCTCGTCTATATCTATCGTCTAACTATATCGTCACTTTTATCAGTAATAATGATAAACTGCGCTTTTAAAATGTACCCTACGCGTGGAACTCACGTAATCTGAATATATATAGTACCAGGAACTAGCGCTTTGGCCGCCGAATCTCCAACAACTCCTGCCGATTCCTTAAATTATCCAGGATAATATTATGAATCTTGGAAGTTAAATATCCTTGTTGTATCAATGCATGTCCATTTTTGTTTTGGTAATTTAATGCGATATCTGACAAAAATTTATTGTTTTTAAGAAACTTTACAGTCATTATTTCAGCTAAAGTCATTTTCCCTATGATTTACCGGAATAACTACAGCTCAAGAGTGGAGTCCAAAATGTTAGGACGAGATTATAAAACAGTGAATATATATTTACAAACTTTGCTTTTTTTTAGGAGTAGTCTTTACATCTTGCCCTGTCTTATGTTTTGGCTCATTATCCTTCAAACGATCTGAATGCAGCTTTTCCCACAGTTTTCAGAGCGGACGACTAATATTTGCTATCCATAATTGTTTATTGAAATGATATAACTCTAAGCAATGGTTCTTAAGGGATACGATAGGATATTTCGGAAGGCGAATGACAGCTAAGGTCATTTAAGCCATAGGGGACAGGTAAGGGAGGAAGGGTGGAAAGAAACCCGGCGTCGGCATTAGCCTGCTCTTAACAAAAGGCACCAAGGAGACCACGGTTTAGCGTCTCTCCCGACAGACGGAGTTCTGGAGTACTCCTTATGAATTAGATACATTAAGATTTGACTATTTCTGTGTTTATATGTAATGGAGCATTTAAAAATGATGTTCAAGGTAACTAATCAAGGCTTTGAGGAAATAATACTGCATAATTTATTTAGACTAACTGCACATTAAATTTAATTTCAATGGGATATTCCTCAGCATGAAATATGTCGTGAGTGAACTGTAAGGATAGGCGGTTTGCTTCTGGTTTGCTGCGACATATCTCCCGAGGGTTGGTGGAGAGGAAAGGAACAACGGTATCTCCTGGATGGAGTAGGAGAAGGTTCATTCAATGTGTAGGAAGGCCGAGGAGTAGAAGGGACAGTAGCTGTCTGCCTAAGGGTGCTGGGGATTGGCTGAGTATGATGATGACGAGGGTGATAATGGTAGCGAGACTGTCAGGGATACGCAACCCCTCGGGGGCGCTCCTTAGTTACCAACACCCTCCCCATTCCCTCCTCCTCCCCCGAGGGTATACTCGCAGCCCCCCTCCCTTATCCCGCGGCTAAAGGAGGGGGGGAGATTTCCGGGGGCATTTTGGATTGAGGAAGGGATGTAGCGAGGACCAAGATGATGTTATGGCGGGAAGGAAGGGTGAGCTCTGCGGTGACGAGAGGCAAGGGGTCCATTTGCAGGGAGATCGGGCATACTCCGGATGACCCCCTCCCAACACTTCCCCTTTTCCTCATCCCCTCCCTACGTCTCGGTTCAACTCAACCCTTTCTGATGGACCTATGGTTTTTGACAGGGGTGCCAACTTACCGGTTTTGCTCTTCTGTTTGCTCCTACTAACCGTTGCGTGCTTCTTATGCCTTCACTTGAAACAAATGTCAAAATCTTTTGAGCCATTCAAATAATTCGTAATGCCAATATGTCCACCTTTTTTACTCCGTCCTCCAAAGTTAGGCACCATAATAATTTACGAAAACCCGTTATTACTATTATTACCGGTGGTAATAACATTTAGTTATGCAATCAATAGTTATGCGATCCATAAAGTTATAGATCTCATAAATATATTTGGGTTACAGAAGCACAACTACTGGTTACCTAACAAATTCACCAATATTTCATGGAATATTAGATCTAATCTCCTACCACCGGATAAAATTTACAAAAGTTTAGCCTATGAATAGTTGCTAATGCACATAATAATTAATCAGTCAGAGTCAAAAAACTGGTTCTATGTCTATAAAAACTCTTTTACCTAGTAATTTAGTCTCCTAGCGGCTTACTGCGCATCCGTCATCTTGGCTACTTATGAAACTCATAACTCCATGTCATAAGTTATTAAACCAATAAATTTATTGAATATTTCTGCAACACTTATTGAATGGTTGAATGGCCATTGGGTCTCATAACTTTATGGAATATTTATGTCCATCCTGAAATTGGCCATGGATCAAGTAGTTCATACAGATACACTTTACGTGAGCGATATAAAACACAATTAGGACTACCCATAACCGTTGTAGGTTTTGCATCAGCTTAGAGATGACGTGCGTATGTGGCGCTAAGTGTGGTAATTGGTTGTTGGGAAAACTAATGGAATTATTAAGTGCTTAGAGTTTCTGGTGATGCAAACTAAGCTTTTCCAACTGACGATAGTTCCAAAACTGCGTAAGTATGTATACAAAGAGCCCATTCCAACCTTCTTAGTAATCGTAGAGAACGGAGAGAACAATGTATAAGAATATGGGATGACAAGGATTTGGATTTTTAATAAATGATACAGTTACAGTTGTAGCTGAAAGAGGTGGCGCCTGCAGCTCACACATTCTCGAATGAGTAACAACTTACAATGACGATATTCAAATCGAGAAAGAATTGCGGTAGAGAATCACCTTCTGTTAATTACTTTTAAGATATTACCAGTCACAATGGTGCATGGGGCAGAAACTTGGTCATTTTCTTGCTGTCATCGAATTGTTCAATTGAAGACGAAACTGAAATTTTAATTCTCCGGTGATGAATTTTGTCATAGTCAAATCAAATGTTCGAATTGTTCTGACACTGCTATCAACTCAAAGTGAGTACGTCAAAATGTTCCTCCAAACAAATTTATTATCAGAATATAAATACGCTTGCTTTTTACCTTTAGTATTTTTGTTCTTTAACCAAAGGTTGAAACAAATGTGCGAGATAGAGTAAATCAGTCATAAATAAGCAACAATTTCAGTAGTAAACTTACGAATTTTGATATCGATTTAGAGCTTTTAACTAATGTTCTTTATGACTAATCTACGATAACTTAACAATAAAATCTTTAAAATGAATGCAATGATTCCCTAAATCTTAGGTAGGAAGTGATTACTATCGTTTTTACTTCATTTTCTACAGTGGTTTAATTCATTCTCCAGTCTCCGTTGTTCATTTAAAATAATCCATTTAAAAAAAGGATGCATTTATTTTTAACTGCTCAAAAGTTGACCAAAATGCAGACAGGCGTTTTTCAGTCCCTGTGTTAACGCCGTGGTTTCACGTTTCCTTTGAAATTTTCAAGGCAGTGCTTTCGTAAAACAAAATTTGAGTGATTTTCCTGACTTCTTGTTTTCATTCACCTCCAGTCCTCTCGACTCACCCGTCCCTCCACCCACTCCGTCCTCTGCTTAAGCCACTTAAACTTGCCTCATCCACTCCAATGCTCTCCCGTTCGAGAAAAAACCGTGATTCCTTCAAGCCGCGCGGAGCGAGTCACGTTGGTCGGAGAGGACGGGGGTGGCTCGCGTCTGAGGGAAAAGTGTGGTGGAGGGTGGAGGAGGAGGGAGGCTTCAGATGGAAGGGGGCGGGGTCCATTGTCTGGGTGCGTTCGTTAGTTAATTGTCTTATCTCGTCCTCTGTCACGCTGCGGGTAGCGCCCCTCCTTGCGTCGTACGTGACCCCGGAGGCAACTGCCGCGTCCCCGTATACTCCCTCTCTCACGACACTTTAAACATCCCTCCCTCCCCTTCATGCTCTCCCAGGGTTACCACACACTCAGATTGTTGTACGCAAACCTTTCCTCGGAGGGAGACAAGATGGTGGGAAAATGCCTTGAAGATTGCTGCATGCAAACTTTTTCCAGTGCATGATTAATAATCAAATAGTTCTTGCAAGAAGCTATTCATGATTGGCGTGAAATCGGCGATGAAATGCGTGCAAATTGCTTAGACAAAAAATCAGTCTGGACCGGGTAAGTAACCACGAAACTTTGGGGGCATCTGGGAACAATCTATATTTAGATGCAAAAGCTTCCGTGGAGTGGACTTGATGTATGATATATTTCAGGATAGCTTCCGCCTTGTGTCATATTTGTGACGACAGTTTCGTCAGCCTTCCAGCTCGCTTCGTGAAGAAGCAAGCTGGAATGCTCGCGAAACTGTCGTCACAAAAATGACACGACGTGGAAGCTATCCCGAAAGCCATCATGATTCAATATATAGCTAGACCTAACATTCATCTAGATTGCTACGGTCATTCGGAGGTTTGGTAAGTGAAATTATCTTGCATAGGTCCATCAAATCAAGGATATATATTTCGAATTCCGATCCAGGCCGATTTCTTTATCGAGGCAATGTCTACGTAAGGAGTTTTTGGTTTGATCGATTTCTCTTATATCAGCTGTTTGCTTGGTCCTCGCTTGCTGGAAATCTAGTGTTCTATTCTAGGTAATGGGATTATTTTTTTATACTGAACTTCTGCCTTTTATGGTACCATTTAGAAGAGAAAATTGCAGCTTTATAGCTATAGTAAACGATTACTTGTGATGACTTTCTTACTTATTACTTATGAGGTTCACTAACCAGAAAGTAGTAACTTTCTAGTAAGCGTACCTACCTAATATATGTTGTATTTTTATTGCTGCTGTGCTCAGCCATAGGTAACAAAACAATTGTAGTTTACGTCTGTAATATGAAATTGTGAGCAGATTTATATTCATGTGACACCCTATTTAGTACAGCATGAAGGCAGTGAGTTACATTGGCTTGAAAGATTAATTATTGAATCGCGTTGTTTTTATGTAACCTGGTAAAATACTCAAATGAAAAACGAGCATGCGTATGCATTCCCCATAATCCATTTCCTGAAGGAGTAGGCATAGTAAAACATCTAATTTTTTGGGTTAGGCCAAGAAAACTGAATTTATTTTTTCCTCCATTATTGATCATTACAATAAATTTCCACCTTACCACTGTATCCTTGTACATCGTCTCTGCTTATGTAAACCACCACTTTCGGGCATTGTTTCAAACACTCTCCAATTCTAAAGATTTCTATCACTCCTCCATTTCTCCTTTAAAAGCTCCTGTATTTCTTCTACCTCACCTGCTAATGACTTCCTCGGACTGTCGCTTTTTCTCACTTCATTCACAAATCTGTCAAAATCTGTTAGGAGATCCAAATCTCGTCCAGTATCCTATCATGACCTAGCCAACGAAGCGAGCTTCTTTCATCTATGTCCATTTTTGAGATATTTATTCAAAAAGTTTTCATCTCCGTATTTCTAACTCAATTCCTATCTGTTTAACGCAAGAGCATCTGAGATATTATATACCCAGTGCCCTTATCCTGCTCTTATGCTTAGTCTGACACGCTCAAGTTTCACCACCAAGGAATGAATCTGGGATCAATACAATTTTGTTTATAGGCGTAACTAAACTTAAGTGGATATTTGGAGGTTAGGTTAGGATTATTGAGCGTGAGTGGTCGTGAATATGTGTGAAAGGACCTCTGAGAAGACCTCGGTAGGGACGCAGGACCACTAAGTCCCATTTCTCTCACTATTAGTATCATTATTCTCATTAGTATTTTTATCCTCTATGTCACCAAGTTTTCCAGTTTATGACATTTCTTCGTTAAAAAGGGTCATTTATGCTTCTGGCTAAACGGGGCCGAAATTGATATTTTAGGAGCCCATAATCTTTATTGTATTGGCAAGGGGTCTCACGTCTTCCGTACCCTTCTCGTTAATTGTATTTAAATGACTTGTTATGGAGAAAGATGATTTAGTACTAATATTTTCGTGAATTGTGATGCACAAATGTTTCATACATTGCTTGTTTGCATGGGTGAGTCATTTACTGCATTCATTTTTATAGGATTTGTCTATAGCTACTACTTTCTCTTGTAAACGCAAAGTTCGCAATTTCCCCTGAATAATAATCATCGTAAAACTTAACTCTCCATCGAGCTTTCATAGGAGGCTCTTTCATTTTCCAACTAGATGAAGAGATTTTATAGTTAAACTGCATATATTCATTTCGTGTTCCGACGTTCTATTAAAATTCTAAGAACTGGTAATGTTTTGAATATTGCCATGCTGTGCTTTCACAGTTCATTCAGTCACTCTGTGCGCTTGTTCCCATTCGGCAGTTAAGCTCATTTAGTGACGATTCCCCATTCGGACGGCGTTCACGAAGTCTCATTTAATAAAGGAGAATTTGCCAGGTGTTATTTAAATTGACTTTCTTGCGAGAGTGACTCAATAAGTGCGTTCGTTTTTGTAATATTCGTTCCCAGCTAGTACTTTCTCTTGTAAGTGGATAGTTAGCGATTTCCCCTGCATAGTAATTCTAGTAACACTATACTGTACGAAATTTATGCTCGATTGCAGGCTTTTCAAATGACGGCTTTTCGCTCTGGCGGAGCATTGAAATCGTACTGAGTGATTTGCCTCATTTGCCGTTATGAGGAAAGAATTGGCTTAACTAGCTTTCCAATACTACCACTACTAGTTTCCACTAATTGTTAAACTCGGTTATGGCTAAACTGCTTCAAAATCTGCTTTTATATAAGCAGGCAACAGCTGAGATTTTCATTGCTCTTTCATATTACCTAAGCTCTAATCTGGATTGTCCAAATTTTCATTACTTGTCCAAATGCTAAGACACAAAAAATGTGCTACGCATTTTAATGCATCGTAAAAGTTGAATGGTAAAAGCTACATACATCGGTTAACTTCTTGACAGGGTTCATGCGAGAAGTTGCTTCGGGGAAATTAGGCAGTAAAATTATATCTTGTAATGAGATCCATTTTTCTTCTATGGTGGTCCTGGTTCATGCCAAACACTGATGGTGTATCACAATATCAGTCTCATTCAACGTCAAGCGGAGATAAAGACCTTCCTCCTAAACACACCTTTTAAGAACTCCGTACAAATACCCTCTACTAGATTTACATGAGGTGTAGTGAATTAAAAGAGACCCTATTGGGGCGAGACGTGATGAGTGGAATAAGAGTTATAGCTGAGCCTAAGTATTTGATCGCACAAGGAATTTGAGTTTCTTCCTTGTGCCTCTAAAATCACTTCTTTGTATCTACTAGACGAGAATTAAACAGGTTAGCTTTACTACACAATACAAGTTCTTTGTTAACTTTGTGGTATTCCATTTTATCTTTCAGGTGATTTAATGGTTGCATTTACAAAACCACAACTTAAAAAACACACACGACCCGGGTTTCAACGCTTGAGCGTCATCTTCAGGTTGAAACCCGGGTCGTGTGTGTTTTTTTAAGTTGTGGTTTTGTAAATGTAACCATTAAATAATCCGAAAGATAGCTTTACTACAGCAAAGTTGGCTACAAAATAGTTGTTAAATGGCTAGAAAACCCACACACGCACTCCTCTCTGTAATATTTCTCACAAGCAGCCAAATTGAGGCTTGGATGTTATTTTTTGCTTCTCAAGTTCAAGAAGTTACAGCTAGAAAAATTTTGTCAATACAGGTTTAGGACGATTACACCAAAAGGTTTCTAAAAATGATGATCTGTATTTCTACAGAAAATATAATTTCATGTTTTATTACATCACCTACTGTGTGCAGTATTGCTTGTTCTTCATACTTTTTTGCTCAATTAATTTCCTTTGGCTGAGATATACTAAGCATTTACACTCATAAATAGTCTTCGATTAAATATTTTGAGACATATCCTATAAGAAACGCAACTGCCAATAACGTTTTCTGATTGGTACCATTTTAAACGATTGGTAAACAGCTATAACTTAAGCGCGCTCGATTTTGTTATTGTACATATGTATATACGAAACACGAAAATGACCAATATTTGTGAAATCGACATTTCACATCCGAACTTAGTCTATGATATATCA
Source organism: Ceriagrion tenellum (assembly GCA_963169105.1). Classification (NCBI taxonomy): domain Eukaryota; kingdom Metazoa; phylum Arthropoda; class Insecta; order Odonata; family Coenagrionidae; genus Ceriagrion; species Ceriagrion tenellum. Next base: position 54,680,608 of record OY720643.1, on the reverse strand, counting down.
GATGATTTAATGGTAACTTTTACAAAAAACCACAACTTAAAAACAACAAAAGGTCAACCTGAAGATGACGCTCAAGCGTCGAAACCCGGGTCGTGTGTGTGTGTGTTTTTAAGTTGTGGTTTTTTGTAAAAGTTACCATTAAATCATCTGATATATTACAATGGAATACCACAAAGTTAAAAAAGAACTTGTATTATTTAGTCTATGATTCCCAATTGACCCTTATTCTCGGCTTGATAGCTGTATAACGACTCAGGAAAACATATTTCACTGCATTGCCAAGTATAGCGGATAGATTTGAGTTTTCCGTTTGTATTACTTGATTCAACTGTAAACAAGGGAAAACATTTCAGACTCCTGGCAAAATATTCGGTAAAAATACTATGACCATATGATAAAGATATGATGAAGTGTACATAAGAGTGGAAGAGGATAGAATCATATATAACACCATAGAGAAAAGAAAACCCAGATGGATTGGGCACACCCTGAGACTCAATGGATTTGTAAAGAGCATGATGGAAGGTAAAATAGAGGGAAAAGCCCCCAGAAGAAGACCCAGGAATAAGTTCATGGACCAAATAAAGAGTAAAGTACGTAAGATGAGATACCAGGAGGTAAGAGAACTAGCATTAGATAGGGAACGGTGGAGGGCTGCAGTCAACCAATCCTAGGATTGAACGAACAATGAATGTTCAGCCAATGTGTGATGGGCATTAGTATAACTTGTCAGAGCTAAAAGTTTCCCAACCTGTGGCTCGTCTATTTTAATGCCTCCTTCCCATATTACGTTTAATTAGATCCATTGCCACTCACCTCACGTTGGATTGCGAAGGGATTATATAGATTTAGGCGTAGATTGTCTCAATTTCTCACAAATGAAGTCACCTCCGCCTGCCACCTGCTTCCCATTTTCATTCCTCTTCTTCTCGTTCTTCCCATTCTATCTTCCTCTTCTTCTCCCACTTACTTCTTCGCTTTCTCTTCACATCCGTGTATAAAGCCTCTCTCCTCCCTTCCTTCTCGAAGCTCAACCGCTCCAAACGCTGCAGCGTGTGCCACCTTCTTCCACCTTGCCCGTAAACCCTCTTTTTCTTCTCTTCTCTCCTCCAAATCCCCTTTCCTTGCGGCCTCTCCTCCTCTGAACCAACAGTGCTTCCGACCTCTCGTGCACCCAACCTCCGGGCCAATCTCCCGGCAAACCCATTATTCCTCCCAGGTCTTCCAGATATTTCTTTGCGTGCATTCTCGTCTCGGCTGGCGAAATTAGATTAAAGTGTCGCGCGGAAATGCCCTCTGTCTAAACAGAGCTCACATCTGTTTACATCTGATGGGATTTCGCAATCTCCCTTCTTTGCTGTAACTCAGGAGACCATGTGTTTGAGAATAAACATTTATTATTCTCAGGATCAACTTCCCTCAAAGAAATTAACAAAGGAATTCACATTGTGTGTACAATAAAGCTAGCATTGCGAAAAAGTTATTTGACTGATAGCATATTTTACATCAAAATGAGGTACGCATGTGCAATGAAGTCTGAATTAAGCGTAGTTTTTAGACAAATTTCATTTCAAACAAACATTTAGGTAAACTCCTTTTCAATTTATGCTTGCTATGAAGTCGTTGAATAGATGGAAAATATTTGAATATTTTTACCTGTAAAGACTTTTTTATTTCTGCGTAAATATACCAGAAAGCTTGGCCTATATTCATCTATGATTCTAGAATGTAAAATGCTTACTACTGTTCAAAGTATAGAAATTGTTCAGCCTGCGGAAAATACGGCGGCGAAATACAATGGACTTTCCATTAAAAACATTATCAAGTTTATACGTATCCTTTTAAATTGCCACAAGTATTAGTAAGCTTGGGTTGCGTTGTGATCTGCAAATTGGCCCCAAAAGCCAAAGGTCCTCAGTACGTTCCCGCTCTAGGCCGTGTTTTCTCATGGAAATTTCATTGATCTGTCCAAAGGTAAAACAGGCCCTGAGTGAGCAACACAAAACACATTAGAATGACCGAATAGAGGTAACATCCCCTAGAAATACCAATATCAAAATAAGACTAAAATTCACCCCTTAGTTTTACTTAAAAGTTTATGCAATTTATTTTTATTAACCATATTATTCCCGTTATTTAATTTGATAACTTATTTAAGTAATGAAATTTAAGATAATATGAATATATGATAATATGATATATAATGAATAGTTCGAATTGTGACAATAGGTAGACAGTAAATATTTCTCTTTATATTCTCTACGTTCTTATTTATGCATGATGTAAATATAGATGTTCTTATTTATGCATGACATTTTGAGTATGTACTAGTAGTCTTTGTATCCCTTGCATGTTGGAACGATTGATGAGAGAATGTTCTTGGTTAGTAGATTTTTAATTGGCGCTTTGCATGTGTGGAACGCGGGTTTCAATGTAATTTAAGTGTTTTACCGTATCATTCATGCATGCCTGGTGTGGAAGCACCCTCTGTCACACACCCTTTGGGTGGCTTGCAGGGTATGACGTAGATGTAGATGTAACTGTAATTATCTATGCCCGGCTACCGCATCTAAGGCCATAGAGGGTAAAGTCTCAGGAGTAGGCCAAAGGAATAAAGCATTGCATAATAAAGAGGAAAGCACTAAATAAATAATGCCAGAGAGTAAGGGGTCCAGCTAGTGAAGGATGGAGGGCTACTTTTGAGCAATCATCGTATTCAACGACCATTGATTATACATTTATCAGGAAAATTATAAATTATTCAATTTAATTTGGAACAATCATCATTGGTCCCACCCGTCAAGGTGGAAAAACTCCTTCTGCTTTGATGTCGAATTACAAACAAAGTGTCGAATGCATTGTTCCAGAATTTTTTTAAAAACTGAAATGCAAATAAGATCTCTATTTTATCACATTGCGTATTGCGGGAGTGAGTTCAGTAGAGCTTAGTTTTTATTTTGATCGTTTATCGTGCGCGGAAAGGACGAGTTTTTGTACCTATCTGTTCGGCAGTGTATCTCTCTTGTTTCATCGCTTCTGTCAGACCTAGAGATGCAGTGAGGCGTCATGATAATATTCCCTGTGTCGCTGTAAAACACATCAGTTGAGAACTTCTCAATCAAACTAAGCCTAGCGTGTCGATCCGAGTCTCTGGGGGCTCCCACCTTACTCCCTATAAAAGTTGTGAAACACGAATACATGAAGAAGAGAAGAGCAAGAATGGTGGAAATCAACGGGAAGCATATGCTTATTGGGAATGTAATGTCAATAACATGCGACATTAATCTAGTTCCTTCAGGTATATCAATTTGAGTACAAAATTTTGGATCCAGCATATTTCTAAAAACTGTTTTCTTCCAACCATTTTGGCTATATCTCTCCAGCTCGTTGTCGATAGATTTCACTTCCTTTAATAACATAGGTAGTCTAATTATGGGTAGGTGATTAAATTTACTTCCCTTTTCTATCCACCACAAAACAAAAATTAAGGTAAACTCCTTTGCAAGTAATGCTTGCTGATGAAGTTCGGGAATGGATGGAAAATATTTCCGGTTTTTTACCTTTAAAGAATTTTTAATTTCTCTAAGAGAGTTGACATCTAAATTTAGATCGCGAGCCGCCGTATGGGCGTGTGACAGGGAGTGCTACGACGCCATCCGTGTAAAGGTGTTAGGAATAAGGCTTTGGGAGTGTAATGGGTAACGTGTATAATGGGAGTGAGTTTAGTAGAGCTTAGTTTTTATTTTGATCGTTTATCGTGCGCGGAAAGAACGAGTTTTTGTACCTATCTGTTCGGCAGTGTATCCCTCTTGTTTCATCTCATCTGTCAGACCTAGAGATGCAGTGAGGCGTCATGATAATATTCTCTGTGTCGCTCTAAAACACATCAGTTTAGAACTTTTCAATCAAACTAAGTCTAGCGTGTAGATCCGAGTCTCTGGGGGCTCCCACCTTACTCCCTATAAAAGTTGTGAAGCACAAACATATGAAGAAGAGTAGAGCAAAAATGGTGGAAATCAACGGGAAGCATATGTTTATTGGGAATTTAATGTCAATAATATGAATTATAAAAATCTTAAGTGAAAGAAAGTTGAGGTTAAATGGTTTAGAATTAAAATACTCGAGAATGATAGAACCTTTATTGAACACAATCTGCGACGCAACAGCCTCTTTGAGTACCGTACATGGGACAGAGATGCGTATGAAAAAACGGGAGAAAAAAATAACAATAATAAAAAAAGGTTTATTGTCCAAGGAGAATTTGCTCCTATGGGGCAAGGTTTTACATCTGAACATTAAATCAATATATGAATAAAAATAAAAACAATAGTGAAACAAAATACATTAACATAAATGTAGGTCTCAGTTAACAAAAATATGGTGCAAATCAAAAGTTTCTACAATGTAAACATAACAAGATATACAAATTATCAGTTACAGTGGTCAAAAGAATTACGATTAACAAAATATACAATAACAAAATATACAAAAATAGGTGAACTGTATCAGAAAAGACGTGTTGGTGCTTAAAATAAAACAATGTAATGGAAGAAAATATGACAAATACTGAGTCATTTAATCTTCATAACTCGATATCTCCGTTAATAATGTTTCGTTCACTGCATCCCTTCATTCGAACTTTCACTCTGCTCCTTTATGCCAACGCAGCTGTTCTGTTTCTTATCCCGTATTTACTGGTACTCATCATTCCTCATTATTCCTCGCACGGATTTTTATCGCCTATTGCGATCCTTTCAAATTTATTGTTTCTTTAACAACAACAGCTTATAGTGACCCAGCAAACGTTCAACGTACGTAAGGGAAATTCATTTCCCTGACCTCGGAAACTTCATCTATTAATGAATTCAACCCTTTCAGGCGTAAACTTGTGGAAGTACATTATTGAAAAAATAATAGCAATACCAACTATGTTTCAATTCACAGAGTTTATTAATGATAAAACTAGTTTCATTGCTACTGCGTCATCCAGAGTACCGGATGATGATGCGATAGCGATGGAACTTGGTGTACCGATAAGAATCTCTGTGGACTGGAACATGGTTGGTATTGTCATTATAAATTCTTTATCTATTAAGTCTATCAGGGAAAAGTATGATGAATCGCATACAATGATGAGGCGTAGGCCAAAGGCATATAAAGTTTCCCCATTTTTTACTTCTTACGGGCAAAGAATCCAAAATGTAATAATTCCTATTATCATAAATAGACTTCCATTAGAGCTAAAACATATGAAATCTATGTATGAAGCTAAAAAGAAAATGAAATATTGGCTTTTGAATGATTTTGGCGAGGATTTCATTTGATTTTATATTTCGAGGGGTGTGTACATCCCACATTGTTAGGTGTTGTGTGGCCTCTATAGTGCTATATTGTACTGTTTTATTGTATATTAATAAACTCTTTATTGATTTTGTAAAATGCTGTTAAGTATTTTAACCTAATGTGACAACCGCTTTTTACAGATTATGATTTTATGAAAAAAAAACTTAAACTGATATATATGTTCATTAAAATAGTACTTTCAACTATTTCATTTTTATTGTCACTTGAATTTTTACTGTTTTAATATTTGTTCACATAACAACTGTATGTTTTGTAATGGCACCTCCAGACAAGCCTCTGGCTTTGGGGAACCTAGGTGGTCTATGTTTATAAATAAACAATTAAAAAAAAATAGTCTCTTGGAGAGTTTCACGTATTGAGTGTATGGACTGGTGATTAGCAGAATCGTAAATCCGTGTTAGATATCCAAATTGCTATTCTTTTTATCTTTTCAGACACTCAAATATTGTTCTCTGTCCTGCCATTAAAGATATAGTGGTGGTGGTGTAGATACCAGTAATACTAGAATGTTTTTGTGATATCAACCGTCTTACACCAGGGATAAAACAATATCTACTTGTCTTCCGTTTACATTCCACTTAGCTTTCCAAATGGCTAGTGAGCGACTTTGAGGTCATATTGATGTGACTAGCTCTCCATTTGGACTTGTATTTCTGCAGGAGGATGGTAGTTTTTAAAGGGAACAGTCACTTTTTGCGTAGCTCGGGACAGGAATAAGACGAGTGAGTTTGCTCAGAACCGCGTGAGATCGGGAGGAGTGTTATATTCCGGGCTAAGTCCCCTCCACCACGGCTCATGTGGGACACGCCGCCGTGCGATCCTCAACTGTTTCCAGATGTTATGCGCGCTGAAAAGCACACAGCCAACCTGGCCGCTCATTCCTTTGCTTGCCTTGCAGAAGGTGTCAAGTCTGTTGGAATGACAGAGTGCGGGTACGGCTTAAGTCTCGCTATTCCTTCTCCGTCTCAGTTAATTAATGCTCTTGCCAGGTCGCCTCACACCCCTCGTCTAATCTGTCGTAAACTGTCTCCTGGGCGAGGATTTGCCGAATTACGCAAGTTTCAGCACATCGAGCCCTCGGGGGCAGAGGGAGATGACTCCTTTAAGGCGATTTCGCGCGACCCTTCTCAGGGTTCTGCCGCCTGCCTGCCCTATGGGTTAACCCTCAATGATCCGCGGGGGGTGGAGGGGACGGAAGGGAATGTATGGCTTTTGTTTGACGTCAGTTTGCAGTGAGACGTCCGTCTTTCTGTCTCTCTTCCTCTTTGAGGGAGCCATTGGTGAACGGCTCAATCAAAGGAGTCCCACTCCATTAAAGCGCGCATGGTCGTATCGTTGTAAACTAGACGTAAGGATTCGATCACGTAGCAGAGGAACTTAGGAATGTCTCTCTAAAATATATTTTTGATCATTACAGTGATGTACACACATGTGAAAGCCAAAGCGTTTGAAGTTTTTGCAGAGAAAACTAGCTCAAAAATTCCAAGTCGTGAATTTTTTTTGTAACATGAATTCTTTTTCAACGTATTGATAATTTTTACCCTTTTAGTGCGGCGGGCCGATATATCGGCTTTGGCATCTCAGGCGTAAAGTGCAGCGGGCCGATATATCGGCTCATAGGCAAAATATTGTTTAACTTTTGCACACAAATATAATTACAATTATTTTTTTTTACGAAGTATAAGAGTTTTTTATTAAAATTGCATACGGATATTTTAAACAATAACTTTATAATATTTATTTTCCTAGAGTGATATATTTCATTCTAGTTACCCTCCGCATTTCTCACGGGAACCGCTGGCAGGGGTCAGCACTAAGAGGGTTAAAAGTATGGACCAATATGAGAGAAAGATAACACAGCCAAAATTGATTAATAACTATAGTCAATTAACTATTGCATACTTGTCTAATTTTGTTTAAAAATTTACTCGGATCTTTAAAAGCATCATCCTTAAAGTCGAATCGATATTGAAAATAATACTTGTACTTTTCCACAGTTTTTTATTAACAATTAAGCGTATGACACGTTTCGTAGCTTGCTGCATCATCAGGTGTAAATGTTTATATTTTATTTATTGATGTTTTGGAGGATTGGAGATTTAACTCTTAATAAATAACTGTGGAAAAGTACAAGGAATATTTTCAATATGGATTCGAACATAAAATACATTCACGAAGTGCCGCCTCAAGGACGTGTAAAGTTTATACGCGACGTTAAGTTAAATGTGTGAATACATTTTCCAAAACGATATTATTTCATAATTATCGCTAACTCATTGAGACATCAGTGGTTTTTTTTCATTCTCAAGGATTATGGGTGTATTTAACACGAGGGTGTATTTATATCCCAAGCTTTCGTATGAAACCAGTTAATATTATGAGTGGCCGTAGTCACCGGTGAAGTTTGAAAGCCGTTTAGTATCCAAGACGTAAAAAATAGAGCTGTGCCCTGCACTTTTGTAGAGGTTTTTATCTTGAATAACGTGATTGTATGTAAAACTTTAGATTTTCTCGAGGCTCGAGTAAACTTTTTTCGTCATTATTTTCATAATCACTTGCGTATTTTCTCTGAACTTTATTAAGTGCCTTGACGGACACTTAACTCCAATGCGTCTTTTATCGTGCAATCCACATTTAAGCGGACCCAGTCTCGTCGTAGTCTCGTTATAACTTTAGTAGCAAAATTTAATCTAATCTCAACTGTTGATGATTTTTGTCTGAGTAAAAGTCTTAATTTTCATCGAAGTTTACCCGCTACGTTTTGTGGAATGGATAACCAAAAAGTAGAAAAACGATTTATTTTAAGTGTAAACTCAACATGCTGCTTGTTGAGATTTCCTATGTTTACCGATGTGGTTGAGAAGTAGCGACCTTTGAAGCATAAAAAATATATTGTCTGAGCGGTGCAGTTTCGTAAGTCTAAAATGAAGTTTTGGATTTTTTCCATTTTTCTAATTCTTTTTCCAGTCGTAGGTACCCATCGAATTTCCTGGTTATTTTTTACTGTTCTCAGATAAGTGTAAATCAATCGTTAATATCAAACTCTTTTTTTTATTTTTAGGGGTTTTATCCCTATAAAAACTTACAAGGTCTCACGGGAATTCCCCTATTACTCTACATTAATTTGTTGCATTTCCCATTTCGTATTCCAATTATGGTGATTGAGTATTTAAGGATGCAGCATTAGTAAATTGTAAATTAAGGCCAAATCGAATCATGCACTCTCTAGTATACGCTCGGAAATACTAACTCTACAATGCTCCATTGATACAAGATAAGTTGGACTATCTAGCTTATTAGCTCGAGAAGTAGGCTGATGAAGTAGGAATCAAAGAATTCCTTTCATATCCCGAACTCCGGAAAATTTTCTTATTTCTCATTTCACCTTTTTCAAATACCCCATCCCATTAATAAAATCGACTCTGTTAGGATTCACTTTGTAGAGGTAATCAGCGTTGGTATACATGTAAAAGTAAAATACTTTCTGTCTTTAAAGAGTGAATGAGAAAACAATTCTTCCATACTCTCCTTCCCACAGTGAAATAACAACTCAGCCCTTTCTCCCTCATTTTTAAAACTCAAGTAACATCCGCTTACTTCTAGAATCGTCCCTCTAATTCTCCACGCCTCTGTTTCTGAATTTTTCAATGGATAAGTATCCGGCAACGCTTTTTTGTCCGGTGTGAAATCTATCTAATACTCATTGTACATAGTGTTCATGTACATTTCCCACACTAATGTACAATGAGTATTAGATAGATTTCACACCGGACAAAAAAGTGTTGCAATGGATAAGTATCCGGCAACGCTTTTTTGCCCGGTGTGAAATCTATCTAATGCCCATTGTACATTAGTAATGGGAAACGCACAGGAATACTATGTACCAGCGCACCACATTAAACTTTTTCCAACTACAAACGTTCAAAAGACCCACATAGTTACGTCTTTTGTAGGTTTAATTCTCGACTTCATCGCCAGCGTTTCGTGTTCCATTTCACGGAAGGTGTTGTTGACATGGTACTCACTTCATTGATTTACTTACACACAGCCTCAGCTCTATAATTGATTATGCGGCATGCATGAGTTTCCTGTGGTACACTGGTACCTCTTATATGTGTTTTTTATAATTTATGTACTGGGAAGAGTTTTAGAAAATGAGTTGTAACATGAAAATACACCGCTTACTGACCTACATCCACATACATTTTTTTCTTTGTCTGCGTGTGAGGATTTAGTCCTGAAACAGTGGCCCCTAAATTATTGTTACACTCTCTATAAAGCTGTAATTTTCACTAACTGAGATTACACATAAGGATGACTCGTTCGCGTCGAGACACGTCGCATACTGTAATCGGGGATGTACATGGTCCAAACATGAAAACTTCGAATCTGGAAGGAACTGGAGGACTAACAGAAGAGCGTGTTAAAAAACAGCTACTTTTTCATGAGCTGAACACATGCTGACAGTGCCAAAGAGTACTTTGACTACGATTTCAATTTTCTCAATTGGTCACTCTCTTTGTTTTCAGTGTAATCACGTTACCATTGTAACATCGCCGTATATTACAATCAATTGTTGTGCTGTGATAGACTAAAACCTCATTGATTTAGGATTTCTCTTCAGTTAAGTAACTATTTGAGGGTAATAAACTGTTGAAAAAACGTTAATGTATTTTTTACACATATTTTAGTCTCCACAATTTCTAAAATGTTCAGCTAGGAAGGCGGATATTTTTCATTGAAGTTTTATGTTAATCGCACATCATCGTCGTTCAAGTTTATGTTATTCTGGATGCCATAAACATACCAAAGAAAATACAATTTAAAGTATCTGATGATACCTCGTGCAAGTGAGTATTTGCTAAATTATCACAAAATGAAGGATACTCGTTAATTTCCCACTCAGTTTTATTACTCCGACCGCGGTTTCGACAAACTAATGCCATTATCGAGGTACATTGGTTAATTTTTGCGAGCATATATGTGCTTAAGGAAAGCGCTACATGCTTGGTAATGGAGGATTTGCATTATCTCTCGCGTGACGTGTCTTTTTTTTTTAATTAGGCCATGGTGGCAAAAATGAATCATTATTGCAAAGACCTTGTTTCCGTGGTCCAAGCGAACTGATTTGAATTTGGCCCGCTTTCCCGTTGATTACCCGAAAAAATCATTTTGTCGCGGCTAGTCTTTCTTTTGCCTCTCGCATTTGGGGACACTCATTTCGAAAATGCAAATTTTCAATCTGTCCCAACTCATTTCCTCATCCGCAAAACCTTTTCCATCGCTGCACCATGTGAGTATCGCCACGAAAACACACAACAGCGCGGCAATCAACATCAACCAGGGTCATTTTTTTCTGTATTTTTTTCTGGTCTCTTCTTTGATTGCGTATTCAAGTGTTCCTGTGCTGGTGTATTTGAACTTTAAACGTTGTCGAGAAAAGGGAACTTAAAGGCAGTCGTTTTACCTAATATTTCACAGCTTTGCATCTCTCCTGAAATCGTTGCGATTGCGAATTTCCATACGTTTGAGATTTTTAAATGTCCCTTCTTTTCCTTTCATGCCGTCGTGGGACTCGATTAATCCGCGTGTTTTTCTCCCTTCTTTTAGTGATCATCATAATTTCTACTTTTTTCTTTTTGTCGATGTCTTCTCGCTCTCCTCATAATGGCTTCGCAGTTGAAAATGTTGTGCCAAGTGTCGCCTTTTCTGCATTAAACATGAAAAAGGGCACGCGTGACGTCTGTTTCTGCTGGTAGAAAAAATGTATAATCCTCATTTTTTTATATTTTTTAATCATTATTTTCCTTTTGAAAATGTCCTTTCTTTATTCAAGAGCGGTGTGACATATGGTGCCTCTTTTTTATAACCCTGTCTCTCTCTTTCTCTGAGCTTCGGGTGAATAAAAAAGAATTTATATCCTTCTCTTGCCAGAGAAATTCAGAATTAACTCAAGTTCTCACTTTTATCTTGGCCTTTTTCCTTAAGACACACCTTAAAGAGCAAATGCATTAAATCGAAAAAGATCTGTGGTAATTATTGCAGTAGAAGTTATGCATGAAGCCATGAGCACACGAGTGACTATTTAATCAAATCTTTCTGAGGGCTATATATAAGTAAAACTTTCGGCGGTTAGTAATTATGAAATTCAAAGCAAAAAATAATATAAAGGAATTTTATGAAGTACTCATCTAATGCAGCAATTCGCATGAGAAAAGTATTTCGATATACTGCAATTAAATTTAGAATTTAAGGCATGAAGCTTGGTGTGTTAACTGCGTAATTATTGCTGCAGGCTCAGATAGAAGTTAAAATAATTGAATTTGAAGAGTTTTGAGAACACTGCAAAGATTCATGGGAAGAATGGCGACGTCAATATTTTTCGGGTGTCAGAAGGAGCGTAGTTTTGGTCACTTATTATTGAATATATACTTCTCCGATCTATTTCTTTAGAGTTTCCGATTTCACCATAGGGTTAGTTGCAAGATTTGGCTCAAACAACATCGTACAACGTGTTTATTTTGCCTTATCCTACCCCTTTCACGAAAAGGTATGAGTACGTGTACTCTTTGGAAAATTTATCTGGGGCTCTTTAGCATTTAAAAAACGTAAGATGTGTTTAATTACTCTGCGACTTTCTCCATGTACTTTAATATTCTGTTTTGGTGTGAAAGCGAGTGAAATATTCAGTGTGACGTGTCTGCCGGGTGGGGCGTAGCTGTCCCATATTCATAAAAAACTGTCACATATTTATATAACTTTTATTGTTATTTAAGTTAACTGATAAGTAAAATGATACGAAGGAAGTAAATATTTCCGTGATCAATGGCTTGAAATAGGTGCTTGTATAGGGAATTACTCCCAACGTTTCTTAACGCAGCATTATATAAATTCATAAAAATATGTTTTACTTGTAGAGTTGTATATCTATATATTTTTGTGTTACTAAGAATTCAGTTCAACGTTATGTATGCTGATATTCATATCGGGATATTATATAAAACCAAGCATAGAAATTCAAATATAATTTAGGTAAAAAACTCTTATGCAGCCAAGCTAATCAAATTATAAATAAATTATAAAAAGGTATCAGGAAAATGAGAAAAAATACTTTGCTGTTAAAGAATAGTTATTAAATTTTATTATTGCTTATTTATATGTACAAGTAAAAGAAATATCAGATCAAAAAAATTAAGAAATAATGTTGCGTCTTCACAGCGTTGGGCAGAAATGGGTTAAGACACTGGTAGAATTATCAAATGAGGGTTTTCCTTCAGGTCTACGAATAATTTAGGCCTATTTCCCTTATTATTCTTATAGGTGTGTAAATAAATTCAATAGAGTAGGTTGATATTTATGAAATGTTCCAAAGCTTTCTTATCAACAAATTGATTTTTATATTTCTGAATTTAGCAGCATCAGATTGCGGAACTGTCTTAATCAAGAAGAGAGGGACTGACTGGTGTTAGGCCGCCATTTTTTTACATATCGTCCCATTGCTACCTACCTCTTTTGAACTAAGGGAACATAGACTAGCTGTTAACGTAGAACATTTTTTAACGAAGGATGTCAATATTTTCAACTACCTAGATGTTGATTTATTTTGAGGACATCGGAACTAGTCATGGTAATACTTTTACAGAATCACCGCAAGTGAACAAAAGATCGAAATTCCATTGAGAATAAATCATTCGTTGACTTGTCGTTGATGCATTGATCGGGGATCGAGCCAGGATCCCTCAATTTCCAGCCGGCCGGGCAAGGCGAATGATTTTTTTTCCTCTGAGGGAGTATGTAACTAGATTAAAAAAATATATTTTTGAAAGGTGAGATATTTCAGTATTAAATAGGTAAAATTCATAATGATAAATTCGGTGTATTTTGTGTATCACAATTTCTTGGAAATTTTATTTTAAACTGTAGATTTTAAGAATTCTTTCTTTCCGTATGTTATTTGATTGCCCATTAAATTTCAAATATTAAAGTAGAATTTTTAATGGGCTATCGTGAGAGGAGTAATAGATGAAAATGCTAGTTGCACGGAGAGCAGGATCCATTTTTTTGCTAAAAATCTTAATACTAACTTGTTGGCAAAACGATCGCTCCATTTTGCGTGCAGGAGTAGGTTGTCCAAGGCCGCGAAGCTAAACATTCCGTAATTAAAAGTGGAGATGCAAGCACGGATGTTCATTTAATTTCCTGGGCATCATTATGAAAAAGAGAAAACTTAGCCTGGAAAATTACGAAGGCAATTAGCCAGCCGGGAGGAGATGACATTATTTCTCCTTGGCATTAAAAGCAAGTGCGTAGCATTTGGGAAAAACGTTGTTGATTCATTACTCATGTCTTCATTAAAGTTTCCATGTTAAATAATAAATTTAGGATTAAATGGCATTATGTTCAGAGTTGAAAATTCCAGTGATACCGGAGGACGGACATATTAGGGTGAGTTTAAATCAAGATTTCGTTTACGCTAGATTTAAAGTTGCTATTTTAGTGGCGGCATTTTTTTCCGCTAATGAACTTTAAACATCAACTTATCTTGCACAGATAAGTGTAAGGCTCTTTAACTCTAAATTTGCAGCAAGAAATCATTTAAGAATCTATATATTGGACTGTTAACAGCACAAATTTTAAAATTTCACTGGACCTTCGGCCAAAAAATTTACGCTGTTGGCCCACATAATTTGGGTTCCATGCAATGCACTAGAAACCGTTTATCTATCATCGATTTTTGGCAAAAACTGTTAATCTTGTTTAATTGTGTTTGCTGAATATTCATTAAATACGTTCGTACGCAATTTCATTGACAAGATATCATTCGTTCACAAATAAAGCACTTGTTATAGACGAAATTCCGGGGGTAGTAGACGGGGAAGGAATTAGTAATTCTTCACGTTGGCGTAATACTACCTACCATTTCGTGGAGGATATCTTACTTGCGCTTTGACTTTGTTTAAAATTAGTGTCAGTTGAAGTTTAAATGCACTTTACATTAAAAAATAAGTTTATGACGCTGGTAACGGACTAAAGATATGGAGATTATGATTAAGATTCACTAAATGTAATGATAACTTTGTTTCAATCCACCAATATTCATTCCGGTTCAGTATATAGTTTCAACACATCGGTGTCATCGATAAGTATTTTTACTGCATTAGGGTACCTGATGACAGCAATATATTGAAGCGATTTAGGGCCATGGAGAGGGCACTACGTCATCAAAGTGAAGCCTGATAACCGAAACTCTGCTCTCTCCTTACTTTTTTATGGGTAGCACGACGGATTTAGCGGGTGTAAATTAAGAATATCCACCATTTGTTAGAAATTTAAGGCAAAAATCTCATCAAGATTACATTGGTTACTTAGTGCTATGGATTCTGGTCAATTTTATCCTAGTTTCACAGGGAGTGCGGGTTATTTTTTACATCAATAAATAAACAAAACTTGAAGGAGAATGTACATTAATGCAGTAAATGCATGATGATTTCCAGTCAGTTATTGATGGAAAGTATGCTAAAATTGTATAAATCAGTGCTTTAGTCCCCAAGCACTATAGGCAAATGAGGGTCAACGAAGATGGCGGGCTGGTTTCAGCTTCTAGCATTGGCCAGCATATGAAGTGTCCTCTCCATTTACCTCAATGGTCGAAGCGAGTTGTACCAAAATAATAATGTGTCGAACAAGAAAAAATGTCATTCCATTTAGTGAAACTGTACTTCCACATTGTTAAGTCGGCGATAACTGGATTTTGTGTTTGCCATAGTCCATTAGGTATTCCATTAATCAATGGGTCATAGTCTGTAAGGTTTCAAGGATTTAATATTTTATCTATCTCAATTTAAATGCGACAAAATTCATCAACACTTTTCGTGACGGTTGAAATTCATCAGTTAAAATAATTTCGCTAGAGAATTAAACTGTAACTCCGTCCATTCAAGTTACGTAGTGTTATTAAAACTAAGCAGCAATAAAGAATTAAGTTTGAGTTGTTACCTACAGACAATTTTACTGATACTGATTGAATAGATAGACATTGAGTGCTAAAAGAGCTTATTTCCTCTGCATTGGGATACAATTTCGTCGGAAGCCTTAATTTAATACTCCAGATTATAATGCACGATCACCCGGGTGAGTGCGACATTGTGGAGGTCTGCTCTGTTAGCGGATCCAGACGACCTTCTTCGTGATCGATTTGTGTTAATGTTTTAATGGACCGTGAATGGAAGTAAAATGCTCGTCGTCATGGAAACGCGCTTCGCTATCGAAATTATCTGCCAGGGAGAATATCCATCCGGATTTCGCCTTCCTCTTTTCGCCCACGCTTCTTCTCTTCTCCCTCTTTCACTTGTTCATCTTTCTCTCCTCTTCTATTCCAGCCACCTTTCGCCGGATACGCACCTCCTCCTCCTCCCACCGCCTCCTCCAATCCCAGAATGCCTTCCCTTCCGCGATACCTCGAACATACCCGCATCCAAACACGTATGGCCACCATTACTCTTTTGGAAACGTCACCGCTGTGACGTAAACCTTTCCACCTTGGCTTTCCCATGCCTCACCCGGAACACCGTCGCTGTTCCAAAAACCACCCCAAACGCCCCCCACATCTTTTGTCCCCCACTACACCTTCCTACCCCTTCTTCCCCCGTTCCCTTGGAAATGGCACCGCCTCACGCCCAATGCCCTCACACCACGCTAACGCAAAATCCTGCTCCGATTCGCACTCAAGCCACGTCGAGTCGAGAAACTGCACTTTTTCATCCCCCTAATCTTATTTGTACGTTTAACTTGCAAAATTTATACTAATACATCTATTTTTTCGTTATACCATGAATATCTAAGACTGGCTTTAGCCCGCGTTTGTATTTTACTCTTTACGGTTAGCTTTCTTTTCCATTTTCATTACTTCTTGGCTTGTAAAAAAACTTGGTTCCAAGTTGCCCAGTTGAAACAGCTACCCAACTTATATCTTCCCTCGTCATAATTCTGCAAGCATTTTTGGGGTGTACCACAAATATTCTTTTCCTCATAGCTTTGATGACACATCTTCATTTAGACAACATAACGCAAATTCAGTCGTTCGTTCTCCACTTTTCCAGACTTCTTACTCCGTATAAGAACATACGGGCTGTTAAATGGTGTTTATATAACAACTAACACAACACAAAAACGGGTTTACTTTCAGTTTAAATAACAGCAGCTTAGTACGGGTGTAAAATAAAACTGTTTAAATGCGGTTTGGACAATAAATGCTATTCCAGCAAACTACAGTATAGAGGCGTTCTCCATTTGTCAACAGGTAGCTCTGGCGCTTGCGCTACTCTTGCTCGACTTCCAATTCTCTAAACATAAATCAGGTGTTGCTAGATCTCGGTCGCCTGCAACTTTGTACGTGAAATTCCAAAAATCGTCCACCCTACGGCTCAAAACTAACATATGTACTTGTATTAAAAAATACTATAAAATGGACTCATTCGCCACATATCAAGTCTGGACAAAGCCAACACCCAAATACTATTAGGAGTGTTATCATTTTTAGAGGCCCTTGCAAGTAAATCACTACCACACTAATGGTCGGATTCTGGTCGAATGGTAATTCTGTATTCCGGATTATGAGTAGCCCAAGGAGTTAAGCCAAACCCTTAATTTTTGTCGTGAAGCATCGTTTCTCTCAAAATTATAAGTGCCATATCATCATATATTATATTAGGATTAAAGCTTTTAGACCCCCTATGCTATTTATTTCTTTCGAATTCTCGCACTTCAGTTGTATAAGTTTGTTCTAGCAACTTACCGACACACAGTTCCTTATTCTTTACTAAATCTTCCTCCCGTAAAGGCATTCACATACATACATATCAATCACGCCGTTCCCTTCCGGGGTAGGCACAGTCACAAAGTTTCACTCATAAATATATATCTGTAAACCTAACTCTGCTTCAATAATTTCCTCTATACTGAACTATCTTTGCAAACCTCTTTTCTCTCATTTACCCCCATACACTGCTTCATACACGCCCTCCTATTTTTAAGGCTCCTAATATCCCTCCTCCTAGGAATTTCCTCTACCACATTCAACCACAACTTTCTAGGCCTACCTCTACCTCTCGCACCATTAATTTCACTCTTACATATCTGTTTCGTTATTCGACTCTCATGAGAGTACACTACGTAATTGATTTATATTTTACAGAGAAATAATTCTAACGATCCGCTTGAAAATAATAGCTAAACCCTAAGTTATTCCATCAGTTTAATTCGTATATTTTAGAAGAATGTAAATGCCTTGGCCATACCAATGCCCTGCCTTAGTTTGTTGATCCATGACCCATGTACAAATGATATGTCACCTGCAAGGGTGCATATACATTATGGGTTGAAATTTGTGTAAAAAAATCATTTGACTTGACCAGGATTCAAACCTGGATTTTTTTGGCGGGATATTGGCAGTCAGGTGTTAACTCCTGAAAAAAGATGGCCTGTGTGTGTGACTGGCTAACACTTGACTGAAAATATGGAGATCCGGGTTCGAATCCTGGTCAAGTCAAATGATTTTTTTCAAGACAAATTGTAACCATTCTTAAGGTCATTTTATCGCGGAAGGAATAGAATTTTATGCAGTAAAATGTGTCCGGATATGGTGATAAATCAGAAAAATAATTTAATTTTCCTAATTATTGAATATTAGACGACTTCGTAGTCGTAAAATTAGTTTTTTCTAGTCAATTCCCAAGAATTGTGAGCTTTTTATCCAAAGTAGCCAAATTTCAATCGTTGGTACTCTTTTTGTGAATGGAAATAAGCAATAAAAATCTTGTATAGTAGAAGCTAGTGGCTTTTTAAGCTCGTTATTTCAAATTTCCGGGTCAGGTTGTATCATGGTATTATATTCTTGAAAAAATTTGCACACTCTACACAGGAAAGTTGTCTTGAAATATGCAAAATTTCATAGAGGAAAAAAATCCAATTTTACCAAAACTCGATCCCGGATCCCTTAATCCGTCGCTCATGGCCGCTAATTTTTTTCTCGATGGAAGTTTTCACTTATGTGCATGGTGGGTGATTCCATGAAGTAAATCCGTGGTAAGTCGTGGTATAATTAAAAATTCTTTTCTTCCATCTTCCAATGCAAACCATCTTCGAATTTTATTATTCAGTTAGGATACCTTGTTTTGATGATTGGCTATCCAATTTAATATCATTTTAACATAGGCAGGTTCATTCCTTCCATTGATAGGCGGAAAAATCGATAAAAATAAATAGTATCGTAACGTTTTAAGCATCAAACACTTTTTAAGAAAAACAAATGGTATGAGTAAAAAACTGTAATTGTTTCATGGGTGGACAAAACGATCGGTATTCGGAATTTCGCTCGGAGAGTAATTATGGTAGGTACCAGGGACTGCGCATGAATAAACGTCCGGCTCACTCAGAATGCAGTCCGTGGACTGTTGCGTTCGCGATGCGCGTCATCGACGAAGCGCCTTCCCCCTAGCGGTGGCGTCGATTAACACTCTTGTCACGAGGAGGCTGAGATCGAATGGGACCGCCGCCGCGGGCGACTTTATTTCCTGTCGGTGTGGAAGTGCGCGATGACGGCGTTTTGCATTTGCACTGGACGCTCCCGCGAGGCTGAGTTACGCACCGATTGTCACTTGTCACGCTCGTCAATGGATTCCCGGCTCGCTCCTCGACGGCTAAAAAGTGGATTTTCAACCAACTGCCTTCCCCCTCCGGGAAATTCGGGATGCAGCAGAGAGCTGTTGCATCCGCGTTTACTTAACACTCCATTCGACATGTTCACTTTATTTTTTTATTTACCCACCATGTTTCGCTCACGTAAAAATTATTCTGTCGTAGAAATACCCAAATTAATTTCCTGGCGTTTTACTGCGGTGGTTTGTCATGAATTTTTCACTATATGTCTCACTAAGTAACCGACTAAAGGTATATCTAATTGACTTCACCGGAAAATGTGATGCAAACACTATTTTTTTTTATTTTAGATCATTGCTTCACTGTACTTTTGCTGCCCTGGATGTAGATTTAGGCTATCTAAATCTCAAAACAATTGATTTTGGCGCTACGTAGTGGAACGACGAGAAAGAATAACTCATAATAAAAACGTTGTACAGTTCTACTATGTTTTAATGCTGTCCACTGGTTTCGACATCTATAGCGTCATTTTCAAGAATGTTTTGTTTGTCATGAAATTGACTCTATAGATTTTGAAACCGGTAGACAGCATTAAATCATAGTGGAACTGTAAAACATTTTTCTTACGAGTTGCATAAATCTCGTTTAGTTTGGCATCGTATTTCACGCATTATCTAGTTCTAGAATTAAATTGCGGGAATTAATCAGTAGTTCATTACGAGATCAACCTAATGAAGCACCAGTATTTTGAAATTGTTCATTCGCTTGACTCTGTGGTGTATCCTATTGCATCTTTGGGGACCATCCATAGAATGTGTAACACACTCTCTCCCCTCGTAGTAGTTTTTATCATTACAAGCGACTTATATACAACTTCATATCTACAACCCTTATGTCATTAAGCCACGTTTATTCCTCGATGTTGCAACTGTTTGATCTCAGTACATGTTTCACTCCAATTTTGCAGTCGATGTTCAAATCAACCTCGTAATCCAGAGGATACTGATGGCTCAAAGTGTATAGTGAATAAAATCTTGACCATCTCTGAGCAACTTCATCTCATTAAAACTACGGTGACAACTTTTAAATTGATGAAAATAAAATTTTGTGTGGAATTATAAAATGCTGATGACTACATTCTCGGTTAGCACGCCGTGTTACAATGAAATTTTCCATTATTTGGCAATTCGTAAAACTAACATTTGGCATACCTAAACCGACGATTCTACATGGCCTTTGGGAGTGACGGCTGCTCCTGGGGGAGTGAGTGAAGGGAGCTGTCGATGTGCGCGACTGTCTATTAAATGCGAGTCCCGGAGTTGCTTCGAATCGGCCGTCAAAATTGCATCCCGACAGAGTGCATTCAGCCTTTGACCTCTCCAGTCACTTTCACTTTGTACCACTCTTTCCTTATAAACTGGCTCACTCCGAATCAAATTCCTCTCCATTTCCCACGTCCTTACTAGTGCTATGCTATTCTCAATTTGCGTCATCGAGGCGTGAGCAAGCAGTATAAAAGTATAGGAAATATAACTAAAAAGTTCACGAAAGGTTGTATTGAAAAGGCAATTTTAATCCTCTTGGTGAAGGATACCACAATGGTGATGGTAACAAAAAAATTTGCAACTCCTTTGGTCATGTTGAAATTATTTTATGCGTGAAACAGGCTATATTTACGACAACGAATTTATTTATTGGCATCATGGTCACTAAGGCCCTATGGTGACCTAATGGTCACTGGCCAATACTTATATCGGCTTTCGGTTCTCGGACGATAAGTGCCACGATAAGTGCCACGGGTCGATGTGTCGACCTTTAATTTAGTGTCGAGATTTTCCCAAAATATTGCATTAGTTAGGTACATAGTTTAACTAATTTAGAAATGCGTAAATAATTAATATCACAATTAAGGTAAATAAGAAAATATATAGATTAATATTTTCAAGAATAATTGCATAGTATTTTTATTAAGATGCTAGATAATATAAAACACTCTTAGCGTTTCATGTTGGGATTACTCGACGGAGACGAAAATTAAAGAGTCAAAGGTGATGAAAGGAACTGTTGCATTAATTTAAATTTTAAAAACATAGAGGTGGTGTATCTGAGAGATTTTTGCGGGTTTCATCGTAAATAAATCTTCTCTATAATTACATTGATAGTACACTTATGATAATCGGTTAATGTTATGAAATATACCATCATGCTCTGGTTCATACCGTTAATCTGCATAATATCTATAATACACTGCGAGCCGCCGCATGGGCGTGTGGCAGGGGGTGTTAGGTCGTTAGCCGCGTAAAGGTGTAAGTTTTTTGGAGATGAAATGGTGGTGTGTATTATGGGAGTGTGTTTAGTGGAGCTCAGTTTTTTTGTGGTCGCTTATTGTGCACGGAAAGAACTAGTTTTTGCACCTATCTGTTTGGCAGTGTATCTCTCTTATTTTATCGCATCTATCAGACCTAGAGATGTAGTGAGGAGTCATGATAGTATTACCTATGCCGCTCTGAAAAATATCAGTTCAGAAAAATATCAATCTAACGTGAAGGTATTTTCCTGATTTTTAGATATATGTACAACTGCTTGTTGCATTGAAAAACTGATCTATTTGGGTTCATCGAATCGTGAAATCGCCTAGTTTGGACCGCTCCTCCATCAAGTCATACATCTCACTTCCCCGAAAAATCCCACCGCAGCTCCGGCGTCAATCGTGCACCGGCCGATCGGGGGAGTGCCCTTGCCGCCGTTGCAAATGGAGCGTTAGCGGGGGGTCCAACTGCACCGCGCGGAAAAGTAAAGTCGGTCGGACGCTGTGTGTGCGGACGGATGTATGTGCATTGGAGGGATGCAATTACACAATGGCGAGTGCGGAAATTGATTCGGAGCGTCTGTCATTCCCACCGCCGAGGGTCCACTACTCACTCCCGCATCCCCTCTCACCCTCCCCCCCCACAGCCCACCCACTCAATTCCACCCCCTTATCCCACCGTGCGGTCTTCCTATCTCCACCCATCCACCTCACCCCACTCACCCGCACATCATTCGGAGTACACTTACTGAAAACGGACCCACTCTTGCTCAAAGGGACCTCCATCAGAAAATTCCAATTATGCCCCGGCTCTGCATTCTCGGACAAGAGCCCCGTACGCCAGTCATTCACATTGTATCCAATGGGTTTTTTTGATGCGGTCGCCTCCTTATAATCAGACGGACAAAATGGGTAGAAGGACTGAGAAGTCTGTGTAACCTTTTTTAGTGTAATACTGGCACCGATAACATCACTTAGTGGCCAAGCTGTTCATCACAATTGGTCGTTAACTGCAGCCACTATGTTTTCTTATGTAATGCTAGTTTCACTACTCCCTGATAGCTCATATCATGAACAGTCCTTCCCATTTGACTTATGTATTAATTTACTTGCCTTTCTATTCGGACTTCATCTCCTATTTACCTTCAATTTAATTCATCACACACCAATTGGACCTCAGGGTGATTCCATCTGGTTCTTCTTTTCTGCGTAGTGTTCCATCTTGCCATTCCTCTTCTATCCTTCTGTAAACTTAACCATTTCTTATTTTTTCCATCCATTTAATATGGCTTCCTCTGCCAGCACTAGATCAAAAACCTCAAGTCTAACTCAGTATGTTTTCCCTAGGGCCTATGTTGGCGAGACATAGAGCGCCACAATTCTCTCGCGTGTATTCATGTACGGTTTTCTCGCTCATAGTCCGATCATCTTTTAGCAGAGCAGCTGCCTTTTCACCACGATTTCTTTCTCAGATTGCAAAGTACATAATGCGATTAAAATAAATGTGGCGTGGCTTGATTATGATATTGTAAATAAACTAACGACGCATAAGACTTGAATACAGTAGTAAAAAATAGCAAGCTCCGTCTTTTTGCCGATGATGCAGTAGTGTATAAGGAAATTAGAAATGAAGAGGAGACAGTCAGTGTTTAGCTAAGGATTTAGATGCGATTGATGATTGGTGTGATAGTTGGCAGCTAGAATTAAATTTGAAGAAATGCGCGATAATGAACTTTTGGAAAAAGAATGGCTTTCCCCGAAATAATTATTGCATCAAAGAAAAGACAATATCTAACGTAGAATCGATTAAATACTTAGGCGTCACATCACTGAAGACATGTCATGGGGGAAACACATCAGGGAAATAACTAGTGTAACAAACCGTAGATTATGATTCGTAAAAAGGGTTCTAGGCAAATGCGATGAGAGAGTAAGAGAAAGAAGCTATTTTACACCTGTCAGGCCTCATTTAGAATATGCCGCTAGTATATGGGATCCGTATGAGGAAGGTATGATAAAAGAATTAGAGCGCGTGCATAGGAGATCCGCTAGGTTTGTTAAAGGCCGTTATGATAAATGTTTAAGTGTTACGAGTTTAATAGAAGAACTAGGATGGGAATTACTATCAGACCGCAGGTTAAAATTTAGGTTAAACCTTTTAAGTAAATTCGAAACCGATTTGTTCACAGATGACGTTAGATATATATTGAGAACCCCTGCGTATTATGCTAGGTTTGATCATATTAACAAGATTAAGGAGATAGATTGTCGTACCGATAGATTTAAAATGTAATTTTTCCCGCGTTCCATAAGAGAGAACAGTAGGCAGCGTATCAAAGGGATAGGTAGTTGAAATGTAGTTAAGAGTAGTCTGTAGTGAATGATGCATGTAATAGCAACCAATAATCCCATTCTTATTATGTAGATACTAACCATCTAGCTGTATGTGAACCTATTATCTAGCATGTCTCCATTGAATATCCTAGTTGCATGTCAATAGTGCATGTTTGGTGATCTTCACCCCCTGCCACACACCCTCGTGGTGGCTCGCAGGGTAGTACGTAGAGGGTTTTACATACCTCTCTTAAACGTGCCAAATACGTCCCACTTTACACCTGCTCTGAGAGGAGAAAAACCAGCCCTGGCGGAATTCAATGCCGTGACCTTCAGATTACCTAGAGAGGGCATTACCCCGCCACCACCGGGGCATGAATTTCACCTGTGGTACCTCGCATCCCGGAATGTCTGATACGTTAGGTGGCCTTATTTGGCATGGGTGAATAAGTCAGCTTGTGTGTTTTGTTTCGAAGACGATATGCCAGTGGTCAGATTTTGGTGTCAAACTGAAGAACCTCGTCTACATGTTTATTCTAGCTAAAAAATGACTCAATGAAAAAATGTCGGTGGAAAACTGTAAGTTATCAATGAAATTTCAGAGATGGGGTAATACGCGCTACTCATTCATGATGAACTATTAGTGAACATACATGTTTCTACTAGGAGGCGAAAAGAGTCCGAAAAACTAGAAAAAAATATTTTAATGATTGGGACATAAGATTAAAAAAGGCCATGTCTAAAGATGCATTTTCGATAAGGAGGGAATTGATTTTAGGGAGTCTGAGTTGTGATGTGAAGAAAGGACTGTTATGAAAACTCTATTATGAAGTGTGACGCTGTATAGTTCGGAGGAAGTCATTGCGAAGGAAATATACACGTAGACTTAAGAAATTTGAGATATAGGAGTGTAGAAGGATGGGGAAGGTGAGCTGGGCGGTGAGAAGGATGGACGAGGAAGTAACGAATATGGTTGGAATAAAGAGGAAGCTTGCTCCGGAGGTTCAGAGGAAGCATACATAATAGATAAAAAAAAAGACTTTTTGTGAGGATTTTAAGAGGAATCTCATGGGGGACCACGTATCTACGTAACATCTACATCTATGTAATACCCTGCGAGCCACCACGAGGGTGTATGGCAGGGGGTGAAGATCACCAAACATGCACTAGATGGTTAGTATCTACATAATAAGAAAGGGATTATTGGTTGTTATCACATGCATCATGCACTACAGACTACTCTTAACTACATTTCAACTACCTATCCCTTTGCTACGCTGCCTATTGTTCTCTCTTATAGTACGGGGGAAAATTACATTTTAAATCTATCGGTACGACAATCTATCTCTCTAATCTTGTTAATATGATCAAACCTTGCATAATACACACGGGATCTCAATGTATATCTAACGTCATCTGTGAACAAATCGGTTTCGAATTTACTTAAAAGGTTTAACCTAAATTTTAACCTGCGTTCTGATAGTAATTCCCATCCTCGTTCTTCTATTAAACTCGTGACACTTATACATTTATCATAACGGCCTTTAACAAACCTAGCGGATCTCCTTCGCACACGCTCTAATTCTTTTATCATACCTTCCTCGTATGGATCCCATACACTGGCGGCATATTCTAAATGAGGCCTGACAAGTGTAAAATAGCTTCTTTCTCGTACTCTCTCATCGTATTTGCCTAGAACCCTTTTTACGAATCCTAATCTACGGTTTCCTACACTAGTAATTTCCTTGATGTGTTTCCCCATGACATGTCTTCAGTGATGGTGACGCCTAAATATTTAATCGATTCTACGTTAGATATTTTCTTTTCTTTGATGCAATAATTATTCCGGGGAAAGCCATTCTTTTTCCAAAAGTTTATTATCGCGCATTTCTTCAAATTTAATTCTAGCTGCCAACTATCACACCCATCATCAATCGTATCTAAATCCTTAGCTAAACACTGACTGTCCTATTCATTTCTAATTTCCTTATACACTACTGCATCATCGGCAAAAAGACGAAGCTTGCTGTTTTTTACTACTGTATTCAAGTCATTTACGTACAGAAGAAATCAAATTGGGCCTATCACACTTCCCTGGGGAACACCTGATGTAACGTTTACTTATCTTCTCCCACCTCGCTTGATTTGGAGTGCTTATTTCTACATCTCCATCTACTTATTACCCTCCAAGCCACCATATGGGCGTTTTGCAAGGGGGAACTATCACCAACATAAACTACAATGAGTAAATTTACTTTCACCAACAAGCTTCGCACTACCATTATGCAACAAATGCTACAGAAACAGATAAAATAATCTATAATGTAATTATACAAACGTGACACAAGAGTCACGCGGGGAACATTCAAAACATGGTTTTAGCACTACTCGGCAGATTTAGAAACATACATTAGGGTGCGTATAGGTGGGGAAATAGAACAATAAGTCAGAAATTTGGAAGTTTATATAAGAATGTTCCAAAAACCTACCAATCTGCTGTTAAAATTCTCAATTTTATGAATCACTATTAATTGATGAACATTTTTTAAAGTTTTCTACCGGTGAGGGTATGTTTTGTCGAATGCCAGAGAATCTCCTTCCGGTTGTCTATACATTCAGGGGCCCTATCTCCCTCTAGTATATCTTTTTTTGCCTCTGCATACAATATACCCTTCTTCACCCCGTCCATGAAACCTACTCTTTTTCTTCCCCTTCCCCGCTTGCCCGACATCCTTCCCTCTATCATACTCTTCAGCAACCCATCACCCTTTATTACATCCTTCAGCCTGCTACCCTGCCCATTCCGGATTTCATTCAGAAGTTTTGATGAATATCATGAGGCACAAATTCATGCAGAAAACAAAATTATACAGAAAATTTCAATCATTATACGGTGGAACTGTTCTTTTATGTGACATAGCTTCAGATTCCACAGTGGATTGGATTGGATATTTGGGGAGGCGACCGACGGCTAAAGTCATTTGCGCCATAGGAGATAGGTAATGGAGGACGGGTAGATAGGAACCCGGCGTCAGCATTAGCGTGCTCTTAACGAAAGGCGCCAAGGGGACCACGGTTTAACGTCTCATCCGACGGACGGAGTACTCTACTTGAAATGCCCTCCACAAGGCACTCAAGTACGGATCGGGTCTCCTCTGAAAAACATCCGCCTCTGCAGGGATTTGAACCCTTGGCGCAATTTAATATTCTAAGGGACTTTGTTCCAGGAAAATAAAATTGTTTTCTATTCTATCTAATGCTAGTTCCCTTACCTCCTGGTATCTCTTTCTACGTATTTTTCTCTTTATGTGGTCCATGAACTCATTCCTGCGTTATCCTCTGGGGACTTTTCCCATTATTTTGCCTTTAATTGTGTTCTTCACAAACCCATTGTCTTATCCGACAGACGGAGTACTGTACTTGAAGTGCCCTCCACAAGACAACCAAGTAGGGATCGGGTTAACTCTGAAAAACATCCGCCTCTGCAGGGATTTGAACCCTGGCCGCCCGTGTGGTAGGTGAGTACTCTAGCCTCCACACCAACCCGATCCCCAATTCCACAGTGTACGACCAATTTCGATGGTAGAGTGTAAAATTTCTTCAAAATCCTTCATCGCCTCTTTGAACGCACGTGGATGGAGGCTCCATCGTGCGCCATTCAATTTTCGATTGCGCGTCACGAAGGCATCCATCTCGTGGCGGTTGGACGAACTAAATCTCTCGAGGGGGGCATGTGTTCGTTCCACCAGGCGCTGTCCATTAGGTGAGCGGCGATTTCCACTGGAATTCCAGAGAGTCGGTTGGCTGTGGTCGCTCTCGCCGTGGCGCCAAGCCTCCGGCCTGATAGATATTACGGGTCGTGCGCACTCATGATTGTTTTTTTTTTATTCGAAAAGCTAATTTCGTAAAGGTTTCCGAGTGCAGTGGGTAGGTTTCGTCGAATGTGGCCGCGAGAATCTTCGTCGATCTCCCACCGGAATGTGTGGTGGCGATTACCCGTAAAATTATACTTCCATTTGGAAACATTTATTATCTTCCCTTTGGCTGCTTGTACCTTCCTTTTCAAGTTGAAATGGAAATGCAAATAAAAATCGCATGGAGTGATGCGATCTAAACTTATTTGCCTTTTTAGATGCATTTATGGTGTAAACTGCCCTGCTAAGCCAATAGGCAGTAACTGGAAAAAACTACACGAATGGAGGCTCGAGTTGATTTTGTTATTTTCAACCTAGAGGACTTCAAAAAAATTTTAAATATAAATTAAATAATAGCCATATCTTTAGTAGTTTGCCTGATGTGACGTTCTGCTTTCACCGTATCTCCAGTATAAATTTAAATCTATTGGCCAGGTAACAGTAAATACCAGTCTTTCTCCCAGAGAATCTAATTGAGGACCCCAGAAGTCAAGGGGTCTAAGTAACAAATTCGTTGTTTCGAGAAAATTTAAGTCAAAGTTGAAAATGTTTGGTACAACCCACTAAGTAGTTAAGAGGCATTACCCTAGATAGCATCACCTGTCAAGAAAATCACTTGGATCCCTTTACCACCTAAAAGATTCATAGTTTCACATCCCATTCCTGTACCTAACTTGTTTTTTTTTAATGTCACTTAGACCCCTTGACTTCTGGAGTCCACAATCACATTCGTTCCGTTATGATTAATCTGCATTCCGTATTTCCCATACTGACACTGTGTGCATCAACTGAAGCTTGGATTCTCTTCAAATATGGACTGGATGATGAATCGAAGAGTCGAAGATGAAAACTTTTACCATGTGATAACATAGAACCAGCAATGATGCTGTTTCTGTCATTTAGTTTAGCAGGGCAGTAGAGTTCCCGACGGAAACAATTATTCACTTCCTTAGGAAATAAGTAGTTTGATGCAGATACCTGCAGTATGCTCTTTGTTTTATAAAGCCTTTGAATTTTAAAATTTAATATTCATGTATTGTTTACTCTACTGAGCCACTAACATTCGTGACAAGTTTTAATCAACCATCATAGTCTGTGACAAAATTACGAAATGGGTTATAATTTTAACGGAAAATTTTCAAGACGCATTAAATGAAACAATCAGAAAAAATAGAACATAAAGAAAGCGGACAGAAAGAATGTAGAAGATCATTGAAGATCAAATAAAGAGGAAATTTCATCGATGAAAATTCGCGACTAAAAGCTGTGGAATTACAAATGCTCAGTGCCATTTCCGCGAAGCATAAGTCTTAAATTAAAAGTTTTGGACCTAATATTTGGACTATGCATTGTAATAAAGTAAAGGAATGTTAACGTTTGGAATAGAGAAGTCTCTCTGTAACGATAGCAGATGGTAAATTAATTGGTAATAATAATTAAGAAGATTCCGTTTGCTAAACATGAACCAAGTGATGAAAATTGATATTTCAGGGAATGATAAGGATTGAAAAAAGTTCGATGAATGGCATGTAGAGCCATAGTAAAACATTCTAATGATTCATACCTGCTGTTGATAACTTTTAATCCCTAAACTCTCCTGGAACGTTACTGCCTGATATCATAGTCTGTTGAAAGCACTTATTTCTTGCTCTACATTTCTCGTTTGCAATGGTATAGCAATTGCAATGGAAATATGGCAATGGTCAAAATCATGGATTAATATTTTCGCGAATAAGTGCTTCATGCAATATAAAACCTCCACACTTTCTCAATACTTGTCAATGGGAAAGCTCACTATAAACCAAAAATACTCTCCTGTTGACTGTTGTATTTTATCGAGACGTGAAAAATCATATCACGGAATTTTATCCCGATACAGTAGCTGCGTTTTGGTAAGGAGATTCAGCCTGCTGTTTGTTTGGTATCTTTTATATTTCTACAGGTGAACGATAATTGTCATCAATAAAGTTTAATGTTTTTCTTGACTACGCTTTGTACTTGAAATGCGTCAAATAATAATGCCCTTTGTGAAAGCTTGTCTCTCCATTGTTCTTTGAAGTTTTAATTCGTTCATTTCCTGAATGAAATTCTCAAAAGCAGCAATGTGATACTGGGTGTAAGTTTAATTACGGTACAGCGCTTTATTCTGTAAAGGAGGAAATAACGGAGAAGTTACTGGTTTTGTTTCATTGTTCTCGTTTGAAGGTGAAGCAGTGTGGGGTGTTGAACGTTCCAACCAGTCATCATTGTTCAGTACTGTGGCTTCTGGTCGCATGCAAATTTCATCCCGCTTTTTAAAGCACAGCGTGTAACCCATGACCCACTCACAACGTCCTTACCCGCTGTATACACTCCTCTAAACCTCCCACCTAACCTCCCCCAACCTCGTCTTTTTCTCGAGCACTCCACCCACTGCTCTGTCTTCCTCTCTTTCTTCATTGCTTCTATTCAAATCCTCTTCCTCTCTCTCTCTTCTCGCAACCCCCGCCCATTGTCTTCTTCACCCCTCCGGGCCAATCTCTTCACTTGTCTCCCCCGCCAACCGTCGCCTTCTTCCCGATTCTCTTTTGTCTTCGGGGAGCCCTTCTCTTATTCCCGGTTCACCCCTTTTCCTCCCACGAGTCACCGCTGCCCTACCTTCTGCGTACCCTCTTCCCGTTTCGCTGTCTTAGTTTCCTCCGAGGGAGGAGAGATGGAGGAAGTCGGCGGAAGGAAGGCAGGTGGAATGGCGGGGAGTGGTGGGTGAGGGCGGGGGAGGACCGCGGGGACGAGACAACCTCAAACGCCCCCTTTCCCTCCCCCCTCGTCTTTCCATTTCCACTCCTGTGAAGTCGATACTCACCTAAACACGCTTGCAGTGCTTTGCTTATGGTAGTGTAAGGCAAATGAGGTTATTCCTCAGTCATACCAGAGGCCACACTCAATTGTCATTGCATGATCAACTAGCTGTGCCCCGCATGCGTTGAAATACCTCTTTTTCTTAGGTAAGCATATACAAACGGATGTGAGATCACTTACTTGAATCCATATTATAACGATTCTTGTCATTTTCCACTAATATTTACTAATGTACTACACGTTTCGCAGATTGCTGCATCGTCAGGTACAATTGTTTACATGTTACCTGAGTTTGCAGAAAAATTAACTTTGTTTCCTTCCACAGATTTCTTTTTTTGGTCCGACATGTTTCGGAAGAGCGGTGTCGTCATCAGATACCTACAGTTTAAAATAATTGAGGACCCCAGAAGTCAAGGGGTCTAAGTAACAAAATCGTTGTTTTGAGAAAACTTAAGTGAAAGTTGAAAATATTTGGTACAACCCACTAAGTAGTTAAGAAAAATTACCCTAGATATCATTACCTGTCAAGAAAATCACTTGGATCCCTTTACCACCTAAAAGATTTATATTTTTACATCCCATTTCTGTACCTAACTTATTATTTTTTTAATGTCACTTAGACCCCTTGAATTCTGAGGTCCACAATTGTGGTCTACACAAACTTTCAATAACGACAAAAATTCCTGTACGATGGTCGCTTTCGTCCCCGCGTTTTCCATCACCTTTTTGCCACATTCATCGCATCCGATGCTGGTATGCTTGTAAAGAGGTTCTCTACATTGAAAGATACTAGTAGGAGTTTGGAGGATGATGGAGGAGTTCTCTTTGATAGTTGGTCACAGAAATCTTTTAGATTCTTCTCTGTATAGTTAAGCCTCAAACTATGGAACGCGTAGTACATTAATAAATATTAGTCAAAAAGTAAAAGGATTGTTTTCATATGGATTCAAGTATAAAATACTTCCAAAAAGTGACGCCTGAGGGTTTAAAGTGTATTTGATATCTTTTCTTCGAGATATTTGGGGAAGGGTTTCGAACTGAGATGTCATCCCACTCCTGTGAAGTCGTTACTCACCTAAACCTATTGTAGAATGGGTTTAATAGTTTATAAACCTTTGTGGGTGCGCGCGTATCAGCTCTCCAAAGTTTTATCGTAATCTGGTGAATGTTTTTGGACGCATAGATGAAGAACATACAAACATTCATTTTTTTAAAATAGATTTATGGCCAGATTTATGACAAATAAAGACACCACTGCACCATACTTTATTCTACGTAAAAATTAATTACGCGCCTTTTAACTTAAATTATGTCTCACTGATATGATTCTGATGCACGCAACATTATTTCCCACTGATACAATTCTAATGCACGTGATTGAGCAACTCGTAACTTCTAACCCTCAGCAAGCACGGTAGAGCTGTGACGACGCATCTCAGGAAAATATTTCATTAAGGCGACACATCACACCCGCTCGACCAGTCGAATTTGTGATGATTTCCGACCCCAGATTTTTTGTTAGTCTTACGTCATCAACTTGAAATTTTTATAGTATAAAGAATAGATCTTTGTCAAGGGAGGCTCGTATCTGAAATAAGAAAAATTATTCCATAGCATAATTCAACCATCGGGAAGATGTTGGGTATATTTTCATAAAAACTATTACATATTATTATTGACATATCTAAAACTAATGGAACTGTATCAATCCCTCTTCTACCGTAATGCTAAGTAACAGCCGTCACGGTTGTAAGAAAGAATCTGTAATGGGTATCTTTCGACAAGCTACCTGAATGGTTTTTGGCCATGATGTGCTCGTACGGTGATGCAAATAGTTCAGTCTTCTCTCACAGATCTTATGTCAGCGCTGCCTGTACTTGCGCGCCGGAGACTTAACTACAACTTACCGACGACTGTTACCTTGTGCGAGAGTTATCCTGGAGTCGCAATACTCATGACGCAAAAACACCTCGATCGGGTGCAAGTGACGCCATCTTATGGATTTTTGACAGAACTTTTCCTTAACGAAGAGTATGATCAGGGTTGTGAAACGTAACGAAATTTCGTTCCACGAACCGCTTCGGGAAGGGTTCGGTCCAGAGAAAAGGTACGTGTAACCGAGCCTATTCCGTAACGAAACGCTTGTAACGAAAAATGTTTCGTCACAAATGTGTAACCGAACCGTTCTTGAGAATTTTGTTACAGAAACAAAAAAAAAACGTTTCGGTTACGGTTCGTAAGCAAAGAAAACGGTTCGGTGCGGAAGATATGTAAATACACCTTTGAAGTATGATGCGTCCTCTTAATGATACAGTCAAATGCTTCGTGCTTCGACAAAACAACAGACTATTTTATATAATATTAGCTGTGCTCAGATTACGTTGCAACGCCTTTTTTTCTCTCTAAGTAGGCGCACATAGACAAAACAGACACATGTTTATGTTCAAAATAAATGAAAGAAAATTTTTTTTGTGTATTAAATGAAATTTTAACAAATTTAAGTTCTTTGGGATATACAATATTTTTGGTCTTATGAATTATATCTGGACACCAAATATGATCGGATTTGATTTTTAATATATTAAATTAGTGAGGAAATTGCACGCACTGAACAAATTAGTTTTTGGACCATCACTGAAAATCACGTTGAACGTCCTCAAATTGCTCTCTTTCATGCCCATTATTTATTTCTAAGCCCTATTATTTTCAGTGCGTTTTATTATATTCTAAATTCGGAAAATACTCTTCTCTTTCATGAAGACCCGATTGATTTCCATATTTTTAATATGGCCCACAAATCTCTTCTGGGTTCAAAATCGGTCCCTAAACAAATTTGTGACCTAGTTCAATGAATTCCTCGTACCTACACAGGAGTTTGTAATGCAAAAATGATGGAATCAGTATCCATTTCATGTTAATGCTGCGGTTTCCAAGCAAATCAAATATTCTGTCGTCGAAGTAGAAAATTTTAAGACTTTCGAGTTTAAAAATCCATTTTTATAAATGTCCAAGCGTATTCGAAAATCTAATGCAAGAATTGAAAATAAGGGCAAATGAAGAAACCACTGCACCATAACTTATTCTACGTAAAAATTAATTGCGTACCTTTTAACACACATTATATCACGCTGGTATGATTATAATGTACGCAATATTATGCCTCACTTATACGATTCTGATGCACGTGATTTTGCAATTCGTAAACCGATACCCTGATGCCTTTCACCAGTACGATATTTTGATGAATATATTTGTGATACTAACTGGACCACCAAAATTACCATTCTCCCATAACCTTTTAAATTCCGACAGAAGTCACCCATGCAAAATGAGTCGTAGCCATCGCGTCATGGAATTATCTTGTCCTGTGAATAGGCAAGTGTATGACTAATTGGTATGCCGTTAACCACTTTTTTCAATCACCACTTCTTATTACCACAAGATGGAATATAATGGACGGATATCGTACCAAATTTTTCTTGATGTCTACCATTTTTGTATTAGCCAACACAAGTCGGCAGCAAAAAAATGCCCAATGATCTTAGATCGGAATGCAAAACGACTTTCAGGCTCAAATATTAACAATTTCATTCCTAGAAATGCGAGTAGAATATAAGCTTTTTTTTCTCCCTGATGATCTTTCGAGATGACATGAAAAAATATACTACATAATTCTCTACTTAAAGCCTTGCGTGTTTTTCTACTTCCATAATCCACGATGTTTGGCAAGATATAGTGGGACATGGTGAAACCAAGTGAATTCATTCGGCTATGTCCTATGTTTTTAGATATTTTACTAATATTTTAGAATAAGATTATGGAAAAGGTGATTGAACAGTAATTACTAAAACACACTACTTCGATCTGCCAAAGCTAACTTTCAAAATAATATCTACAATTTTGTTAACTTATTAAAGTAAACAAATAAGCCATTTACATGACTTTGAGGAATGTGTTTGCATGCATTAAGCTTCAAGACAACGTTGAATGCTTTATTTTCACATTTAATAAATGTACATTCATACTCCGTTGCGTGCTTTGTAACAGTATACCTGATGTAATTTTTCCTTGAGTGGCTAAATTTTTAGTCATTTTTTCTAGCAATTGCGGAAAATTATTGTCATCATTCCTTTTCAGCTTCGATAACATTTTTCATTTTGACTCACTACCCTGGCTATTTTCCCTCTTTGAGTCGTGCAATCTGTTATCCATATCTAGGAATAATTTCCAAGTGAATTAAACATTTTGTTTTCTATTTGTTTGCCGGCACAGTTGATGGTTTCTTTTCATTTTCAAACCTGTCTTAGGCACACTGCTCTCTTAGAAAAATTGCTGCTTTTATTTATCTAGTGCATCATTGGCTGAGGGATGAATGCTAATGTCCCGCTGCATTGCTGGTGCGCAAATATCCGTTGACCTTGTTTCGCAAACTGAATGTTTCATTTGACTTTTCCCTCTGTTTCCTCAAGTAGTCATAGATACGGAGGTACACCTAGTGCTATTTACGGCTCTCAATGTTTCAATAGCCCTTTCAAAAGGAGGAACTTATTACTCGCTACATACATGATAAAAGTGTACTGTTAAATGTGTGTTACTTTGGAGGGCTGATATTAAAGCCTTCGGATGTTTTGTTCACATTCGAGTTAATATCAGCATCTCTGGAAAGGCACAAGCGGATCTTTGATTTGCATTCTCACGTATTTCTCCTTTCTTTTTTTTCTAGGTAAGTGTTCCAACTCGTCCTCTCCGCAGTGCAAACTGGGTCAGCAATAACGGAAACATATCTCCGTGAGTCACTTCGTACGTATCATCATTCACTTTTTATTCCGCTGGATGTGCGCCCTCATGAGCAGGGCCTCCTCTCATTTCCTCCGCGATTCTGCAAACGAATCCGACTTCCCCTTCTCTGCAAATAAAAAAAATAGAACTTCATCTTATGGCTTCGATAAATTCTCATAAAATACGGTGAAACGAATTAACGTTTTTCAAATTTATCGCTTTTTTTATTTGAATTATGCTAGGTGTAGGAGCAGTTGGTGCTAATGATTTATCCCAACATTTTTAAATTATGGAAATGTCTTCATCGGCAATATTCCTCTTCTCTATTCCTTTCATTTTGGATGGGATTTAAAAAAGAGGACCATTTTTAGGGTGATGATTGGAATACATATGGAACCATTAAATTGCATAATGTTTCACAGGGCGTGGTCAATTTCTTTTAAACCCTATAATTTCAAAACACGATTATGCTCTTATTTTTTCTTGATTTACACGAACTGTTTGTATGCGTTCCATCTTTCTACCATATTTTGTCACTCTTAATTCGTAAGAAGATGCTCAGAGTTTCAGATTTTTCCGAATTTGGTGTCACTCCCCTCTTTAGCGCGGAGTAATAATGAAACAATGCTCGCGTGGTTATTTAAAGAAACTCGGGTCAGGTCAGAAACAAATTAACGTTTTTCAAATTTATGGCTTTTATGCTTGGTGCAGGAGCAGTTGGTGTTTATAATTTATCCCAACATTTTTGAATAATGGAAGGATCTCCATCGGCAATACTGCTCTACTCTTGTCCTTAATCATTTGGGATGAGATTTTTAAAAGAAAACCATTAGTTTTGATTCATTATTCAAAGCCTTTTTTGGATGATATTTCAAATAATTAAGAAAACATTAAAATTTATAATGTTTCAAATAGCGTGGTGAATTTCTATTAAACCCTATCATTGCAGTAAAACGATTGTACTCCTGTATTTTTCTTAATCTACATTAACCCTTTGTATGCGTTCCATTTTTCTGCCAGTTATCGTCACTCTTCATTTGTAATCAGATGCTTAGAGTTGCAGATTTTTCTGAACTTCGGTTCACTCCCCCTTTTAGTGCGAAGTGAACACGAAGACATTCAAGTGAGTTTTTTTAAAGAACCTTAGAGTCGGTATGACGAAAAAGAAAAATCTCTTAGTAAATTCCACCTAGGTTTCGATTGCCTTGCAATCATTTTCAAAGGACCTTAAGTTACGCCTTCAACCATTAAGTTTAACCCTAGAGCCACCTGGAAAATCCTTGTCATGTTATTCTTTTGATTGTAAACTGTATTGCTGGACACACATTGGTGATTCGCTCTTTTCACTGGTCTAAGGATTAGAGCAAAAATCTCAGGTTCTTACTGGTTCCATCGTTTACTGATGGTGGACAGAATGTGCATTTTACAATTAACTTCTCCTCTCCAGCTAGAATGTCTCATTTGCGGTTTCATAGAAAAACACTTGTAGATCTGTATTTGGATGTTTTAAAATAAAATTTTCACTCACAAGTGGTACATACAAAAATTTTGTGTCGACAAATGCTTATGTTCATTATCGTTAATGAATTAATAAGTATCCTTTCGCGTCCTTGTGGAGTCATTCAAACTTACATTCCCCAGTAGGGTTCTCTCTCGTGGAGTCCTAAATGTTTTTTTAAACTATAGTGCTATGCAAAATTGGTGCAACCTTAAAACGTAGGCTTCTGAATACTAAGCCTTAGGCTGAAATACTCGGGCATGGTTGGTTCTTTACTGAAATTCTGATTTATAATTGGGTGTTGTGCGAAGTACACTTCAAGTTGAGTGTATACTTCATCCGCCAGTAGGGGTGTGAGAAAAAGTGATACTCTTTTCACCCTTCGCTAAGTGATAGCAAAGATATAATATGTACACGATATTAATTTTAATCACGAGTGTGCCTATGCTTCATTGAGTGTCAATCCCTCACCAAAGTCAACACCTTTCCTCAACAACGAAAATGATCTTAGGTGTGGGTCACCTCCCAAACTAACCAACCAAATTAAACCTATGAATTTTCTCTGGTGCTGTCGTAGTTAGGTGCGTAACGCCTAAAATTTGAATCTCGAAAATTTAATATTTTTGCTTTCACGAGAGTGGAAATGTAGAGATTGAGTCGTCTTTTGAGGGGAAAGGGAGAACCCTGTGTGGGTGCTTTGTCGTCGGATCCTTAATGTTTGTAAAATACTAGTTTCAGGCCAAATTGTTGTAATATTATGAGCGCTGTATTCCAAATCTTAAGCCGTAGGTTGAAATACCGGGAGAGTGATAGACTATATATTAGACTACAGATTTTTAATTGGATGATGTGTGAAATGCACTTAAAATTTAGTCACCCGTCAAGTGAGGTGTCAAAAACAGTGGTTTACTTTGTACCTTTCGTTAAACGATTGTAAAGATGTAGGGCAGAATATGTATACGACATATATTTCAACCACGAGTAAACCTACGTTTCATTGATTGACCATTTTCCAAAGTTATCACCTTTCCTCAACATCCCAAATGATCTTAATGTGTGGGTCGCCTCCCTAACTAACCAACCAAATTAATCATGTGAATCATCATTGGTGCTGCTGTAGGTCGGTGCCTAAAACGGTCGGTAACGCCTAAAAACTCTCATCTAGATAATTTAATAGTTTTCCTTTCGCGAGCGTGTGAATGTAGAGAGTCGTCTTTTGAGGGATAGAAGAAAGAACCCCGTCTGAGTTATTTGTTGTGCAGTCCATAATGTTTGTTAAATATTAGTTTTAGGCCAAGTTGGTGTAATATCATGAGTGCTGGCTTCCAAATCTTAAGCCGTAGGTTGAAATACCGGGGGAGTGATAGGCTATTTATTAGACTCCTCATTCTTAATTGGGTGATGCATGAAGTGCACTTCAAATTAAGTAGCTACTCCACCCATCAAGTGAGGTGTCAAAAACTGTGGTTCTCTTTGCACCTTTCGTTAAACGATTGTAAATATGTAGGGCAGAATATGTATACTACATATATTTCAACCACGAGTAAACATACGTTTCATTGATTGTCCATTTTCCGAAGTTATCACCTTTCCTCAACATCGCAAATGATCTTAAGGTGTGGGTCGCCTCCCATACCAACCAACTAAATTAAACATGTGAATTATCATCGGTGCTGCCGTAGGTAGGTGCGAAACGCCAAAAAATCCGCATCTCGAGAATTTAATAGTTTTGCTTTCGCGAGAGTGGAAATGTAGAGATTGAGTCGTCTTTTAAGGGGGGGGGAGGGAAGGGAGAACCACGGACGCATATTGTGCGACTCGGCTTCGGGGTCCCCAAACCTTTCTCAAGGCATCATCAATCCCAACGCCGAGCATTACTGTCAGCACCGACGCTTTTTCGGAGAGGAAAAAAAAGAAATAATAATCCTTTGATTTATATTCCTCTTCACGTCTTCTACTTTTCTGCCCAGCTCGACGGAGTGAAAGGAAAAACTTAATTTTTTCCCGTCCTTTTTCTTTTTTCTCCCTCCAAACAGCCATAAATAAGAAATGATTAAAAATCTAAGGGAGAGCCTCAAGCGAGAAGAAAAACACCTAGTCCACATTTGAGGTATGGCAAAGTTGATGGGGTGGGAGACGAAGAAAACTCTGCCGTGGAATGGCTGAGAACTGTAGTGGGTGGAAGGTGGGAAGGTTTGCTGTAGGTTTGTGTCGATAATCGAGTTTTACGGGATTGCATGGCAAAAATCGATAAATATTCTTTACAAAAGCATATTAGGCACCTCTAGACCCACCGAAGGGCGTTTTCAGGGGTTGTTAGTACAAAAGTCGTGAAGGCGCGCAGAAATAGGGTAAAGAATTGGAATGAGCGAAAGGATATTTAATGTGAATTCTTACAAAGTTAGCCTAAGTTACAAAGTTTACAAGACCTGCTACGAATACGGTGGTGAAATACAATGAAAAATTGCCGTGAGAAAAAATCGACCTGGACCGGGAATTAAACCACGGGCCTTTGGCTTTCCGGGCCAATTTTCAGGCCACGACGGAACCCTGGCTTCATAATACTAATGGTAATTTAGAAGTGAAAGTATAAAATAGGTTTTAGGCCCCTGTAGTCGTTAAAAGATGTCAATGGTGGTCGTTTCTTTCTCATGGCAATTTCATTGTTTTCCACCGCCATATTCGCAGCAGGCCTGAATACTTTGCATTTTAACTGGGTGTCATTATTCTTGACACTTTCATTATTTATCTAATTTTCCCAGATCAGACATGGCTTGGGGTAGTGAAATTCTGTTTTCCTCCAGTGTCTTAACCATAGTCGTATTGGTATTTTTTGTGTGGCCTGTGAGTTGATCCTTAGCTTGACTTGCTAATTCAAAGAATGTTTGTTAAAATAAGAGCTCATTTTATCCCTGTGTTGGGGAGACCGGGGCTAGTTGAGTACTAGAACATGTTTGTAGATTAATGATAACATGGCGACTAAGGAAGGTAGTGCGTTGAAGCTGAAACTGTGTCCATCACTCGCCATCTCCCTGACCTCCACACTGCCAGTCAAACACTTGCCTTTTTTTGGGAAAAAAATTGCACTGTGTGTATTTTGAGCCGGTTTGTAGTATTCCTCTATCTTATTTCCTTGTTTACCTTGAGTTAACCAACTTAACTATGGTATTCAACGTGAAGGAGTTTTGAAGATCAATCATTTAGCTGCAATTAAAGTATTCAATTTAATTGTAAAGTTACAATCGACAACTCTAGACCAGGTTAGATGAAAAGTGTGATGACGGGGCTAGTGCGCACTGTTTGTTAGGTGTCCAAACTAGCTATACAATATGGTCTTCATCTTATTTTTATATCTTTATGGCAATATAGAAAGGTACGATTGATTTATATGTTAAGCCCTTGCAGTCCACCAAAGATAGCAACGCAAGGGAGAATGGACTGCAAGGAAGCCAAAGCATGAAGACTGTATACTACACCAGCGAAAAAGCCGCGATTGGCTCTATATACAAAGTATTCAGGCATACCGCAAATACGATTAGAAAATACGATGAAATTGTCGTGAGAAAAAATCGTCCTGAACCAGGAATCGAACCACTGACCTTTGGCTTTCCGGGCCTATTCGCGGACCACTACGCTAACCGCACTTAATAATTGTTGGATTTTTTTGCTACCTCGATGTTTATTCTTTTGTTTTCGAAAATCTAATGTATTTCACTTGAATTAATAAGTAAATTAATCAGTCAAACCAATGTCATTTTTGTACGTGTTAAAACAAATTGCAATGAGAGGTGCCCTAGTCTTACCACCGACTTCAATCTTTAATCCCCAGGGTTACCCGGCTTTGGCTGCCGCGGCGCTGGTCCGTGAATTATCGAATCCCTCTTCCGCCAAATTGTATTTTCGTTCAATACAATATATCCCGACTATTGCAGTTAACTTATTTCCTCCTATCCTTTACCCTTTAATAATCCAGTAAATTCATTTCAGTGTGTGTACATTTGCAGCAATTTCCGAATGCCTCATTAATGATATAATAATAATAATAATAAACATTTATTGTCGTGGACTCATTGGTCCTTTAAACATTGATAAATGAACAACTACAAAGAATACAACTCAAAGATCCTGAA
This sequence comes from Ceriagrion tenellum, assembly GCA_963169105.1. Taxonomy (NCBI): domain Eukaryota; kingdom Metazoa; phylum Arthropoda; class Insecta; order Odonata; family Coenagrionidae; genus Ceriagrion; species Ceriagrion tenellum. Next base: position 54,639,787 of record OY720643.1, on the reverse strand, counting down.
TAAATTATACATAATATTACATAGAGTGAATGAGAACGTGTACATAAAATTACATAATATATTATAATCCAAAAGATACAACAATCAATTTCACTTTTCATTTCAACATGTTGGAATTTATCAAATTGAAAACTTTTCTTTTAAAACTTGCGATGGATTTACATGCTTTAACATCATCAGGCAGTGTATTCCATCTGCAGGAAATAGACACTATGAACGATCTATGATACATCTCTGTACGATGGTGTGGAATCAATAGATCGGAAAGATGAGTTCTTGTAGAACATTGTTGTACATTTCTTTTAAAGATAAATTTGTTGAACGGATAAGGCGGACATCCAGACTTAAGAATTTATATGCCGTCATTAGGGTAAAATAGACTCGTCTTTCACGTGCTTTTAGCCATTTGAGATTTGTGTATGCCCCACTTATATGTTCCCAACATTTAAGGTCTCATATAAATCGTACTGAAGCATTAATTGCTACTTGAAGTCTGCGGTTATTATCCTCGTCTATATTACGTATCATACTACAGCAATAGTCGAAATGTGGAAAGATTATTGCGTTTACAACTGACTTCCGGATGTTGAAGGGAAGTTGTTTTTTGGCCCTAATCAATTGATGAAGGTTCCTGAATCACTTACTTCTAATGCTTTGGCAGTGCATTTTCCAGTCCATATTTCTATCAATATAGACATGATATGTACAAAGATGTCAATAACGGCGCCGTCAGGTACCTCAAATAAGGAGGGTTCAGGGATGGCTATATGGGTATTAAATACTGTGAGAAAAAAAGGTTAAATGAAAAGTTAAGGAGAGTCAGGATGTCATAAAGTGAGGGAAAAACATTTATTAACGAGTCTAAATGGACTTCTAATTTGACCTTACTGCATCGTAAAAGACGGCACAGGGTGAGAAAAGTTTACAATTCTCTTCTAACAATTGAAAGCAGATTTGGTTGCATTGCAAGAACTTCTTTTCATGGCATAAGCGTAGTGATTTAGTAGTGAATGAGTTTTTATTAAATTTATCCTGCATCCACTCTTCAGCGAACCTGAAGAAGCCAGCTGGAACGCTGGCGAAATATTGTCCATTAAAAAAAGGGATAAACGCGGAAGGAGACCCGAAAAACCATTCTCTTAGAAACTAAATACTCGAAAAAAAGCAACAGACGAAATGTACCAACTTAGGGCTCTTTTATTTAAGCTAAGCGGTGTAAATCACAAAGACCAGTCATGCAACTTGGCGTTCACTCAATTTACGAGCACTACGAATCTGATCAATGGAGATATTTTTTTTATATTAGTTGATCTTAACCGTTCTCATTCACTCCTCCCAACGTCCTTAACCTTCCGCCGTGGAGGGAATCCTTCCAGCATTACGGTCACCGGAAGGAGCGTAAATTATCTCTCACTTGAAGAGAAAGGAGGAGGATAAGGCATTCCAAGGTTCTGAAAGAAAAATAAGCTCAGTTCTAGCATAAAAACCCAGGGGGACAAACAAGAGGCACCTAACATGTTGCCACAATGTCCGGATATCAGAGACATTACCAAAAGAAAGGATGGGCGCATTTCTTTATTGTGCGACAGAACTTCCAAACCTTTTTGCCCGGAAAAAAATGCAAAGTTTTTTGCAGGGGAAAAACCAGGGGAATATTTTAGCTCATTTATTTAATTTTGATTTTTAAGTTGGACCAGTTGAGAATTCACTAATTGTCTGAAGCAATTAAGTGAATATCTCACATCTGTGCCATACAGCCATTCTCAAAGAGAGGGATTGGTGGAACTAATGTATTAAACACTCAGTTAATTGTATGCATATGCGTTTATTCAATTAAGGGAAACAGGTCACTAAAGTGATAAACCTCTCTTTGATGCATGATTAAATTGTTTTGCAAGTTTTGGACGCCGATGATCCTCGTGGAGTGGCCATATAACTAATTGTTCGCCGTCTGAAAATAAACCACGAGCTTTGATAGCTTTTGAGTGCTTGTTTCGAACCATTGAGTTGGAGAGTAAAACGGCCCGTCGTATTATGCTGTAATGAATACCCACTGAACTGGAGCAGAAGCCTAGTCATAATATGAACAAACGCAGTTTCTTCTGAAAATATATTTGGAACTAAATTTTGCCATTAATTCCTTCATTCCACCGCCTTATATAAACTTCATTTACTATTCGGAAAGCCCTAATTATGTCTAACGAGTCATAATTATGCGAAAAAACTTGCAGGTAATTAATATGAACGGTCATATAGGAATGCATGACATGATTATGCAATAAAAAGTGATCACCAAATCTGGGGAAAAAATTCCTTGTGGCCACTACCGTGACATTACATATTTGAGGTTAGCTTTGTATTAATTATGAGGATTTACGAGTACCTATGCTACTTTTATAGCATCTAATTACTTCTAATGGATAAATCCACCAAATAATCTGTAGTCAGAAAAATAATTAATGACTTTCGGGTGATTCTTCGCGTGATGGTGAACTTTAGCTTATGAACCTTGGCTTTTCCAGCCATCCTGCTTGCGTTATCTGAAATGACCGGTAACTCCAGCAGTATGGCTGAAGAGACCAAGCTGGAAGAAAACTTCTAATCCGCCAACAAAAACTTCAAATCAGCTGAATTTGGAAAGACAAAAGAGCTTGAGATACTGAAGATCCAAAATATTGAAAAATATTTTAGTTCGGGGAAAATGTATTTCTGTTTGAGGCTTTTGCAGCGCTGGATTACAGTTCTCTCCATTGTTTTCGGGTTAGCTGCGTCAAGTTTTATTCAGATGACGTTTCGTGGCCTATGCTGGCCACATCTTCAGATCAGATCTGACTTGATGCAGCTAACCCGCAAACAATGGAGAGAATAGGGAAAATGTAATTGCGCCTAAAATCAGTTGATTTGTACGTCAGGAGGTTCCAACATAAAAATAAATGGAATTGTATATGTAAGAATCTGAGAATGCCATTCGTAAAACGTTATGACTGTATTGGAATCTCTTCCATTTCTCACGGGGATTGGATAGCAATCTCTGGACTGGACAGCATCTCAGTCGAAGTAGAAGATTTTTTTGATTTCCTAGGTGGAGTTCACAAATTTCTTAGGTATATCAATTGAAAATATATTAAATTGGAAGCTGCATGTAAATAAATGTTGTAATAAGCTGTGCTCAACTATATTTCGGCAACCAAAATCCGGAAAATTACTGCCCCTCAGAAATTCTAATCCCTATATACCATGGTATATTTGACTCTGTGCCTAGGTGCGGCATTGTCTTTTGGGGAAACTCAGCGCAGGAAGATGTAAGAAAGGTACTTAAACTTAAAAAATGGCTCTTTTTTTTAAAAAAGGGGTATTTGTAAATTAAACGCTAGAGAGTCTTGCCGTAAATATATTAAACAGCATAAAATTATGATTATCCTAAGCATATACACGTATAATGTGATTCTCTATGCATGCTACAAAAATATTTCTAAGATTTGAAATACAGGTGTTCATCAGTATAACACCAGAGGCAGATTCTGTATCTTCAATGATCATTACAGGATATCAATACTTCAAAAAAAACCATGAATTCTCTGGGAAAATGTTATTTTATAATTTTCTAAGAAGTAAAAGCAATGTGTAGCCAAGAAAAAACTTCAAAAATTTAAAAGAATTTTTTGTAAAAAAAATCCTTTAAAATCATCAAAGAATATAGAGAGATTGAAAAATTAATAAAAATGTAAAAAATAATTTTCCTTTTCTTTTTGTGATAAAACTTTGTGTGTATTTTTGTAGGATTTTAGAAATTGTTTGTAATTTTTACATACTTGACGAAACCTATACAAGTGTAATCTTGTCCTTTTATGGTGACTTAATTTTATGGTGAATAAACCAATCATTTATTTTGGCACCAAGAAATACTAAACATTCCAAATGGCACTGCATCACATGCTTTATCATAATTCGGTATATTTAGGGGAAAAGATTCGTTTCCGTAGCAAGAGACAATGGGTCTGGCTTCCTTCCACTGTTGTATCCCTTCGCCGCACCCCTAATCCCTTTTTCCACAGACTACAGCACCCACGCACGAACTATGTATCCTTTTCTTGTCGATCTCCCCCCGCGTGAAAGTCAGAACTACCCGAAGGCTCCCGCCCGCCCACCGATCTGTCTCCTAGACACACAAGAACTCCGCCTTTTCCCTCTCCGCTCGGGACCCATTCCCAGCATACATCCATGCATTCCCTCTTGCTCTTCTTCATCTGCGGTTTTGGGGGTCGTCCTTTAACTCTCGCTAACGCCGTCACCGAATGACTCCGTTTTGTGGCACCCAGCGCCGCTTCTCGAGCTAAGTTACACACCGCGCGCGTGAAAGTTGACGAGTCATAGACATTATAAGGCATTGGTGAGGAAGATTTAACACTCACATTCGTCTTCTCCAAGTTATATTTGCGTTTAAATTGACCTACCTCTCTCGCTTCCGTGTTACTTTGCAAAATAATGGTTGTAAATCGCCTCAAAAATGATATGTATATCCTAGATTAACCGTACCCGCTGCAACACTAGGACGCCCGGACTTTTCAACATCATTCAACGCCCAAAGAGGGTCATTTGACCCACTGTCATTAATGAAACTATTCCTCAATTTGCACTCTTAAGTATACATTTTTACAGTTTTTACTACAAACTCACTCTTTCTCTTTACATTCATCGATTATTTCACTTTATAACTTTCATAACTTTGACAATATCGATGATTTATTGATATATACACTTACGACATTTGTGTCAATTTATCGTTTTTTCAATTTTATTTCATTTTTCTTGCTTATTGTGTCATAGCTCAATATACTACGAAGAATTTTCACATTATTTAATACATATCTATTATTTTTCAAAGTTTGGTTGCAATAAATAAGTTCAAAATATTATTTTTCGGTCGAAGTAGGAATTTTCCCGAAAATCATTAGTAACTAACTTGGCGATTCTTATTATTGCAGTGATTCACATGTATAAATCTGATGTATTAGGAATAAAAATACATTGCATTGTTTATTTTTTATAATAATAATAATTTTACTGTTTTTTGTTAATGCCTTTGGCACATGTGAATACATTTTTTTTGCACTGGCCTCTGTGTTGCAGAATTGGCGTTTTATTTCCTATATAATTCTATGTAGTTTGACACCTCAGCCTGTTTGCAAATTTTTGGACAAAAAAGGCATGTTAAAATGAATAAAAGTCACGGGAGGAAATCCTGCTCTCATTGAAAATGAAATAAAAAATGAATTTAAAATCACGTTTGGGTAAAAATGACCCGCCTGGGCGCTCTAGTGTTAACTGCGTTGAAACGTAAATCATTAACTTAGTCTGATGAATAGATTTTTATAAAACAGTGTTGATCAATACGTCTTGTATCTTTTGTTAACTCCTTGTTAGCCCTGAAATAGAATTTTATTCTTCGGATTTATATCTAGTAAAATAGTTTTTATCCGAATACTTTCAAAACTGATATCACATTTGGCTAATTAATATCGATTTAATATATGTTTGAATAAACGCACACAGCAATGCTCAGGATGGTAGTAAACCCCCCAGACGGGATATTGAATCCACAACCTTTTGATGAACAGGCAAGGGTTACCAGTTCACCACTGAGGCCGGCAGTTTAAGTATATATTTTTCTCGTGACCTCTGGATTTTTCGGTTCTCCACACGCTTCGTACTTTAATCACGGCGCTAACCATTACATTAAGTACATTGCTGCTTTCTTCCTTCAAGACCACCTCTTCTTCATTCATAATATTTTAAAATCATAGTACTTTCTTTCTCATATCTTTAATTCTATATCATAGAAGTACTGTGCAATCCAGCTCCATGGTTTGAAACTTTCGTAAGCTCCGCAACAAACACCATTTCCCTATCTTGGTGTAGACACGGTGCAAATATGGCATATGTCTTGTAAATGTTTCTTAAGTATTCCATCAGAATCATCAGCTAGAACTTGAATTACTTTCCTTCTCCTAAAAGAAGAATTTGCAGCAGTTATATCCATTTCACGATTTATAGCCATTTCACGATTTTCTAATCAGTGAACACATTGGTGGCTCAAGGAACACAAAAAATAGAGGAATATAAATTTATTGTTAGTTCTCTTCTAACTCGTAATTATGTGACATTGTGGCATTGGCTGGTGGTACAATAATATTCGTGTTAAGTGATGCATTTCATTTTTACCCTGTTAACCTAGCAGTTTGGTTCTTTATTTTCATTGGAAAAAGTCTTCGTTGATATCCCGGAGATGTTGATGGTATGATCTTTGAGTGGCATTGTTTCCATATGCTTATCCTTCTTCAATATGCGTTTTGATAATTTTTTTCTCATTTTTTGTATTGTTTAACAGAATTTTTAAGCAGTACGTATGGAGGATCGGTTTTGGTATTATAAAAAGTTACACAAACCTTTCAGCCAACGTTTCGCGGATTAATTTCCGCATCCTAAGGGCTTTGTACAGAGTTTTATTATTTTTAAAATTTTCTGTTGTTTATCTCATTGCATAGCAACAATTAAAAATACTGCTATTCGTTCATTACACTAAAAATACCGTGATTGCCACCTCAAGGTTTGTATTTAATACTTATTCAAAGTTTTTTTGAAAATGATAAATAAATGTTGAGAAACTTGTAAGCTTAGTAAAATTGTTGTTATAATTTTTATACAAAGCCTTGAAGATGGGGAAAAACATCTGTGAAACCTTGGTTGAAAGAGATGTGTGAAGTTATACATAATACCAAGACCGATCCCCCTTTATAGCAGCTTATACATTTATGTGGTCAAATCGACTAGCATCAAGGAATTTAGTCACACGAGAAATTACATCAATGAATTTTTAGTACTGGCCAGGGTCATGATTGAATGTCTCAGTTCAGCAATGAATTAATAAATGAAATCATCGTCTTCCAGAAAGTATAAGTCGTTTTGAAACTTGATCGTTTAATTAAAAATTTCGAATATAATATATCTACCAGTGTGCATGTAATCTTGAGACTCGATCAACGCTGCTTCCAGGCAAAGGAGACTAATATTCTAAGGAATTTAAGTGTTTTATACTTTTTGCTCTTTTCATATTTCTTGAGCCATCGAATATTTTTCAATGTTAATAGAGCATAAATAATCTCTACATTGCGATGATTTTTAGTCAATGGGTCACGACAGGTAGAAGCTTTCCACCGGGCTTTAGTTGGAATTTCTCCTCGGTTTGAATACGCAATTATCCCTGGTTGGATTCATGATGTTAATTAACAGCTCTAAATTAAGCTGTATACTTATATTAAACAGTCTCAATCACCGTGTGTAATGGCCGCTTTATTTCATAATGCCATGCGCACTACTGTATCAACTCCAGATAAGGGGAGGAGTTTGTTGATAATGGCTCTAATTAAGCGTTTAAATGTGAGTGCCTGAGTTACACTCGCGTGTTACGGAAAAGAGATCCTACTGCTGGTGTTACCTGTATGCGGGTATAAATGTATGGTAATAGACCATATAATGACAGTTACATCCCACATTTGTATTGCCCATTGAACGCTGCGTCCCTCACGTTTGTAGATCTCATTTTTGGACAGTTCCACCGTTATTTTATGCATCTGCCTCGCTGAGTATTACAATGTTCCAGCGTTGAAGAGGACAGAATTGGAGTTTATCGAAGTAGGAAAGGTGATTACGAACCCCTAACTTAAAGGGTGAACTACATTAAATAACTTTGTAAACTTTGTCAACTTTGTTTTTGTAAAAACGCAATTAAAATATTTGCACTAGGCTGTCTAATTTTTAAGCAAATTATTGTTTCTAATACAACAACGAAAAAATTAAATTCCGATTTGAAAACAATAGTAAATTCTTCACTAGTCCTTAACAAGTTTCGAGTGGAAATGACATAAGGTAACTTTTTAATGACTAAAGTATGCATTTATTGGATCATGTTATTTTGACATTTTTTAGTTATAATTTTTATTGTATTTTAAATATGAAAAGTACAAAAAAAGTACAAAAAAATAACAAAATTGCTACTTGCGTCTAATAATAATAATAACAATTGGCAATTTTGGCAATGATAACAGAAAAAAATACATCTAAAAAAGTTACAAGGGGTTTTATTTTATTTTTAATACAATTTTATTGTCAAATCTTGGTCCTGCTAAGCCAAAGGCTTGTCAGCAGGTGCCATCGTTATAGTGAACGGATATTTCAAATATGTGTTTTAATGTTACAAAGAGACATAGTTATTCATTTTCTAACCAATCCTTTATCCTTATTTTTACTTCTCTTTATGTACTTAATGTTCTTAACTCTTCTGGTATTTTATTAAAAATTTTAGGCACAATTACCGCAAAGGTATCATTACCCGATCTAGTATTTTTCAGTGGTACCATATACTTGCTTCAAGCTCTTAACCTTTCAGAGTTCTGTATGGGACGGATGTTTTTATATGTATTGCAAAAATAATTATCTTACATGATAATAAATCTGTATAATTTATCTAGTCTTAATACACCTAAATATTTATACATATCTTCCTTGCTTATATCTTTTTCATCTATTTTTCCATAAAGGGCTTTAATGAGCTTATTTTGCTTTATTATTAATAATCTATAGTATAAACTATTTGCATTACCCCATATTGTAAGACCATACCTTAGTAAACTCTCGACTAATCCACAATATATTAATTTTAGTACAGAAAAGGATAATAGACTTTTGAGGTAGTACATTTTGTATACAATCCTTCTTAATCTTGAATTTACTGCAGTCATATTGTTTTAGTAAAGTAAAACATAAAGTAAAACTTGCTTATAACGAATTTTAGGGGTATCTTCTTGTAACGAAATCCATTATATTTCTTTATAAGAGTGATTTCGTTTCATCGATACTTCAGCAATACTTGCGATGGACATCGTCAGAGCCCAGGATTTTCGGCATTAATCGTCTGTATGAACGAAAGAGATCCTTAACAATTGACTGTTGTCACAACGCGTAAATATTTTTTATTTATTCTATTATTGCTTACACATATACAATTGTAATTATTGCGACTAGTTTATCATTCAAAAAAACACCACACTAATCTATTCTTGAGCAATGAATCTTAAAGAAATGAAAATTGAAAGTATCATGAACGTCTTCCGGTGTAAGATATCCATTATGTAATTGAAACATTGCTTTCTTGACTCGCATTTTATCTATAGTTCAACTCTTGTTGAAGTTCGCGCATGTGAACTATGAAATTGGCAATTAAATGGTAAGGTTACTCATTCCACTTGCCTAAAGAAATTAAGTTTGTAGATATCTAAGATTAGGAGAAGAAGTATGCCGCACCACACTAGATCGCTATTTTACACGCTAAATGTAGGACAAAAATGAAGAAGTGTGTTACAAAACTCGTTACGTTAGACCATTTGACCCCATTACATCGCAATCAAATAATTCGTCCTTTTGTGTCGCAAAAAATACAGCGGGAGAGGAAGAGGGCAGGCTCTCTCAACGATTCCAAGCTGTCATCATTTTTGATACAAAGTAATCAAGTTACAGCAAACTGAAATCTCTAAAGCCAAATACTGGATTGATGGAAACTGAGGTAATTTTGCATAGTGTTTACAACAAATGATATGACTTAAAGCAACATATGTGGGTCCGGTGGGGTGTAAATCTCCACTCTGGTTATTGAGTCAGACAGACTGTAATAGAAACTAGTACAGAGCTTTTCTTGAAGGTGGATTGAAGTATGTTGTTCTTCGACTACTTAGGGTCAAAAACACTGATCAGTATTCAGTAAGATTAGTATTAAGCTAGCATATCTTCCTTCCCCTATAAATTTACGTAGCAGAGCAATAGGACTTAGGCCCAAGATAATCGAAAGGAAGATTGTTCACAAACGTGGTGATCTGCTCACGAAAATGTCTTCGGCTCAGTCTGCTAGTGAATTAAAGGAAAATAAAACTAAAAAGATTAAATTTCTATTTGCCGAAGTAAAGATAAAAATTCTTATCCCTATAATTTAAAAAAGGAACTTGCTATGGAATAAAACATTTCATCTTCTATTTTCTCTTCTGTTTTATGGAAGAGGTGCCGTAGAAAAAGCTGCATTTTAGGGCAACATAAAAATAATGAAGCTAAAAAGAGCAAAGAATGAGGAATTAGAAGACATGCTTCAGGAATTTTTTTAAGCTGGAGTCAACGTCATCCACGTCAGTGGCGAGACTAACCCAACGAGACTGACTGTGGCGAGACCGACCAACGAGAGGCTAAAATGAAAAATATTAGACCTATATAAGATGTATTTCTGTCCAGAGTCTTCGTTATTATTTCGCCACAAGACGTTTCACAAATACTCTTTAACTTCAGAAAACTGGAAACAGAATGTTTTATTTTGATATTAATACTGCTCTGCTATTTTAACTACTTTTTAGTTCCAGTGCTATCGACAAATGTATTAATACTGCAACAAGAAATTGACACTTGTGTTATGCTGTCTTATTAGCATTTTTTAAATGTCCTTTTTAGTTTTCGAGAATGCTCATTTTGTTTGCTTTCACTAAGTAAGCTACTTACCAAAACAAACTCCACGAGTACAGCTGTGGGTGTTTTAATTTGAAACATAATTTTCGTCTTCCTATTTTTATTCCTTTTCAATAAAAAAGGGAAAGTCCTGTGGCTTCCGAGTTACTCAGGGAGTTATAAATGTGCTGAAATTTGGATAAAATATATGCCGAAATTAAATATTTTTCGACCGCAATATTTATTCCTGACATAAATCTGCGTGAAAAAATTAAAGCTCGGGGTTGAATGATTAAAATTGTTTGAGACCCCGGTGATAATCCGAGAAACACTTATTTTAGTCTCGAGCCTGGCCTGAAACAAACATTTAATCGAAATTCTTCTGTTGACTGGTTTACCTCGGCGACGCCGTTCGCGCTACACCTTTTCTTGCTCCTCAACTGCCGGGGGTTCTACTCGAGGAGCGAGCAGACTTGTCGCGTAAGGCTGAAAATAAATAAAATCCACTTTTTCCTTCCGTGCCGGAGAAGACATGGGCGACCCCATTGTCCCGAAGACCCGGCCGCCTCCTCTCTCACCCCCTCCCCCCCCCCTGAGGGGGGTGGGAGGTTTGAGGGGTGGCGAGAGAAAGGGTTGAAGCAGGGGATCCGACTCACATATTTCCCCCGTCCCGCTCGTTCTTGTTCAGGGCGCTAGGGCCTTTGGTGCCAGACTTGTCATAGCGTTCCCTTCCCTCTCACGCCCCCCCCCCCCTCCGCCACTTCCCCTTCCTCCGAACTCCCGTTGTTTTGCCCTTTGTTTAAGGGCGCCGTGTGTCGGGGTTGCCCCGGGTGGCGGAAAGAAACGTAAACCCCCCTCACTCCCCCTGTTGTACCCCCTTCCCTTCTTCCCTTGGCACTGTCTTCGTCTTCTCAAAAGTCTCCGTCGCTTGCTCCAGCGCAGCGCCTCCTGTCCGCCTGGAGTTTCTCTCTTTCGCTCCCATTTGTTGACGTCAAGGGCGGCTGGATAAATACGGCGATTCGACTGGATTTCTCGGGAGTTGACTTAAAACGGCGCTTGGGAAGTCAAACCCTTCCCAATGTCTCAAGACATTCATCTTTTCGCCCCCGGAGGATGCGTGGGTGCCACCAGACTCCCCTCCGTTTGCTACCCACCAATCCATTAATAAGTTCATTGCGTCTACGAAGGTCTCATCGCGGTTTTCAGAGTCGCTTTAGATCGGAGGGTGAATGGTGATTGGCTACGAAGTCATTACTGACATGTCTTGAAGCTTGAGTTTGTCGTTTGTGTACTCCAAAATCTAATCACTAAGGTTAAAAAACGATTTTAAATATTAGGGAGCCACATGAAATCCTTCTCTACTCATATTGCTGTAAAACGAAAGTAGTATGAGAACTAATCATTATGTTGTGCTCAAAGTTATAAGACATTTGTCAACTGGAAAAAACTAAAAAAGGTTCTTTTACCTCCATTTATGCTTGTATTTATGATCAAGAAGTGAGTTTGGTGCATATGGAGATATGTTTACCTCTACAATGGTTACAATAGTCGTAAAAATGAATCCTTGAACGACCCTTTTACTTCCATTTACTTCGTCTTTCATGGCATCCTCCCGCATAATAATCTTCTCAAACATAATTAGACCTCATAGTTTGTCTCACTTTCCATCCTTCTCTACTTCTTCTTGAAATCCATGCTTCAAACGTCTCGTTTTTCATCTCGGGTTCATCTAACGGTTGAAAAGTGAGTGTACTAACTGGTGGATTCTACCTCCAGCGGTCAAATTATCTTTCACTTTAAGGCTTATTTTACGTTAATAATATCAAGCCTGTTTCTTGGTGGAGGGCACACGTACAAGGACACGCAACTTAAGGTAATTGAAACGGTTTCATCGAGAAAGAACATTTATCTGTATCCTGGATGTTATTAGACAAATATGTCCAACTGATGTTGTGAACAGGGAATTAGGTGAGAGAGAGAGAGGAACAGCAAATTATATCTGTCCATAGACGTGCTCCAAAACTTCTCTCCCCCTCTAGTCCCCCCTCCCCCACAGGCTTCACCAGGAGATTCCGTTTTCTCCTGTTTACTATATGGTTCTTTAACACTACCTTGGATGCTGGCTGTTTTAAACAATTTGATCCTGCTCCCGGGAAGAACAGCTTAACTCCCGATTTCCCGTTAACTTTAGCCTTCACTTTCTGGAAGTCCTCCCCCATCCCCGATCACTGAGAAGCTGACCAAAAAACATCACGTAGTTCAAAACTGCCAACATCCAAGAACAATATAGAAAACAGGAGAAAACGGAATATTCTGGTTAGGCCAGTGGAGGAGGAGGAGGTCGAGGGGGAGGGAGAATTCGGAGCCCATCAATGTACAAATATTTTCGTCGTGACATTAGGGTTAAATGATAACTAGAGGTTGGCCTGAGAGTACATTTTATTGGGAGATTTCTCACAAACTTACTCGGTACGGGGTCGCCTGAGTTCTAGGGAAGAGGTGATGGCCGGAGTTCCGTGGGATCGGCAGTCTGGCTTCCGCCGATTATGCCAGGGTATCGGTTGGGATGGCTCGTCATGCACTAGGCCAACGGAGCAGCGGTAGACTTGCGTTCACCGATAAGCCAGGATGCGGGATGGAAATCATGTGGGGTTAATTGTACTTTCCTTATGTACTCTTTGGTGAGCGCAGGGGGTGAAGAGATTAGCGAAGGAAAGATTTGCGAAGGAGCGATAACTCAGTCCGAACGCGGCCACAGCGCAGCGTCTCTCAAGTCACTGACGCACGGGCCCCAAGGTGGCCCAAAGTGGTGATGGTGGCTTACTGCTTCGCATCTCTCGGAACCCGAGGAATCACTCATCCTAACAATATAATTAATTTTCTGCTCACAACACTTGAGGCTAAATACTAATTGGTTGCAGGCGGACAGATTTTAAGGAAAATTTTACAGATATACACTGAAAGGGAATATAATCCGTCACTAAGTTTTTATGAGTGAAAATTGTCAATAGACAAAACATTTATTCAAATTAACCCTACAAAAGCCCATCTCTATCTCATCATTTACGTAGATTTTTTTAACTAAAAGTTTTATACTCACCCAAAAATGACCAAAAACCATGACAAATTTTACCGAATAAAACGTTACCTCTCTGGGCTATTTTTCTCGTATATTGGAATAGAAATTACTCTGGCGTTCAATGGGAGAACAGGAAAGACATGAGGGAAAATAACATTTATATCTAATATTAATGCTATTTTATGGAAAACTATATAAGAAACTAAATTCATGATATATTAATTAAAAATTAAACAGAAGCATAATGACTGAGATAAAATTTGTGACTTCCACAGTTGATTTAGAAGTTACCGATCGGTTTCGGCTGTGAAGGTGGCATGACAGCTGAAACCGATCGGTATCTTTTAAGTAAATTGTTGAAATCGCAAACTTTATCTTGATCAATTTGACGTTCTTTCTCCAACTGAAAGCTTTCCATTTTTATTTTCTACAGAAACATCTTACCGCCATGTTTTTTTTTAACTATAAGCTAATCACTGCAAAAATTCAAGTAAAAGCAATTTAGTTCCATAGAACGGTCACTGCAGTTGACATTCATTGTAATAATAAAGTGTACATTGAAAATACATTTTTGGAATTTGTCACTCTTTGAGCCATAGTTTTAGCTTTCCATAGGTAACGCACTCATTCAGTCAAAGCAAGATTTTAAAAATATTTGGAAAAAAGTTAAGACTTCAGTATGTTTTGACTCACGCTGTAAACGTGAAACCTCCTTAAAGAGGTGAATTTTTGTGCTTACTACGCAATAACGACCTCCCCGCATTCAATTCAATATCCTTGTAATGTCAGGATTTCTAATCCAGTGTCTCAAACGCTGGAGGAAGTTTCCAGGGTGCTTTCCAAGATGCATAATGATGTATACAAAAGTATTAAGAAATATCAACTTGAAGAATTTCAAGTGAACTGGATGTCGAGCCAATACTCTTTCGCTTGTTTTAACCTACAGATGATCTTCCCATTATTTTAAGGAATTATAGTAAACACTTTTCTACCCTCATATTCCAACAAGAAGGCAATCAAGGGGAAACAATGGCCTCAAAGAAGTCATTACCAAATTTTGCCGATTGCGACCGTAACCTGACGACCTATGAAAATAGAAAAGAACTCTGACCGGGTTCCAATTAAGATATTCCCCATTAGTTATAGGCACCATTTATTAAATTCAGAACGAGACTAAGTCATATTTGCAAAGCGGAACGGACATCTTGCATATTTAATTTAAGCGTGGTCGAAAATACATTAAGGAAATGAGTGGCGGTATCCGTCGCCTTGACATATCTCGTGAGAACACCAGGGAATTGTATGTATCTGGAGAATAAGAGAAAATCAGGTCACGTAGGAACTCAATTACAGTAGTTTGACTAAATAGTGTCTGATAAATATATTTACCTTATGATTAACCCCAACAAAGTTCGAAAGCCCAGCATTAGTGGATCCATCAACGATGACATACTCCCCTGTGACCAGCCGCTTTAGCGTGTTGCGTTTAGCGTGTAGGACACCAGACGTGTAAGTATGTTAGGGATAAGGTTTAGGGAGGTAAAGCGGTGGCGTGTAATATGGAAGTGTATTTATTGGAGGTCAGTTTTTACTGTGGTCACTTATTGTGCGCAGAAAGAACGATTTTTGGTACCTATCTGTTCGGCCATGTATCTCTATTATTTAATCGTTTCTGTCAGATCTACAGATGGAGTATAGTTCCATGATAATATTCTCTCTGTCGCTCTGAAACACAGTTTAGAATTTCTCTAGCAACCTAAGCCTAGCGTGTAGCCTCCGAATCTCTAGGGGCTCCCACCTTAATCCCTTTAAAAGTTGTGAGACGCTATATGTACGCTCGTAGCAGTTTTTAACGAAGCGCGCTGCTTTCATTTGTATTTTATTAATTTTTTTTGGTTAAATCTTTATGGCCAGGGTCCCAAATGCTCGGGGCGTATTCGAGGTGTGGCCTAACCAGAGCGAAGTAGCATCTCTATTTAATTTTTTCATCCAAGGACCTTCCTTTAATACGCTTAGCAAAACGCAAGTTCTAATTGCTGTGCCACATTTATTTTGTATATGTGTTCCCCACGATATATCAGAAATTAAGGTAATTCCAAGATATTTTTTGGTATCTAAAGATTTTATGTTTACTCCTCACTCACTTAACCATGATGTATTACTAGAGGGACTGGTACGGCTGGCAAGTCAGCCTTTATATTTTTTTATTCTTTACAGGGTTTTCGAGTTTTTAAATTAGCCCAAAGATTGAATTTCCGTTACTTGCTGAATTTGGGGAAAATGAAGCACGAACGGGAACGCGCCAAATGAGTCGTACCGAAATAGAACTATTGCAAGTATGGAGAATACATTTTTGCCTCCATCCACGACGGTAAGGAAGGAGTCCTCTCTCGAATCTGAAGTCACCACTCCCCCTCCAGCGTCGCAGTCTCCCGCTCCTCCTCCCAACAAAACCAAGTGCTCCTCGCAAATCCATTGTCTTGCCCTGCCTCCGGGGCGTAATTCTCTCGAGTCTGCCGACGCTGCCGACGCTGCTGCTGCATGTAACTTCTCTCTCTGCCTCTCGAAACCTCCGCACCGTCCCCAAAGCCAGCCCTGGGCCGCTTCCTCCTCCTCCTCCTCCGTCACGCCCTCCTTTTCCTTCCTCCCTCCGCGTCGTTAAAACCCTTTTCCCTTCGGCTGGTTTCCGCCCTTTCTATCTCGGGGCGTCCCTTGCATTCGGGCACAACGGGGGCGCATTGGCCTCGGGGTCCTCGGAAGTGATGGTGGCGGAGTAGAATATAGTTGGACTCGTGAGGAAGACGTCGCTTGGGACAGGGTTGCCAGTTCAGGACTTGTGGTGGCGGAGTTTCCGCATCGATTTTTGTGGTGCAATGATTTTTTTATCGCTACTCTAGGATTTTTTCACCTGTATCTACAGGTTGTTATTCAAACAACGAAGAGACGTGTGGTATTAGGCAATTACTGACCTCCCTTGCAGAAAGTTGCATTCCCTTTTTTTTTAATTTGGAATTTTAGTAGTGTAGGCGAGGTTTTTATTCTCTAGTCACAATGGAGATCACATTCGAAATTATAAATCTCATTATTCAAAGAGCTGTTAGACGCATGGAGTAAATGATGTAGCATTAAGGACTTAAAAGTATGATTTTCCATTACTGTAGTTCTCATTAATTAAATAAGTATGTCAAAATTAGTCTTTAACTTGACTAATTTATGTCACGCCGTACGCTGGAAACTCCTTCAAAACTAAAGTTTTTTAGATGCATGTATTACAGTAAATACTGTAGTATAATTTAACAACTCAAATGTACAATTTTCTAAGACTGTAATTCTCAGTAATTAAGTAAGTATGTCAGAATTCGACTTTAACTTGACTTTATTATACCACCAAAATCTTCAAAACCAAAGATTTTTTTGAGATTTTGCAAACGTTACCGTTATTTAAAGCAATATCAGTGAAAACAAAATAGATTGTGGTGGCGGAGCTTCCGCATCGATTTTAATGGTGCAATGATTTTTTATCGCTGCTCTAGGATCCTTTCACCTGTATCTACAGGTTGTAATTCAAGCAACGAAGAGGCGTGTGGTAATAGGCAATTCCTGAGCTCCCTTGCAGAACGTTGCATTCATTTAAAAAAAATAGAATTTCAGTAGTGTAGGTGAAGTTTTTGTCTGGTCACAATGGAGGTCATATTTGAAATCATTAATTTTATTATCCAAAGAGCTGTTAGATACATGGAGTAAATGATGTAGCATTTATGAATTAAAAGTATGCTTTTCCATGTCTGCAACTCTCAGTAATTAAACAAGTATGTCTAAATTACTCTTAAACTTGACTTACGTCACGCCGTGCGCTGGAAACTCCCTCAAATCAAATATATTTTTTGCGATTCTGTAAAAGTTACTGCAGTGATTCATTGGTTTTTCATTATTTTCTTTTTAGTTATTTAAAACAGTTGCAGAGAAAATGTGCGAATGTTAGTGAATAATTTGCGAGATCTAAGCATTAGATATTCCTCATTTTTAATTCTTAGTCTGAAGTGCATACGAGTCACATGCCCAGAAAAATGGCTTCTGTTTTGATTCAAAATTTCAAAATATATTATGGTATGTTTGGGATTTTTGTGTGTTAGGGAATGGGAGATAGTTTTGTTTTAAGTTAAAGACCAATTCGTTTGATTGTGTGTGAATTTGCTCGCTCAAATTCTCTTTCATACCCTCCTTTACCCTCATCTGTTGCTAACAATTCTTTTTTGACCCTTAGCAACCACATTTGACTGATAGTCATGCGTGCTCAGGATTGCCCAAGTTTATTGTCCACACAATAAAGTGACATACATTGCGTGGCCTTCAATAATATGATGTTTTCTTTAAGATGAGGAATCAGAATTACTCCAACCACGGCAATTGCATGATATAATGATGCCTGACAAAGAAAGAAAAAATTAGTGGAATCCATCGTTTGGAAAGTGACATTCAATGGATTAAGGGAGGTGGATCTTTGAGAAGAAAGACAAGTGACGTCCTTCGAAACCTCGTTTCGAAGACGGATCTTGAGCATCAAATGGACGGAGAGAATGGTATAAGATTAAGTGAGGAGGACTAAGGGAGGAAAATGTCGTATGGAGCATTGTGCTTTAGAGAGATTGATTGCGCACACTCTGGGAAACAATGGATTGGAAAATGACTCAATGGAAGGGAAAATGGAAGGCATTCCTTCGTAGAAGAGAGACATAGATGCCAGGAGAGAGTAACGAGTGATGTATAAAGAAAAAGACACCATAGCGTATAGATCTCAATCTCTTTTTCTTAATCGTTATATTGATTTATAGGCGTATTGAAATATTATTTTTGAGCGTAAATATTTTATTTTATAATGTAAAATTTCCCAGTCATCATAAATTCGGTAGAATACTTCCGTTGTGTGGATAAAAATATCTGCTGCTCCATGCTTAAATGACGCTTGGCAATGTGTCTAATACATATATTACTGGCGAGATGGTGGTGACAATAGGAATTATGTTCTAATGCGAACTTTTTACGTTGCTTCTCTGGAGCTCATCGTTTGGAAGTCTATCCCAAAAATCTTTATAGATAGCAATTTTTGAAATACTCTTCACATCAATTATAATAATAAGAATCAAAAGCATTAATAATGATATATATATAAACTTTCTCCTCACCAAATGAATTAAAACCCTGTTTTATAGACTAGATAAAGTAATTAAAATCCATTTTGAGAAGTAAAATAAATCCTCCCACCCTCTTAAATCCTAGATTGTAATTTCAATTCAAGCATAAAAAAATCATGTCACCTCCTTTACCGTAACATTGACCTGAACAATTACTAAATGGCCTAATTTAGCTCTCTTGACTGCTTTCAGCTGATATGTTTTTTGATATGGAATGTTGCACTGAATGATCAAACACTATAAATATGCCCACATACTTCCCAAAGGTTTTCAAATGGGTGTCTTCACTTTTCAAATTTTAACTTGGTAAGCATGGAGATATTTAATCACCACAGCGAATTGAGGCGTTGATGAAAGGTGTCTTAAAAATGACGAAAAAATGTATCCATAAGATTGTATATGCATCACCTCAAGTTCCCACTGGATCCACGTGATAAGTCCATAATCGGGAATAATTGTAAAGTATGCAGTCTGCACTTTGAGATACTTATATAAGTAGCTAATCATGGTTGAACTCGCTTGCTAAAAGCATGGCGCTAGGAAGAGGAAAGGTTAAAACGGAGGAATAGGTGAAGCAAAAGAACCGAGGGTATTTCATGTGATCCCTGCGAATTCCCTTAAGTCAATCTTGTACTCTTACACAATTATAGATCTCCATCATCAAGCTAAAATCCTCCGCTGGCGAATACCTTGCCAGTTATGTTTCCCTTATTACATAATTTTCTATAACTTGCTTTTCCACGTATCCATGGTTGCCACTTCATTTTTCCTTATATACTTATCACTTCATTCCCTCAAATTTACGAATGGAGTTAGAATAGTGGTGAAGTATCCGACTCTCGTACCGTAGGTCTATTAGAGTCGTCGCATCGAAACCACAACCTGGCAAATGTTATTAGCAAACAGTCCTAGTTTTTTTAGCCCTAGTTAATAAAGTGTTTATAAAACAACTTGTTGGTTTTTAAACATTTTATCAACGAGGACTAAAAAGTTTTTTTTTATTTTAAAAATGAAAAAAGAATTTTTAAGCGTGCTTTTCTGAAAGTTTTAGGTATTTTAAAATCTAAATAAAGGAATGTCTGAAATCGTCCATGAAAAAATATAACAAAACAATAGTAATATCCACGCTTTAATATACTACTTCAACACCGACCATGGTTTCGACATAATATGTCATTTTCAAGGTGATGAGGCAGACACTCTCACATGTATTTATACCAGAGCGACCAGAGCCAAGGTAGGAGGAGGGGGTATATGGAAAAGGCATGGGGGGAGGGGGAGGAGGAGAGGAGTAAAGCGGGAGGGGGAAAGAACAGTACAGGTTGACGTATTTAGGAATCACTCCTAACTTTAGGCACTGGTTATTGAAGTACGCGTTGAGACTTGCTACGCGAAATTTGATGGAGAGTTCAAAATATAACATCGCCTTAACTGCCTTACTAGCATTACGAACGTATGAAATCGTTTCAGGCTTTACTTGGTGGCAATGCGATATATTCATGATAAAATACAACACAACAATAGTAATATCCACACTTTAATATACTACTTCAACACCGACCATGGTTTCGACATACTATGCCACTTTCCTCCTCCTCCGCCCCCCCACGCCTCTTCCATATACCCCCTCCTCCTACCTTGGCTCTGGTCGCTCTGGTATAAATACATGTGAGAGTGTCCGTCCCATCACCTTGAAAATGACATAGTATGTCGAAACCATGGTCGGTGTTGAAGTAGTATATTAAAGTGTGGATATTACTATTGTTGTGTTATAATTTATCATGGATATATCGCATTTGCACCAAGTAAAGCCTGAAACGATTTGATACGTCTTAAATCGTACTAAAAAAGAAAAAATAATATTTTCTCAAGTGAATGAGAATTTAGCCCTGTACTGGAAATAATTAAATTCAATTAAATGAACTTTTCCACACAATGATAAGACCACAACGAAAAATATGGGGCGCGACATCATTTATATCATGCACCTTAGCTTAAGTTAATTAACAGATTTTCTATAAATAGTATATTGAAGCTCTCTATTCCATTGAATAACAAAATCTTCATATTTAATGAAGTTATGTTGACGTCGAATATGAAAGAGCGCCCCACGCTTTTCGTTGTGGTCCTATTATTGTGTGGCTAATTTCCTTGAATTGAATGTAATTACTTCCAGTACAAGGCTATTTTGTCATTCACTTGAGAACATATTATTTTTTCCTTTTTGGTACTATGCTAAGATATCTATTTTTTAGATTTTTTATGATTTTTTTTAGAGACGCATGCTTAAAAATTCTTTTTTCATTTTTTTCTTCTACTGGACTCGAGGAATCACCATAACTCACCACTAGATTCATCATTCACTTGACTACATCATTTTAGTATATCCACCTTCTGCTTTTAATAAACTGTGATTAATAATTAGTGTGTAATTGCTTTATGTCATGCTACGTTTTGGCAGTTCCTTACAACATTAAGAGAGTATGACCCGCTTTTGCTTAGTGTAACCTTGTCGCATTGCTGTCTACAGTGTGGAGTGACCCAAATGGCTAGGCCGAAGTTTCGGATTGGGGTATTGGCACTGAGAATTGAAAACTCAAACCGTTGGCAGGATCAAAGAGTTTTATATTACTAGGCCACAGTATAGTAGATCCTTTAGTTACACCTTAGATATTGTTCACTATGAGGAGCTTTTCTGAAGTAATTATCTGATTTTGGAGCTCCATAGGGCAGCAGTCAGTGTTGGAGGAGACACTTTTCCCAAAAGTTCCAAAGGTAACAGTTAACAGGCGCAACTTGGGACAGATTTATTTCTGGAAAATGCCTCCTTTACAGCTTTCTTATGTGTGGTCTATTAAGTTTATATCCTTAAGTGGTACACTTAAAAGCCACGCGGCCTGGCAAGCTTTTAATTATAACCCTTGTTATTGAGGAAGTTGGTCGACAATTTTCAAGGACATTCGGCTGTCTAACGCGTCTTTCGCTCATTACATCACCGGGTGTCTATCTCTCTGAGGTGAGAGTGTGTTCAAAGCTAATGCTGAAATTCAATCAATTTTTTGAAAACGAAATTCAATCTACATTTACTGGGGCCAATCCACCTCAGTTGCCTCCGCTGATTCTGGGCATAACCGCGTAATCGTATGTCAAGGCTTATGTTGACATAAGTATGGATGCCATCATGGGAAATTACGTCAAGAACAACAGCGCCGCCATCGGTCGTTTGAGCCTCGAATATTCAATAAGTGTAAAGAGTAGCTCTAGAGCTTAGCATAGACAGTAGTGTATGCCTGTTTATGCCTAGTAGAGAAGACGACGATTAGATCAGTCATTCATTGGTCGTTCAATCCTGAGATTGGTTGACTGCAACCCTCCACCCTTCCCTGTCTAATGCTAGCTCCCTTACCTCCTGGTATCTCTTATACTTATTCCTAAGTATTCTAAGTACTTTCCTTTTTATTTGGTCCATGAACTTATTCCTGGGTCTTCCTATGGGAACTTTTCCCTCTAATTTTCCTTCCATTATGTTCTTCACAAATCCATTGCGTCTCAGGGTGTGTCCGATTCATCTTGTTCTTTTTTCTGTATGGTGTTCCATAAGGTCCTTTCGTCTTCTACTCTTCTGTACACTTTATCATTTCGTATTTTATCCGTCCAATTTATCTCCAGCATCGTCCTTCAACACCAGGTTTCGAAGCCTTGACTAGATCAGTATCCCGGAACAAATGAACGAGGCTACAGCGAAAAGCGAAAGGAGTGCTTGGTTCACTTTCACGAGTTCACTTATTCGCCCATTCAATTGGCTCTCTTTCCTATATAATTGGCTCCACTGGAGTTAATCCGAGCTAAGAAGGGCAAAGAGATGTGCCACTCCATCAAACATATCTCTTTCTCTCTGGATAAAACGAGGGGAAAAGATCATGGACCCTCTTCCACGTGGGTTCTTGTTGTCATTCGTCATCTCCGGATGGGGCGACACGAGTGAGAGTTCAGCTGAGATGATGCCCGGGCCCATCGTTGGCCCTGGATAGGGACGGAGAAGGGAAAGAAATGAGGGGGCAATGCTCATTATTTGGAGATGATAACTAATTGACGCCCTTCACACCTGAGGGCGCCCCGTCAAATGGATGTAGGGGTTCTCTCTGCGATTCTCTGTGTGTGTGTGAGAGAGAAAGAGAGCGCAATGTCATTATTTCTCTCTCGCCTCTTTCTTTATTTCGCCTTCGGCTAAACACTTCTCCCCCATCTCTCTCTCTCTCTCGTACTCTCTTCATTCCGTACCTCTTTTCATTCATTCTTTCCATCTCTCTCTCTCTTTGCTCTTCTTTTTCTCTCTCTTTCGCCCTTGAATCGTCTCGGAGCAAACTTTCCCCCGTTACAAAGCGCGTGCCATCGCCTCAGCTTCCTCCCTCCACCTTCCACCCCTTTGGCGCACTTGATGTTACACACTCCGCCCGTTTTTTCCACCCCATTGGGCCCAAAGTAGTGACGCAGCTTCCCATGCTGGACCGCGCTCCTGATGCGCCCTCACCCCCCCTTCCAAGTCCTCGTCTTAAACTTCTATTCTTCCACTCTCCCGGAGCCGTAATGCGTCGGACTATCATGGAGGCCGTTATCTCCATCTTTTCTCTCTAGTCTCTATCTCTTATGTCTCTCCAAGCGTATGCGGGGCGGAGCCTAGAGCAACAGATGCGTGCTCCGTAGAGAGCTTGGAGATGTGTTTAGATAAGGGTGATAGAGCAGTCTTGAGGCTTTCACGTTATTTAACAGTTGGAATTTTGGGAGAAAATTTCTGCTCAATCTCATTTTTTTCTTAAGTTATAGCCATTTCCAGAACGGATGTGATAGATATTTATGTACTACTTGTTCCTCAAGAAATTTATTTCGTCAAGGAATGATATTAAATCCTCAGCAATTATGAGTGCTGCTGGAGGCGGATTTAACGAGCGCTCTGGGTTCCGGCTACGGAAAGGCATTATCCCAACTTCACTCCATTTTTAAAGGATACAAAATTTGGTTTCATATCCGCAAGGTCAGCTACGTACAAGTTTAAATTCACCGGAAAAACCTTAGAGCACGTTTATATAAGCCTATTTTTATTATTCTATTTCTACGCTGGATATTATACACATACTACACTGCATAAACCTAGGGCGACTGCCACTATATTCCCTTTTTCTCTCGTTTAATAAGGTCTTCAGTATTTTTCTCTACCTTCGGGGCCGTAAACGGCCTTAATCCGCCTCAGCTATGCTGCCTATACTTTGCTAATTTGTAGAAATATGTAATAATTTTGTCCAGCAGTCTATAGAAAAATTCCAACTTTGCTTTCTTATAGTTTTGAATTAAATTCTGCTTTCTTATAGTTTTGAATTAAATTCTGTAACTTTATTATTTTTACTCATATTGGAGTAAATTTTTTCATGCCGTGCATATATACTGTTTTACATATCTTTGTTAATAGGAAAAGGTACGTTGCAAAAGGTTATTTGGATACGTTGCAAAAGGTTATTGGGATATGCACAACAAAGTGATATTACGGCTTTAAAACTCCAAGCACTGGATATCATCTCTATTCCAATGATCAGATGACTTGAACAATATTCGAGAACTTAGAATTACTGCGTGTTGAAGTGCCTCATTTTTTTCGCAAAAGCGTTGGGAACGGACTAAATATCTTCATAGTACACATTCTTCGTTTATGTTTAAATGTATTGATTAGGTCGCTCCAAAGTGTCGTGGCAGCTTTGAGATATATATGCGGTTTTTAAATGAATACTTAGTGCAAATTTGTGGGAAAGTTACTACCGAGCGATGTCAGAAAACTATTTGGACCGCCTCAGGTTTTAAAGAGTTCTGGTATTATCCGTAAGATTAGAGATATAGGCTGTCCAAAACCGATTTGAGGTGACGTTCTTTCCTCACATTACGTAGTACATGGGGCACACAGGAATATGAGAAGCATCAGACTAAGGGTAAGAGACAGCTAGCTTTTCGTAGTTTTAATTTGATTGCCATGGCAGTGGGAGACTGTCTAAATGGCCGGTGGGAAGGCTCTTAGAACCAATTGGTGCGCACCTGCGCTCAGCACTTAAACCCAAGAATCCGAATGCGAAAGGATTGAACGGTTTCCGAACCCTTATGGAGTAAGTAGGGACATCAGATGTTGGAAAGTAAACGAGATCCACGTAGCTACGAAAAGCAAAGGCCGGGTTTTACTCTACGAAACCTGGTGCCTTGATATGTTCAGTTTGAAACCTAGTTTCTGCTTTATTGAATAAACAGACCCAGGTCCAGTTCAGATTTTTTACCCTATTTAAGAGGACAAGGCAACAGGAATAGAGCATCACAGCAATGTGACAAGTATTACACTATTGAGTACACAAATGTGTACTTCTCCAGAGTTAATAGGTCTAATACCAAACGGAAATTTAGGTGACGTATCTCAGCGCATATCGTGGGGTTCCACAAAATGGAGACGAAGAGCATTGATTCCGCGAACTGGTTGTATGAATTTTGGAAAATTCTTTCAAACAAGACCAGATAACATTTTTCATAGTCCTAATTTTAAGGCTATGCTAAGGATAAACTAAGTTGAAAATTAGTATAATTTCAAGGATTGTGTACCTTAGTTTAGGAATATTAAAATGTCACCAATAATAATTTCTATACTGAATTATATCATTTCCCAACTTTTCGGAGGAATTGTTTGGTGAACCAATAAATTTAATCTCAGCTCAGCCTAGCTTTTCCTGCTCGCGGAGTACATCTAGATAATACCCTGAAAACAGCCGCGTGGGCATGTGGTTGGGGTATTAGATCACCATCCGTGTGAAGATGTAAGGTTTTGGAAGGTGAAATGGTGACGTGTATTATGGGAGTGTATTTATGAGCTCAATTTTTATTGTGGTCGCTTATTGTGCGCGGAAAAGAACGAGTTTTGCACCTATCTGTTCGGCAGTGTATCTCTCTTATTACATCGTTACTGTCAGACCTAGAGATGTAGTATGGCGTCATGATAATATTATCTGTGTCACTCTGAAGCACATCAGTTTTGAATTTCTCTAGAGTACTGATATTATATAGCAACGGTAATATGCCCTTGAGAGTTTGAATATTCCTCCTTCCAAGTCCTCGTCTTAAACTTCTATTCTTCCACTCTCCCGGAGCCGTAATGCGTCGGACTATCATGGAGGCCGTTATCTCCATCTTTTCTCTCTAGTCTCTATCTCTTATGTCTCTCCAAGCGTATGCGGGGCGGAGCCTAGAGCAACAGATGCGTGCTCCGTAGAGAGCTTGGAGATGTGTTTAGATAAGGGTGATAGAGCAGTCTTGAGGCTTTCATGTTATTTAACAGTTGGAATTTTGGGAGAAAATTTCTGCTCAATCTCATTTTTTTCTTAAGTTATAGCCATTTCCAGAACGGATGTGATAGATATTTATGTACTACTTGTTCCTCAAGAAATTTATTTCGTCAAGGAATGATATTAAATCCTCAGCAATTATGAGTGCTGCTGGAGGCGGATTTAACGAGCGCTCTGGGTTCCGGCTACGGAAAGGCATTATCCCAACTTCACTCCATTTTTAAAGGATACAAAATTTGGTTTCATATCCGCAAGGTCAGCTACGTACAAGTTTAAATTCACCGGAAAAACCTTAGAGCACGTTTATATAAGCCTATTTTTATTATTCTATTTCTACGCTGGATATTATACACATACTACACTGCATAAACCTAGGGCGACTGCCACTATATTCCCTTTTTCTCTCGTTTAATAAGGTCTTCAGTATTTTTCTCTACCTTCGGGGCCGTAAACGGCCTTAATCCGCCTCAGCTATGCTGCCTATACTTTGCTAATTTGTAGAAATATGTAATAATTTTGTCCAGCAGTCTATAGAAAAATTCCAACTTTGCTTTCTTATAGTTTTGAATTAAATTCTGCTTTCTTATAGTTTTGAATTAAATTCTGTAACTTTATTATTTTTACTCATATTGGAGTAAATTTTTTCATGCCGTGCATATATACTGTTTTACATATCTTTGTTAATAGGAAAAGGTACGTTGCAAAAGGTTATTTGGATACGTTGCAAAAGGTTATTGGGATATGCACAACAAAGTGATATTACGGCTTTAAAACTCCAAGCACTGGATATCATCTCTATTCCAATGATCAGATGACTTGAACAATATTCGAGAACTTAGAATTACTGCGTGTTGAAGTGCCTCATTTTTTTCGCAAAAGCGTTGGGAACGGACTAAATATCTTCATAGTACACATTCTTCGTTTATGTTTAAATGTATTGATTAGGTCGCTCCAAAGTGTCGTGGCAGCTTTGAGATATATATGCGGTTTTTAAATGAATACTTAGTGCAAATTTGTGGGAAAGTTACTACCGAGCGATGTCAGAAAACTATTTGGACCGCCTCAGGTTTTAAAGAGTTCTGGTATTATCCGTAAGATTAGAGATATAGGCTGTCCAAAACCGATTTGAGGTGACGTTCTTTCCTCACATTACGTAGTACATGGGGCACACAGGAATATGAGAAGCATCAGACTAAGGGTAAGAGACAGCTAGCTTTTCGTAGTTTTAATTTGATTGCCATGGCAGTGGGAGACTGTCTAAATGGCCGGTGGGAAGGCTCTTAGAACCAATTGGTGCGCACCTGCGCTCAGCACTTAAACCCAAGAATCCGAATGCGAAAGGATTGAACGGTTTCCGAACCCTTATGGAGTAAGTAGGGACATCAGATGTTGGAAAGTAAACGAGATCCACGTAGCTACGAAAAGCAAAGGCCGGGTTTTACTCTACGAAACCTGGTGCCTTGATATGTTCAGTTTGAAACCTAGTTTCTGCTTTATTGAATAAACAGACCCAGGTCCAGTTCAGATTTTTTACCCTATTTAAGAGGACAAGGCAACAGGAATAGAGCATCACAGCAATGTGACAAGTATTACACTATTGAGTACACAAATGTGTACTTCTCCAGAGTTAATAGGTCTAATACCAAACGGAAATTTAGGTGACGTATCTCAGCGCATATCGTGGGGTTCCACAAAATGGAGACGAAGAGCATTGATTCCGCGAACTGGTTGTATGAATTTTGGAAAATTCTTTCAAACAAGACCAGATAACATTTTTCATAGTCCTAATTTTAAGGCTATGCTAAGGATAAACTAAGTTGAAAATTAGTATAATTTCAAGGATTGTGTACCTTAGTTTAGGAATATTAAAATGTCACCAATAATAATTTCTATACTGAATTATATCATTTCCCAACTTTTCGGAGGAATTGTTTGGTGAACCAATAAATTTAATCTCAGCTCAGCCTAGCTTTTCCTGCTCGCGGAGTACATCTAGATAATACCCTGAAAACAGCCGCGTGGGCATGTGGTTGGGGTATTAGATCACCATCCGTGTGAAGATGTAAGGTTTTGGAAGGTGAAATGGTGACGTGTATTATGGGAGTGTATTTATGAGCTCAATTTTTATTGTGGTCGCTTATTGTGCGCGGAAAAGAACGAGTTTTGCACCTATCTGTTCGGCAGTGTATCTCTCTTATTACATCGTTACTGTCAGACCTAGAGATGTAGTATGGCGTCATGATAATATTATCTGTGTCACTCTGAAGCACATCAGTTTTGAATTTCTCTAGAGTACTGATATTATATAGCAACGGTAATATGCCCTTGAGAGTTTGAATATTCCTCCTTCCAAGTCCTCGTCTTAAACTTCTATTCTTCCACTCTCCCGGAGCCGTAATGCGTCGGACTATCATGGAGGCCGTTATCTCCATCTTTTCTCTCTAGTCTCTATCTCTTATGTCTCTCCAAGCGTATGCGGGGCGGAGCCTAGAGCAACAGATGCGTGCTCCGTAGAGAGCTTGGAGATGTGTTTAGATAAGGGTGATAGAGCAGTCTTGAGGCTTTCATGTTATTTAACAGTTGGAATTTTGGGAGAAAATTTCTGCTCAATCTCATTTTTTTCTTAAGTTATAGCCATTTCCAGAACGGATGTGATAGATATTTATGTACTACTTGTTCCTCAAGAAATTTATTTCGTCAAGGAATGATATTAAATCCTCAGCAATTATGAGTGCTGCTGGAGGCGGATTTAACGAGCGCTCTGGGTTCCGGCTACGGAAAGGCATTATCCCAACTTCACTCCATTTTTAAAGGATACAAAATTTGGTTTCATATCCGCAAGGTCAGCTACGTACAAGTTTAAATTCACCGGAAAAACCTTAGAGCACGTTTATATAAGCCTATTTTTATTATTCTATTTCTACGCTGGATATTATACACATACTACACTGCATAAACCTAGGGCGACTGCCACTATATTCCCTTTTTCTCTCGTTTAATAAGGTCTTCAGTATTTTTCTCTACCTTCGGGGCCGTAAACGGCCTTAATCCGCCTCAGCTATGCTGCCTATACTTTGCTAATTTGTAGAAATATGTAATAATTTTGTCCAGCAGTCTATAGAAAAATTCCAACTTTGCTTTCTTATAGTTTTGAATTAAATTCTGCTTTCTTATAGTTTTGAATTAAATTCTGTAACTTTATTATTTTTACTCATATTGGAGTAAATTTTTTCATGCCGTGCATATATACTGTTTTACATATCTTTGTTAATAGGAAAAGGTACGTTGCAAAAGGTTATTTGGATACGTTGCAAAAGGTTATTGGGATATGCACAACAAAGTGATATTACGGCTTTAAAACTCCAAGCACTGGATATCATCTCTATTCCAATGATCAGATGACTTGAACAATATTCGAGAACTTAGAATTACTGCGTGTTGAAGTGCCTCATTTTTTTCGCAAAAGCGTTGGGAACGGACTAAATATCTTCATAGTACACATTCTTCGTTTATGTTTAAATGTATTGATTAGGTCGCTCCAAAGTGTCGTGGCAGCTTTGAGATATATATGCGGTTTTTAAATGAATACTTAGTGCAAATTTGTGGGAAAGTTACTACCGAGCGATGTCAGAAAACTATTTGGACCGCCTCAGGTTTTAAAGAGTTCTGGTATTATCCGTAAGATTAGAGATATAGGCTGTCCAAAACCGATTTGAGGTGACGTTCTTTCCTCACATTACGTAGTACATGGGGCACACAGGAATATGAGAAGCATCAGACTAAGGGTAAGAGACAGCTAGCTTTTCGTAGTTTTAATTTGATTGCCATGGCAGTGGGAGACTGTCTAAATGGCCGGTGGGAAGGCTCTTAGAACCAATTGGTGCGCACCTGCGCTCAGCACTTAAACCCAAGAATCCGAATGCGAAAGGATTGAACGGTTTCCGAACCCTTATGGAGTAAGTAGGGACATCAGATGTTGGAAAGTAAACG
Source organism: Ceriagrion tenellum (assembly GCA_963169105.1). NCBI lineage: Eukaryota > Metazoa > Arthropoda > Insecta > Odonata > Coenagrionidae > Ceriagrion > Ceriagrion tenellum. Next base: position 54,609,623 of record OY720643.1, on the reverse strand, counting down.
AGATCCACGTAGCTACGAAAAGCAAAGGCCGGGTTTTACTCTACGAAACCTGGTGCCTTGATATGTTCAGTTTGAAACCTAGTTTCTGCTTTATTGAATAAACAGACCCAGGTCCAGTTCAGATTTTTTACCCTATTTAAGAGGACAAGGCAACAGGAATAGAGCATCACAGCAATGTGACAAGTATTACACTATTGAGTACACAAATGTGTACTTCTCCAGAGTTAATAGGTCTAATACCAAACGGAAATTTAGGTGACGTATCTCAGCGCATATCGTGGGGTTCCACAAAATGGAGACGAAGAGCATTGATTCCGCGAACTGGTTGTATGAATTTTGGAAAATTCTTTCAAACAAGACCAGATAACATTTTTCATAGTCCTAATTTTAAGGCTATGCTAAGGATAAACTAAGTTGAAAATTAGTATAATTTCAAGGATTGTGTACCTTAGTTTAGGAATATTAAAATGTCACCAATAATAATTTCTATACTGAATTATATCATTTCCCAACTTTTCGGAGGAATTGTTTGGTGAACCAATAAATTTAATCTCAGCTCAGCCTAGCTTTTCCTGCTCGCGGAGTACATCTAGATAATACCCTGAAAACAGCCGCGTGGGCATGTGGTTGGGGTATTAGATCACCATCCGTGTGAAGATGTAAGGTTTTGGAAGGTGAAATGGTGACGTGTATTATGGGAGTGTATTTATGAGCTCAATTTTTATTGTGGTCGCTTATTGTGCGCGGAAAAGAACGAGTTTTGCACCTATCTGTTCGGCAGTGTATCTCTCTTATTACATCGTTACTGTCAGACCTAGAGATGTAGTATGGCGTCATGATAATATTATCTGTGTCACTCTGAAGCACATCAGTTTTGAATTTCTCTAGAGTACTGATATTATATAGCAACGGTAATATGCCCTTGAGAGTTTGAATGAGTTTTGGATACTGAAAAGTTGCGTAGTTCTCTCCTTCTCCTCATCAAACTTGTCTCTCATACCTCTTCATTCCTCCCTTGCGTTGTCATTCTCTCCGTTCATCCCACAGTTTTGTCTGTTCGCCCTCCCCATAAATTGCAACCCTCATCCCCACCACCTGCTTTCAATTATTCATGCCGCTCTCGTGCGAAAAAACTGCGATTTTCCAAGCCATTGCGACACCACGGCATTAAAGGGGAAAAGACCTCGTGCGGGATTAAAACCCTCTACCCTGTAATAAAAAAATGAGAACGGCTCGTTTATGTGCGCGAGGGTCACCTTAAGAGTTGTTTTTTTTTCTGATTCGGCTAAACGCGTGCTTCATGGACTTATAACGCAATCACTCGAAATGAATAGGAAAAAGGGCCCTCAGGAAAAGGATTTACCATAAAAAGATGGTTACGATGATTTTCATAAACCAATGGAAATTATTTAATTCTCGCTTGGCTTAATATGACCCGGCGCAGTACCTGTAGATCAGACAAATGCCATGGCATTGGAGCAGATTAACGCAAAAGATTCAATAAAATCGTGAGTTGAAGAGAAATACTTATGCACAAAATTGTCCTCTTGTCTTGTACTTAGTTAATCAGTTGCCCTCTTTCATCCTCCACATATTCCGGTTGTCATGCTGCCCTCTATGTACCATACGCCTTAGCGGTGTGTATCTCTACTTACACAATGCTACTTTTTCGAGTGAGCTATTTGAAATGCCAAATATTTATTCCTGGTGTTGGATACCGCTTCCTGGCTTAGGCGCGCGAGCTTCGGGTCCATTTTTTTGGCCAAGGTTTTGGGGTATCAAAACATGTTTATTAATTACGAAGTAAGAAACTATTAATTTTTTACTTGATTAATCCAAATGATTTTGGGAAATCATATGAGAGTAATATGAGATTAGCAAAGATAAAGTGACGCTTTTGTGAGGTTTATACTCTCCACTCCTACTATCCACATTTTTACGATTTATACTCATGTATTTTATCTCACTTTGATATCGCTGTGATAAAGTAATTATAATAGTGCACGGCTCTGCTTTTTATGGTCAAGTTTAAAGACGAAGTAGTTTGCTAGAACAATGCTAAAATGAAGACTTAGCTATAAAAAATTATCGGTTCCATCCCTTTCAGTTATGACTCGTTATGTTGCAAGATGAGTGTAGCTCGTGTAAATGTATTAATTATCAGCAGAAATAAAGAAAAACATTCCTTGCCAATCCTTTAAATAATGAGAAATATTTTAGTTTCCTACGTACTGCCTTTCTACGGGAATCGAATATTATGTAGTGTTCCCAAACTAAGATACGTCTACTTTAGTTAATACAAATTAACAATGCCATCCCGTTCAATTATGACTCGTTATGTTTCAAGAAGTGTGTAGCTTGTGAGAATACATTTCTTAACACTAAAAATGAAATTAAACATTTCTTTACCATTCTATTACATTGTGAGAAGTATTTCAGTTACCTACCTACAGCCATTCCTCGGGAATCGATTATTATGTAGTGATCCCAATCTAAGATATATGAACCAATATTTTTTCTTTGGTCCATATTCAATAAATAATCACTTCCATTTAGGTTCTTTAATTTAATCCAGCTATCTTTTTCTCTAGTCCTTTTAAAATGACTCTTGTTTCTCTAAGAATTTAAGTAGAAGATTAAACCATGCAATAGGCACTGCTATCTCTTTGTATAGCGGACGTAATGAAAATCCTAAGCACGCATTGCGAAAAGTTCTCCAATATTATGTTTTTTGGCCCATTAAAAAGTTGGAACTTTTTTAAATACTCAAGCCTTTCTTCAAAATCTTTGAGCATCGTGCTATTATGCGATTCCATTACTCATCTCTTTCGTGTCCTTAAGTCATTTCCTCCCCGAGATTCCTGCGTCTGCACTCCGATGCCCTCCGCTAAGCGACGCGAGTGTGAGTGTGTTTTTACGTCTATAAATCGTTTTTCTTTATTTCTTGTCTTGATTTCTTTCTCAGTGCTGACCTACCCCCGCCTTCCCCTCTGTGAGGAATCCATCGTCGGCGACGTTCAGGCTTTTGTCCACCGGCCGACCGCGCGTTCCTTTTCGCTGTGGGGGTGGGGCGGGCGGGCGGGTAGCCAGAGGGGTGGGGCGTCCAAGGCCGGCCATTACCTTAATTTCAACTGTCTAGCCTTCGGGACGACGAGGAGGGAAGGGAACGAAAGCCTTTTCAGCGACTCCGAGCGTTTTCTATCGCTCCGTTTTATTTTTAAATCGTTTCCCTCAAAAGACGGAGAGTACAGCACATTGGTTTCTGGGCGTCGCAGCGCCTGGGTAAAGGGATCGTTTCTTCCTGACGCTTAACGATTTTCTTCCCTACCAGCATCCTCGTCTCCTCTCGTTCATCCCCGTTTCTTTTTGGTTGAACAATCATGCGTGCGAATAAAGGAGTATCATCAATCTCACTTACCGTTTAAAGCATTTTTAATAAGATTTAGTTTAACATAAATTTCAAAGGATTTTGCCTCATGAAAGAGAAAATTACCCTCCCAAAGATAGCAATTATTTAACCGTTTGCCACACTACTTTTTGAGACAGTTGCCAAAAATCACCGAAAATTTAATTGAGAAAGTGGTTTGGTTGTGTACGGAAGAGAGAAAAATATTTCTAAAATTAGCAATCTCTAAAGTATGTTTCTTGTCGTAAATTCAGCGTTGTGGTTTGTTTCAATTCTCAAATATTGAAAAAAATAATCACTTACCATTATATATTTTTATGGTATCGCTCTGAAAATCAAGAGTTCAGTTTTTCAGTTGTTTTTAGGATCGGCTTGAAAAAGAATTAGTCAAATTATATAATAATATATAATTACCCTGAAGCCGAACTGAAGTGAATAAACTAGAATACTGGTGAAGTTGCGATTTATATCATATCTACATATGCGTACTCATGTAACAAGCGAGAATACTGATGCAATTTTTATTGCAACATGTTCTATCCATTTGCATTGGAAACTTTTTTGTCCTCTGTAAAATGTAATAAACAAAAATAGCTTATCATAAACTAAGCTACAGCTATTATCTTTATCTTTAAATTGAAAAATCTTAATATAGTTAATAATTACTGAATCAGAAAAAGAACGTCACCAGGTGGGTGGATTCATTTTTGCTATGAAACAAGTCGTGAACGAGTAAATCTATTGTAAATAATATAAAGTTATGCCACCAATGCAATCAGTTTTAAAATTTGACAGAGCTAAGCTTTAGAAGACCTACAGTTGTACCTTCCTCGTGTAGCAGCAGTAACGAATTTTTGCTCAAAAGGTTTCTAAGCAGTTTTTCGTGATAAGTTTGAATTTTTGTTATTGCTACCAAGAACATTTTAACCTACACGGTTCTCAGTGAGTCTCCACAAGAAAGTGTGGAAATGGATGACTGATAGGGCTTTGCTTTCTGTGAAATACAGAATCGTACAGCTCGTCACTATATTACTCAGTAAAATGTTGAGCTTAAGTAACTGACGCTCTTGGGAAGAAATATCGCTTGCAATATGGTTTCTAACCATCGTTAACGAATTATACACCGGACTTGAGTATTCACGGGAATAACTCATTTAAGTTCAATTGCGCTATTGTACATGTGTCTATTGTAATTAATATAAAGTACCGTATCTCTGAAACAAAGAAACACTTACATTAATCACAATTTTTAGGAAATTTTTTGGAAATATAACAATTTTTCTGTTGAGAACATGATATTTCTAACCAATTTCCATAAAATATTACCTGCTTTGTTAAACTTTATTGAAAAATTAAATAATTGCGATAGATATTGTTAATTTAACCGATTACATTTTCATTACACATAGTAAAGAAGGAATTGAAATAATAGCATTATATGTATACTTTGAATTGGGGGAAGAAGGGCAGAGTAGGCCAAAATTTTCTTTACACGCAGAAACTATGGAATGGAAAAAGATACCACAACATTCATACTTTAAATCGATGAATGAAGGGCAGAATAGGCCCAAAATTTTCAGTAAATTCAGAAATTTAAGGATGGAATATAGAAAACGCAAAATGTATTCTTTGATCCGGGGAAAGGAGGGCAGAATAGACACAAAATCTTCATTAAAGATAGATATTAAAGAATGGAAAATATATAGCACAACATGTATAATTAGGTTCGGGGAAAGAAGGGCAGAATAGCCATACAATTTTCATTAAGCACTGAAATTTTTCGAATTTAAATTAGATAGCACAGCATGTATACTTAGATTCGGGGAAAGAGGGCAGAATAGGTACAAAATTTTCATTGCACGTAGAAATTAAAGAATAAAAAATAGAATGCACAGCATGTATACTTTGTTTCGGGGAAAGAAGGCCAAAGTAGGCAGCGATGGCGCAAGACTACCCGTCCCGCATGGGTTGTATCATCACCGCCTCTGTACACGAGGGCTCTTCTAGACGGCGTGTTTGTTTCCCTGCCAAGAAGGAAGGGGGCTCCCTATTCCTCCAAACCACTTGAAGGTTGCCATCCCAACTGTGGGTGGATGTGGGGTACATGAGGGATTGGGGGTTCCAGTCAACACCAAGGGTCCCAACAGGCGACCACGCAACCAACCACCCCATGGCTGCACTACCGGCCGAGAGGGTCAGGTCGGTCGTCGGCTGAGGAAGCGATTTATATATTTTTTGTTTGAGGTTTTTGGGGTGAGGAGGCCTGCCTGCGCTTCCCCAAGTTCAATGTTTTCACAACTCTTTCCGGCGCCGATAAAATAAATCATCGACCTCCATCGCCTAGGTCTTCCTTCGTCCTCGAGTGGCGGTCTCGTTTCCGAGCTGTTCCTCCCGATGCGTCGCATGCGACACTGCTTCTTTTTCCTCCTCTCTCTCGGTACTCACGCAACGACAAAACAAACAATCCGGCACGCATGAGGTGGGCGTGTGTATTGCTCAAATGTTCGTGCTTTCCGCCGCAATGTGGTGTTTGTCTAGCCCTTGACGCATTGTATGCTTTTTAGGCATTTGTGGAAGGATAACGGTCAATTTTTCCTCGAAAGGGATTGTTGCATAACTCAGCTAGACTCCCAATTGTTTGAAACATTATCATGAACAGAAATGTGTATGAATTTCTGCCTCAGTCTCCTTAAATGAAAATGACAAACTTTGTAAAATTCACCAATTTATTTAATAATTGTTAAATTATTAATTTAATATTATAAATTGGTGGAATTTTACAAAGTTTGTCATTTTCATTTACGAAATGAACTTCCACAAAGTTAAGCCTGAGATGATAGAGATACTCAGTCTCCTTTTTGTCGTTGTAAGGTTCCGACAAACTGGCTACCCTAATGCTCCATTTATGATATACATACTGTCACCAAATGTTACACTATTAACAAATACCTAGACCATGTTACCATGAATTATTTTCGACACTTGCAAAAACTCTCTGCCGAATGGAAAATGGTTCAAAGGTTTTTGCGTCGTGTACAAATTGTGAGTCGCATTCTTTAGTTGCATAATAAAGTTTTATAGATTTGAAATATGTATCGGAAGCATGGACCATTTAAAAAAGCTGACCAGATCTGGCTATAAGTCTTCGATACCTAGTTCTAGAGGAGGATTCTAAAGATAAAGCGGACGGAAAAATTAAGAAATGATGAAGTGTACAGAAGAGCAGAAGAGGAAAGGACCATATGAAACACCGCGCGGAAAAGAAGAGCCAGATGGATTGGACACACCCTGATGCACAATGGGTTTGTGAAGAACATAATTGACGGTAAAAATAGACAGAAAAGTCCTCAGAGGAAGACCCAGGAATAAGTTCATGGACCAAATAAAGAGTAAAATACAAAGAAAGAGCTACCTGGAGTTAAGGGAACAAGCATTAGAAAGGGAAGGATGGAGGGCTGCAGCCAACCAATCCTAGGACTGAGCGACCAATGGTGAGGTTTGTAAGGGCAGAATAAGCATCTCCAGTTACCTAAAAATTATCGTATGATAAGTCCTTTTTGTATATTATTCAGTGATGAATTATTCAACGTTATGTTATGATCGACATATCCACTTCATTGTTTCTCTGTGATTCAAGTACTTACTAATGTTGAGCTTCCATAAACAGATGAGTATATTTGGTTACAATGGGGTCGAGAGGCACAAATGTCGCTAATGACGAAGATTCTCACTCACCTAGCTATATCTAACATCTATAATTATGCCTGGGCCATAATAGACCATTGTTGTGATTCAAAGCAGCGATAGAGTCAGGAACAAACACCGCATGCAAGTGAATCACGTTCATTGTATTAAGCATCCATGTAAGCAATTACCTCGCCCTACAGTCTGTTTTTTTCTGATAAATATCAACTTTTGCGGCTTCCATCAAAACATGGACGAAGCTCCAGGTGGAGAAACACTGGGGTCAGCGTTGATTAACATTAAAGGTTCCCACCCACGGATATTTTAAAACCAATTGCAAGCGCAATGAAGATTATCAGTTCCGTCACTCGTCTCTCTTTTATGTCCTTCATTTAAGAAAGAAGTTTTCGGGAACGCCCATCTCTGTGTTCTTCGACTGTAGTCATAGCTACTATTTCCTAACTACAGCTACTATTTCATCAACGAGAATTAAAATTTGATCCAACATTGACCCTTTAACACACTTAGAATATCTACTATTATGCTACTATTTCTATTATGCATGAAATTCTTTGGTTTCGATGGTCTCTATGTGGCAAAAATGAGCATCACCGAGAGATACTACCGATTTTTTTTGGCACATATGACTTAAAATTTCTTCCAATGCTTCTCTTGGGCAGAAAACACAATTATTAATTCTCATGAAAAGTTTATGGTAGTTTCTCAACTGTAGAAAATGTTGAATGAAGGCCATTCTATTTTAAATTAGTAAATATGCAATTAAGTTTAGATCAATGACAAGGAATAGGAAAGTAGTTGGTAGAACCTCATCTTGTCATTTTTCAAATTCAGCCAGTTTTGGGGACGCCTTGCCATCTTAATTTTTCTTTTAAGGAATAGGGTAACTACGTTGAGAGCTTTAAAGAAATTATCTTTATACTTGTCGTTTTTACAGCTAAGATTTATCAATTTTTCATAGTATTTCATCAATACATATTCCGCAATTATGAAATTAAAAAAGCATTGCTTGATTGGTTACCTTTCATTACACAAGTAAACATTTTGGGTAATCTTTTCATTCAGCCATTAGTGCCAACCAAAAATCAACGTTTCAGTAATACATTTTGGGAAGATTTGATTGCTGAATCGTTAAGTTTCTAATGATATCCTGGATAAGATATGAAATATATGACGAATTCTCGGTAGTCAGTGAAAGCTCTTTGATTCCACTCGATGCTGTCTCTTTTATCGCTTCCATAATCGTATTTGCACGCCATAAATCGCTCTTTGGTTTTCGCCTCAAGGCTTGCTCTACATATTCGTGGAAAGTCCTGTCCCTTTCCTCCCTCGAATCGAGTTTTTAATTTAAAAGCTTTCCCCATCCGCTGCCAGTCCTTTTCAGATAGACAAGCGTCGTCGTGGAGCAAGCGAAATCACCTGGCGGTCCTAATAACGCCTCCTACTCCGTATGAGTGTAAGCATTCCGCTCCGTTCGCGCGTCTCGATCGTGTGCTGTTAATCAGGCCACCTCTCTCTCTCCCGCGCTTCTCTTCGTTTGCCCACAATGGGCGCGGTGCGATCGTCATTTCGCGGGATTTCGAGGTAGCGGGGGAGGGAAACTAGTGAGGCGTACGACATCGTTTTCTGCCGCAAACGGGGGCGGTTGTGCCGAGTATTGTTCCGTAACAAACCTTCTGCTTTCCCCCCTCCCGCTCCTTCCTACTTTTCCCCCTTCAGGGCTTGGGACTGGTGCGGGAGGAGTGGGACATATTTCGCTCCTCATCTTTTTATTTCTTTTCCTGCTGACTCGCTCCTCGCGTAACCTTGACCCAGGATCAGTCCAAACACGTCCTCCTCAAATCATGGAAAGACTTTCTACCTTACCGGTCCAATTTTCAATCTGCTGTTTGAAAAAAGTACTACGTGCATGAATCGTCAAATATCCGTTTTCATCCCTGTATTTCCAACTTTTACCGATGAAAGGTAAACTTCTCATCCAGTATCACTCTTCACCATCGCTCAATTGCAACTTGGAATCTTGTTTTGTTTGCCAAAATCTGGCCATTGGGTGCCTCAGTACTCTGATGGTTTGGGTGCATGTGGTTAATATCGCGTAGTCTCTTCTGCTCCACGTGATGGACACTAATCGTCATCACCAGTTTTCATCAAATTGGGCATGATTCTCGATTTGACATGAGACCTTCTAGCAGTAATCAGCTGCCATTTATCTAGTGTGAATGTATATTTGTTTGCTAAATGCGTACTGTTTTTTAAGGAAATGTTCTGGATTTTTTGGGTAGGCGACAGACATCTAAGGTCATTTGCTCTAGAGGGGAAGTTAAGGGGGAAGAGTGGATAGAAACCCGGTGTCGGAATTAGCCTGCTGTTAACGAAAGCGCCTAGGAGACCACAGTTTAACGTCTCATCCGACAGACGGAGTATTGTACTTAAAGTGCCCTGCACAAGACACTCAAGTAGAAATCGGGTTACCTCTGAATTGCAGGGATTTGAACCCTGGCCACCCATATGGTTAGCCAGTACTCTGGCTGCTACACCAACCCGATCCCCCAATGTTATTTTTCTTCTGGCATATAATTTACTATCAAGTCCTACTAGTCATTCCAGAGTCACTTCAGGATTTTCCGATCTTTTATTTTAATTCAACTGTGATACATTAGTAATTATGTCATAAATGAAGTGTGAATTAAATTTACAGAATGAGAAGGTTACTCTTAATAATTCGATGCTCATTCGAGCCCTCCCCCTTTTTGAAATTCGAATGTCCGCTTTGTCGCTACTGCAGAGCCACCGGTAATTGGCGTGACCAACGAAAGGGACCTTTACTTCTTTTCTCATGAGAGTGAGCTTTCTCAACAACATGATTGTACTGATTTTTCTCTGTGAAGTAAAGTTAGCTTTTCCTCAATTTTACGGGTATTTTATTATGTGTTTGGTTGGGTTTATGGCAGTATATACCAAAGCGTCCTAATTTATTGAAACTTTTCGATTTTCTGCAGTTTCTGATTTTTATTGGAGCTATACCTTTGATTTCCCATTTTTCATTAAAATATCTACATCCGTCTATAATATTACGCGCCTACTAAACATTCGTCCATCTTATATTAGACTTTTGAACGAATACTTACCTCTGAACGTCCTCCATCCACCATTTCTGCCGTAAACGTATCTCCACCACCAATATCCTTTCCTCTTTTATGTTTTTCGACTCTTTCTTACTGATTTACCTCACCGTTTTACATTATTCCTTGACCACACACCGTTAAGGCTTCCAATCTACCAGAATTCTTTTTCCACAATGTACAAATTTCCGACTGTCACTGCACCATGATTCCTATTCAACTTTTCACCAATCCTTTGGCATAGTCTCTCTCAAGAGTCCACCTCGACAATCCCATAGATGATTCCTAAGACAGGATATGCACAATATTTACTAATATATTGAGGAATTCTCTCGTAAAATTCTCGAATCCAAGTTTGTTCTCGATTTAATTGTACAGCTACCGATTCACGTTATTGCTGATTCATAAACTCTGTTAAATAGAATTGAGATAGCTCAATCATAGAGTATTGTTTTTAAACTTTAACCTAAAAAAAGTATAAAGAGTGAAGAGAAGAATTTTTATCATCAAAATAGAGATTTTATTGCAAAAAATTAATTGACGTTCCAATATCATAAGTCCACCATGTTTGTTGAAGTTTAAAATGTGTATTTCAATACCTTTGCCCAATATGTAGAAAGCATTGTAAGACGAAAACGGTTTAACAAAGCCGCAAAATTAATAAAATTCCGCATTCAACAAGAGTTAATCTTTCTTTTCGATGAATCTCTTTCCAACTATTTAAAAGGATATTTGATCAATTATCACGAAAAGACTTGAATCGCTTCCAGTCTCTGAGAGGACTGGTTTGCAAACAGCGCGACGTGTCATGTCGGCTTCTCTGCAGAGAATATTTACGGAATCTGTCTAGGCTACGATTGTGTTGCCACATGCAGAGGATATCTTGATGGGAAATGCGTGGCTGAAGTAATTGTTTCGACCGAGCATGTGCCTGCCATTTCAATGTCAGATGCAAGTGACTCGTAATGGCGGCTAATTCGGTTATCGTATCGTCCTGCCTCACCAGCCGCTTTACAATGACTGGTGGCAAACGTGAATTTCAGTCTGGTGCTTAATCTGATAGGAATTGTGCTAGTGATCATTCTCTTCACTATTTTGAAACGAGTGTTTGTGGCACAGATATGTGGAGTATTTAATTTTACTTATAATATTGATTCTTTTGCCTTGTATCCTGAGAACTAACCGGATAGAGGTTTCAAGATGCAAATTCAAATGCATAATTTGCATGTTTCTTTCATGCTTTTTCTTGCCATTTGGTTGAATTATTGGTAGCTTTAACTGTAGATGAGACATGTATTGACAATATGCGGTACTTTCGTAATAATATTATTGAAAATGCATTAACTGTCTTATCTACAAATGTTAATTAAAATTTCAGAAGTCAGAGAAAAATACAGAAATAATAGATAGCTGGATTGAAAATATGCTGCGCTACTTTTTCTTAACTTTTATGAAAACAAAGTAACGAAGGAAATGCAGCTGAATTGGAAATAGATGACATTTTGGATGGTTTTATCATTATTAGCCGAAGATGATGGAGGCATAAGGTAGACTTAGTGTTCTCTGACGCTACAATTTAATAGTCCATCACTAATTGCAAATAAATTTTGCCCTTTGTCCTCCACTACTATTTAAAAGGAAAGCTTTGGTTATGAGCGAGAAAGTCAACAACCTTGGTCTGAAAAGTCAAACAAGTAATTCATGGATAAAACCGTTTTTCTTTTTATAACGAATAAATTCAGGGTTGACTTTGTGGAACCTCTCCATATCGGAAATAAAATATTTAAGTAATAGTAATTTAGTACTTGTCCACCATTTAGTGGACCATTACTAGAATATTTTATTTCCAATGTTTTTCTTTTACTTAGAAAACCCTTGAGTGTGGCTAAACTTCGGTCTTGTTCAGTGTGAAAAAATATAATATCATTCATTGTTGCGTTTCCAAATCAAAGGCCGGAAACGGATTTTGCATTTCCTTTATTATTCCTTCCGTGAACAGGCGTCGCAAGGCATTGTTGTGTCAAGCCATTCTACACTCTCTGCCTAGCCTTCCAAAATGATTGTCTTTCTCCCTGGCACGAGAGGTACAGTGGAAGAATGCCGAAAGCCAAGCGATTCCTTCTTCATCTCAGCAGTCTATCAGGTTGGAGAGAAGGGTGTCAGGGCTCCCGGCCTATTTGTCCTTTCGACCCTCTTGAAAGGGCCAACGCCTCAGCCTTCTTCAGAGGCCAACTATTATCCCCCAACCCTCCCGCGACCCTAACCCGGCGGGAGCCTGGCAAGGGATGCACTCCGCCCCACCCTCCTGACCCTCTGGGTCCACCTCCCCCAGTCCACGTCCCAAGACGCCCCCCCCCGTACGCCCCAACTAGCCACTCTTTTGCGTTCAACACACCCCTCCCGAAACTCACTCCGCCCGCCCCCATCCTTCAACCGGGTCCCAACATCCGTTTCTGCTGTCGGGGTAGTGAAAGAGCATGAGAAAGACCGTTCCATCAGATAAGGAAATTACTTTTCCTGATCGCGGAGGGGTTGGAATGGGAGGAGATCGTGGTGTGGGGGTGGGTTTTGCCTCCAAAACCCCGTCTCCCCGACGTGTGTCTGTATGAGCGGCCCTGTTTTCTCATGCGAGCTCGCGGGGGCGTGTCGTAGATGACGTATTGTGACACCGGGGGTGGTTTTTTTCTCTTCCCATGTGTGTGAGAGAGAGAGGGGATGCAGCCGTTACACAAAAGAGAGTGTTTGAAGCAGTGGCAGGGGCTCTTGAGATTTTCCCATCCCGCCACCCCCTCACAGTACTGTTCCATTTTCCCTCGCTCCGTTTTCCCTCCCCTGCGCGCTGTTATTTCTCCCTACCCACTTTTCCAACGAATCGTAAGGCATAAATATGCAAGCAGCCATGTTTTGGGAGACGCTCGAGTGTGTCTGTGTGTGGATGTCTTTTCTTTTCCCTTCTCCTTATCCTCAAGCCTTCCCTCGGAGCGTGTATGCCAGGAGCCCGTTTCATTGGCTCGAGGGAGAAGGCAGCAGCTTCGGAAATGGATTATGTTTTATATTCCCTCTCCCGTAAAGGGATTTGGTGCGCTGCTTTCCGAACAGGAAGCTCTCGAAGAGCATGGGGAAACTATTAGTCGGATGGAGTGCGATCTCCCGTTGTTTTAATGGCAGCTCAGATGTTCGAGACGTTCTCAGAGCGTTCCTTTGCTCTACTTTACAGTCTTTTCTATAGATTGAACAGCTAGCTCCTCTTGCCTCTCGAACATAGGATATAATGAAAAATATCCAAGCGTCTTAGAACTCCAATCTTCCAATCTTTGCTATGGGATTTTAGGAATTCTTTTATTCATGTGATATTCATGGTTGAGGTGAAAGTCGAAATTTGCAACCGAGAACATTTGATATCAGAAAACTTAATGTTTTAGACATGGAGATGGAAGGAGCTCTTTTTTGTCAGCAGGCTATATGGCTGTAAAACTGTAAAAATTGAGCATTTCACAATTCATAATACGTACACGTCATTCAGTCGATTCATTTTTTCCACTCCAACAAGCATAATGGCTATGCTTGGACACAGATACAGGCCAGATGCTAAGAAAAGATCTTTGCATGTTATCGTCCGAACTGGAATAGATTACCAGGGTATTTTAAAACCATTGGGAGCTTGTTTTATATCTCCTGAAAATTTTCATCTGTAAAGACTACCGTAATTGATTATAGGCTATTGATTTAATTACTATGGTTTCTTTGGTGACTGTTCTCCAATGAATTATACTGATTTTTAAAGCAAAAATTGAAAATTACAAATTAGTTATATTTTACATACAAGATCTTGTTCCTGCGTATGCAGGTTAGTAATTTCTTATCAATGCACATAGATTGACCAGGCATCACTTGGAAAATGACATCGGCCACCATGGGCAAAGTTTGAGCTGCCTTTGTGCAAATTGACTTTTCTAGTTTGGTCGTATGGAACTAAAAGGAAAACCAGAGCACTCTCTTACTATAACCTAAATAACTTGCATCTGTTTTAGTCAAGTCTGCACTCTAAGGGAGAATCTAATTTTACTCATTTCCCCTAAACGTTGACTTAAAATCGTCACATTTGCGTGCCATATTAATTAGTAAGCCTTTTAGAGAATAAATAGGTACGTGTAATCATAACTTATCGTTTGTGGCGCTAAAAAGCTGCATATTCCGTTAAAACTAAGACTAGAGATTGTGTAACCGTAATAGTAATGCCGCACGAATAATTGGAGGGACTAGCGTGACGAATTTATTCATGGGACATTTACCTTGCTTAGATCGAAGAGCGATTGCTGAGTTTCTCTCGCTGTCTTACTTCTTTAATAACAGATTCAATGGTAGTAATTAACAGATTACTCAAATTCTATAACGAATTATCTTTCACTCATTTACACACTTTTCTACTTTTTCGATTTTGCCTATTACTACATCATGTGTAAAATTATTTATTGGTACGCTATACATAGCAAATATGTATCATGCATTACGCTTATTTTGAGTGAATGACATCTATATCTCATCTATGAAATACCGTGCAAGTCACCACTAGAGTGTGCGGCACGGGATGATTCCACACCAGGCATTCAACACTCATCCCAGCTGAAATCAGATCCGCATACGCTCGCTCGGACGCCAGGCATAGGCCAAAAGCAGTCAGGAGGACAATGCGTGGTAAGACTATAAACTAGGATAGTGCTACGTAATCAAACATGCAACCATGCAACTGGTTAGTTATATAAAAGTAACTAAAATATAGTAATACTAAGTAGGTAATAAGCCATGTTGGAGCTATATCTTGCCGGATATTTCATGCGAGGTTTGTAGGTAATCATGAATGATATGCAAAACATAAGAGCAAAACCTACTTTACCCAGTGAGAGTCAAAGTTTCCAAGAACTAATGTATAAAAAACTCTTTTGGTTCCTTATTTTATGTGGAAAAACTGACTTTTTAAATCTATTGGTTCTACAGTCTAATTCCTTGTTTTTATGCCAGTGATCAGTACTGCCAAAATAGTTTGGCTCTAGGAGAATATGTTGGACACCCGAAAAAATAGTGTACATCAAATTTCGTAAAAAGTTGACAAATGGACGTATGCCATTCCCCATGAAAAAAAGATTTTGAAAGGCATATATTTGCCGTGGCAAATTGATCGAAATGACGTTTTTCTAAGAACTCTAGACGTATTCTTTTTTGCGATCATATCTCCTTGAAGCAATTTGTTCCGTCTTGAGAGCCATACCAGAGCCCAGCCTAACTGATAGGCATCGGAGATCACCCGCGACATTCGACACAATTTTTTGACCCTTCTCGGGGCGGGTGCTTTCACAAACACACCACCGCCCGCCACTCTTACATTTATTGCCTCATGCGACTGTGAACTGCCGCTAAAGCGACTGCCAAACAACCGACCGCCAAAAACCATTCAATTCGCATCGGCTCCGGGTTCAGCCTCTCATGCGACGCCAACTTCTTTTTCCAAATAATTCTTATCTGACTTCATCTCCATCTCGATAGTTGGACGAGGAAAAAGGCGTGCGTGGAAGCATTTTAGGAGAGTTTTGGAAGGATATTGCGGGGGTTGGGAGGGGAATGATTTTTAAGGAAGATGAGCATCGTGAAGTCGAGATAGAATGGGGGCTGCCTGAGTTGGACAGCCGAGGATGGAGTGGGGAAGAAAGGACGTGGTGAGGAAGGTCTGAGAGCTAGGGTGTGAATATGGGCTCAGGGAACGGACAGACTAAGACTGAGATGTGTCATTCAATTCAACATCCTCTTAAATGACCTCCTTTTCACTTTCCAGCAGAACTTCTTATCTTCAAGCGGGAACTCAGAAAAATGGTCTCCCATTCTTCCTTCGGCAGCCCTTCTTCTCCTAGACAATAGACACACACAACGCATATAACGTTTCCTATTCAGGGTGGAAATGAAATACTTTCCACTTCATTATTTAAAGGACAGAACGTGTACATAACTGCCTTAAAAATTAGGTATTTTACTAATTTAAATCATGCTTCGACAAATATTTACCGTAGAGCTAGCTCAAAGCTCTATAATTTGATTTCAAAATCTGTCCATAATCCATACCTTCACCAATTGGGGCTCGGACTGATTGTTAGATTAAAATTGACTTAACATTCTATCTTTGCAAAACACTGAGGTCCTGGGTAGTTGAGATGACCTTTGTATATTTACCCAAATGCCAAATTTGTCAATTGAAAACTGACCCTCTCGAAAGGAAACAGCTTTTGCGGAAATAAACGAAAAGTATGGATTAATTAAGCCATAATTTTCATCACCCTGATCCGGGATAGTCATGACTGCGACCGAATCTTATTATGCCGTCCATAGGAATATTTGTTTTTCTAATCTTGGAAAATACTAAAACATGCCTTGAATTTTCGTTGACTATGCATGGAATGGCTGTGGACAGGCAAATACTGGCTGGGTGTAGATTGAGACGGCTGATATCGCTGGAAAATCTCTGAATGCTCTTGTAATGATCTAATTGAATAGAAGATCGAGCTTTTTGACCTGCGCAAAACTTTAGAATTGGTAAGAACGACTACTTATACACGATAATTACTGAGCAAAGCCACTTATAAAAACCACCTTGAAATTTTCACGACCTCTAATGAAACAACGACTCCCTATGAAAATCTAGTACACAGTGCAAATTTAGATAAGATATAAATCTAGGTTTCGTATCGTCCATTCTGATTTTTCACAGTTCCCTTCTTTTCGTAGCTAGTGAAATTTACTCAATGCCTCACGCCCCAACAGTTTCGGTGGCTCAATATGGAACATTTAGGTATGCATGTGAAATTAGTAGCCTCTGTTCTCAATGAGTTTCGACTTTTTGTGGTAGATTTGCATTAATCATAACCAAGAAACGCATATTAACGCTCACTATTTCGACAATTATTTATGACACTCTTCTTTTGTGCTTCATTTATTTCAGCCTTGTATGATATTTCATTATAAAAGGTGTATGAAGTATTGATTTTTGGACTACTAGCTTTCCTTTTCATATTATTCAAGTTCATGTTCAGGAAGAATTGAGGATATGGAAGCTCCATTCAGTGGTTAAATGGCAATTAAGATCGCTTTATACGGTACATTTTACTGTATGAATTATTTATTATAGAATGTGCAACAAAATAAATGGAGACTTAAAGATTAGCGGTAAAAGCCATTGATATTCTAAAGCACTTTTTTATTCTAAATGCAGACTTTTACAATGGACTGTGTTTAGCATCAGACTAAGAAAGGCGCCGGCGTGCCTTGAGGAATTGTACAAGAATAGTGATTTCATTCAATTTTAATGAATGTGCCTGCGTTCAGCGCTCTTTTTTGGACCAAAAATTAAGCCTGCTGCCAAAATATTCCGTCTCAGAAGGGGTTTAACTGCTCGGCAATATTTGTCCAAATTTATTTAGTTTTATAATCTCATTTTATGAATTTTTCGAAAAAAACACAATAGAACTGTGGCTATTCTTTAAACAAATCTTCTGATGAATTCTTGATAATAAGGCTAATTAATCATACGTTGTAATATTTTCGAAAATCATGCAGATGAACCTTGTAATCCAGTTACCGCAGCCACTAGGCCACAAATTAACGTTCGTTGACATAAATGGAGGCCTGTCAACCTTAGATCCGAAGGCACTCAAGAGTATACTGTGATGAAAGTTGATGAAATTACTTGCAAGAATGATTCTTAGCAATGCGTCATAATTTCCGCAGCGGATGGTTCTTTCGCGAACACTCCGAGACACTTTCAGAGGGGGAACTTGACGTTAAATCTATTAGATGGGTAGAAAGCATTCCGAAGAGATATTCACTGGGGATATTTTTGAGGAGGGTTCCAATTCATTTTAATAAGTCATGTCTGGAAGCAATAAGGCCGAGATTATGCCAACAGATTTCCGCTCCAAGCTTCTACGTTATGGGGCCTCTGAGCGATAATTCAGCGGGAAAATGGTTAGAATATCTCAGATGCGTTGATTGGGTTCTCTTTTATCTTTTCCTTCCGTATATGTTAAAATACATTATTGCCTCTAGATGAAATACTTCCTGTATTTTGATTTATATGTCCGAATAAATCGTGTGCAAGAATTGATTAATAACAATAGACAGCTGAAAATAATGATTAATCGAATGTGGTTAAAAAATTACCGCAAGTGGTCTCTGTTTTGTTACCTGTTTTATTCAATATTTTTGTCACTATTACATTGCTGAAAAGGCCTTGCTCTTCAGTTATTCCTGAGAAAGCGTATTTTTTGATGACTCAAAATCTCTACAGCCAAGTGACCGTTAAAGTTACTGTTAAACCTGTTGGTTTTGCTTTATTTATATATAGATATAACTTCACAACATTACCCATGCCACGTTTTCAATGTTAATCGGTAAAGATGAAGTGGAGGAATTGAATAATAAATGTCTACGGATATATAAATTATGGAGATGGCCATATGCCGCATCATATGGAATATTACAACCATAATTACATATGACTGAACATACTATCCGCTATTGGGGAGTGTGGAAGGGACATTGAACAGTGACCATGAGCAGTGGAAAGAATGATATAAAAAAAGATTGGATATGACGTATTATGGGTCGATATTAGAGGATGATCAAATAATTTACATGCTCTATCATCCAAGACAACGGAATGGAAAAAATGCGTTTGAGAAAGAATAAAATAGGAGGATATTGGTGGCTTAATTTCGCCAATTTGTGGATCGAATCAAGGATGATGATATCCTTCGTCGAAGGAAATCATAGTTTGAAGTAATTGAACGATGTAGTGCATGTTGAGTGCTTCTTCCGTTCGCGACTTTAGAAATAATGAAGAGAAATAGCTGACAGACGAGATAAAAATGTATTCAAACTTTGAAAAATAAAACATGCCTTATAAATCTGTAACTACTAAATTTTAAGCTGCTGTGTAATAAATGAGACTGTCAAATTATGGATCCATTTCTTGATGTACAATGTTCAGTGAATTTGAGAACAGAGAATGTTGTCTATATATGGTGGTATTATCATTTTTAGCGTTTTAGGTTTTAGCGATTTTCATACCTGTAACATTATGGCCATTGTTGAATGCGTGGTAAAGTTATATCAATATCGTTATTAAAAATTTCAGTATAAGCATTACAAAGAGGATAATCAATCTTTTAACCTCACATGCTATTGACATCAAACAATAAGCTTATGTTACAGGTTGGTTGGACAGATATTTTTCACATCGAAGCAGCGAAAAAGTATGAATTCTCCATAGGTAACGTACATTTCTTTCTCAGAGCTATAACTTAGCCATTGGTCCGTCATTGGAATGACATGCAATTTTCAAGCAGTGCTTTTACACGTCTATGTACAAACCTGTTTTAATCCATTGCTGAAGATGTCCAAATTATTTTGTGGTTACTGTCAACATCGTTGTTCAGTTGAGTCAGATATCCTCCGACGCCAACAGTTAAATTTTATTATCCGTCAAGACTTACGACTGCCCCCATGACTGTAAGAACTTCTCTCTGCTCGACAGATTCACTCTAGAGGAGGCATTCAAATCTTCAAGAAGGCGTATGATTTACCCTTTTGTTCCCTTGCTCTTTCCTTGCCTTATTCCAACTCTCCAACTTCTCTCCTTCACTTCTTCTCCATTCTTTTCTTTGGAAAAGAAAAGGATGGAGGCCTTTGGCCCTCGAAAACTTCCGGAAATCAAATTTTCTCCTAGTTTTCTAAATGTTTGAGATCCCAGAGTTTTTGGGAAAGAACTGAAGACCTTTATCCTTTCTGTCTGGGATAGGGATGCAAGTTAAAAGTAATTACTTGAGGTGGTTTTGAGGAGTTTGTGATAAATTTTTCTCATACCTCTAGTGATAAGTTTTCTTCCAAAAATTCTCTCAAGATTTCGGTTTGTCTTTCCCGCAAAAGAGAGATTTTTTTGCTTTCTTAATACTTTATATAAATTTTTTATGCAAATAGTACAAAAGGTAAAGTACTGCTTTACCATCACTTCGAAATACGACTCCTGTATCTATACCTGCGTCCTTGTACCCCTCGAGATAGATCCACCAACGACGTAGCTATGCCTGTTTTTTAAATCTTTCCTGCTTGGCGGAAAGTGTAAGAACTTTGGCTATGTGGAACTTTATATAGCTGCTAGGGAATGACCTAAGATAATATTATGATTATTCATTGACATAAACAAATATGTTCGTGGTCCTTTTGTTTCAAAGACGCTCACGAAGAACAAATATTTATGGCAGTATATCTAAAATTTTCGTCTTCGTTCTCTATCTGTGGTCGAACGTACGTTATGCTGCAAATAGGTAGCTTTATGGTAAATGGGACGGGATTGTATGATAAATTCCTTAATCTTTTTATAATTCTAATATTTATCCTACTTTTCCATAATATTTGTTGAATCGTGTTTTTGCTGATGTGAAACGTTTTTACAATTTGTAGGCTCACCAAACTGTCTGGTCATTAGATTTCTTATGGCCAAACAAATAAGTTTTCGACTGAAAATCCAAGAGTATTATCCGCTTTATTCCATATTTTAAATACTTTTTCACTCCTTGCAAATCGCATAAAATCACCATCATTTTGCATTTGTGAAAATCGTGGGGAAATATGAGGATGAAAGGAAGTGATGAGTTAAGGAGAAATGGCGTTTCCCATTTGTGAGAACCTGCGTCGAGCATATCGTCAGAATTTGGATTCCAACTTGATTTGATTCATGAGCAGAGCGAAATTTTGAGAAAATCCGCCTGAATCGTTAATAATTTCCGACGAGAGGATCGTCGCACAGGCGTTCGAAAGTGTGGGATGAAAGCCACCCTCGGGACTCAATGCTACACTGGAATTATTGCTGAAATGTCAATGATGGAAATATTTCTCCACAGTTAGGTTTAAAAAATTATTTGGATATATTTTGGGTTATAAAAGCAAAATTAAATATAACTGGTGATTAAGATAGGGTTTACTGTTACCTTAAAGCGGAGCAACAGTAATAGGTTTTTGTGTATATACTGAGCCTGCATTAATATGACGGGATAACTCAAATCTCTTCCTGGAAAAGTACTACTGTTCGAGATAAATCTATAATATTAAATGGGAATAAGTATGAGAGATGTAAGAACTTAAAGCATTTGGAAGTGCTGGTGACAAAAGATTATGAAATAGATGAAGAAATAAAAGCCAGGATTGCAGCAGGCAATAGGGCTTATCGAGCTTTATGGAAAGCGCTCAAGTCACGCAACCTCAGTCGGAACTTGAAAACAAAGATTTACCGAACAGTGATTAGACCTGTGGTCATATATGGTTCAGAAACGTGAACCATGACCACGGCAGAAGAAGAGCTACTTAAAAGATGGGAAAGGAAAATACTAAGAAAGATTTATGGTGCTACAAAGGAATGTGGACAGTGGAAAATACGGAGAAACAGAGAACTCGAGGAATTCCACAAACATCCTAACATACTACTTACTACTTACTTACTTCCTCGGCACTACAGCCCGGTATGGGCTTTGGCCTCCCTCAAGACGCCTGTCCATTCTCTCCTGTTCTGCACTTTCTCCCACCATCTGACAATCCTCATAGCCTTTATGTCTTCTTCCACATCCTGCATCCATCTTTTCCTCGGTCTTCCTCTTTTTCTCTTTCCATCCATATTTCCATGTAGAAGCTTCTTAGGCATCCTTTCTTCACTCATTCTTTTTACATGACCTAGCCAAGCTAACCGTTGGGTCTTCACAAATCTCACTATGTCTTCGCCTCGGATAATATTTTCTATTTCCTTGTTTGTTCTTATCCTCCAAGTTACCCCATCTGTCACGGGGCCATGTATCCTTCGCAAAACCTTCCGTTCAAATATCCGCAGAGCTTGCTCATTTCCAGCGGAGATGGTCCACGTTTCTGCTCCGTATGTCACGACCGGTCTGATAAGTGTCTTATAGATCTTGAATTTCATCTCCTTAGATAGAAGAGTTGACTTCAGGAGCTTAATATTAGCAAAGTAAGCCCTATTTCCAGCCATTATCCTCTTGTTGATCTCTTCTGTCATTGAGTTCTTACAGTTTAAATTAGTACCGAGGTAGCTGAAATATTTTACATTTTCAAAGTTTTACTGCCCAAATGTAACGTTTTGAGTCCATCTTCTGTCTTCCGTGGTCGACATTTTCATGTATTTCGTTTTTCTCTCATTGATTCTGAGCCCTATATTCTTACTCTTCTGTTCTAAAATTTTGAATATTTCTTTCAGAGAATCCATATTCCGTGCCATTAGAACTATGTCGTCGGCATAGGCACATGCCTGAGTAGATTTATGCATAATTGTTCCCTCTAACCCCAGTTCTTTCATGGCTTCATGTAGACACAGATTAAATAGTACTGCTGATAGAGAATCTCCTTGTCTTACTCCAGTTGTTATCTTAAAGGCTTCACTAGTCTTGCCCCCGATATAGGCCTTAGCTTGAGATCCTTCCATAGTCATATTTACCAACTTAATTAGTTTTTTTGGTATTCCAAATCCCTCCAATGCCTTCAACATTTTTCTTCTATTGACACTATCAAAAGCTTGCTGGAAATCAATGAAAAGCATATGTAGGTCAATATTGTACTCATAACATTTCTCCATGCATTGTCTCATTACAAAGATTTGGTCGGTTGTTCCTCTTCCCGGCCTGAAGCCACATTGGTATTCACCAAGGATTACTTCAGCATACGTGTTAAGTCTCCTCTGTAGTATACAAGAAAGTATCTTATAAGTGACATTCAGTAATGTGATTCCCCTATAGTTGCTGCATTGCAATTTATCTCCCTTCTTGAAGATAGGGCAAATAAAACCAATCTTCCATTTCTCAGGCATCTCTTCTTTCTCCCATATTTCACATATCAGTCTATGTAGGTTCTTTGTTAAATTTTTTCCTCCATACTTGATTAACTCCGGTACAATTTGATCTTCCCCTGGAGCTCTCCCATTCCGCTGCCGTTTTAACGACTCCTCCACCTCCTCAATTGATGGCCTGCTAATCTTGGTGTCCACCCTCATGTCCAACATTTCTCCATCCTCCTCATCTATCTCATTGACATTCAGCAATTCCTTAAAGTACTCGGCCCATCTTCCCATTACTTCTTCCTCTGTTCCAACCAACCTCCCATTCTTATCCTTACATGCGTTTGTTCTTGGTTGAAATTTATTTGTCATCCGTGGATAGTGGAAAATACGGAGAAACAGAGAACTCGAGGAATTCCACAAACATCCTAACATAGTGACAGAAATTAAGAGCAATAGATTAAGGTGGTTAGGACATGTCGAGAGAATGCCTGAGGATAGGATGGTGAAAAAGATATTTTGTGGTCAACCTGGTGGTAGAAGATTGAGAGGGAGACCCCGGAAAAGATGGTTGGATGATGTAGAGGTTGATCTGAGAAAGATGGGAATTAAAAGATGGAGAACGCATGCCGGGAATCGTGATGTCTGGGCTAACATCGTCGGAGAGGCCAAGGCCCTACAAGGGCTGTAGCGCCGAGGAGTAAGTAAGTAACTCAAATCTAGTAGTTAGAAGAAACATCTGCATCTCAAAATCAAAAAAGAAAATGCCAGAAAAAGAGTGTCTTGCCTCATGGTTTGATGTAAATTATAACTTTCAAAATTTTCTCAATTCTGTTTGTTGATGTTATATTATTAAAAATTTGTTCCCATGCATCGTAAAATCGATTCAATGTGAGATGATCAAAACGGCTGCTTCCACCCAAGAATAAGTTGAAACTTTTGAATAATAGTTATTTGTAAAAATCATTCAGTATCTGCTTGAGGCTTTTGCAGCCCCGTAGGCGGAAAGCCACCCTCAGGACGGTATTTTTATATATGCCCAATTACACCAGTTGGCATTCGGACCTGACCAGAAGATGTGGCCAGAATCGGTCACGAAACGTCTCCAAGATAATTCAAAGCATCGAAACCCGAAAGCAATGGAATTAGCCTAAATTATATTCTGGCCAATCTTGTCTCTCATTCTGTATAGGATGAAAAACTTTCATTGAATTGATGTTGTCTCTTAATGGCTTCATGCGGCAGAATTTTAGTACGTTGAGGCTTAATTCCATATTTCGTGTTCTTCCTTATCTATATTTATTCACTCCTTTTTCATGGTTAGTGGTTAACCAATATCTAACATACGATCAGTTCTGAGGCTAACTCCATATAAATGCGTAATGGCAGAGGACGAGTGAACCACTGATGGCATAGCAACCATAGCTCTAAATAAGTACCCAATATTCGTTCTCTAATGCTGTTGGGTGCGACTTCTGAGACAAGCGTTGATGTAGTTGGAAAACATGATTATTTGTTGTGTAAGATCTTGGATGAAAAAACTGGTAAAATGTCTATGTTATTTATGAACTAGTTTAGTCATCTGTCAAAATTTGCAATGACTCACTTTCGTGTGCCAAAATGCTGAAAATTTTGCGCCCTTCAAACGTTTGACAACCTTTAGATAGCAAAACGTGCTTATTTTTTCCACCCTTTCGTCTGGCTCAAATTCTGTTCGCAATTTTTTCTTTTGAAAAGATAGTGCTTTGGCATAGATTTTCCTGCTTGCGATGAAAATTTCCATGTTTTTGGCAGTCCATATCGATATGGAGCGTCCGTATCGTATGGAATGTTCCGTATTATCGTAGGGGAATGTTCATAAATCGTGTGGAACCTCCGCGGATGGCCCAGATATGCTAGATTCCGTTCACAATATCAGGCACCGGCTAGTACTCTAGTCCTTATAATGGAACAAATATCGTGCCATACGGAGTATGGCCTGTGGCCTCAGAGTCTCTAGCATCCCAAACTAGCGCTTCATTAGCTGTGTCATTGCCTTTGTTCGTGACTCCGGTGGAAAAAGAGTGCTGATCGTTATATGCACTTTATTAGAAGTGTACCCTTTTTGAATAGTTAGGGCATCAATAGCCTCGCTTAATCTTGTTACCCTGGCGGTTATGTGAACTTTATTAGAGGTGTATCGTTTATGAATTCTTAGGGCACTTCTTACCTGAAGTAGCTGATGTTTTTTTATCCAGATAAATCTTGTTCGTTTTAGTTACACGTAATTGTGTGCAATATTCGTTGTCAAACCTTTCGGCCGCCGAATCTTAAACCTAGCCCAAAAAAAGCTGTTTCTACCTCCAACTTGATGCGATAGTTGTATTTTACTGCTCTTGTATAGTGATACCATTATATTTTTCTTCATTTCAGCCTACAAGAGACGCCTTTTTTCCCGCCAAGTGCCATTAAGTTTTGTTAATGATTTTAAATACAATTTTTTACATGTTATTTTTAGGTTTACCACCGAACTCCGAAAAATCAATTTGTGGATTTAGGATTGAGTTAATTGTAGCTCCAAAGCCACAACTCTACAAAGCATGTCATTTTTTGAAGTGTCATATGTTCATGGATTTTTCAAGAAAGTCCAGAGAATGTTCCTCACGGATAAAGATTTATAATACGGCTGGACACCTCTCGTTAGGTTTCTTGCCTTATTTTGCAGCCTAAAGGTGCTCTCCCCCTAAGATATTTATACATTTATAAGGAACTTGGATCGTTCTTTTTGAGAAGTGGCAACACTTCTACCTGGTTTGATGAACCACATATTGGAGGTGGCCGTAGAAATATGATGTATCCTCTACAGAAGGTTCGCCTATCCATATTTAAAATATGTTATGTTCACGTTGGACAATATGTTACCACCTACTCTATAATGTCTTAAAAATGAGTTTACATTCTTAAAATAAAACTCAAGGAATGGCTACTTGCTTGGAAAGATTAGATTTTTGGGTACATGAAAATAGATAAATAATTATTTTTTTATCTCATCAATTTGTAAAACATAGTATATCATATTTAGAATTTTTAAGGAATTCATTGCTCAATTCTTGAATCTGTCATATTTCTTCTAAATTTGATGATAATTAAACTGTTTGTCATTCATACTTGTACTGTGTATTGTGAACTCACGTCATGATGGTTGCTTTCCACAGGAATTTCTTGAAGGTACTCAAAGCTCTTTTTTTTTAACTTCAACTTTGTATGCCTAAAATTGAGCAATAAAATATTTATCCATCTATTTTCCACCCAATTGCGAAAAATCAATTTGCGTTTATTGTAGCTCTTAATCCACAACTCTATGATGCATGTTATTTACTAAGTGAAAAATGTTCATTGCTTTTCAAGAAAATCTAGAGACTGTTCCCCACGGAAAAAGATTTCTAATACGGCTGGACACTTCTCCCTTTACGCTTCTTTCCCGAACCGACATTCCACCTTTTTCCCGCTTTTTCTTTCCTCACTTTTTGATTTCGACCCGCCAAACTTCCTCGCGGCTACTGTCGGATCGACGTTTATCCGTGTGGAGATGACGATAGTTGAGGCGGCGTCGGACGTGCCGACCAAGAATATACATCCGTTCACCTGGCCACGGCGACTGGCAACCCGACGCGAGACCTTTAAATACGTCATCTCATGATGGAAAGGATGGTATCGATTTCTATTATGAAAATTTCACAGCAACCCCTTTTCGCCCATCCCCTTTAAAATCCGCGAACTCACCCCCGTCTACCCCCAACCCCTCGCACCCACTCGACTGACGCCTCCGAACCCCCGCCCCCTTAGACGGGGTAGGTAAGAGGAGGGGAGGAGGGTGGAAGGAGATTGTGTAGTGGTGGGTTTTGGTCTCGTCGCGTCCTCAATACATGACCTGGCAGCTTCCCCACATCACCAACCCCCACATCCCCCTCTTGCTACCCCCCCCCCTCCCACCCCCCGCCACGTCACCTCCCCTTTTCCAATCCCGATCCCTTTAACCAACCAAACACGACCAACATGCAAGCGCGTCCGTATGTGTGTGGTGCGTCCGTGTTTGTGCGTGAGCGTTTTAAGAGCGCGTCTCCCCGTGTCTTGTTGTGTGTGTGTGTGTGTTGATGATGGCAGATGGTGTTTGTGCGCGAGGCTTGTGTGGAGATCCCAATTACCGGGGAAGCAAGCGAAGAGAAAGGTTGACGTTCGAAGCAGGAGATCGGCTCGCCATTCTTATAGTCCCGGGGTTTTGAGGATCACGTGGGGGGGGACCGTACCAATGTGGGGGGAAGTACTCAAAAACACCCCTCCCCTCAGTTCTCCTCCATCCTCCGTTGAAACCCTGATGCGGATACCCTTACAGCCATCCCCTGAGGTCTCCGCTACCCTCCCATGTCGCTCTTTGCACACTCCGTTATTCTTGAGCTAGCGAGTTCATTTAATGAAATCCTCTGCCGATCCTTCCCCCAAACTCTTTTTCAGTTCCCCTTCCCCCCTTCCATCTTCTCTTTTTCACTCCTTTTTCCCAAACCGTTCCCTCAGATAGTTCCCACCCTCCCCGCGACCCGTCAATGCCGTGGGGCTGCGCTGTTTCTTTTATTTTTGTGAATGGTGTTTTGGGGGCGTCACTACTCTCGAACAGCGCGGGCGCACAATGTCATAAGAGTCCTTTTTTTCTCTTTTTAATTGAAACCCCTCTCGCATTTTGTTCCACGCTTTTTTGTCCTCGTCCACTTTTTTATAGCCAAGGCTCCTTTCCTTTTATCCGATGCTTTATCCTATTCCACCGCGATTTTTTTAACCCCCCTTCCTCAACCAATCAAAGATTTCAATATCCTCGCTTAATCTTGTTACCCTGGTGGTTATCAGAGCTTTATTAGAAGTGCACCCTTTTTGAATTCTTAGGGCGCTTTTTCCCTGAAGTAGCTGATGTTTTATTATCCAGATAAATCCTGTTTGTAAGAGCTACACATAATTTTATACAATGTTTGTATTCAAATCTTTTGGCCACCGAACTATTAGCCAAGCCCGAAGAAAGCTGATTTTGCCTCAAACTTGAAGGTATTGTTGTATTTTATTGTTCTGTTTAAGCGATACCAATATATATTACAAAATAAATCCTAAAAGAGACGCCATTTCCCCCGCAAAGCTCTCTTAAGTTTTGTTAATGGTTATGCATCAGTTTTTTATATATATTTTTTAGATTTTCCACCAAACTCCGAAAATCAACTTTGCAGATTTTGGGTGGAGTAAATTGTAGTTCTAAAGTCCCAACTCTACGACGCCTATCAGTTTTCAAGCGGAATAGGTTCATGGCTCTTTTGAAAAAGTCTACTGAGTGTTCCCCTCGGAAAAATTAAAAAGGTACTTTGCTGAGTTTGAGTTTCATGCCTAGTGCACCAAGGTCCTTTCAGATGTAAAATATATTTTATCCGTGCACTGAAAAAACCGTGAATATAGCTGTGCGAATAGTTAAAAATCCCCATCAGCGAACGCTGAGGATTGCAAGGTCTCTTGAAGTTCTGGAATGAGTGCCCACAGGGTATCAAGGTTAGGTCGGCAGACTTCAGTTGTTGATGACGAACGGATGGCTAGAGCAAGTTACTGATACCAAAGGACGACTGCCTTCCTAAAAATTTAGGTTTTAACTGGGAAACACCATTATTGTACCGTAAGGAAAAGTGTATAGTTCTCTGTGGATATAGTTTTGAACCATGGGTAGAACAACAAATCCATATATACATCACCTATATTTTCGCAGCCATGATTGGCCTTGGTAAGAGTTATGCGTATGTTTAGTAAATACGATTGATCTGGTCTTCTTTGTCAGAGGCAAGTGATAAGAGGGGCTGTTGACAAAGGCTGTGAATAACGTCAAATCCACTATGCAGTTCAGCTTATTATTTTTTATCTGGTGTTTCATCAGTAGAGATCAGGCTCTAGTAAATAGAATTTTTAATTTTGTAACAGTGGTAACGTCAATATGGCAAGTCCTCTGGGACTTATTTAATAAAGACCGGATTTGAGATAGGTTTTTATCTTTAGGTGATTGTCTGCTGATAACATTGTCTATACATCGGATCATTTCTAAACATAGACACAGTGTCAACTATGTACTGTGAAACAACCAAGTACGGTACTTAAAACTATATTTAGATGACAATTCTAACAGTGCCGTCAAGAACTGAAATGGTTCCTAGAGAAAATACTTTCTTCGGAGCCTCCATTGAGGAATATCGAAAGTCTTTATCCTTTTTTTAGCATTGAATCAAAGTTCAAGTATGAATAGGGTATCAACCAAAGGAGTCGGGCTTCTTGGACCTCATCTTAGTATATTCCCCTATTGACTTTAAAAGGGCTTTACGAGGTTAACAACGACCTCGATGAATTCCTAAATGTATGGTCGAAAATGCGTGTATAATGCAAAAATAGCGCATTTGAGATAAATCTGTCAAATCTAGTTTGAAGGAGTTATGCTTCAAACACAAACTAGATCATCAATTAAAAAATTCCCTCCACGTTTACAATCTTAATCGGCAGTATATTTCTTTCTGGAATCCTCGTTACATGAGTAAAACTTCCGATTAATATTATGGTGTTTATTAAACGAGTACATAATGTGGATGTGTATTACAATGGATTACTTAAAAATGAGTCTGAATTTCATTGAAGATAGGTACGTTACTTATTAATTTATCAAATTTGGACTATAAATAAAGTAGGTATATGAAATATTCTCGTAGTAATCCAACTATCTTTTGATCCGTCTTGCAAACGAGTGTATATAATGCTAGGGTTAATTTTAAAATCATGTCATAACTTACCTTTACAATGCGGAAGTCCATTATTTTATCACTGAGGATATTACATTTATTTATTATCCGTGGATATTTTATGAAAAACTTAGCTCTTTGACGAAACACTTGATTTTACAACAAGGCTGTATCATAAATAGCCGTTGCCATCAATTGAAGCCGCAAATTGTTCCTAGCTGAGAGTTAATAATTTTTCTTGGCTGCGTCTTTATAATTTCATACAAATGTTTTGAAAACGAGGGTTTCTCAAGCATACTTCAAATAGTTTTTTTTTTCGATTTTAAGATTTGGAATATTTCAAAAAGTTCAACAATGCATTAACCTATCCTTCACGGGCCTAGCCTCGGTACGTACGTAATTATATATATACAGTAAACCTCAAGGCAAACATCATGGTAGAATGTACTAAAGTAGACATACTGTCATTCTGTTTCAATACCCAATCAAAGTATTTCTTTTGTATGAGTACGCAGTATCTCAAATCCGGCCTATACTTTTCTATATTCGCTAATCAGATTATTTAAGATAAATTTATAAAAATTCTCTTAGGATTACACAATATCTTTTTCAGATGTTATTTCAGTTTCATTCTAGATGAGAAAAATGTACCTAGGCAGAATAGAAATGCGAATTTAGATCTTCAAATCGTTTCCCTTCCCCCTATGAACAATAATACAGCGAGTAAAATTTTTGAACCTAGTCACAAAGATCCCATCCCGACCAAAATCGCTGAGAATTGAGAGGGCTGAAGAAGACTTTTCCCGGTGAATTTTCAGTTCCCCGGTAATTCGGCAAAAGCTCTTTATGCCATCACGTTCACCCTTTCCATTATTAAGGCCACTGGGACTGCGAAATCGTGGGGCCCATATTTAAATAATTAAAGAGGCAACTAATTAGCATTCCTTCGTCGCACGGGAAACAATAAAAACGCCCCTGCGGGCCTCGAGGAACAATTCAATTGCCATTTGGGGCGAATTATTTTCCCTTTGACTTTAATTTCGGCCCTCTTTACTCTCGCCAGAAAAGGGCCTGTTCCTCTTGTGACGAAACGGTGGTCCCTACCCGCCTCCTCACTCTTCGACCAAACTTTAGCCTTTTAAAAGACGCTTTCCTTTGGCGTTGAGAGGAGGGCTGGTGTCGGCTGGAAGGATGAGTAGCCTAGAGGCTGGGAGGTGTTGACAGGGGCAAGAAAAAGGATTGGCCGAGAACTCAGGATGCTCGGAAGGCATTAGAAGCGGGCCCAAAATTTGCCAAGGAGAATGAGGCAGATTTGAAGGTGTACTCAGTGGCAGAAAAGGAGCTCCCAAATTCATTTCTGTGTAAACTATACGTGAATTCATGAAAATAAAGGTATTGAAAGTGTTGGTGAGACTTTCCTATGCGTGTATTTCCGTCAATTATACATATATGCTGAGGAAAATTTGAATTTCGCCCGAATTTGCTCTATCATTGGAAAAGTTCCTGAATTTCCAATTATTTCATTAACAAATGATTTGGTACGAAGTCACTCGCATGGGTACAGGTACACCTAAAGTTGAAAATCGTCATGAAAAAATCATTTTACTTGACCGGGATTCGAACCCGGATCGCCCAATTGTTCTCCACTTGATGTTCAATGTTCTCCAATCTCCAATGATGTTAGACGTTCTTGATGAACTCCAAAAGTTCTCCGATTGAATTGATTTAAGGGTTCGAATCCCAGTCAAGTAAAATGATTTTTTCATGACGATTTTCAACTTTTGGTGTACCTGTACCCATGCGAGTGACTTCGTACCAAACCATTTGTTAATGCAATAATTGGAAACTGAGGAACTTTTCAAATGATTGAGCAACAGATACTTGTGTCGACGTATTTGTCAGACGTTTCTATATTTGATGACTCGTTCCTTCCTTCCTATGCGGAGGTGTTATAAAGAATTGTGTAAACGTTGTTGAAATGAAGAGATTTGATTCATAAATTAAAAGCTATGTCGCTGTATTACGTAGACGGAGGCAATATAAGCTCTCAGGAGGAAGCAGGAAGTTGTCGAGCTTGTAGTTTTTCTTTAGGAAAGGATATGTTCAATCGAGAATGCGTCTTTGAATGGTCTTAAAAGAAGGCATTTTTATGCGATCCTCAAATAATGATGGATTATATTTCTCACGACTTTTTTTTTACTGAGGATTGGTATGCGTCCTACACCTTTTCATCCCAATTATATGGCATATTCTCGTTTTTCTTATTTCCATCAATTCTGACATCCTCATTCATTACGGCCTACAGCGTCCCATAACGTAATAACTATCTTCATCCCCGAGAACTTCTTCTCCTAATCTTTCCTCATAACATTTTTGCTTTATGCTAAAGCGAAAAGGTTATTTTTCAGAGGTACAACAAAAAAAATATTATTTCCGATTTCTCTTAAATTTACATTTACGTTTTATAAAAATACTTGTTTTATTTGTTATCTTTGAATTTACAAATGATAAGGCCAAGTTCATTTCATGCCATTATTATACCAGTGCATTTAAAAATTTTATGAACGTGAGCACCTAAGCTGTTTCTTTGAGTCAAAATTAATTCAACTACTCGCAGTATTCTTACTTTTGATTTTTTCCATTCAAATTTCCTTCCTTCTGTTTTCCTAGCTTGTCTAGTATCTCATTCAGCAACTAATACTAAAACCTTTCTATGTGTTCCGAATACGTTTTGCCTTATCCCGAGTGAAAATATTACTTAACGTCGTTTCGTATAACTCGATTGATCAATCGAAATATCTTCAAAGCCGACGTGCCCATTCTACCCAGGGGAAAGAGCTTTTTTTTTATCTTTTAGGAAGGGAATAAAGAAAGCTGGGAAATTAGGACGAGTGTCATGAGCAGGGGAAGATAAGGGGTGAAGAAGACCCCTGGGAGAGAGGAGAGAAAGAGAGAGTGAAATGAAACGAAGTGGAGAAAAGGACATTAAAAGGGCATTGAGGAGCGAAAATGAAGAAGCCCAGGAGAGCGACACGGTCGACAACCCTGATGGCTGAGTGGGAGGGCGGACGAGAAAAGGGATGGAGCGAAGCCTAAACAAGGGAAATATAATTAATTGAGGCGATTGGGTGACACCATGGAGGGCGACGAAAAAGACCGCTGGGACGTGGCGAGTCGAGGGAAAATGAGGGGCAGGGGGTGCCTTTTGCTATTTTGACGAAAGGGGGAAAAAACAAGAGAACAGCAGCAGAAAAGGAGCACTCGTAGTCAGATCAGGTCTCTCTCTATTTCTCTCTCTCTCTCTCTCTCTCTCTCTCTCTCTCTCGGCCTTATGTTGAGCTCGTTTTCCTGTAACGGCTTTTGTTTTTAAAGGAGATTTCCACCAAGTTTAATAATTTATTGCGCAGTATCCCAAAAAGACACTGCTCTTCACGGTTTTTTTTCGAAAAATTATGTCTGTAATTCATATTTTTTCTCCGGACTGAATGAATTCCTTATTCCACTATTTTGGTTAAAATCTTCAAACCAGCCTGCTCAAGTTTCAAAAATTTCACCGCGTATATTTTATTTCCCGATAAAGAGGGAAGAATGCCGTATTTGGACGCTATGAAAACAGGAAGAAAGATTTCCTCATGCTGACCGTTTCTGCCTTTCGAAATATCTGACTCTCGGATCATATAATTTTTTCTGGATTTGTTCATTCATGATTAAAGCACAACGCTGAATCATCCCATTACAACTAGTAATTTTAATTATATTGTATTACAGAG